>CM030370.1:102464054-103109433 GCA_003604175.2 Clonorchis sinensis | reverse complement strand
AAATACATGTAGGACTATTGATCCCACCAGTGCTCAGAGATATAAACGACACAAAAATTAATGTATCATATGCTAGCAGTAATTTTCAATAGACTGATTCAATCAGCAATCAACAAATTGAATAAATGGTTAACACAACCTAAACAAATAGGATGAATTTGGCAAATTAAAAATCCAGCAGATTCAAGGTGCCACTTTCCAGTGCATCATCGAAGAAACTTATGAAGAATTGTGTTTGGTACATGTACGTTTCCATGTACTTTGACAATAGTGAACAGAACAACAGTACGCTCAATGACAGCGTGACGGTAACACTCGTTCTCCTCATGTTGCGGTCATGATACGCATTTTCACTCGCCTGCACTACGCAGCCAAATGCTTTACATCAACGCGTCGCACGAATCCACATGAAAAGGAATGTCCTTTATGCGTACCATATCCCGGTTAAATGAAAAATCACACAAGCAAAAGCCGTTTCATTTGAACACGCTAGACATGACGACACGGCTCCACAACTTTCAGTAGATGGGTGAGCATATGAAACAATCCCAGTAAACATGACTCGAGATTGGACACTTTGGATTACATACACTAGGCTAGAACACAATAAGCACATTGACTGATTAAACGAGCTGATCTACCCAGTAGAAATAGATGTGTGACTATTGCTCTTACCAGTACTCAGAGATGCAAGGATTAAAATTCATGCATCCACTGCCAGAATTAATTTTCAATGGCCTGTTTTAATCGACCGTCATCAAATTGAATGAATGGTGCAGACAAGTTGCGCAAATAAGATGTACTTGGTGACATGCATTAGGATGACTCACTGATACATGGAATTATTTACATTTACAGGACTAAAATATCACAGTCGAGAAGAGCAGTTTGTGTGGGTTAGGAAATCGCACCAAACATTCAGTGACGACATATGAAGCACGTGCATACGGCTTTTCAGTAGTTTACACAAAGTAAAATTAAATGAGCAAAACGAGCCGCACTTTCTCGATAGCCTAGCAACTCGGCAAATTGGGGAATCAAAATCAAAAATGCTAGCAGCCTCTGAGGACCGTCCAAGCTCAAAATGTAAATATATTAGTACAATACTTATTATTGGATCTGTCTTGGTGGAGAATAACATTTGAAGCCAGGAGGGTGTTACAGGTTCTCGATAAGATACTCCACCATTTTCGGAAATCAGGCAGAAAATATCATTATATACAATTTCTGGACATTTCAATGTTCACACATTATAGAGGATTATTGCACTGCATAGTATTACCGCGGACAGAAATCAAAACATCAAATTTACGGCGTGCATTCCAAATACTATTGGAGCTCCTGGCTGTTCATCATCATCATCATCATCATCATCATCACCATCATCATCATCATCATCATCATCAGCAGCAGCAGCAGCATCGACACCAGGGTCGCAGTTTTCGCTACTGTTACGCAACCGATCAGGTGAATCGTCTGCAAGATATTTCTCCTGGAGGTTGGGATTCATCTAAGTTGTGCGATGTGAAAAATTGCACAAAGGATAAAATCGAAGATCCAGATGAGACTGTATAATTTCCACAGGCCGAAGCGCTGTGTCCCAGGCTTTAAGTGAATAACTATACTGTCATTAGAAACCAGAAAGTTTCGAGGATTGCCAGCCTCGTGATGAGTATCCGCAGCTTGCCAAAGATAACATAATGAGCAGAATTAAAATCCCGACCTGCTCATAAGCACATACGCCACTGAATGATACATAAAACTTACTTATCTAATCGTACATATTTGAAAAAGTTTGACCCTCCGTCGAAAAGCAATCCTGAAAAGGAGACCGTCTGCACCGCAAGGTCCAGAGCAGTCGCAAATCGGTCCCGTCTTTGTTCAAAACTAAACACATTGTACGTCACACAAAGTTAAATATTGTAGCGATATGAATAGACATGGGTCGACATAGGTTGGTTGACCGATCTTGGTCACGTGGCCAATGTCTTCCACGCACATCAATCAAAAGGGCTATTATATACCGGGCGATCCGGTGTCAAATGAGTCACCTAGTATTGGCTCTTCAAATGGAGAAATAACACGCCCAGCGCGGTTTTACAAAGTCCCATTTCATGAGGCTCCCAGGAAAATTGAAGTAACATCTTAGGAGTCTTCACCTGAAACATACCGTCGGGCCACAAGAAGCAAATGACCTCTCCCAGATTCTATTTTTCGTTAGTTGCACGTCTTTCACAAATAGTTTGAGTGAATTTGCTAGATATCAAAGTGATTGCGCGAAATTTCACAGTATTCGACACACATGCTTGGAACATGCATCAGTACTCTAATGTGGTTCATATGTAAAATGATGGTCCAAATGTTACATCTGGTTTGTGGTGAATGTTGAACTACTACACGAAACGAATGGAATGGGAAACCACAACTTGGAAGAGGGCAAGTACAAACAGTAACAGTGCCTATAAATACTGAAAATTCAATGAAAGTCGAGTTGTAGCTTAATTCATTTCAACATGTATTCCAGGTAAGTTGAGATGAGTTCGTGATGTTGCTCCACTTCGCGTCCATTGCGCATCAAGCTTAAGGAAGAAACGACTTCTGTTTACAGCGCCTGATGCCTCGATCGCTAACTGGTTGTTTGATACGCGTTATATGCTGCCGCTGACTGAACTATCCACCGTGCAACACCTATGTGTAAAACCAAAACCTAAGTAGTGTGAACTTCACCTCGAAGATGTTGATTGAATAAAATTAGAGGTTTTGTGCACGTACTTTTTCCCTTAATTATGATGTTCTTCAGGAAGGCACTAGTTGGCCAATGGGCAGATTACTGGCTTGTTAATCGAACAGTTACTTATCATTGCTGCCACATCTAGTCGTATTGTTGTGACATGCAATACGTAGATGAGCGCAAAGTGTTGTAGTCCCAGAAAAATCACAGAGAGAAATTTAAAAGTTGAATTCTCGAAGCAATTCTAATTGGTTTATGACGTGCCGTTTGACCTATTGGATAGCCCTTGAATGAAATCATACGCAATCTGAAGGGAAACAGGATTCTGCATCAAAGTGGCACGGTTGAAATTATCTCGAAATCGGGTATAACATATTGGTTTGGTGGTGAATAATTTCGGGAGCATCATTTGTGATTTATCCACGAACGCTTATGAAATTCTATGGGTCTGTTTAAGCGTTCAACTGTGAACCGCGAAATAAATCATCCTCAGTTTTCGAGCGCTACTGATGTCTCCTCCCGATAAGGTCAAATATCACACCGCTAATTGACTGCGGACCAGTGGTATTCATTGCACAAAGGCACAAGAAATGTCGATTTTTGTTTCAATGTCGGCAAGACATTCAAAGAAGCATGTTGTGCGGACATGCTTCCCACCATGTAAGTATATTAGAAGGCAGTAATGGCTAGAGCCAAAATTTCGCAGAGTTCCCGTTAGCTTTCTAGTTTAAATGACCGGGAATTTGATTTGTCCTCACAGCAGTTCTGTTTCGTAACCAGCGAACCATGTTTTCCGTAGAGTCATAAAACGAGTGTGCAAATGCTAACTTGATATTGTCAGTGGCAGTTACCTTAATCGCTCCATACATTTGCGAACGGATATTAACCTGAGTCAGCATATTTGAACGCTCCAGTTATTGGTTTGTTTCAACCGTTCGGGTAGCACGGGGAAAAAGGAGAAAAATTTGAAATTTATTTTTATCCAAATGGGCCACAGGATTCCCGCATATCTCAGCACAGTTGTACACAGCGTAAGTGTCGATTTGGTCTACTAGTGTGTCGACAGCTTCCATACGTAGGCAAACCGAAATATGGGTCTCGAAGTGCAGTTCCTGCCTCAAACACAACTCTGACGGTCTCCCCAGGTTAATTACCCCAAACCAGTCACAAACGCACCCTAATGCATTAAGCATTACATGCTCATAACAATAGCAAATAGGGCTTCACTTGATAGATATGCGCTACGATTCTTGAGCTGTAGACTATAATACAGCTTTCAGCCTGCATCCCAAACAGAGTTAATTTGGTTTCCAATTCTGTCAATAATGCAGTAAATCTCGAATTACGAATTCCGCATATCTATGACGAAGGTCAATACACAGTTACATTGTTGCCCCAATTTAGGTAGATGAATGTGAATAAAAATGAATATTTTGGCATTTCAAATCGCCACAAGGGCGTAGTTTGCAAAAGGAAAATCCACGATAGATAGATTGACGAAACGTTAATCAATTTCAAAAACACAAGGTTGCATTCACCCGATGCGAATAAGTGATGTATGGTCCCGGTATTCAACTGACCTCTGCATCGTCCAAACCGCCCGGTTTTCATGGAATGCGAAAAGGTCTCCTGTGGATAAGATACAGTTCCACTTCAAGTTAGGATCTGTACACCGTAGACCATAAAGTATATCGCATCTATGGGTGCAGAGCGCATTTTTATCTCCACAGATACTAAATATATTTTTACGTGTAATCATTGGTTCGTACTTGTGACTGAGTCGCTCTTACTGACAAAATAATTACCTTTAGACAAAACTTTCACATGTACAACACCACTATTTCTGACTTTGGTGGATTGATGTGATTGAGGAAGCCTCGAATGTACAATCATTACACGAGTGACATTTAAACAAACCAGACCCATTTCAGATTGCAACTCGATATTTGCTTCCCATATGTCCCGATAAAATCCGTAGATGACCTGACAGGAACAATGAAGTGTCGCGATAAAAGCCCTGAAACGACTGGACGACAATTTAGAACAGAGTAAGGGACGTGTACAGTTTAGAATTCTATCAAACGTCAGATAATAGTTCAGGTGACGTAACTGGACGTCCAGTAAGTTTGAAGTTTCCCGGATCCCCAGTGAGGTTTCCCCAAATGTCCTCTGTATGTCATCTAAGTAATGGAAGGCCTAAATCTGAAAAACTTGTCTGTGTTTCTCACGACTAAGCGCTCACCCGCCCAATCAAATACAAACAGGTTTAAGGACAATATTTGGCTGAACTATGCTGCACACTACACACAATCTAAGTGAAGATATACAGAATTACAGCGTAACCTGAAGCGGGCGAGCAGTGACCTTGCATATTATGTGCACGATAAGTTTTTTTACCTCCAAAAGCTCATGAAAGGAAAAGTCCCACTTACATATATATCAGACAAGTAATTATATATTCTATGTTCCCCAGGTGTGCCAGCGTCTGTTATGCATAATTTCACCAAATGGGGACGCATGCGCCATAGTAAGATCTCCCTCGTCGGATCACCAAAAGCCTACCCGCCAAACATAACAGTTTTGAACCTGGATGAGCTCGTTCTATCCCCCATTTGTTAACTATCACCCTGCCATCACGCCATCATGTTGCAGCCGACTGATAGCTTGCAACAGGCTTCTGTAGGAACACCACGCTTGCAAAACGCACCTTTTTTTTACAGACTTACAGTTTATTTCTATATCCAGTTCACATTCAAAGCAAAAGGGCACTACGAACTTATCGTGCACATAATATGCAAGGTCACTGCTCGCCCGCTTCAGGTTACGCTGTAATTCTGTATATCTTTACTTAGATTGTGTAGTGTGCAGCATAGTTCAGCCAAATATTGTCCTTAAACCTGTTTGTATTTGATTGGGCGGGTGAGCGCCATGCCTGGTCACGTGTCGATGTCCGAAACTCTAGCATGTGTCGATTCCGATGGCTCTTTCAGCCAGTTTCATGCAGCTAGCTAAGTTCATTTGTTTATTCTAAGTAACAAAGCTATCTCAACTGGTGTTTCACAAACGGACGAAAAACATGGAAACTTCAGTGTAATGCAGGAAAACTGCCTTGGGAAATGATAAAATGTACGCTAAGGCAACATCTGCGTGTTGCTTCTGAGATGGTTCGTTTTCTCATGCTTTAGAGCACTTTTCCTTTAACCTATATCTTGAAAATCCAATGGCAGTTTTCGCTTAGTCGTGAGAAACACAGACAAGTTTTTCAGATTTAGGCCTTCCATTACTTAGATGACATACAGAGGACATTTGGGGAAACCTCACTGGGGATCCGGGAAACTTCAAACTTACTGGACGTCCAGTTACGTCACCTGAACTATTATCTGACGTTTGATAGAATTCTAAACTGTACACGTCCCTTACTCTGTTCTAAATTGTCGTCCAGTCGTTTCAGGGCTTTTATCGCGACACTTCATTGTTCCTGTCAGGTCATCTACGGATTTTATCGGGACATATGGGAAGCAAATATCGAGTTGCAATCTGAAATGGGTCTGGTTTGTTTAAAATGTCACTCGTGTAATGATTGTACATTCGAGGCTTCCTCAATCACATCAATCCACCAAAGTCAGAAATAGTGGTGTTGTACATGTGAAAGTTTTGTCTAAAGGTAATTATTTTGTCAGTAAGAGCGACTCAGTCACAAGTACGAACCAATGATTACACGTAAAAATATATTTAGTATCTGTGGAGATAAAAATGCGCTCTGCACCCATAGATGCGATATACTTTATGGTCTACGGTGTACAGATCCTAACTTGAAGTGGAACTGTATCTTATCCACAGGAGACCTTTTCGCATTCCATGAAAACCGGGCGGTTTGGACGATGCAGAGGTCAGTTGAATACCGGGACCATACATCACTTATTCGCATCGGGTGAATGCAACCTTGTGTTTTTTGAAATTGATTAACGTTTCGTCAATCTATCTATCGTGGATTTTCCTTTTGCAAACTACGCCCTTGTGGCGATTTGAAATGCCAAAATATTCATTTTTATTCACATTCATCTACCTAAATTGGGGCAACAATGTAACTGTGTATTGACCTTCGTCATAGATATGCGGAATTCGTAATTCGAGATTTACTGCATTATTGACAGAATTGGAAACCAAATTAACTCTGTTTGGGATGCAGGCTGAAAGCTGTATTATAGTCTACAGCTCAAGAATCGTAGCGCATATCTATCAAGTGAAGCCCTATTTGCTATTGTTATGAGCATGTAATGCTTAATGCATTAGGGTGCGTTTGTGACTGGTTTGGGGTAATTAACCTGGGGAGACCGTCAGAGTTGTGTTTGAGGCAGGAACTGCACTTCGAGACCCATATTTCGGTTTGCCTACGTATGGAAGCTGTCGACACACTAGTAGACCAAATCGACACTTACGCTGTGTACAACTGTGCTGAGATATGCGGGAATCCTGTGGCCCATTTGGATAAAAATAAATTTCAAATTTTTCTCCTTTTTCCCCCGTGCTACCCGAACGGTTGAAACAAACCAATAACTGGAGCGTTCAAATATGCTGACTCAGGTTAATATCCGTTCGCAAATGTATGGAGCGATTAAGGTAACTGCCACTGACAATATCAAGTTAGCATTTGCACACTCGTTTTATGACTCTACGGAAAACATGGTTCGCTGGTTACGAAACAGAACTGCTGTGAGGACAAATCAAATTCCCGGTCATTTAAACTAGAAAGCTAACGGGAACTCTGCGAAATTTTGGCTCTAGCCATTACTGCCTTCTAATATACTTACATGGTGGGAAGCATGTCCGCACAACATGCTTCTTTGAATGTCTTGCCGACATTGAAACAAAAATCGACATTTCTTGTGCCTTTGTGCAATGAATACCACTGGTCCGCAGTCAATTAGCGGTGTGATATTTGACCTTATCGGGAGGAGACATCAGTAGCGCTCGAAAACTGAGGATGATTTATTTCGCGGTTCACAGTTGAACGCTTAAACAGACCCATAGAATTTCATAAGCGTTCGTGGATAAATCACAAATGATGCTCCCGAAATTATTCACCACCAAACCAATATGTTATACCCGATTTCGAGATAATTTCAACCGTGCCACTTTGATGCAGAATCCTGTTTCCCTTCAGATTGCGTATGATTTCATTCAAGGGCTATCCAATAGGTCAAACGGCACGTCATAAACCAATTAGAATTGCTTCGAGAATTCAACTTTTTAAATTTCTCTCTGTGATTTTTCTGGGACTACAACACTTTGCGCTCATCTACGTATTGCATGTCACAACAATACGACTAGATGTGGCAGCAATGATAAGTAACTGTTCGATTAACAAGCCAGTAATCTGCCCATTGGCCAACTAGTGCCTTCCTGAAGAACATCATAATTAAGGGAAAAAGTACGTGCACAAAACCTCTAATTTTATTCAATCAACATCTTCGAGGTGAAGTTCACACTACTCAGGTTTTGGTTTTACACATAGGTGTTGCACGGTGGATAGTTCAGTCAGCGGCAGCATATAACGCGTATCAAACAACCAGTTAGCGATCGAGGCATCAGGCGCTGTAAACAGAAGTCGTTTCTTCCTTAAGCTTGATGCGCAATGGACGCGAAGTGGAGCAACATCACGAACTCATCTCAACTTATCTGGAATACATGTTGAAATGAATTAAGCTACAACTCGACTTTCATTGAATTTTCAGTATTTATAGGCACTGTTACTGTTTGTACTTGCCCTCTTCCAAGTTATGGTTTCCCATCCCATTCGTTTCGTGTAGTAGTTCAACATTCACCACAAACCAGATGTAACATTTGGACCATCATTTTACATATGAACCACATTAGAGTACTGATGCATGTTCCAAGCATGTGTGTCGAATACTGTGAAATTTCGCGCAATCACTTTGATATCTAGCAAATTCACTCAAACTATTTGTGAAAGACGTGCAACTAACGAAAAATAGAATCTGGGAGAGGTCATTTGCTTCTTGTGGCCCGACGGTATGTTTCAGGTGAAGACTCCTAAGATGTTACTTCAATTTTCCTGGGAGCCTCATGAAATGGGACTTTGTAAAACCGCGCTGGGCGTGTTATTTCTCCATTTGAAGAGCCAATACTAGGTGACTCATTTGACACCGGATCGCCCGGTATATAATAGCCCTTTTGATTGATGTGCGTGGAAGACATTGGCCACGTGACCAAGATCGGTCAACCAACCTATGTCGACCCATGTCTATTCATATCGCTACAATATTTAACTTTGTGTGACGTACAATGTGTTTAGTTTTGAACAAAGACGGGACCGATTTGCGACTGCTCTGGACCTTGCGGTGCAGACGGTCTCCTTTTCAGGATTGCTTTTCGACGGAGGGTCAAACTTTTTCAAATATGTACGATTAGATAAGTAAGTTTTATGTATCATTCAGTGGCGTATGTGCTTATGAGCAGGTCGGGATTTTAATTCTGCTCATTATGTTATCTTTGGCAAGCTGCGGATACTCATCACGAGGCTGGCAATCCTCGAAACTTTCTGGTTTCTAATGACAGTATAGTTATTCACTTAAAGCCTGGGACACAGCGCTTCGGCCTGTGGAAATTATACAGTCTCATCTGGATCTTCGATTTTATCCTTTGTGCAATTTTTCACATCGCACAACTTAGATGAATCCCAACCTCCAGGAGAAATATCTTGCAGACGATTCACCTGATCGGTTGCGTAACAGTAGCGAAGGAAACTGCGACCCTGGTGTCGATGCTGCTGCTGCTGCTGATGATGATGATGATGATGGTGATGATGATGATGATGATGATGATGATGATGATGATGATGATGATGATGATGAACAGCCAGGTGCTCCAATAGTATTTGGAATGCACGCCGTAAATTTGATGTTTTGATTTCTGTCCGCGGTAATACTATGCAGTGCAATAATCCTCTATAATGTGTGAACATTGAAATGTCCAGAGAATTGTATATAATGATATTTTCTGCCTGATTTCCGAAAATGGTGGAGTATCTTATCGAGAACCTGTAACACCCTCCTGGCTTCAAATGTTATTCTCCACCAAGACAGATCCAATAATAAGTATTGTACTAATATATTTACATTTTGAGCTTGGACGGTCCTCAGAGGCTGCTAGCATTTTTGATTTTGATTCCCCAATTTGCCGAGTTGCTAGGCTATCGAGAAAGTGCGGCTCGTTTTGCTCATTTAATTTTACTTTGTGTAAACTACTGAAAAGCCGTATGCACGTGCTTCATATGTCGTCACTGAATGTTTGGTGCGATTTCCTAACCCACACAAACTGCTCTTCTCGACTGTGATATTTTAGTCCTGTAAATGTAAATAATTCCATGTATCAGTGAGTCATCCTAATGCATGTCACCAAGTACATCTTATTTGCGCAACTTGTCTGCACCATTCATTCAATTTGATGACGGTCGATTAAAACAGGCCATTGAAAATTAATTCTGGCAGTGGATGCATGAATTTTAATCCTTGCATCTCTGAGTACTGGTAAGAGCAATAGTCACACATCTATTTCTACTGGGTAGATCAGCTCGTTTAATCAGTCAATGTGCTTATTGTGTTCTAGCCTAGTGTATGTAATCCAAAGTGTCCAATCTCGAGTCATGTTTACTGGGATTGTTTCATATGCTCACCCATCTACTGAAAGTTGTGGAGCCGTGTCGTCATGTCTAGCGTGTTCAAATGAAACGGCTTTTGCTTGTGTGATTTTTCATTTAACCGGGATATGGTACGCATAAAGGACATTCCTTTTCATGTGGATTCGTGCGACGCGTTGATGTAAAGCATTTGGCTGCGTAGTGCAGGCGAGTGAAAATGCGTATCATGACCGCAACATGAGGAGAACGAGTGTTACCGTCACGCTGTCATTGAGCGTACTGTTGTTCTGTTCACTATTGTCAAAGTACATGCAGAGGTACAAGTATTAAACACAATCTTTCTACAGTTACTCAGATGAAGCACTCAAAATTAGCATCTTCGTACTAGTCTGATTCGGATTTGTGATTAAATTTTGAAAAAAGTTGTGCTATCAAATACATCCTGTTTTTTCACAGAGACGATTTTCCGCGTTTTATTGCCAACTTCCGGGACTCTTGCGTCTTCACAGACCTAGGCATTATTTTCGGAATTTCCGCGTATTCTTCTGCATAGGCGATTTATTCAGAAAGCAGAACGTAAACTTTCCGACTCGAGGCAAATATATGATACCGTCAAACGCCCGCATAACGCAGATGCTTAGCAACAATTGCCCTGCTGGATCACTTAGTTCATCGCGTTCCAAAGCTATGCCGTGTTGGAAAGAATTTTCATTAGCTAATTTCAAAAACCATCTGTGCCACTGAATACCTTGTACGATAAATGGAACGGTGTGTCCTGGCTAACCGTTAGCTCAACCTCTGCAATCCTGGTTGACATCATTAGTTTCTCTCCGATCTAACCATGTTTGGTCTTTGCACCGGACATCTGCCTAAAATTAACGCACACACGAATTCACTCAAATATCAATTAAAACTACCCATCCTTACTTACTATTCATGCAGCCTATTCAGTCAGAATCACGCACTCCATATCCACTAAGTGAAGAATTCACATCAATTCAACATAGGCGGAGTTTGTATTTAGGCCGCATGCTGATTTAAGCGCTGCCCTAACAGGCAAAGCGTTTTCTGAATTGTAAAATCTCAGCAGCCAAACGGCGAGTACTTCGGTTCAGTGAAGGAACGACTGATGCAAATATCTAGCGAACTATCTCATCCGAAGCACGCATGTGATTGCACGCAAAAGCCGGATCAAGTTTTCCTGCTATTTGGAATCTAAATATATAGGAAGAAATCAACTACAACTGGGGGTAATCCTTGCAAAGACGTTTTTGTAATCCTCCCATTGTGCTCGTTCCTTTAGGTTTGTTTTGCTTGTCCCATAATGTCAGTAGCAGGCTATTGCACAAAACCTGTAAGAACATCGCAAGAAATGACGTAACCATTTCTTGCATTTGACTGAGTTGCTCTCCTAATATGTACATGCGAACACTCAGAACGGCTCTGTTTTCAAACACAAATTCGGACTGCTGGCCAAAGTAATCATCACAATTGACAGTTTTCTGGATAACATCTTTATAGCATTCGTACTTCCTTACTTTTTGAAATCGTTTTTGGGGCGCCTTTGTAATAATCTTGTTGCGTGTCCAACTTTCTCGCAGTACGAACTACATCATTTAGGGTCGCCATGAACCAAAGGAGAAAACCACCACATCTTTAGAAAAGAAGGCATCGCCAATTTTTAGGCTGGTTTAATTGACACGCTGCTGGTATCTTGCAGCACAAACTGCGCGCGAACCGTCATGGTTTGCGTCCTAGTAGAATTTTCCCCGGCAACTGCAGGAAGAATTCACTTTTAAGATCTATCGTGATTGAAGTTTTTTTAACATGTATTCTGCCTCCAAACGGTTGCCCATCGGTTACCATATAATTTAGAACAATTGTGTGATTGCAGCACGTCTGCCATGATACTGAAATCAACAGGGCCTCAAACGTGCATTTAAAAATTATTTGGTTGCGAAACTTTTGAGTACACCAGTGCATCCCGTCCATGTTTTGGAATAACCGAAATAATTGCTTTAAAACAGAATGACTTCTGTTCGGACATTACCGATGGGATCGTGAGTTCTATGCATCCGGCACCCACACACAACCAATCGAAATTGTCCAGCACTTTTCAAGTTTCTGTGGCGCTACCTGACTGGGGGGCCCTGACCGGTGCGAATCGTTCGATACAGCCAGGGCATTTACTTCGTTTTTATTCGGTGCGTCGCGCATACCAAGCATATCGCTTGAGTATGAATACGTCTAGCTGTTCAGATGTGACAAAACAGGTGCGTACAATGTGTGGCGGTGAAATAGTGGTAACACACTTGCCTTGCACGTCAGATATCCGGAGTTTAGACCCAGTCAGGGCCAAGGATATGAGTACGTATGAGTGAAACTCGATCGGAGTGATTCTCCCTCTGTTGTGGACACGCCAGAATAAATGTGCCGGATCGGAAGGAAGACTGTTCAAACGGGAGCCATATTAAAGTAAACAGGTCGGATTTCCGTTACATAAGAACTTCTCATATGGTGATCATAACTGGCCAGCATGCGACTATATCTCACCAAAAATTACCTAACGTTGTCCTCCTTTTAAGCATAGTTTCCGCCTTTTTCAGTAACGGGATGATGAATGAAATGACCTTCGATTCAGTCGCAAATTTTAGATTCCGCAAACTAAGATGCACCTGGTCTTGAGAAAAGTATGTGAAGAAAACTTGAATTCTGCCTGGGTATTGTTTGGTGTTTTGGAGGATACACAATTTTTTGCGCTCATATCAAGCAAAATGAGAAACTGTAGATAGGTATACTTTCTTCTAATGCCCTTTTATGTTATTCACTATCATTGTAGACCGTGACAGCTTCAAGGACGTCTAATACTTTTACATGTAACATGCTGGTTCATCAATGGAATGACACATCATTATAAGCACATTAGTTAAAGTGTTTATTGCGCACACTAAATTGCCACGGAAGTGAAAATGCTGTTGATTCTGGTGTCGGAAAGGCTTTTGCGTCCGTTTTTGCACTTTGCATTGGTCGCGAAATCATATTTCATGTACATCCGTAATACAAATAGAAGTTGAACGCATATTCTACTCCATATAATCTCAAGTGTGTTGTTAGTTGATTTGTTGTTGATTGTTGAGGCACCAGTGTCTGTCAGGACACATTAAAAGTCTTGCTTCATTTGGACTCATCAAACAGCTGGATCTTTTTAGCCTAAAATGTGACCGCATATCTCACGTATGCTTAATTCAAATATATGGTTCTCATTATTTAGCACTTTGTTTCTGTAATACTGATGTGATACTACCGGTATGCAAAGCATGCTGCTTTGGAGACAAAATGCGATACATATTCAATTTATTTCATTAGTCAAAGTTAACCTTAGCAAACTCACGTTCATCGCAATACTGTTCTAGGACCTTTACATTTTGTGCATTGTATGAACTTGGTTTCACATGGCTGGTTGTCTACCAGATCGATGAATTACTGTTTCGCGCAAATAGTACAGCTCTTTGTGCACCACGTGTACGTGGTCCAAAATATGATGATGACTGTAGGTAGTAAGCATACTTCGAAGATACCAGGGTGGAATGCACAGTTGTAATTCAACTTATCGGGGAATTAATGTATCGTTGATTTCATGCCGCACATTGTACTTGTAACTTTGTGGTGCGACTTTCACCTTAGCACCAGCCGTCCTGTTATTACGTGGAACCTAAAAGTGGCGCGACGAGCAAGTTTGTAGATCCCCACTTTTATATCTATGTCGATAAGACAGTAGTGAATAGGTGCGCTTGCCAAAAAATTTCACTTGAAAATAGTCAGCTTTACTTGAATAGTCATGGTCCCAAAATATGAATATTTTCATAAGCAACCAGTTGGATTTCGAAAACTGAAGCGCCTGAATAAGTTTCATTGATAGCTTTGCTTTTCCCCTTTGATTTTCGTGAATGTTGGTGCTCTAAAATCCTCCCTTTTTTCCATGTAAATCTACCGAATTGGCGCACGAGGAACCTCGCAAATCATCTGGCGTAAACAAATGCGTAGTGTAATTTTGAATCTCTAATTTTCTCAAGTTTATACATCTTTCCTTGTTTGTACAATTATGAGGTAAAATTCACAAGGAAATTTTGGAGCTTCTAATCGATATACAAATCATTCATATGTTTTATCCCTCTGCCGAAAATCGAGGAGTTGCTTAATCGAAGCAATCCTATTACAGCATTTTGGAACACACTGAAGAATCAAGCCTTATCGCTAGCTGCAGTTTCTGTTTTGCAAACAAATTTTAAAATAGATCTTCGTTAGTACGCACAGAAAACGAGTCGAATCAGTAACTTTTGCACTTTTTGGTAGACTTTGGTGAACTATTACTCAAACATCGACTTCTGAGAGGACATAAATAATAAAAAACACTTGAAGTTTTGTATAAAACGGGCTTTTTCTGTACAACAACTGCATATCATACAGACATATCTGGCGCCTCTAGCTTATTCGCGCGAGAACAGCGCTGCTTAATTCACACAAATAGTGAATAATCTTGATAAAATGCGTCCAACTTTACGCACAGGTCTATACATTCCCACTGTCGTCGTATACAAACCTTAAAACTTGGTGCAAGATAATGTCGATTTACTAAAGTCGAGCGCGTTTAGTTCGGATAGAATAGCGCTCGGCATTTGATTATCCCAAGCATTTCCATAAACCCTTGTGTTTATTTCCTATTTGAAATTGCAAAACCGCGCTTGTTTGTCCTCTGGGGTTTATTTGACATCATTGTCCTGAAGCTAGCCAATTTACCGTTAAACCGGAACGGAATTATTAGGGATCAAATAATGGACTGCGAGAATGGACAGCTGACTGGCATTTGGAAAGAACTTGCCGGTAAACAGCAGTTGCTTTACCTGGTGTCATTGTTCCAACCATGTTTGGCTGGGCGACAGAATGCATCAGTTTCCCTAACAATCCAAGCATCTAGTTCAAGATTGTAGGCTGTAAGCCGCTGATTTTACAGACGAGAATTACGGGGATTTGCTACCATTAATTTGAATATGGGATGTATGCCACCGTAAAGCTGGTAGAAGACACAAGTTTTGTAGGCATTGTTACTTGACCTGAACGAGATGCTGCTGATGCAAGTGCAGTGGGTGAGAAAAAAAGCGCAGCCATCCATACAAACTACATACGGACTTTCTTCTTGCACAGATTGTTAACACCACCATTATTATCAAATAGTATCTTTGCTATTCTTGTTGGTGTAGCCGCCGGTGTACACATCACCTTGATCGTGGCCTAAAAATATTTTAACTAACAATGCCAGTAGTCATGATGCTAAGATGGATAACATGGTCTGATGTGGTTGAAACATCAGTACTGCAAACTTGGATGATTAAAGTCCCATGAAAAATCGAAAACCATTTCTAAGTGTGAGTATCTGATTATGTGAAGTATACTCAATTGTTTTCGGAAACATTTGGTGACAGCTGGTAGATTTATTGCTCGACAAACTTTCGCTTTTGACACAAGGGCTTCGTCAGGCCAAGCGGCTAGGTTACGAGATTGGTCGAGATTTAAGGTGGAAGGAGAATCAATCAGCTGACTCGGCCGACGAATATTGTGTGTTGGGGTTTAACCCAAGAGTTAGATTGATGAGAAAACCTGCATGGATTTTGGTCCAGCCTAGAGCTTAATTCTTGATCCCTCTTCAAAGTCGCTTGCACTTTCCGTCCGTCTCTGTGGATGAGCTAGTGCTACGACAGTAGTGTAAGGAAGAGGGATTCTGTGACCTTTGAACGGATTGGGATTTCCACCCTCTGCTTTTGCTACTGATTCTACGCGCATTGACAACCACACAGTCACGTGTCAACTCGGTTTATCTAAAACCCCTTAACATACACCCACTAGTTCGACACCCTCGATTCTGTTCACGCTGTGATGCTTGGTAATTTTCACCGCCTCGGCTATCAGCCGCTGTGGTCTGACTCACAGACTTTGCATATGAATTGCGACTGTTTTTTGTCCGAACTGAACAAAATAGGTTGAAATTTGTGATTTTCCTTTATCCCTCTTGTGATCCATTTACCAGGCAACTTCAAAAGCCCCAGTTATTCTGGAGATCTTACTTGGGATACACTTCAGTATTACGTTGAAGACGAGTTCCAGTTAACTCAATCACTAGCCAGAACAAAAACAAGGAACCTGATACTGTGGTTAGCAAAGCAACGTGAGTTCTGTGAACGGGCTTCTACATATCATTCACAACAAATTTGGTTTGGTTGCCTCCTACGTACGGGGCAGCCGAAAATTATATTTCCCAATGCACTAGTAAAGATGCTACAAATTTCAATGGTGACATAGGAAATATAACTGGCATGAATGCCATGGATTTTAAAGAATTGACATTATAAGGTTCCCTGGGAGTAACTGCCAGTGTCTTTTGGTTTCCAAAAGAGTGCCCGATTTCTTCTTCCCAAAGACAGGCATTAACTTAATATAGCAGGCACTGTTGTTTCGTGTTTTACCAAGTCACCAATTTGAATAATCATACTACAGCTGAAGAAGTACGGAGATTATCTACGAACCGCAGAGTCACGAGGAATCAGTTTTTATAAAGTCCTGTTCTTCGTGGGAGGGCTGGGATCAGCAGGCTCCCCACAGAAAGCTTGTCACCCTAATTGGATAACGTCAATAAAACCGTGGTGGACTCATAACTACGCGTAAGAGTTACTAAGCAACCAGCGGTGGGGGTGATTGACTATTTACTACTAGGTATTCCACTCTGCTTCAGCCACCGCATCTAATATTAACTTGAGTAAATTTCCGCACCATAATCGATCCCAATGAAGTACTTCGCCGTCAGAAATTAAAACATTTCATGAGGTAAAGCCAAGTTCCTGTCCGTATCAGAAATTGGTGCATACAATGTGTTTGAGAAATGTCTCTTTAGAATAGGTTATAACATATTCGCTGCTAACCGAGTACATCGGTTGGCTGGTGCGTAAAACTTATCCTATCGTGTTTGTGTATGGCTTGATCTGGAGTTTCAAGCCCAAATTAATTCCTTATCGAGACACTTCTAATGCGCTCCCACTGAGGTACAAAATCTTAGTATAAACGAGTTCCTTTGCCGATTATCATTTTGGTCGCCTGGCCGCGTGGCTTCAAACAAGTCTAAGGCTGCAGCAGAACTGTATGTTGGTGTTCTTCATCACCGGACAGAATGCTCATTATTTGCGACGGCGAGATCCCACAAGCCTGACCCCAAAACACGAGTCCTAGATATTTGTAAGATAGCGGTTTCCTAACGATTGTCTACTAGTCATAATGTTAATGTTGTCCTTGGAGATAAGAGTGAACTTTATAGAAGGCGTCTATCATTTTACCTTTGTTTTAAAAATGGATACATTGCTGTTGAACTAGCCCCACTGCATCGTTGAACTATCATCGGAATTTCTGGTAATCACATTATCAACCTCTAGACCGACAGAGGTCTGATTAAAGACTGAGCTGTTTCGAGTAAATGAAACCAGTTACTTCGTTTTCCCGTGAATGGGGACTAGCTTAATACACCTCATACGTTTATATTCTATTACTTATATCCGCCGTCCTAGGAAATCTTGACTGGTGATTAGGTGTTGGTTGATCCGTCCATCCAGCATGGCAATTAGCTTCCACGACGTTCGTCACCATACTTGAATGATTTCTCAGTGCGCGGTTTGGTGGGTATTTTCTCCAGGTGGCATTCCCTCTTCGCATGGTGATCAAACATTTTCAAGCCAATTACCGTGCTCTGTCGAACAACCATCTGCCACCTGACCAACAATCAATTACTTCTCCCGAAAGTCCAAGTCGGATTGTTTTATTTTTCTCCCATGTTTAGACAAAATCTGTGGACAAAACGAAATAATTATGTCAAAGTCTACGATGCCCCTTACATGCGGCAATTCTCGGCTTTTTAATAGTTGTATTGATGAAATTTTTTATAAGCCCCAATGGAAAACTAGTAATGCATTTGAACAAATCTTAAAATGACACAACTTCCCGATAAGAATTATTTAGCGGTAAATAACTCTTTGCGATTTTGCCAGGTTGATATTACTCCGGCAACGCTCTAACATAACATGTGTTCGGCTACAAATATTCGTCCAGAAAATTTGAGTTTCCCACCAAGGAGTATTCAAAACTTTGTGTGAACGTCGCACAGCAGCTGATCAAAAATTAAGGTACGGAGCATTCGACTTGTCTGAACGTGAGTGCTTGAACCTTCCGTGGGCCGTAAACCAGCTTATTTGAAACCCTAGTATGATTTTGTGCATTGGGTCACAGCACGTTGTGTAGCAGTAGTTTTTAGCATAACATATTTCGTTGGAAAGTCAAGGCGACGCAACTGGCCGAGGGCGAGTAACACTCACATGCGGTGAGCCTAGACATGATAGTAAACATGGCTGATTGAGACATATAAATGGGTTTAATATACACTTAAAAGACATCCTTAATAAGTTTTGTACGTTCTAACTTTGAAGAACTTACTACCACTAGAACTAGATCTTGTAATCTTCCCCTACTGCGCCAATGGCACGAATACAGTTCTATTCCGAGTCATGAACCCGCTTAACTTATTAGACGAAAGCCTAATTAATTAAGTTTTTTCATTTTCCTTGTTATGGACTACGTCGATTGGATGCAGTTCTTTCATTCAACTAAATACCCAGACAAAGAGGCAATGTTACGCATTCCAAAAAAGGTCTTGATGTTTCGCTTAGGCTATTCACTCAGTCGCGGTAAAACCTGAAATAGAAAAAGCATCTAGTCGTTTGAGAGAAAAATCACCTTACTGCAAGTTTGGTAGAGGACTGCTGCTTGTTGTAGAGTAGTAATCAACCACAGATTACTAGTCCGAATTATACCAGCTATTTAGCACAGTCTTTAGTACAGAGTTCAGTTGTTTATCCATGCACTGAAATGGAGCCCATCAGTAACATGCCTGTGACAACATTAGGTGCCCATCTGTGGATGAGAAGGTTATCTTTAGAGAGGTAGGCTATGTAGGCTGCTCTGTGGACAATCGGTCGTTCACGAATGAACATTATTTTGCGTTCACTCTTTGTTTGTCCATATGCAGCTACTTTGCTGTCCAGAATAATGTATCGTTTCATCCACCGTAGAAAAAAGCAATTACTTCCATAGTTTCCCGTTAATACTTTGCCTGCATGAAACCGTTCAACATGTGGTTGCTATTGACCGTATGGTTGCTGCACGTTGCTGCATTCCGGCATAATGCACTAAGGTCTATTTGAAGCACTTTTTCTCAGCCACAACATCACGGCTACCTTTTTGTTCTTTTTTTTCAAAACCGGTGTATAGTTCAGGCCCTCTCACATTAAAATGCCAAGTCCTATCCGACAATTAATTACTTGTCAAATAGTGAAACAAAAAGTCGGATGAGTCTATGTCGATTGGTGGACAATTTCCGGCCAACTTGTTGGACAATTTCATCCGGACGTATGTGTCTTTCTACCCAATTTAATGAGGACGGAGGTTTATCAGTTAGTTACTCTGGTTGGAAATGAGGTTTTTGATGTCGCATTTAGTTAAGTGTGTTTTGGATGCGCGCCGTTGTCCTTCTTGTTGATTAGGGCAATCTGTACGCTATTTGCAGAGCTTGACGAACAAATTAACAAGCATATTATAAAACAGTATCATTGCTTAGGAAGGACAACTAATTCCGAGCATATATGCTGATGAAGCTAAAACTACATGCGAATTAGAATGCAAAGATTAATATATAACATTCAAAGTCGTGAATAACTGCTGTACAAGCGCACCATGAGTTCATGGTGGCTAGGAGATTAGGAGATGGCGTAGGACACACAAGTTATCAATACTGCGACACACTGCGATACCAGTAGACGACAGTTTCCGCGCAGCTTTCAATAAGAATAATTTTACTTGATAGTAGCAACTGTTCGCATAGACCAGACGTACCTATTACAATTAATTAAACAGCAGTAGGTTTGGAAGAACTAGTTTGCGGCAGAATAAACGTAAACAGTGGCAAACAAAATTCGTAAATCCTAGTCGGATAGATGCTTCTAGTCCGATCAACTCGAAAGGAAAAAGTATTAGAGACAGCGCGGCAAAGTTTCACTAGCTTAGTTAGTAAGATAATTGATTATCACTTAATTCAGGGAACACAAAGTAGTTGCCCACAAAACTGGTAAGCTATGCTGCAGCGTTCTCTAGTCTGCAGGCTGCGACTTACCTGAACGGGTAGTGATCGTTTACTCTCGTTATCAGACTGGAAGGTAAGCAAACGTGGTTACACATACATTATGTACCAGAAAGCACATACGGATACAATAACTGTACCGTAAGCTATCAGACCAGGGTTGTATAAATATATGCTATGACTGGTGATATACTCTCATATAAGCTCGAAAGAACTGGGGCGGTTTGTATAGGCTTCATCTACTGGAGACTTAAAATCTTATTCGCGTCATAATGATCCACTTGGAATGGTAAAACTGATTATATATGTAAAAAGTCAGGTTGCGCCATCTCTATGCATTCAAGTGGGTCATTCTAACGAAAAGAACAAACAAATCATCATATCAGCTCTTCATTTGGCGCTCCAAACATCCGCTTATGCATGTTTTGTAAAAAGCCAGTAGCATCGCAATTCTTTCTCACGCAAAACAATTAGTCAGGAATCACATTCACCATTCTCCTTCTGTATTCTCAACCTACATTTTGAGCGAATATCAGGCTTAAATATCAGGTAGATTCCTGATCGTACATAGGCACGCCACATATTACACAGTAGATTGATTCATATCAAAGAAGTAACAGACACTTTCGGACTGTAGGCACTTCGACATGCTTGTAGTCAAGTTAAACAAATGTGTGAGAACTGTTTAGGTTAGGGAATGTAACAATGTTTTAAGTTGATATATCTGTCACCCATCGCTCGATATTTCTCACATTAAAGCTACGAATTATTATAACACGGAAAATAACATACGGGTTCTGTCACTGAAAAACCTTAGTATGTTTGTGCCACCCATCCTCAATCTAGTCATATCTGGTCAGAAATCAGGTATTTTCGGACATTCATGGTGCATTCGTAAGAATTTTAAACTGAATTTCTCACGCTCTGGGCGTTAAGCTACCCTTTGAAAGAATCATAATGTGGAGGAAAATAAACCCATTTGTGAACGGTGTTTCCAATAATTATCTATCTACTGGAACCCACTGTAGTCAGTAGACTGCGTGGCCCGACAAATTTACGAAGAAATGTATTCTCTAAAACGCTTTTTGTCTTCACAAAAAATGCGTAATGAGCAACGCCCATCAGCCACAGACGTGCGCTATGATTTTTCTGCCATCTGACGTTATTTTAATGCAAATGATACCGCACATTTTCTGAGGGTGCTCGTTCTGACCTTACCGCAGATAATTAGGTCACGCGACCGGGGGCTCAAGCAGACAAGCATCCCTATCAAATTGTGCAGGCCCGATATGTGAAGCATCTCAGCTTGTGTGTAAGGAATGAATTCACATCACTAACATCCTATCAGACATTTGCAGTACATTATGAGGTTCAGTGGGCAAGTCCCTCTTTAATATGCACAATAAGCTGAAGTGAATCTGAACAAGTTTGTTCATCAAATGACCCTTATTAGCATTTTTTAATGTATAACATACATCCACCAAAAAGAACATTGCACCCACTGTTGTGGTAATGCAGCAGAATTGCTTTGATTTTTCATGCCTTTTTCATTCATTAACCTGTGCATTCGCTCCCTGATCTGACAAAACAATATTGTGCAAGCTCTTTACAGATCCATTTGGATGGACGTTTGATGTATAAAGGGAGCAACACATTATGCTTTCGAAAATTAATTGTCGCATCATTGACTAGGTTAAGTCAAGATCAATCGTCGTTCATCCAGGAAATCCAGCCCTATAATACAAACATGTAAAAATTACAAAAAAGCCGGGTCAAAGTGTCATACTTATGAGTTTGCAGACAACATCAATGATTGTGGTGAACCACAATTAACAAAAGTGTTCATGATATTTTTCTTCCTACTATTGCTAGCTGAATGACATGGGCCACATGACTAGCTGGGAAAGTCTTGAACTTATCTTTTCAGAAGCGCTTTGAAACTTGGACGAGGTATTTATTTGGGGTGACTTTGCATTGATAGAACCTGTACGAAGAGCGCGCGTACGTCAAGCTACGCTCAGTAACCCTTACAAGTGTAATGACGTCGCATCAAGCTCATTTGTGCCAGAAAGGCCCTGAAAAATCAGTCCGCAGAAGGCTAGTTTTAAATCACAATCGGGTGCATTTCTAAAGGCTGTTGGGAGCAACTTATCACGGAATTATAAAACGAGTGAAGAAACTTTAAGTTACTCAGGTTATCTGCGGGAACGTTGTTAGCATACGATGTTAAAATAACAAGGTGATAGAACTTAAATTCATATGTTCTACAGACAACATCAACCTTAACCAATTTTAATTTTTAACTCAGATATGTATTATTTCCGGTTGTTTACGACTCGTCACGTCTTTGTTTATCCACAATAATTTTAGGAATATTCTAATCACATTTCAAACTTAACGATCTATATAAATTTTCAACTGAAGATTGATTGAGATATCTGACCCTCTCGAACACATAATGGATCGCAAATCGCCTTTTGCGCGGATCAAAAGCTGTTTGTTTTTCCAACCATCAAAAGGCCGCAATATCTGATTTTCACGTCAAAGATGCAGAAGAATCTGGCAAGAATTATATCCTAAAAAGAAAAGCACCACCCGTACGGGACCAATACATCTAAGCAGATTTGTTTAGACATTGACTTTGGAGATTTAACTGATTAATGGCACGAACAAAGCCCCCACAGTTCTTGCTAGCAATCCAAACCATAAGTATTAGCAAACTGAACTATTGTAAACAGCATTGAAATGTTAACGTATTTCAGCCTTTACCTCAAAAAAACTGGAAAACATCCATGAAAGTAGCCATAGTTAGAAAGAGACTTTAAATTTATTTCAGGATGATAGTGTATTTAAAATGTCAGCAGAGTTAAAATGTCACTTCCGTTTTTAAATAATCTCCGACATACCAAAATACAAATGTCTAGACCTCAGGCTCAAGAAACAATTGAAATTAACGCACTGGTAGGTTACTTGATCAAAAGGAAGCCTATCTGATATGTTTTATAAAACCGAAATGGAAATACCGCAACTGCTGACCAGAATAAACGTTTCCTTTTTGTGCTCATTATCGTAGTCGGAAATTACTCATTGTTGCTTTCTAGAACCTTGGCCCATCCGAATGCAGTCGACACAACCAAAAATAAGATGCAAAAGACTTTTCTTCTTGAACGTCATTTGAGAACTTTGCTACCAGTCGCACACAAATATTCCTTTAATAATCCGTTCATCAACTCACCATTCACAACTTTATCGGAAACCTGTGGTCCATAAATGGTTGCATTATTGGGCACAAAGTCTACAAGGCAAAATTTTGATTCACCTAGCGATAGTACTAAGCTTATATGTATTTTCTTAAAAGCAGTAAGATCACGATCAAAAAGGAGTAGTGTTTTTGAAAATCGGTGAGTTATTTAGCTGAGTTCGTATGTAGAAAAGAATAACACAGCATTTTTCAGCTTTCCACAAGATAAACACGAGAAGTGCGAAGAAAAACGAATCCAAACCCACCCTTTCAGCATGTACGGAAGCACACCTCTTAGAACTAACCGTTTTTCAGCCTTTTGTCGAGATGTCTCTAGTATTCAGTAACAGGACTAAAGGAACGGTTTGTTACCGACCAAGAAAGAGGCTAAAATGAGTCATACTGGAGTTGCAATATGCTGAATGCAATCCATCTTTCAGCTAATCGTATCCTCCCGTTTCTCAGCCACGGGGGACAAACTATGACCTATATGGATCGTAGAATGGTTGCTTCGGCAAATAAGGTGCCGAAAAGGAAATAGAACATTTTTTCGGACAAAAAGAAAGAAGGAGCACTAAAAAATTGGACTGAGCTTCTTTGTTTCTTCTTTGCTCGCTTTTTGTTTGATAAAATTCACTGGTGACTTTAATATGCTGACAATGTTTTGAACATGCACTGTTTTGAACAATGAATTTTTCTCACTTATATGAATGTTTTATTGCTGTTATGTGCGAAGACTTCCCAGTAGAATGCATTTTACATACTTTTGATCATAGCAGTTAATATTTGAAAGATACCTGTGTTTTAACCTGGTGAAACGGTATTAGGTCACAGGAAAATTTACAACCACCATTAGTAAAGGCAGCCACACAACGTCAACATGGTTCCCACATATGTGAATCCTGACGTTTGGTGAGATACCTACCTGCGGTAATAATGTGACCGTTTCCAGCCTAGTGGACAAAGTCAGTTACATGTGTGTTTATGTTCTTGTTTACCTATTTTTGCGACCACCAGGCAAATATGTTTATATCAGTCTCATCAAGGAGTTTGTTTGTCTAGAGATGCTAGAATCTGTCGGAAGTCCTTAAATAAATATCCTAAGGTCCACTATTGCAGTCGGATCGACGGAGTGAAGTAATCAGAAAATGACAATTTTTTTGTCAGCCACTGAAGCAGGTGCACAAGCTAACGCCAATCAGTTCATTGAATTAGGCAACAGTGGGATGTCTTCAATCACATGATGATTGCTGATAAATTATCGGAAGCATCCCACAAAATACAGGTTATAATTTTCCCGGCATGATATTTGTCGTCTTGTTATTTCGAGACAGTAGTCATCATCATCACCGGAAAAGGCAACATCATTGTTGACATTGACGCGTCACTGCCGTACCGCCGCTACAGTTGTCCATTGACTTTATGGCCACAAAAATTGTCAATGCTGTAGCCTACGATGGAGGAGTCGACGGTAGCCACTTGTGTTACAGAGTAATGGAGTGGATCACTGATAAAATAACTGCTTACTTGAACCTTTGTTTGGGCAGCTCGTGGTTCTCTTGTAGTGGACTCGAACTGCATCCGGCCGTCTTGTGACAAAGCTTGCATCGACAACCGTTGATGGCGACGAGCAAACGCTTCAGACGAGTCGAGAAAATAATCACGCATCTAGCTTTATCTATATGACCAGAACAGAAAAGACGAACACTCGAGGGTCCTTAGCTTGGGAAGCTAGTTAATCTGTGATGGAGTTGGTCTACATTGGTTGGATAAGATCCAATTCAGTGTGATTCAGCAAGCATCTTAGAGACTTAGATGGCGAAATATGGGTCTCAAATGCCCGTCGATTGAAACTGTCATCTTTGCTGCCCGGAAAGACTAGGTACCTAACGCTAAAATGGAATACTTCATGTTTAAGTCTGTTTGTGACTATGCTTACACGTTGTTGCCTACGGAGTATCTCGTACCTTGCTCAGTGAATCAAGGATGCCAAGGTTTAACGACGCCTTTTATGTGTTGGTGACAACGGTGTACGAGTAGATATCATTATCTAACATTGGCTCTCCTTGGGGTGTGTTGAGGATAGCAGTTAAGTAGCCTATACAGCGCGTTGCGTTTGCAGAACCCGAGTAAGGCTAGAGAAGTCGTCGAGGCTGCCATTACGTGACGGCATAAATGCATAAACGCTTAGCTATCTCCTGTCTTATCTGAAAAACTCCCCACTCTTGGCCCAAAAGCCAGTGACTATATTTTGTCAGAAATCGCGGCCGAAATATTCCAATATTGCATTTGCTGGCGAAAGTAAACCACTTTCTTTTGGACAAATCTACAAGCGCTACATTTACATTTACTTATTTTCCTGTTCGACCGTCGTCTGATAAGGGAAAACTTGTGGTTAAATTTCCACTGCGTAAAACCTCCATGCTGGCGAAATCTCTCAGTATGCTAGAACAAAGTACTTCTTCACCCCATATTGTTAAATCTAATTGAACAGCGACCGTTCTAGTAGTTAGCAGCTTCAACTCTGACGACAATTTATTTCATAAAAAGGCAGAATTTCACCAATCCTAAGTAGGTCAAGTCATGGTGTGGGGCAGTCAACTTGTGGTTGAGTGCATTGCACATCATGCGTTTGATTCGCGAGACGGCTGAATGCAGGGGTTATCAATGCTGCTTTCAACAAACTGTTCACTTTTCCTGAACGGATGGTGCACCTTGGTAAAGATCACGAGTGCACATTCAGAAGACAAAAGTTATGTAGGGTGACTAGTCAGGTACAATTAATTTACAATACTCTCTCTTACTGGGAAACACTTTCGGGGGAAGTTACATTGTTCAGAGAGCTGGGAGATGGTGCAGATCTGACTTAAATTGCATCCGCTACTCCGGCGCCCGTTGTCTGTGGATGTCAAACATATATTCCCTATAAGATGAACGCTTCACTGCTGCATACGCAAACATAATTGGCATCCAGCAGTTGACCAATGCTTTGGCAAAATATGTCGTTTTTACTTGTAGCATTTTTATTTCCCCCTTAAATAACAAGTAGATCTCCATAATTTCTGTGATTTACAGTAGTGTATTGTGCGTCTCCCGGCAATTATTTTGCTAGACGTAACTCCATTTCACCACTCATTTTTACGCCAACCGTAATGTGAACATGGCCTCAACAACGGTCGCTGTACTCCGCGAACAGAACGTGGAGGCCGGTATGTCAACCACTCTGCTTTTAACAAACATGCCTCATTCTCCATCGCGGTACAGCTGTTTTCCTTTGTCTTCTTTGTTTATCTAAAATGTTTGTGGCAGCCAGACTGACCAATCAGCCTTGCAGAGCTATTGTGCAGGTTTGTTGTAGCTGCAATTTAACTAACGCCACCATCCTCTAATAACAATAGCGACGATGATAGAGTTGCAATATTCCTAGTGTTTTTTGAGATCGAATGGACCAAATAGTGGGCCTGTTCTGTCAATAAAGCACGATTAACTGTGCTGTAGGCCGAAATCCCTGCCACAGCATTGTTTTCTGGCTTCTCTGGTCACTTCTCGTACGATCATGGGACTACGACGGAGTGTAGCCTGTGCTGCTGAAGCTATCGGCGCACACAGTTAGTCAGCGTTTAGTTGCGTTCAACTAAGTAAATGAAAGCACTTGTATCACGTTTGGTTCAGCATGGTGCTGCTACAGCTTTGGTTTACTCACTGTCATCGCAGTGCATTTTAATATATTTCGGAAACTGAAAACTAAATTCGCTTACTGGACTTGAGAATGCAACGGAAAACATTCCATGGTTGATTGATGGAAAAGTCTCATTAAAGGGAATGAGCTGTAATAGGAAAGCCACTTGTTCCCAAAGGTAACATCCAAGTAAATACCACTTCTATAGTTGAATTCCTCCTATTTTATCTTAAAGTAATACAAGCAATCCTTGAGGACTGAATATTTTATTCTGAAAACGCCTCAGGCAAAATTATTGACGTTGTCCTTCAGCAGTAGACACGTATACTTATAGTGGTAAAAAATCAAATTCCCATTTGCTGTTTGGGGTCCAATTATTTTCATCGAATCTTCAAAGCAGCAATTTGTAGGTCAAAAATAGTTCAAATTCTCTCGGATGACTCCTCCTGTAAATTTTAGAATGCCATAACATAGAAGAAAACACAAAGAAATTATTGTTGGTTAACTCGTTTAGGTTCACCTTTGGGCTGTTAAAATTCTGACAATGAGATCTGCTTACGATGTGGCCTTGACTCAGATCTTCCACGAGGATTTTTATTTGATGTATGACGATTCATCACACATTAGTGTTGTGCTTAAACAAAGGCTTGAATATGACCGTGAGATGACCACCAGAGTTTTGACTGAGGTCATATCAAATCAAACCTGTTGAAGTTTTTTTACTTTCCTTCCTGTGTTTTATCATCTTTCACAAGAATGCAAGAAGGATTTTCACGCCCGTACTTCAAAGGAGCGACTTGGTTTTTACCTGACCATGTTTGCGTTACTTAGTTGTTAGTGTTGTTTTGCAAGTGTTTAAAATACCATCCACAGAAAAGCCGGCTTGTTGTGTCCGAACGTAACTTGAAATGTTTTATTATACTCTGTATCATCCAAGCAAATAAAACTACGCAAGAAATGACCCATTCCTGTTAATGCAGGTTACGTTCTCATTGTATGTTGAAAACCGTCTACCGCATTCGTAAACTTAGTGAACCAGTTAGATGTGGCTACCAGAAATAAATTAATATGTCATTGTATATTCCATAGATAATAAGTAACATATGACTTGAAGGCATTATACAGGCGAACAACCGCGTATTTTGAGTACTGATAAAACATGTTTATTGGATTATCAAACTTGTATTGAAATACTATAATATTATTTACTAAAAATAAGGGCATTCTATCAGGTTTTTGGCCGTGCAACATACTTAATGCAAACTGTTACATAGTTTAAATTTTTCAAGGATTATTCAGGCGTTGTGTGCTATTCATTTGCACAAACACACCCGAAAGCACAAAACTTCGTGATAAATCGGTAGTGATGGATCATGTAGAATGAACAAGTTTTTAAAAGAAAACATAAAAGGGGAAAAATAGTCCAATTCTAGTAATTCTCACTTTTCCACAGGGAGGCTATTCCCAATGGGGCAACGCTGAACCAAAGCCATTATATGAAGCAAATGCTTTTTGCAGAACTTTTGGTTGTCCGAATTGTCTAAACACGAGAATCAACGTTTCGCGCATGCACCAAATAGTGAGGAGAAAATCGACGGTGCACAACCAATATCATTTCGCAAAACACACTTACTGGAGGGGAAATTGTACTCTGACCTAGATAAGCCGGAATGCCACCACATAATTCCGTCTGACAGCAAGTTGTAACTGCAACTCCGCTGTGTCACTCATTGCATACAGGTTCGTTTGTCACGAATTCTGCAAAATTTCGCACCAACTGTTGTGTAGTGCCATATATGAGGAAGCGGTTTGCGAATTCTGAAGGATATGTTGCCGTTAATTGCATTTGACTACTTCGACGAAAGCATTTCACAAAGCGCAGGTTGCACTTTTAAAAAGTGACCCTTTAATTAGGGTAAAAGTTGTCGCCATATTTTTAGTCCACTTCAGATTATTGCACCTTCCTTCTCAGATCGCCTAACTACATGTCAGAAGTGAAGTTACGTACATCGGGTATTTTTTAACCACGAAAACAGCTAAGTGTGAAGTTGAGCATTAAAGCTGTGTTATCTAACCCTCCGTGACCATGTGAAATGTGACACTGAAAGGTGCCAGAAGCCGATAGATTCTTTAACTGTGGATCAATGTACACTCATGGTTGACAGAGTGTTTGAGCATGACAGCAATCCTGACGTCTAAAGAAATTATGCTTGAGACCTTCTAGCTTCGTAAATTAAAATCTAACAGCTGATTTTGCTGCCCACAGTTGTCCCAAGTGCGAATGAGTATGGCTTCTGTCCTCGGCAAAGTAGTGTGTCCTGCATGTTATTACGACTCCAACTGATAAGTCAGGCTGACCTGGCATGCAGAAGAAAGTGCGCAGCCCGCTGAGTTGTGACAATGAATACGTGATGAAGCGTAATTTAGAAGTATATGTTTCCAAACACGCCAGCTTCGGAAAGAGCCTCCGGTGACTTGGTAAAATAGATAAAACGGAGGCGCATACCTTCAACTTTCCATAGGAATTTGAATAAGCATGGCAGTCGTAAACAGCAGCACATTACGTACCTTATTTTGTATTGAGAAAATTACATCGCAAGGGCACACAAATTCATGGAGGATTTTCGATGAAATTGATTGCATCCAGTATGCTTGCATGTGTAGTTCGGGGAAAGGTAGGACACGTCAAGGCCTACATTTCCAGGTATTTATTGGTCAACGTAGATTAGTTAAACATGATTAATGAATATCTTTGAACGCGTGATTTGTTGAATAATGACAACTGAATACATGTGCAAATCATCAGAACTATTCAGAGCGAAAGCAGTGCAATCACTATGTCGGTGAGAAAAACAGTGATAAGTATGATAATAGCAAAACGTCGCATATGTTTTCTCGCTAGTGCTACGTCAACCGCGAGCCAAAATTAAATAATATCTTTACGTGCAAGATAATGACGCTCCTAATGGTCCCTTCTTGGCTCACAATATAAGTACTAACATGATAGTGGCCGCCTGAAGCATTTGCATTTCTACAATGAGCGCTGCTTGCCGCATTAAATTAGACTGTACATTTTGTTCAAGACATTTTGTTTGTAAACAAGGACGCCTATGAGAACGACTTCCAATCTGATGAAAAAGTTTGTCATCCCCCATGAGTTTCGCATCAAGTGCCGTAGTCTTCTGACGTGGCAACTGCAGAAAACAAGCAAGCAGTACTGTTAGTGATCACAGTACAAAAGAACGCACACAACAATTTTTTAATTTAGTGAAAATGAAAGAAGCAACAGCCTCGCTCTCAGTTTTTGCAGCACATGTATCTGATTTTGAGCCAAGTGAATAAGTGGCGAAATGTGTTTATCGTAACTGTTTGAAGAGCATAATAAACGCGAGATGCAGTTGAGTATCTCCTAGTGCCTCCGACGAAATTCGCGGTTGAGTGTATTAAGTTAATAAGATTACATCCTCTTACACTGGTGTTAACGTGGATTATACCGAGATCCACCAACTGTGAATACTGCACTGAAGGGCACTCAAAAACAATTTGTTACCTGGAACTTCTGTTTGATATACGCGTGGCAAAGGAGCTTGTTGTGACAGCTTGAGTATTAAATTACTGAAGGTTAGTGACTAGAGACCTGGAGAACTTATCTTCCTGGCCCTCTATTTATTGGATATTGGAGTAGTGGAATATAGGAATATTCACTCAATTTCTTCCCTTAACCATCGGAGTATATCGATAGTCCTACATCAACCACTGTTGTCTTGCGGTCAGATTTTTACGACTGAGGTTTTCATTCTTACTTCTACCTAGATCTGTCCTTCGGTCAATATCTGAGTCAGCATGCAACCAGCAAATTTCTCGAGCAGTTGAACATAAGTTCCCACCCCTGCCATATTGCTGTCGTTGTCGTTTTCGTGGTTGCTGTCGACGGTGATGTAGCTCTTCACCGTAAATGAAAGCTTAGTCAGTTGCATCTATTTAGTTTTGTTCCACTGATCATCAAACGAAAGGCGGCAAGTATAGCGTGAGAGGGAACGAAAGAACGTTTACTGAACCATTATTGTTTCATTTCGCCCACCGAACAAGGTTTGACATGTTTACGCTCTAAGGAATAATTCATCCGCAATGTTTATTTATCCAGTAGAAGAAACTAGTGCCGGTTCGGTGCCACGGAAAAAAATTTAATCAGGGCATGTACTTTACATGTCACCTTTAAGCGGTCGCTCTCAAGATTTGAACAGTGCTTAGATCAGTTGGATGTATTTCACGGTACACTGCATCAAAGATACACACTCACAAAAGAGAATTATGTTTGCGAAACCTACCACCTTTGTGAAACTTTGAACTGAGAACAGGAATGCATGTACACTTTTAGATGTAGGATAAATAGGATTCAGTGTGTCACTTGTTAGGATGCTGTGCTTACAGATCGCACGACGATAAAGTACCCACTAATACTGAAGGCTTATTAGTAGGACGGTTTACACAAGAGTGCATCGTATGCAATCAAGACACTATTTATCAAAGTGAAAGACCAATTATCATTTGATATGATTCATTTTATCTTGGAACCCCTCAAGGAATCCATGAGAAAACTGGAATCTTGAAACGCAGTTTAGTGAGGAATCACGCAAGGTTATAGTGGGAATCAAACACTAAATTACGCAGGTTTGGGTTATTCCGGCATCTCGCGTTTAGTGCGTACACATGACCTAGGTCAGGTTTAAAGATAAGCATCCCAATTTATTTGTGCAATTTACTTTCTCGGACAGGATGCGACACATGTAAGTGAAAATATGCCTTTGTTGCAGCAGGTGTATGTGTCTAAGGAAAACGTGGCTGCTGGTGGATGTGCCATTTATTGTCTGTCAAACCAACAAGCTGTGCATATACCTGAAGAGTTGAACCACGCAATCCAGTTTAGTGCTTTCCGAGGTCCGCTGCTCCCTACTCAGAGCTCCCATACATTTTACCTCGGACGCAAAAAATTAAAGATTGAAGCGAATGTGGGAAACAAAGCCAGATAAGATTCATCGGATGGTGTCCATACACGTCACGGACATATCAAATTAATCCGTCTACGCAATCCCATTTTTATGATGCAATACAGATTGTTGCTGGTGTACACAAATGCCATATGATTCCCAATCATTTGAGTTGAATGATACCACTTTTTCATTCAAAATTATTAATAAAGTAATTCATACAAAATTAAACATTTCTCAACTTGCTCTAGCCACTTGAAAATTCATAACAAACAGAATTGTATTTGCAGGATTTACATTGTATTGCATTGGCGAATACTAGGCTCCAAAAATGTTTTTTTTTATCTAAAGACACCCTGAAAAAGTAAAGAAGACATATTCACGGAAGGGTATTAATTCCCTGTGCACAATGAAGTACCATTTATTGGAGTCAGTAGTTGCTGAGAACATTGCTAGACAAGGATGAATTGCCTGATTTAAGTTGATAAAACGGTCTTGACGATTTTACTCGTATTGTTCTTGAGATGTGATGAAAGCGACATACAAACAGGATGCTTTTCACACATGAATAAATCATCCTCGGAGCATAAGTTGCGCGCAAACGAAGAAAAGCGAACGATACAGTAGCACCACGCTACAATGCTGTTTTCCCTCCAGCTCTCTCTCTTTTGCCTCGTTGTTTGCCTACTTTAGACTTAGATGGTACAACGGCCACACACGCAACGCTAGCTGGGTGATATGGTAATAAGTGAGCAGTTCTCATATGCGTGGACAAATCGAGATTTTGTTCATATTCACAGCAGCAGCAGCAGCAGCAGCAGCAGCAGCAGCAGCAGCAGCAGCAGCAGTTTCGTTGTTATTCTGGTGAGTCCACACCAAAGAGAAACACTCGACTCGAGTTTCGCTCTTAGTAGAGCTCATCAGCAGTACATATCCAAAGGCCGTGCCGGGATTTGAATCCCGGACATCTGACATGCGAGGCAAGTGTGTTACCACTACTCCACCAACGCACACTGGATGCATCTGGATTTTCACGTCTGAACAGGCGAACGTGTTCACGCTTGAGCGATGCATTTGATGTGCCTGACTCATCGAATGACAACCCGGTAACTGTATTGATTTTGGCGATCGATCGACCTGACTGGGAAGTCCTGAGTTGCGGGTCAATCGATCATCACAACCAGGACAGTTACTAGGTGGCGCTCAGTATTCGCACAATGGAACTAAATTTTCGAAAGCTACGACGTGCATTTGATGGACTAAAACAGACAGGCGGGTGAGTTCAGAATACCGGTCCAAGCTTTTGATCCCCATCTAGAAATCCCGGAGTACCAGTGCTTCTAGGAAATTATTCCACCAGAATTTTTCCGCGAAAGTTAGGGTCGCTTCAGTGGTCAATGAAATTCGGCGAGCTGGTAAAATATTAATGTTAGATTAGGGTGATTTTTTGTTTGAGCATACGCGCCATAAAATGCAACATTTCGGCGTAAAAAGCTTTATTCCAATCGCAAAGGTTTTGCAGCTAAGAGCATCGTGCGGCCAAGGAGCCCTTTACTGGGATGTCAAACTGGTTTTTGCGAAATGATTCGTATCCATGATAGGATCCGTGGAAGCAAGCCGGACACACACAGTATAAGCAGAAATATGCGCCAAAATGACTCGATAGCTTGTTATCGAGGACACTACTGCTTGTGAAGTGTTTTCTTTTTACATTGCGATGCATCCCAAGTTCTCTGCGTGCCGGAGTAACCATCGGGGACTTACGAGGCGATTATTGGACTTGCTGCTTAAATTTCCTGCAACCGGTGAACCACCACTGGTGCCAGTTGACGATAGGGAGAAGAAAGCGAAAAGCAACTGGACTTAATGTGATGGTCGAATCACAAACTGTTTACTGCTGAAATGATTTATCAGGTTTTAGATATATAAAAAGACTATACTTTTTAACTGTTCTCCGCTGGATGCAAATGCAAAATGCTTCATGTTGACTGTGACATGATCATTGGCTTAAAACACAGAAAGAACAAGCGAACACCACCGTTTGGTATTTATTCATCATTGATTGCAGAAACAAACTTGAAAGTTAATTAACGAGGAGTGGTTTTCTGTGGTGTTCAGTACTCAGTGGGGTGTCAGGCAGAATGGCATGTTTGAACGGCTGGGGTTTTTGTAGTCAGTGATAAAAAATCACGTGTAATTAAAAATTAAGCATTGTTTCAGATCTTGATTTCTGAACACATGAAGTGCTTAGGTAGTTACCTGAAGTCCGTCAGTGAGCTGTGCAGAATTTGGCACATAGCAGGCCTTCATATTGTGTTGTTCGATACTTCAAACATGAATGAAGGTATCCGGTGCTCACTGATTTGTGCTGAAGCTTGTGTGCGCAATTCATTGACCAAGCGATACGAATGCAGGTCTTCAGATTTCCAGAAACACAATTCTTTTTATGACGTAAGTACGGGTGAAAACTTTGCTCGACTATTGGCATTTTTTCGTAGACTATCGGGTAATTCACGGGGGTTACAAGAGCATGGAAACAATCGTCATGACTGATCACATCCTGCTTCTATAAAAGTTGGTTGTTGGCAAGTAGTGACCGCGTATGCTTGATTTCGAATCCAGCTAACGTTCACACAACAAAGCACATGTTATGTGTGGGGTGCTACTGGGATTGCCGCACAAACTGTCGGTCAGAAAATACAACAAATGTTATTACTGGTTGCTAAATCACTGAAACAGACTATTCAAGAAATTTTCGGATTTTTCGAACAAAGCTGTTTCATGTATGGATGTCCTCACACCTTTAAACGATGTCTTGATAAATGTCGTGACAAGACTTGACACTGACAGTAGTGCGTCTTAGCGTAATTATTCTGGTGAGTCCACACCAAAGAGAAACACTCGACTCGAGTTTCGCTCTTAGTAGAGCTCATCAGCAGTACATATCCAAAGGCCGTGCCGGGATTTGAATCCCGGACATCTGACATGCGAGGCAAGTGTGTTACCACTACTCCACCAACGCACACTGGATGCATCTGGATTTTCACGTCTGAACAGGCGAACGTGTTCACGCTTGAGCGATGCATTTGATGTGCCTGACTCATCGAATGACAACCCGGTAACTGTATTGATTTTGGCGATCGATCGACCTGACTGGGAAGTCCTGAGTTGCGGGTCAATCGATCATCACAACCAGGACAGTTACTAGGTGGCGCTCAGTATTCGCACAATGGAACTAAATTTTCGAAAGCTACGACGTGCATTTGATGGACTAAAACAGACAGGCGGGTGAGTTCAGAATACCGGTCCAAGCTTTTGATCCCCATCTAGAAATCCCGGAGTACCAGTGCTTCTAGGAAATTATTCCACCAGAATTTTTCCGCGAAAGTTAGGGTCGCTTCAGTGGTCAATGAAATTCGGCGAGCTGGTAAAATATTAATGTTAGATTAGGGTGATTTTTTGTTTGAGCATACGCGCCATAAAATGCAACATTTCGGCGTAAAAAGCTTTATTCCAATCGCAAAGGTTTTGCAGCTAAGAGCATCGTGCGGCCAAGGAGCCCTTTACTGGGATGTCAAACTGGTTTTTGCGAAATGATTCGTATCCATGATAGGATCCGTGGAAGCAAGCCGGACACACACAGTATAAGCAGAAATATGCGCCAAAATGACTCGATAGCTTGTTATCGAGGACACTACTGCTTGTGAAGTGTTTTCTTTTTACATTGCGATGCATCCCAAGTTCTCTGCGTGCCGGAGTAACCATCGGGGACTTACGAGGCGATTATTGGACTTGCTGCTTAAATTTCCTGCAACCGGTGAACCACCACTGGTGCCAGTTGACGATAGGGAGAAGAAAGCGAAAAGCAACTGGACTTAATGTGATGGTCGAATCACAAACTGTTTACTGCTGAAATGATTTATCAGGTTTTAGATATATAAAAAGACTATACTTTTTAACTGTTCTCCGCTGGATGCAAATGCAAAATGCTTCATGTTGACTGTGACATGATCATTGGCTTAAAACACAGAAAGAACAAGCGAACACCACCGTTTGGTATTTATTCATCATTGATTGCAGAAACAAACTTGAAAGTTAATTAACGAGGAGTGGTTTTCTGTGGTGTTCAGTACTCAGTGGGGTGTCAGGCAGAATGGCATGTTTGAACGGCTGGGGTTTTTGTAGTCAGTGATAAAAAATCACGTGTAATTAAAAATTAAGCATTGTTTCAGATCTTGATTTCTGAACACATGAAGTGCTTAGGTAGTTACCTGAAGTCCGTCAGTGAGCTGTGCAGAATTTGGCACATAGCAGGCCTTCATATTGTGTTGTTCGATACTTCAAACATGAATGAAGGTATCCGGTGCTCACTGATTTGTGCTGAAGCTTGTGTGCGCAATTCATTGACCAAGCGATACGAATGCAGGTCTTCAGATTTCCAGAAACACAATTCTTTTTATGACGTAAGTACGGGTGAAAACTTTGCTCGACTATTGGCATTTTTTCGTAGACTATCGGGTAATTCACGGGGGTTACAAGAGCATGGAAACAATCGTCATGACTGATCACATCCTGCTTCTATAAAAGTTGGTTGTTGGCAAGTAGTGACCGCGTATGCTTGATTTCGAATCCAGCTAACGTTCACACAACAAAGCACATGTTATGTGTGGGGTGCTACTGGGATTGCCGCACAAACTGTCGGTCAGAAAATACAACAAATGTTATTACTGGTTGCTAAATCACTGAAACAGACTATTCAAGAAATTTTCGGATTTTTCGAACAAAGCTGTTTCATGTATGGATGTCCTCACACCTTTAAACGATGTCTTGATAAATGTCGTGACAAGACTTGACACTGACAGTAGTGCGTCTTAACTCAGGAACAAAATAAGTTTTTCCGAACCCTTCAGATGTCACGCTAGGTTGTGAACACCACTAAGGGACATAAATTTGGGGTTTTGGCTAAGCTATTGTTAAACTTTACTCAGCTATTTTTCAAAAATGCATGGACGTTTTGATAAAATAGATTCAAAATTTTTGACAGCTTCACTTTCTACGAACCTTGGTTTGTTTAACGTCATCATCCTGTTATCAGTGAACCCCTAGACGGTCTACGGTAAGACTGTGAGTGGTGCGTTTCGCATCTGGACTATAGGGAGTACACAGAATTAGCGCACTGCACTGTTCAATAATAATGAGTTTTGGCCGGAGATATACGATCGGGCAGAGAAATAGTCTATCCTCTGACAGACAATGAAATTAGATTTGGCCAAGTCCTCTTACAGATTATCCCTTCTGCACAAAACTAAATAGCTCAATCTAGAAGTATTTTCGTATTGGCAACTAACTAGTTTCTAAGTTGACGTCAAAATGCTTGTGGCTATAAAACTATCACATTTCAAAGGGATATCAACAAACAGCGTCTGAGCAGTGGAACTTCCCCTAAAATCGATACCACACTGTTCACTTTTCACTACCCTATCTTCTCAATAAATCAGCCGCTGTTTGGAACGAAAGCTCATCCTAAATCTAGTTTAATAGCGTCCTGGTAGAAATAACGAAACACAGAAAAAACAGTCCCCTGACAAACTTCTCTACACCCATTCACTAAAACACAGAGTGGACTCTCGTGAGTAAAGGTTTCGAGGATCCAAAACATAAAAGTTAAAATTTGTTACGGAGAAGGGTCAGAGTGAAAAACTTGGCTAACACTATTTTCACATGGATACTATTACTTGTCGCTGCTGTCGTTTAATTTCACGGTTTATTCTTGGTATATACAGAATTAAATTAAACTAGTGTAAGAGATATTCAGTGAAGCTCGGCTGGCGTCTTTTTTCCAAGAAAGTTTGCCTCCAAGTTCACTGACTATCATGATGCTCGTTTTAACCACTAAAAGTGGGATCTACCGCCGCCGTGAAGCTGCTTTTTCAGTAAATGGGTAGTTTTTCCTATTCCGATAAAATATGGCGTTGTTCTCAAAAGTCAGATGTTCTCCGTCACCGAAAACAATTTTGGTCTGCCTCGCGTTAGATCTCAAACGTTTCATCTGATTGAGCTAATTCATAATTTGTTTGTTTTTCAATGAAGATAAAATGGTCAGATTTGATCTGATTAGCAGCACACTAAACTGCTTGGCAAGATCGTAAACCGTAACCTCACATCAATGGCAAATACCATCTTAGCGGCACATTTCCTTCAGCTTATTTTTTAGTTGGTACAGGTAGGCCTGGATGTCTGAAGCAGGGTAACCTGATAAATTTACATCCTTATTTAAGTTAAAAATGGTTAACAGGATTCAGCTTGCTTTTGGAAGAAATTTTATTGCCAGAAGTGCATGAACCATCGGCAGAAACGTTAAAAATATTAAACTAAACATATTGGTGTAAAGTTAGGTGTCGTTGCTTCGGATGTTCTTTTACACAGCGTATCAAAAATTTCGAGAGGAAGTTCTTGAATCTGTGCTGTTTTCCTCCCTCATGTTTCATCATTCTGACGAACCAAACGAAGAAATGTTGTACCAGGGGTGGGGTGAAGGAATTAACCATTACGACTCAAAACAAATTGAATCGAAGAGTTTTCAGCAAAATTGTCAGTAGTTTCCTTTATGAAAATATACTGCGATGTGTCGAATATCGTACCAACCGAAATATCAGGCGGTCTGTATGCAGCATATTCAGTTGAAGAACGTCATAAACGAGAGATTCACTTGAGTCTCCGTGAAAACCGAATTGATTTGCAAATGAGTGCATCTATCGTAAACATATTGATTTTTTTCACTGCGCGTTACCAAGAAATGAAAGTAGTTGGGAAAAGAATACTTGAGGAATACACACAAATAAGTACACCTGGGACTGTGACTGTGGACAAACCCTATTATGGACAGAGGCCGTTTTTCCGCTTCACACCTAATGACTAGTGGATGACACCCGTTCGACCAGCAAACTTTCGTGGCAGCAGTTCATTTGTGTGAAACCAATCCCATGGCAGTTTGCTTCCAACAACAGGTTCAGTTTGTTTTCATAAAGGAAACTACTGACAATTTTGCTGAAAACTCTTCGATTCAATTTGTTTTGAGTCGTAATGGTTAATTCCTTCACCCCACCCCTGGTACAACATTTCTTCGTTTGGTTCGTCAGAATGATGAAACATGAGGGAGGAAAACAGCACAGATTCAAGAACTTCCTCTCGAAATTTTTGATACGCTGTGTAAAAGAACATCCGAAGCAACGACACCTAACTTTACACTGCCCAAGGAAATAGCAATAAATAGACCCCTAATATTTAACCAGATTAGACGGTCAGCTGTCGATCCGGAATCTCACCCTTCAGCTAGTCATGCTGCAGAGGCGTGAAACTACTTGCAGCCGTTCTAACCTTCTGGAAGATGGCAATCTTAAACATCAAGGGAGATTACGGTCCGGTAACTATTTAGTTCCGTGTAGCCTGTCAACGGTATGGCCCACCTGCATTGGGACGGAATACGAACACAGTATCGTTTCCAGTTATTTAAGATACTCAGCGCAATGAGCTACAGTCTTCTAGGGAAAACTTGGTTTTACAATTCAGCTATATGAATCGTGCCAATCGTTCTTTGACATTTTACGTGAGGGTCCATGAGAGATACCAGCATGAATCAGCAATTGAAAAACAATTACGGTACTTTATCTTCGTATTGTGTTAGCTGGTGAGATGTTCTAATTAACAAAGAATAGGCCGCTGACTGAAGACACAAACAGACCCATCTCGTAAAAAATTGCAAGTAGCCTCCACCGAGAGAACGTTTTTATTTTGACGTCTTCATTATAGCAACCATAGCAGTAATTGTATTTTTCGCATTCAGTTTGCTTTTTGATAAACACGCATCCACCAAAACACCTAGTCGACAAGGGAAAACCGGACTAAATGACTGCCACTTAGCCAATTAGTGACCGTTTTAAGTACTTGGATCGATTTTAATCAACCTCCCTGTTCGGGCAAGTTCTGACCCGCTTTTGTTGGCTACGACGTATTGCTCATTCGTGTCCACCTTGTCCGTCGATGGCAGTAACTTCCTGCATGTCACCCGTAAGTGTTGGATCGCATCAGGCCAGAGCACGGTCACGCTGTATTTATTCATATTTTACCGATTTTTCCCATTAGAACCACCCAGGCATAAATTTTTATAGCGTATGTGTACACCAAGACACCCAAAGTGCTCTTACTCTGAGTACTTCACTATCATTTTATTATCGTAAATTTCATATACCATTTATATTCTTATCTTCTAGAGAATACAGTACCTGACGATAATTTATACCACGGTGTCCAAAAATTCATCGTCAGTGTAAAAGCTAATATGGTAAGTTGTCACACAATTTACGCTACCCTCTGAAACCACTCGTTTAAAAGAAAACTCCGACCCCTAAAAAAGCATCAGTACTGCCAGAAATTGTGATGGACTGTTTTGCCGTTAAAATACACGATTGTAAGCAGCTCCCAAGTGGTCATATTTGCTAAACGTTCCTCAGCCGGCCGACGAAATATTGCAATCCATTAGAGTGGGAATAACTCGGAAGAATGACTAACCAATGCTTGAATCAGGAAACGCTGTCTACGCTGAAGGAATGGTCAACGTTTTCCATATAGGAACATCTTTGTGCAATCAGCGCAAGTGAATCTTTCCCCAGTTTTATTTGCTCCATTCACAAGAGATGTGGCATGCCACAATTATATAAATATGACACAGGAAGTGTGCGATTCTGAATGCTGTCCAGTGGTCAAAACAGATTTACTTAAATAGCAGATACTGATGTGTTCCCAGAGGATAGTCAAATAGCTATAGCTTAAAAGACACCGAAATAATTTTAAACTGTAAAGCGAAAGTGTGACTTATTTCTATCCTGCACTTATTCTTCACTAGTGCCCTATTCCCACGATTGTGGGCCTGAAGCAACCCCGATGAATTCATCAAAATATATCCAGACTATTTCCCTTCAGTGAACCTATGAGCAGAACGTACGTAATCTCTTGGAGCGTATCAACTTTATACCCAGTCAACTTCATTGGTGGTACTCCTTAAGAGCCCTTATTTTGTGTTGTTTGGGAGCTATACGAAGAAGTAAGTTGAAACATGCTAAAGTACATTTGGTTTCACCGGCAGTAAGCACACGTTTGTTTACTCCGATAAATCCGGACCTCGTGCGTCTTTTGTGGCTCGAGCGATCATCAGTGAGTCAAGATTACACTCCACAAGGAGCCTCTTAGGCTCTATGAAAGATATATGCCCCTTTTAGCAGAATTTTTGACTTGTGAACTGATTTACTTTCATGCATCTTTACATTTTATTAGATACTTTTAAAGAAACCGGAACTATTTTATCTCTACAGTTTCTTGTGCAGACAAAACAAACAGACAAAAAAACCGGCGTTTGCCCCTTGAGCTCTGTTTTGGGGCATCATAATTCAGCTTATAGCAGGGAAACGCAGGCGTGAGTCGAAATCTAGGTAGTGCTCACTTGTGGTACTGGTAAACTTAAGGTAGAACTGGAGTCAAATAAGTCTAATCAAAACGGTGGAACCTCAGAAACACTGAATTTATGGCATGAATTTGAAGTTTTGCTCTGAATTGATGCACCATTTTTTCCCCAGCATGAATGAAAACGCACAAGTAAGGCAGGTTATGTTAGTCAGCGGAAACGTTTGAACACTATTGTCTCATACGACCGCGCAACCCATTTCAACACTTAATACTCGGTGATGATTTAGTGTAATCGATCTCACCAATGTACCACAGGGTGCAAAACTGGAATGCCGATAAATGTAAATTATGTCTTATTACCGATCTGAGGACATTAGACAAATCGATCTACAGCTTTGTGTAACTGGAGAGCACAGTCGATGGCTGTTTGTTCACGAAGGTATGACAACAAGTTCAAAGCACACCATTCAAACCAAATATTGGTTCAAGCATTGACTTGATTTTGCTAAACGTATTCCATGAACCATTAAAGCAATCATTTCTTTTATCCCATCTATGTTTCTTACACTAACTGCTCCACATATGGGATGCTTCTTGCTCATCTCCAAGAATCCTGAAAAACGCACTAAGATAAAAATATCTTGGATTTACATGAGTGCGAAGCAGAAGTTATCAACAGATCATAACTCGCTTCCGATAGTTTTGTGAATGCATCGGCATTGTGGTACCATGTACGAAGCCAACGATATTAAGAGTACAGATTGAAGGAAAATAAGGTTACCATCTGAGCGGAATTTGTAAAAATGTACACCTGTTCACACTTTCTAAACTTTGAGCCTTTCATGAATTTCGACTGGCAATCTTTAAACGGTTGGAAAGTTAGCGACTCAGTGGGACGACCGAAAAAAATTACGCACAGCACTTTAATAATTCTCATGACATAATAATTTTACTATCTCCTTAACTAAATGTTACAACAAAGGTGGATTAACACACACCTGTTCGATACATCACACGACCGTAAACTTGTCAATAAGAGTGCTAACCAAGCGCAGCCCCATAGTCAACACTGACAATTTGATTGACCATAATGATGTGTAATGAAAATGTTACAGAATGTTCCAGTTCATGTACAGCCAACTTGATTTTAGTCGACTAAGTACAATTTCCACACGAAACTTTGCGGCTTTTTGGTATAATGTGAATAATATGAATAACAGAATGAATAATTATGTGGATAGTTGGGATATTCGTTCGTCGACCACAGTGGGCCGCTGAGCAAGCACCTTGTCCCATTAAAATTTAACAGCCTTGCTACGGCCATAAATATCGGATTGCTGGTTGCCTTGGTGACCACCCTACTTTTCTTATGTCGTCCCTACAGAGTGAGTTAAAACATTATTGCATGAATGTCCCGTACCATGGTTTTTCGTAAATTTCAGATTACAAATCATCATGAAACTGTTCCTCGTTTATCTTCCCGGGAGGTGTGAGTTTGCGGTAGTGGGTTCCAGCTAGCTCAATTCAGACAGCTGTTTTTACAAAACGGTGCGTGTCAACAGACAGAGATTGCGAAATTTCAATATTTGGCTCCCAGCTCGTCAGCTAGGTACCGAAAATGTTCAAGTATAAACATAAAAAGGAATAAGTAAAACAATGAACCAAACCAATCAGTAAGTAAGCCAATCAGGTCCACTATTCTACCGCTAACGCAAACTCTTAGTGCTGTCAGTGATCTCCTTGGCCTCACCAAATGGTATTAACTTGGTAGTGACATTTTTGGGTAAAAGTCTAGACAAACTTCTTGGGTTCACCTGGTGGCCACTGGGTTGGGTATGTTCCGAGAACGATGAATCGGGTCACTTTAAGTGTCCTGCTTTCCATCCATGAACTGGTCTGTCCACTGATTCAGACAGTAACGCATACCTTCCAAGGCACATTCAGACGAGCGGCGTTGTCTTGCGAAGTTAAGTGTTGCAGCAACTGTGGATGAGCCGACATACATGCGAGGTAAAAATATTTGGTTAGCAGAGTTTTTAAGCGTTTAGGACTGGCTGACTCGTTTCCGATAGAAAAATCACTTGCATCTGGATAAGTACAAGCAAGTGTATCTTTAGTTTATTTCTCACAGCTGTGACTAAGTAGCCGGCTTCAGACTGCAGTCATCAAAATGTCTTTATTTTGTGAAATGTGTCGTACTTCAATGCTATTCCTCAGTGGACGGTGATGGAACTCCATGGGTGGCGGATGGACAGTAATTTCACTCGTAAAATTTCCCTCTTTTCTCTAAAGGTCACAGAAGTAATAATACGTTTTAAGCATTAAAGATCTCTTACACTCCGCTGAAATAAAACCTAGAAACTATAGCTACTGTCGACTCCATGTCGGCTTTTGACAGTTTGAACCTATGGTAGTACCATCGTTGATCAAAATATTAAAATTGCGTGACCCTCGTGATTTTCAATCTCAAGAGCACGTCTGCGGCTAGTTTGAACGACAATACAGACAGTTCATAGAGTTATTTATGCGCTCATAAAATGCTCAGAACAACTGGAATCCATGATGATCAAAATATCGTTTGTGTTGGGTTGTAAAGAAACGTCTTAAAAAATGCATGCTGGCACAAATCCAAGTAAACTATGCTTTGTTAGGCGGCCAAAATGACCTTACTCCTCACCTACAGCGCAAAAGTGAATAAATTAAAAACAAGTAGAAATGAAGCCATTTTAATTAATCAAGAGGATATCATGTAAGGAGATCATAAGCTCTGGGGATTCTGAGTAAATGGTCCATTTATAGACAAAATGAACTACTCACAAGGTTGCCGAAAACTCCTCGGTAGCCCACGACCGGATTCGCCCTTAGAGATAACCCGGTAGGCATAGTCTCGAGTTTTCTTCAAACTTATGTTCTGCTTGAACCCAAATTGGACAGACTTTGAAGAGTTTTTAAGCAATCTTAAGAATAGTATATAACGTCTATTCAGATACGGGACATCTTAATTAGTGAGCCAAATGAAGCATGAGGTGGTCTGGTGCAGCGCATTCAGCTCCTTAAAACGTCATGGAAGAGGGATTCAGCTGGGTTCTAGGGGAGTCTTTCCTCAAGACCAGACTGATATGCAAATGAGTGTATTTATCGATAAACTGCCCACTGTTCGGTGGAGTAGCATCAATAGAACTCACATTCTGTAAATGAGTGCATCAAAAAATGATTCATGTTCTGCGGGAGATAGACTGAATCCATCAGCAATCTTTACGAAATGGGTTCAGAAAACTCAACAGCTTGCTAGGTTCATTTAGGCGGACTGAGGGACCCTTTATTTAGTCCCCACATGGGTGAGGAGTTTAAGCCACACTGGGTCAAGCTGATTCTATAGTTCACGGAAGGTGAAACGGGAACATCTTTGTGGAGGTATTCATTCTAACATATTTACCCATGGATCTGGTAACCTCCAGGTCGATGCCATTTCAAAATTTATTTTCCTTCGATAAAATTACCCCAGTTTTACTTATATTACCATATTTTGCATTCTAACATTATTCAAAGCATTGTCTGGCTCGAAAAATATAAGGATTTTCATTTTTTCTAGTTGTTTGATTGCGTCACAGTGCTTCCTCTTTCAACAGAACTTTTGGTGTATCTTTGATGTTAATAAATCATCGGTGATGCCATCAAGGTTTTCTTTCAACCAAGCATGATTTCTAGTTAGCAAGAAAACAAGATCTTGTAACTGATTAAATGAAAAGTCAAATTCAGCCTGAGTTCCAATTTTTTCCTTAAACTGGCACACGGGTGAGATCTCAAATTTCAGCCTCAAAGATAAAACTTCTACTTGTGTTTTGGTAGGACAACGATGAGGAATCAGCAACCTGCTGCAAAGCGGATTTACAGACCCAACTTGGATAGCGGATGCAGCGGTTTACAATATCGGCTGATGATCCGACAGTAGGCGTCAACCGCCATTTTCTAAGGGAAAAATGCTGCGTAGAAATGTAACAAGTCCTGAGACAGTTTCTTCAGCACGGTTTGTTCAGAAGTTGATCCCAATGATGTAAAACAGGACTCCTCCGTTTCGCATTCCCTTACAGCACTACAACTCTAAGGAAACCTTTTTTTTGTGGTTGGTGGACCATCTTAACTGAACTAATCCACCAAGATACCGAGACGTTACAACTTGGATTTAGCTTAGAGCTTAGTCATTGTTTCTCGGTTTAACAATTTTCTTTATGCTTTCTTCCTGCTCACCTGTTTGTTTTAATGATTCATTTCACATATCAGATTCCCGATGTCTAGAGCTTTGGCTGTGTAGTTATCGGAGAAACGGTTGATTGGTCTTTTTCTAAATACATGAACCACCTACCTACCACCCAAGTATTTTGAAGAGATATTATTAGAACGAACTGAAATAACGATAGGGTTTACATACACCAGCTCTGTTAGTTTGACTTCGCAGCATTCACTGGGCCTTCCGTAGACTCGAAATAGAACAACAGCATTAGAGTTGAAAAATTGCGCTTCCTTCATCCAGTGACCAAAGACAAATGCTGCGGTCTGTTAGCGGTTCCTTTACTCGTCGCTCGTGGGCGGAAAAACATGCAGGTTGCATAACTAAGGAGTAGAAACAATGTTCCTTGATTTGATTTCCAGATCACCTGATCATTACCAGTGAAGTGTATCGTTTGCTATAGCAGATTTTGTGCACACATTCTGGGCTGGTTTGCGGTGTTTAGCGTTGAAATCTCAAGGATTCGGAAGTAGCTGACCTGCTCGGTCCCATGGCCGGTACGATGGAATTCTGGTTAATGAGGATACATGATTGTGATTTCGCATTTAATTCGACTGTTTTTCTGAGTGTTTGGACTACATAATTTTGAATGTGTTCTATCGCCCGCCCACCAGATTTCTGTGTCCTGCATATATAAGAGCCTCCGCAGCCTCAACAGATCCCGTAGACTGCATGAGGAGTTGATATGTTAGACAGACTAGGGTCAAGCTTTTACAGGGCAAATTCTACGGTGATCTGAGTGTGACGTATATATCCGGCACTATAAATGCGTTTTAACACAGAAATATGCTTGCGCTCTATAGCCCTTTTTAACGTGCTCGCCTCTGAACTAGAGAAACAATTATATACCTGTCTTGGTGGATGAATGAACCGAATTGTTTGTGCTCCGGTCCCACCATCAGTTTCGATGGAACGCTCTGCATAAGCGTTCTGTAACACAGTGTCATTTAGGAATTTCCTCTCTTGCACTATTCGATCCCGACTGCATATTCTCTGTGCTTTGCAGAATAAAGTCCGCCAGCTCCCGCTTAGTGGCTATTGGGATGTAACTGCAGAACTGTAAATATTGACGGCTCCGTGTTCTTTCGGAAGGTAGAACACTGCAGGGACTTACTGGTAAGTTCTCAAATAAACATACCCAGAAAAGGTAGTCTGTCATTAGATTCACATTTAGTTGCACCATGGAGGTTGAAGTTGGTGGAAGTAAGGGTGTCATAGAGAGGCCGAACATATTCACTACCAGCACCCAGAATGCCGCAAGCAAACCGCTTATAAAACAGTGATTCTGAAATTTCCTTAACAATCTTTTGTTTAACCATGCCCATAATGATATCAGCTGATGCTGGAGCTAAAGGAATGTCCATAGATGCACTATCGACGTGTTTATTTACTTGTCCACTGAATTCGAATCTAATATTGTTTGTGCAGCCAAGCTAGACAGCCCTATTTTCATGTAAGATCAGATACAATGTCAGTTGTCTCGTGTTCGGGCACATAGTTCAATATCGAATCAACGCCAATGGAAAATGAATTCTGGGACCTCACCACCGTGTAATCCGGACTATTTGCCAGTTCAGAGGAATCTTTCATACAATGAAGAGATAAACTTTGCGCTTAAGCTGACCCAAACAGCGAACAATTTTGTGGTAAGCTAAATTGTGTATGCACATGATTAGACTTATTGACGCAGCATCCTTGTTTATTTTGGGAGCACCTCGCACACGTGCAGCACTAGTTCTGATTCTTTCAGATACCGATGATCCGCCTCTGTAAAATAACCTTCAGAGTGTGAGCTATGTGATGTAATCTTCAGAATTCGCGGGTGACTGGTGTTTTGCTCCCGTACAATTTGCTTTTACTCCGGAGTATTATCTCGTTTGAAATACTGGTGTTTTGCTCCCGTACAATTTGCTTGCACTCCGGAGTATTATCTCGTTTGAAACTTCGAGTATCCGGGAGGATACCGTTCACTTTTCATAGGCACTCATCATTCTTCCTAATGACCCTATCTGTGCTGCTGTGCCGGAGCCAGCAGACACTGGTGTGTAACGTCAACCACTTTGGAACGAACACTGTTTCTACCTTTATCCATGTGGTTTGCATTCTTAATGTCCGTCACTCGGGAGGGTATGTATCTCCTGTCAGTTCTAACAGTCTTGAAGCTATCAGACTGTCACTCTTCTGCTACATTAGCGCGCGTCTTGATGGAGGTTATTTACTGAAGGGCATTTTTGATAACAAACTCGAAGTTCGTATTGCAAGCTCTCACACAGTTGTGTAACTCACCTGACACTAGTCCTATCATCACTCAACCCCTTATTACCCTCAGTTTTCAAGAGCATATTCTGCCCCCCTTTGTCTGTTTTCTGTGCATGTATGGCATCTTCAATTGCCCCGGTCCTTAACAGTCTGCGGATACGTTTGGTTAGCACGAATGTTGCTTGCTTGCGAATTACCATCCACATAATACCGTCTTGCCCATAAACTGGTCCTGTCTGCATCCACTCAGGTGCAGAAAAGTGCTTGGGCTTCCTGCGTTTCGTTTCACCAGTCTCTGACAAATAAGTAAATATTATTTCATTCCGTTATTCTTCTTGTCCCAACCGTATTAAATCAGTTTTAAATCAAACGAGACTACCTTTTCATTTTTCTGTCCAGCGCCAGCTCATACCATGGTTTGTGACTGCATGCGTTCCTCTGCATTATCCGTAATTTCTCATTTTCTCCCCGCCCTAAAGAGACTTTACCGGATTTCGGTCCTGCTCTGTGCACTGAACTGAAAAATTCTATCCCAAAATTCCAACGCCCGCTCTAGGTTCAGACCGTTTTTGCCACCGCCTGACTGTAACATCTGTGGTGCAGTCTCTCGGGAATCATAACCCGTTGGTGTCTAATTGTAAAACTTGTTATTTCGAGAATGTTACTGAAGGATTTCAAGATCATTCCGACGCACTCAGCCTTCGTCACTCCTGTGTTGTCTATTTTGGTAGTGCGACAATTGTAACAATCTTATGATACCCAGAGCTTGACACAACTTGACCCAACCATCAGTCACGTGGCAAGAATTGTCCAGATGTGATATGGATTATTTCGGTCATGTGAGTGAGGTCACCTTGTCATTTAATGCGACTGTCAGCTGTTCTGTTTAACGACTGGCGGCAATTGCAATGGGCTTGTTGGTGATCGGGTGCACTCGGCTGAATCTAAAAACTGGTATTTGACTTAGTTTGTCTCCGACCACGAACGTGGCGTTTATTTCGATGTGCAGTCAGGTAAAGTCAAACCTGGCAGATTGTCAGGTTCACTCCTACGAACTCAGCCAAAAAACAGGTTTGACGCAGTGAGACCAGTAGAGATTTACAGTGAAGTGCCCAAGTGACCTGCCAATTTTCCACACGAAGTTCGTAATCACACATGACATCAGTGCCCCTCCGCGGCCAGGCAGACTACAATTTCACGTGAAATTCAGATAGTTCTATGATATCCGCATCAATTTCAGTCAAGATTATCTGCGGCATTGTTGTCATCTAAATTCTAGATAAGGGACTCCTGGTAAATTATGGTTAACTATGTTTTAATACGGCTTACTCCATAAGATGGTTGTCGTAAAAATTCCCAGTTTGCATTGTGGCACGAGTTGGGGTGGGTTTTTGATAATTGTCAACTTGCAGATCCACATCTAAGCCGCTACGTCTTCAAACATTAAGACAAAGCTAACAGGGTTGTTTCACAATACCGGTGAGTGAAATTCTCCATTTAACTATCTACCGATTTAACGAACAGCTGCATTAGTTTGTAGCCGAAAATTGTCAGTAGAGCGTTATTCAAAAAAGGGTGCAGTAAATTCCAGTTTTTATATCCAGTGCGGGAATTTCATAGTTTGAATTGCTTATTTCCAAATAAGCACTAATGAGGATTCTCAAATAGGGTCAGGCAGTTTTACGGTACTTAAAGCTATTCAACAGACAGTGATCCAACAACGAATAACAAAAGAGAAACTCGATGCCGTAGCTCCTAATTTGTGCCCAAAAACATATACCAGTCTCAAATGGTCACATAACACAAATCAAATCGTTATTAGTGTGAGGAGATTCAACGATTTTTGTGGAGATTTCGTCCTGGAAGTGAAGTCATTCTAATCCGAAAGGCCGAGTAGCACTGTACAGCTGTATCATCCTTATTGATAATGTTCAGCCGTGCGCAGCTCACGAAACTCCAGGGTTTCGAACCCGCAACCTTCCAGTTGGGAGTTTGAACACTTAACCGTTTGGCCACGAACGGCCGATCAGCAACTGGAGTAACTCGCACTTAGACAGGAAGATCCTAAATTGCAAGCTTGCTCCCATCTCAGCGACTTCTCATGCATGTTACAGTTTTCTCTGTTAATCAAAAAAAATATTAAAAATAATATTGGTTTTACACCATGGTTGGAAGGACTGTCTTGAGTCTTGGAGCCATTTCGATGAAACTCGCACCAAACCGACGCTTTTCAGAAAACGGCGAGTCATAGTGATGTAAATTCATGACCATTCGTGGTAGATAAAACCCCTATCGAAATGATACCCACAGTTGAAATGCGAATTCCTTCTCTGAGCTGGTAGGGATACAATATTTAAGTAGATAGTGGGTGCGACAAAATCGGACAAACATCTTGCAGTAACATCATGTTTCCTTGCTCTCTCTAAATCTCCCCAGTATGCTTTCGAAGAGAGTGGGTGATAGCTTGATTGAATCGAATCCGCTCCCGTTGTAGAGCACGCACCCGTTTCGTCGGAATTTTTTGATGTCCACAAAACTAGTATAATCCACAGAGTCTTCATCAAGTAGAGTGTTGGTCTATTAGTCTTCCAATCCAACCTTCTGACGAGGTGTACCTTACATTACCTGTTTTTGAATTAGGAAGCGGTCTCTGAAGATATGAGAGAATACTTTCTTGAATACTTTGAATACTTTCGAATACTTTCTTGTCCTTGTTGTGCCTGGTTCCCTGACGACACGTCTCATGCCTAGTTTACCCGAACAAGAGCTGTTCTGATCAACACACTGAGGATACTTATTTCATGACAAGAGTTGTTGAGTACGCGGGCTTTGAAGCTCAGCAAACCTCCTCTTCTTCACATAGTCCGGAACTTTTGGTGCCTTTGAACGGGTCTCACAGCTCTGCTGATGTTGTACTTTGCTCTGCTAAATTAAGTTAACGTGCAGTTAAATTCCCAATTTCCCGCTTTAAAAATACGTAAACAGAAATTACTAAGAGGTTTATCACACTTTAACTTATGAATTCAGAATGCTTAGGCTCTTCACTCGCCAATCTGAGTAAACGATCAACGTGTACCTAGAGAAGTCACTGCAGCCATCCTGGACTTCCAAGTCATACGGACACGGCTTTTTACTTCATTTCAAGTGGGAATTTTAATGGTAATTTTTGTTCCAAGGCTGCTCCAATGATGAAAGTTTTCACTGAATGTCGACCAAGATGGATTAATAGAGGGAATTGCCAGGACCATTTAGTAAAATTGCGCTGTACAAAAGCGCATCACTGAGTGGTCTTAAACTACTCGCCCACCTATATTTCACTGTTGCGTGCATTGTTATTCACAGTACCAATACCATACTGCAAAATTTATGAGATGTTTTGTGGATGAAAACCTATTTAATGTCCACTGAGGATGAAATTGTGGTGGGATGCATTGGTCATTTTATAGTTTAATGGAGGAGCGTGACACATCAAGAACACGCTGAGGATTGTGCCAATTATTCTTGAGTGCATTTTATTTTAAGGCAGCGTCATATTCCCTTATTTCACTGATTTTTTGCGTCTGAACGCTACTGAATTTATGGCACAAATAGCCGGCAAAGTCATTTATTACAAAATTAAACCTTCCACATAATGCACAACGCTAACTCTTCCATCGAAATCAGCTTATACTCTGACATGGCTGCATAGACTCCACGATACCATGAGTTCCAGTGTTGTAGATGTTTACAGAAATATTTGGTATGAGAGTGTCCCTGAGGTGGTTAGATGTTGAACTGTTTTGTGGAAATCTTGCACCACGGAATTATGTAAAATTTCGACGGGTCTTCCGTTCATATGACCCAGTTTCTTTACACTCAGGGCACCGTATTTTCATTACGGAATGGCAACCAAGCGTTTCCTTTCCAACCGCAAGCCTGTTACACTGCAAGGAACTTCTCCAGGAATGGAACGTCCCTTCCGGTAAACCATTCGTTGTTTTTTTCGTGATTTTCATATCAGCAAAATGCAGTTTGAAAGTATTTTGCAAACCTTCTCGTGGAAGAATTTTCCAGTTTCTTCGTGAACAATAACACAAGCAAGTTGGACAGTTACGGCCTTCGGGACAAGTTCAATCTTAACACTGAACTTAAGGTCGGCATAGCGCTCGGGCAGGAAATTCTTTCCAACGATACTATTAATCAAATACATTTTCAGGTCATGAGTACTATCGGCATTCATATCTCTATATTTAACCTTAATGCACTACCGAAGTTATTCGGAGCTATCCGCATCTCTTATGCTCCGGATGATGATTATCTATCACAAGTCAATAGGAGAGTAGTCCAAAAATGATGCGCTTCAGAGAGGAACAAGTCCAATTTGAAGCACGCTTTCGCACAAGACAAAATACTATATTGGGGGTAGCTACTGACCTTTCGGATAAACGACGACTTACCACTGATTCATGCTCGTGAATAGTTGAATGTGCACGAAGGTAACTATTAGAATATTACCTTGTTCCGGCAAACAATGAATGTGGAGATTACTTAGAATGTGTTTGTAAGCTAAAGGCAACAAACTATGCTGTATGGAGATTGGAGCAGTACTTGCCTTGCATTTCAGCTGAGCCTGCTAATTTTCATTTTGACCAAATTTCTGTGGTATCATACCCAAATGGTGGCTAAAATGGCATGAAGGAAAACGTGCAAATTAGCCCCCTGACCAGTGCACTCCGAAAACCGCTGCTCATTGAACTGATATAGCTGGATTATATATATGTATATATATATATATATGGTTAATATGTTTCATTCGTTGAGCGTACATCAAAATAGTTCTCAATGGATTCATACGCCGCATTTTGACGACGCATGTTGACTTGTGGGCTGTCCTTACGCACAAAAGACCATCTTCAAAACCATATTCAAATTAACAAGAGCGCAAGTTTGCAGCCTCCCATATAGTAACCTGTATTTTCCGAATTATCCACTTAACTAAACAGTAAAGTGATAAGATTATCAGCAACTGCATGCAAAGCCGGCAACATGTACGGATCTAATATTGACATCCAGCAAAGTTGCAGAAAAATTCCAACATTTCTGGTTGTCTTGTCGTTTAGCGTACACCACTAGTGAGCGGACATTAGCGCAGCACAGAAATATCTTGTGATTTTTGCCGCCCAAGACAAAATAGTGGCACAACACCAAAAATGTTGACTGATCACATGAGTGTTCCTTGTTTGGAACACATGATCCTTCCAGTAAAGTGCACTTAAGAAACGTAACGTCTTATTCTTCAGATTCTAGACAGTGTTGTCCCTAAAAATCTGAGGAAGCAGACCAAGTGAACTTAGGAGATCGTGTGCCTGAGCCAAGTATAATAGACTGGAATACTTTTGATCTTGTAGTGGATGTTGGAATTCCAAATGAACTAAGTAGTGAATGGTAAATGTGGACTACAGTCCGCGTGGTCATAAATCTACTTTAATCATTGAGATCATATGAATAATTGTTCTTGTCTGGTTCCGGACATTGGTTCTTGTAAAACGTGCTCTATCGGTCAGTAAATGCACACAGTGATGTGCCGTTTTCCACACAAGGGTGACGCGGAGCTGGTTTTTCAACATAACAATATGGGGAAAAACTTGTCGACGGTTGCTATGGAATGCTGTTCTTACACCGCTTCTGAGTAGAAGTCACCCGAATTTCTTGTAAACATTATCTGATCAAAAGAGAGTTATAAAAGGCCTATAGTCTTGTTCTAAATTTCCTTCTAAGACCGCAATTTCTTGATATTTCTGTCTTGAAGTTGGTGTTCCCCTTCGTACATGATTCATAAGCCAACAACGTGAACTACTTAATTCGGCCAACGGCGAATCAGGCTACTGAGACTTTTATTGGTGGTTCGGCTAGGTACCAAACACATTCCTGGTCCTCTGCATTTAATTGCTGAAAGTTCAAGTTTTTGGTCTTCAAGTGTACGTTCTTTGTAAGGTGTCAAATAAGTTGATTTCTAAATCCAGGTGGCATCCTTGAACTCTTAATATATAAGTAAAGTATGACGAGCTCGTGGTAAGTTTTGCGACTGACCCAAACAGGGCGAACAGGATGTTGGTGAGTGTTACCTAAAATTTACTCAACTATTCTGTGTAGTTGGTTAATGTGTGACTAAACTATCCGACTTGTTGATGCTTTCTCGTTCGGTAAATCGTTTTTCCGGTGGTTTGCGTGTCTGACGTGTAAACTGGTTCGCTGTGTTCGATTGCAGCTGGCCTGTAGTATTGCATTCATCGTGGGTGGTCAGGCAACTCCCTGCTTTTTGGTAACAAAGCACGTTTGGTTTACCTGTCTGTGCAAGTTCCATGTGTTTCTTACAAGAAGTACCACCCGTGTTGCAGCAAATTCAGAATGCACTGTTTTTCTCCAAACAGATTCCGTCTCTTACCCCACCCCCTCGAAAAAAGAGAAAATATTTATCACCCAAAGCCCTCTGTCCGTCCACGCGGGTAACACATTGCTCCATGAAGTAGTAAGGAGCAGTTGACAACGTACAAGACCTCAGATAGAGGTAGCACCTATTTTTCAGTAATAAATAGTAAAATGTGATGTAGTGGAAGAAGTAATATTGACAAGATATTAAAAATTGTTCAGGTGTATGCTCTATAAAAAGAATCGACAAACAATTAACTTTTGGATGCATACAATATATGTTATTTCACACCACTCCCCCAAGTCATTGCCTTTTTGCGTCCCTCACGTTTTTGAACGGAGTTGTAGAAAATATTCCCAAGAGAGTATTAAAGGGATTTATCCCAAAGGCTGTTCCATCGGGTAGGTGCTGTCAAGTATGTTACAATCTCCGGCTTGTATGCGAGTAAAAGTAATAGCTCAAAAATCATTTGCTTTTGACTTGCGGTTTAAGATGGACAGTGCGGCTCACTGACAGGAAATATTTTACCCAGCTGATTTCAGCACAAACATGGTTTAATCCGCAGCACATTTCTAAGGAGAGCAGAGCGATGGTGCCTTTCGTCTGTCTTTCATAGGTTGCTGTGCTATCCTGATTTCTTGAAATATCATCTGTCATGAGTTAAAAAAAGTGTTGGTTACTTGACGCCCAGATAAATTCGTTCAAAACTGAAATAAAGAAAATAGAATGGCATGTTAACTGACAGACCGCTGCAAAGATGAACAAAACTGGTGAAACAAAGTCAAATGTAGTCACATAACCAGCCGGCGGCTTGTCTAAGGACTATTTGCTCGCATATGTTTGGTCAATACTAGCTGATATAAAACGGTTCCTGAAGCCACTCCTTCGACAATAATTTACTTGTATCAATATTTGAGCAAGCATCATATCAGGTTTTACTTGATCCGATATGCGAAGTAACCAGGTTATATTCTGAAGACCAGTACATTTATTTGTCCCAAAAACCCAATGAAATGACCAGCTCCCCTGATCTACTTAACACAACTGCTCACAAACGTACAGTGAACCTTTGGATTTTGAATCCGTCTAATGAAACACTGTCATTGTAACAACAATAATGAAAATTGTGTTGAAAGAACACTAGATGGATACTTGCTTTCATAGATTTCCTCTCCGGCTGGTACAGACCATATTTCGAGTTAAACGCAACAAAACTGAACCACCTAAAGTAAGGCAGATAAGAGAATAGGAAAGGTTGCGCGGTTTTATTGTAAAGGCTATCTAACTCGGTCACTTCTGTGAGTTATGCGATATATATAAACCCGAGTATTATAACGTCAGAGGAGGAGTGAACGGTGGGCCAGACTAACTGAAGGAGTTGGACATAGCACGAGAATAATAGCAGTCGGATGGCATTCTATAGACTGCGTAATCGGGTCCATTGAACGGTTTTGTAGCAGCTGACACACGGTCCAAAATGCAATATCCTAACCAACTGTGTCCCCACGTCGACTGGATGAGTCAAATTAGAACTCCGAATTTTGCCTTTACTAGCTAAAACAAAATGTCTCATCATCGGTTTTATGCATGCGCTAATATCCAGGAATTCAGCAATCATGCTAGTAAATGAAACGAAATGACTAACGGTTTATTAGTCCTAAGTTTAAATGTGGTTCGGTCAAGGAGGCCCTCCTCATCCGCACTGGATAGAGGAACATCAGAATATTTAGCAGCTGGTTAGGAGCGCTCATACGTGTGTCTGGTGTTTGCTAGAAACCCAAAATAGCCAGTCCGTTTTCGGATGTCCATAGATTACTTAAGTATCCCACCTCACCATATCAGTTTGGCGTGTTGCTGCATGACGCCTGCGAGGCCCTAACGGGATATTGGTGCACCTAACCAATCAGCAAACTTTCTGCAACAGAGTCAAATTTTTGTTGTCGGGTCTCATCCGAGGCTCTGCAAACATGGTCCCCATAGAAAAAAATGAATATATCCTCAAGCAAAACTTGTAGAGGCTAAAAAACACCCATATCGCAAGGATATTTTACACGGTGACTTTAGTGCATAATCAGACAACTAATGTCAGCAACATTTTCTTCTGTGCAATATATGAAATGCCCTTAAAAAGTAGCCATTCAGCCATTTTCAAACAAAAGCCGTTAAACCAGCATGAACAGACGTTGGTGAATTCTTCTGTTAGTGGCAAAAGAGTCAATAAAATATCCTCCATGTTTCGGTACTTTTGAACTAACAATTACGCTGGCCGCTCTACCTTAGTACACACCGCCTCATCTAAACATCGGAGGAAGGTCTGCACCTGCACAGGTAGCTTAGGACAAACATAAATTGCCAGATGATTGCAGTGTTGTAGTTTTCAGTAGAACAACTGACCTTGCTTGTGTTTAAGTTCAGCGATCCTGGATGTATCACTGTATATTCTGCGTTCATTTAGAAAAGACAAACTTCATCTCTCCAAAGCAAAATCTTGACCTGTTAGCTTAAGTCAGGCAAAAAGAAGGTGGAATTTGAAGCTTTGTAAAATATTTAACCTGCGATGAGGTGGGCGCAAAACAACCGGGCTTTATAACATATACAAATGATCGGAAACGCGCTTTGCTGGGTGAGGCCTGTTTGGCAATCCTGACGGATTATCCAAAACACTCAACACCTATTGCACACCTAAAGTAATCTTGCAGGAATTGTTCAAATAAGTAAAGTGCAACAAAAAATTAATGCAACCTCAAAGCTTACTCCCACTTCTTTAGTTTGTACCTCAAATTTATTTATTTTGATATCGTTATTTTGATGGTGTCACAATACACGCTAGTTTCAAGTATTCCTGTAAAGTTTATTAAAATAGGATGGAGTAAAATAACATAGAATTTGCGTACACAATTAACTGAAAAGCAGCACCGACAACAGCTGCAAACTTTTCAAGCGTCACTCGGTCGTTAGACACAAAACTCAAGAGGGTTTCGGATCAGTGATACAACTCATCACATAGTCATCGATCACTGTATACCAGTAACACATACTGGTGCTTAACTATCATACAACCCTCAGGAACGAGACTTAGTTTAAAAGGGGAAAGGGAAGTGGAAAGTCTTGGTGGTGAGAAGCCATAAGACTTTGAGCAAAACAACTGAGAAGAAGGTGCTCGCGTCTTTGGATAGCACTAAAATAAATACGTTTGAGTTTTATGTCGAATGTATTCGGCATGAGAGAGATTATTCCAACTAAGCACACGAAAATTCAGTTCATAGCTACGGGCAAACTTTACCTAGACAGTCTCGCTAGAAAACCACAGCATGCTATGTCCTGGAGGCTTTTTGATCACGTGCAACAGGATAGTACAAGCCTACTAATGAAGATCTCACGGCACACAACTGAATTGTAGCCAGATTCATTTCACGTTGCTATTTCATGGATTGTCCCCCGCAAATGTCTCGCCAATGTCACTTTGGATGGGTTTTGGTTTAGTACATAGAATACATACCCCAACGACATTACCGTGTTCAGTTTAGTTTGCTGCTTTGACTATCTGGATTAATTACCATGTACCGCTACGTACCACTTGGTTGCGTATCCGCTGAAGCCAATTAACTCTTGCTACGTAAGACAGCCCGTATGATTTCAGCTGAAATGACTTTGATCTAGGATGATTTAAAAAAACGCCTGAAACACACGCTAATGAATGTGTTGAAGTTTCATGGCAATCGGATCCCACTTAAATGGCCACTTTACTCATCGGTTCGGTCTTAAAATTACAACTGCTTTTGTACCAGCCTGGTTTATTCATTCTTCGCACAACCATAATCTTCATCCTGCACATAACTGTCTTGCATGCGAACAAATATTTCGGAGAAGAATATTTGGCACACAGCCCCTCTTTGAAGTTTTGACAGCATGTGTCATGTGCAGAACGTGTTTGTCAGGAATTCAGGATGCAGAGGACGTCTCAAAGGGTATAGCCTTACCGGAATTGTCAAATGCGGGTTCTAGAGGAGGATTTTCCGACTAAATCATGAGACATGAGCATGTAATTTTGAAAGGATGGTCTTTCTGAATATATTACAACTCTCAACTGTGATAAGAACTCACCGAAACTGTTTAATCCCACTAAACAACAAACAAATCTGCCAGTCGAATCACAATATGCACGAAGAGTACAAACGGGCCCAAATTTAAATTGATGCATTAAAGATTTTCCTGAGATATTCGTTGAAACAACTGGCGTGTCATTATCCGACTACTTTGCCTAGTTTGGTAGGCAGGCAAACCAATTCCTGACTTGAATTGGTTCCCCAATACGGAAAATTCATTTTTTTTGTTGGACACTGTCTTATGTAATGGTACCACACTGCTAACCGCCATGAACACTGGTCTCAGGGCGTAACAACGCTCAAACTTCTGTGAATAGAGCTAGTACAAGTTGGTCATAATAGTTATTTTCTCACAGTATTCTATGCTGCATCAATTCGGGACCAAAAGTGTGCGCAAATGAATAAAACTCACTGTAAAGTGGGACTTAGCGGTTAGCTGAATGACATCGTTTAAACACGTTGATGACTGATTTCAGGTTAGTTCGTTGTGATTGCTCCCACACGTCCTAAATTTTTGACCCAAGCGTTTGAAATCCTAACTAACCACCTCTTCGTCCCTAATGGTATTGATTCATTTTGTACGCAGGAACGATTCTCACCTGTAAACCACAAGCATGCTGTTCCTAAAGTGCAGGAAAATTATCCGAAAACTTTGGGACCACAGAGAAATAGTGTGCTTTGTCAACAGAAATACTAACACGCTACAAATGAAACCTTGGCAACCTAACAAATGAACTCTATTTGTAGTGGTAGCTGTATAGGACTTTGGCTATTTATCCTCCAACTGGTCAAAATGTTTATTCTAAACTACGGTCTGAATAGATTATCAAAAACCTGAGTAATTCACGACAATTTTCATAGATTTGTGACCTTTTATCTAATACTTCCTCACTTTTACTTAAAGATGTCTCATGTGGTAGAAAGGTCGCTAAAATACCACTGATTTATCCTTAAGTGACAAATAGGGCTATGTGAAGGGTTATATTGGCTCCATTATGCAAGCAAGTTATGTGCTCCAGTGTGATTGTCTTTTTAGAGTTTATTGGCGAATATGCTATGTCATTACTGTGCGACGTAGCGCAGTATCTCTCTCAATAGAGTGCAACCTTGATATTTGAGATATCCAAAACGTGTTGATGACAACAGTTTACGGGTGCAATATATAACGCCCAAATGGCCAAAATAACTTGAACTTGGTATCTCAAGTGTACCTTTCGTTTTCCTCCTAACAAAAGGCTATTTTATAGTGCTTTATTATTTGTATTATATTTGTCAACATTAGAATGGTCTTTTTTACAAACGGGCGCACTTCTGCGTTCCTTCTCCTCCTCTTTCTCTGCGTATTACTCGGACACAATAGACGCGATGGCTGAAGGTAAGTACAAGTCTACTGGCTTTTGCACAACCTTATTCTCATTTACTCGGTTTGATTTCCTAAGGTACTGTTTCATTGGCTTAGGTGTCACTAATTAGAAGCCAGAAAAAGCATGTTCTTTTAAATTGCATTCATAGTTTATTGCATTTGCGTAATGCAGTCAGAAATCATGGTTTGGGAAAATCTGTTTGGGATGACAGAAATGTTTCCTCTGGAAGTATATTTGATGACTTCTCCTTGCGATTTTAACGTACAAAAGCGTGTTGTACATTTATTTGGTTGCGATTTTGCCAGCTAGGTTTGAAGAACAAGAATTTATCCTGTTTAATAAGATCAGTTTTCTGCAATGAATCGGAATTGCTCAGAAGTTAGGTTATCATAGACCATTCATTTTCTCATGCGCGCTTCAACGCAGCTGCATACTGAAAATTACATGGCATCACATGGTCTTTGTTGTGGTGGTGATATTCTCTCCTCGCGGGCCAGAGTTTCAAATAAGCTTAGGAAATTCGCCACTTCAAAATGTTTGCAAACGATCAGCTCATATTCACACTGATGATTTCCCCATTTTCGTACTTTGAATGACGCGACAATGGTAAGTTGATACCGGGAGCTCAGCTAGCACGCGGTGATGCTCGAGCCTCCGTGCGCGTTCGTGCGTCATTAACTCAAGTTGTCTAATAACAAATGAAGACACCAGAACAATCAACCGCACAAACGTTTTATGGTTATAACTTTAGAATAATCGTTCGTGGCTCGAACTGAAGGCTTGGCCAATGGGTATAAAAATAATAATAAATCATCAAACGGCACGTTGATTAAACCAAGGTGTGTGAATTAGAGGTAGTACTGAAAAGTAAATCTTCGCAACCAAAATAACTTGGAGTTTTAGTCCTAAGGGTCTAATGGCATAAGAAGGTTTCCATAATCCCCAAGCAACCTGTCTAGTACAATTTTCGAGCAAGCGCCTCATTTCGAATATTTGATAAATAATGGGCAAACCCAGTCGTAACCTAAAGACGCCCCGGAAAAGTGAGCGTAACACTTGAGTAATGTGCAGATATTTAAAGCAGTTTAACTCATTGAGTCTCATAATTAAAGCACTTCTGGTTTCACAGTAGTTTCATTCGAAGGCTTAAATCATGCACGTGACACTGATAGAACCTGCAGCAAAGTTTTCTGAAAGTTTTCATCAAGAACGTTTCACTGACATTCATTCGGGCACTCCCATTCGGGTTCCTACCTCTCGTTATACAAGGGCTCCTAACATTTCTGAGATGAGAGGGTAGCTTTCGAGTGTACACATCAACAGATGCGCATCCAGCAGACAAGTAAAGTATATGGTCGCAGTCCAAGTGGTTTTAGTTTTCCCGATTAAAAATTAACGTTCAGGAATTACTCACTAAGCTGAGTAACGTGTTTGTTAAGATGTCATCCACAGTAAAACTGCCCCAGTGTCGTTCGCCAGCTGTCGGTGCCCCGCTATTGAGTGTGCATTTTTATACGAGTGTTTATATGCAATTTTTAACTATTTTCGGCTTGGATTACAACTGTTGATTTTAATGAGATTTTCTGTCGGCCTGCTAATGAATGTGCAGGGGTTATCACAGCATCTAATAGAAATTTTTAATCGACCTCTATAGTATGTCCTCTGTGATCTCTTTTTCCTTGTTAACACTTGCTGGTAATAAAGATAACTTCTGCAACATAGCTTTCAGTATCCTTCTAAGTAGCTTCCTTCCGGGAGACGAACAGAAGCCGCGTGTGAGCCACCGTTATACAAGTTTAGGAGAAGACTTATTTGTAGAGACTTACAATGAAAGTGCGGTTAGTTTAATATCTCACCAAACCTTTTCCTAATGTCTCTTGCACTAAGCAACAATTCAGTCAACTTGATGTGCACTACAATGCTAGTTAAGGTGTCGCAAATTTGGCAAATGCGATGGAAACATTTATGCTGTCAGGTTGAGCGAGGAAGTAATTTACGCCACTGTTATGTCTAGTTACGTAGTCTGGTTACCGAAATTCCCTTTTGTCACTTTATCAGTCATAAAAATCGCCTTAGTTCCAATGACCTGAGCCACAAGGTAACCTAGGATATGCTTCCGCTGACATTTAGATGCATGTAAATATGCAGTTTTAATGAAGGTCCAAGACAATCACTCATTTCCGAAGAAAAATAAATTGTACTCTAAATATCAACATACAGTACTCAAAAAATTATATATTTTCCAAATCCTGAATACAGGAAAGCGTTGGAGGAAAGATGCTAGCCGATAAATTTTCGGCGTTCCTAAGATGAGACACATGATGAGACACATAATAGCGTTTTCGTGGATCCAAAAACGTTTTCGTGATTTAGTTAGGTGCTAACTGATTGTCCACGCGTACTGATTAGACGCTGCAGTTATGCGAGGAAACGGACAATGTTTAATCTTGCTGGAAAGTGGTGACCGTTACAAATCTTGACAGTTAGGTGCTAACTGATTGTCCACAACTGTTCCAAATCTAAAACTATTAGTAACTTTTTGATATCCTCAATAAATTTCACATAGTACTAATACAGGATTTCTGAAAGAGCAATTGATTATTTTGGAAAGGCACATTTTGAACAATCGCATCATTCGTCTCATGGAAAATGTATTTTTTTTAACGTTGCCAGGATGCATAACAGGACATTCAAAACAAGTTCCTGATAAATCAGTATGTTTTGTATGTCTGAAACTTTTGGCACTATTTTTAGTTGCGTATATTTGAGCTACTGAAAACTCTGTTACTCCATTTGAAAATTCCACACCATAAAATTATTTTGCTTCCATATATAGGTTGAATCTAAAGGCCAACGTGACTCGAGTACAATAAGCTTACCTCGGCAAATTATTTAACTAAATGAGCCCTCTCACACAATGCAGTGAAATTTTTGGGTCGATACAATATATCTTAAGCTTACAAACCACGGTTATGCAGATAATCGTGAAAAAACTGCATGTTTTAGCGATTACTTTGAGAGTAATGGATGTTCATGCAAGAAAGTCATACACACAATACGGATAATTTTATGACTGATAAAAAAACAAAGACATTAATAATTGCACGAATTCGTTTGTTTATGGAGCAACCATGGTTCTTTTAAAACCGTATTTGACATGTGAAACACTATCCACCTACCTTTGTGTACAGCAGAATGATGCTTTGCTTCTTATTTATGTCAATTTGCTGCTTCAAGGGCGTTGTGCTTGTAAAATGAAGAACGTTTTCTCCGAACAGGAATAAAGGACTAGAAATAAGATATGACGATATAGTTCCAGTTAAAACTTTATCAATTTGTTAGAATGCCTACCCGATTCCCTCTACTAAGTGATTGTACTTTCCTTGTGGACGAAATATTTTACTCGGATTATGTTGCCTGCCGGCTCTATAAAAAAGCAAGCTTTTTTGTAACCTTACCAATAATTTGCCATTCCTCCTATTTGTCCAACAATTTATTATGCAATCACTGGGAGATTTGTGTGCTAGCAGGAAAGTTGAAACCTGTATTGGTTCAATTTTGTCCAAAGGTTTACGGCAGAAGTTGAATGCTTCACAGCTTAGTTCTTGTTTGAAAGCTTTAGAAAAGACTGTGCCAAAAAACAGTGAAGATTTTTCTCACCGATGTGATAAGGAATGTGTGCCAACTACGACTTGTTGTCAGAGCAATCCGAACAGAGATTTGGGACAGAAGCCGAAGTTTGTCTGAACAGTGTTGCTAGATCACTGACAGGACTGGCATGTTCTATCTATTCGCAGGGAAATGCGCTCTGACAGCACCATTTTGGTCTACTTCTGAAGCTTATGATAACGTAAGTATTCGTTTCCTATGTTGATTTTGTAAACCTTGTTGGATTAAAGATTACATTGCTTGAAGGTTTTCTACCTATCGAAAAGACATGAGTAACTATATTCATATAAACATACATATATTACATTAAATTGTCCAAATTAGGGTGCAGCCGTAAATGGATAATACACTAAGACAAAGGAAAAACGGTAAACTAACCCGGGACATCGGTGGTACACGCATATTTAGCACCGATGTTCATTGAGTGGGCACCATTTTATGACCCATCACTTTTGTCCTTCGGTTTTATCTGAGTAGAGCTGACTAAAGCTCTATTGGCCCTGTGAACGCATTTGCACTTTTCAGCTGCGTACTGGTTAAATAATCAGTCAATCATCAATTCAAGCTAAATAAAAAGTGATTCTCTATTAAGTTACGCAAAATTCCACACAAAAACAAAGTTGGGCGCATTCCTTCAAAAAGCCCGAATTATAAACCTAATGCGGTTTACAGAACAGGATTTTTCTAACAGTCGGTTTCTGTCAACCAATTCCTAAGACGTTTGAGGTTAAGTAACACGGAAGTGAAAAAGGTAGATCCAGCCAGTTGAAGGACCTAGAAAACAAAATATATGATCTTGAAAGCCAATAAAGTAGCCGGAAATCACTGGTGTGCAAACAGTTAAGTGATCAGTAATCCAGGAGGACACATGACCTCGACGAGTTGTAGTATGCCTTTTTAATGACAAAATTCTGTTGAACACATTAGTGGTAGAGTCTGCTTTGGCCAGCCGCCGTATACCGAGCATAAATTAATGGTAAATTCTCATGCAAAATTAAATCCCAAAACAGGGCAACCAACCTGATTCCTGGACGACCGAGCGTTAGGCAGAAGTACCAAAAAGAAGCTAAATTACATCGAATATATAGTACAACCCATCATATTTACAAGTTTACTAAATCTAGCCCCTCTAATCCATTAAAACTCCTTTTATTTATCATTTTCTTTGGGCTGGGTCCAAATTCGTCTACGTAAGAGGATATATGCAATTCAATTCCAACTCAAATTTGAGCCGACGCGTGTTACGATAGCCGATTAAATTCTTCCATAAAACATAATAGAAAGAACGAAGGTTTGTGCACCTCAAAAATCACCTAGTTTATAACATGCATTGTACGACAAAGAAAATGAAAAACGGCAAAAACCAGTTTCGCAACTTTCTAGATTTGTGTGTGTAATTTATATCCGGGATCAATGGATTGTGTGAAAATTGACATAAAAAGATTCCCAACTCTCCAATTGTCTGTACTGGTCGAGAAGCATAAATTATGTCTGATCTGCTTTTGGCGTGGGAACTAGTGTTCATTGAGTCCTGATTTCCGCTCTTCTTTGGAAACAGCAATAAAGTAGCTACTTTGCGTGACACACGTCCATTTTCAAAGGCAAGCAGTCAATAATGTTTTAATAATACTCTTACTAAATTTGGCCACCAGCAGGACACTGCCAAATGGCGACGTTTCGACAGTTAAAGGAGTAGGTGCAACAATACGGTAATCTATTTCAAACTGGTTGTTAAACATTACTTCACAAGTGCATTTAACTAAATAACAAAATTATACAGTTTGATGGAACGCAGAATTCACCAGTTGTGGATCTAATAAGACAAACTATAGCGTTAAGACGTAAAGCAGCCGAACAAAACACCCTAGACATATTCAGACTGTTACGCTTGAATGATTTTCGTTCTATTCATGTAACATAGGCAAAAGTATCCGCAGAGTATTTGGCAAACGTAAGTTATGCTAAGTACATGGGGCTTCCCAGGCTTGATTTGGGTCATATGCTAACTTACAAGTACTATAAATAAATGAATGCAAAAAAGCTAAGCAAACGCCTTCCACCGCTTTCTACCTGGGTAGTCTTGATACCTAATGGCCCATTTGTGAGGGATTTGGAACAGACAAAAAACAGTCAGAAAAACAAGAGATCTGTTCATATCCTTGTGTTTAAATCAGACATGCGAATGGGGCAAAATCATCATCAGAAGAGCCGAAAGACAATTCATGGTTATGTTTGAACGCTTTACGATTGTCTGAGCTTTCAATAGAATGGTGTGAATAAACACTCTAGGGTTTGGTCGCTGTGCAAGTGGATACGTGTGTGATAATTTATGACGTATCCCTGCAGATGGAAAATTCTAATGGACCCGTTAAGACCGAAGCAAACGATTCATGTAGCAGAATGACACCAGGCTTCTGTCTTTCCTTCCGTGATCCTAAACAGTTGTGCATTCATTTTCTTGACATAAGTTAATGAGGCAGTGTGGGCTGTATGACCAACAAGAGTCTTCTTAGGACTTAGGTCAGAGATTTATTTTGCTTTCACCTGGGATTCATTATGTAGCAACAAGGATCATTAGCGTTTATCTGTTTGGATTACTGTTGATGTGAGTGTATGCATGTGAGCGTCTTCTTCATCAGCTGAGCTCCACGTCCATCGAGGATGCTGGAGCTTTGCGTAAGAAACCATTGGAGATGCAGTCATAACGATGCATAGGAACAGTCGTTTAGTCAAAAGAAATACGGTCAACGGTACACCGTTCTTCTAGTTAACTCTTACAACTCCGTACCCGGAAGGTCGTAACAAATTGCACCCGCGACTGACCGGAAGATTGGAATTGGGTACCTAGAATTTTGGTGGGTTCAGTACTCACAAACACAACGCCTGGAAAATCAAGAAAGATAGACGAATTTTAGGACAATTTTTTCTACACTGTACTAGGGATCACTTGACGATCTTTCAAGTTTTTAATGCAAGGTATTTCGATGTATAAACACTGATATGATTGCTCAGGAGACGGCAAATGAATCAATCAAACACATCAAAAATGCTTTCATAGCAAATGCTTGTTTACGATGATCAGTCATAAGATGAAAAATATTTTTTTCCTCAGAAATACACTGGAAACAACAAGTTTTACATCTTGTAGCCAATCTTGAACATTCGTTCTTGAACGGTTTATTTGTTTTACTAATTTAACTTGTGTCCCAGCTACAGCCGAGGACAGCCCGATACGCGAAAGGGGAACGTCACGATCAATCCATCGGCTTTGGGCAGCAAATAGGTCTAATCCACATGAACACTCCTGATAAAAATGGTTGGTGTTCCAAATATCATTCATTTTTTCAGCTTGTGATTCACTCACGTTTCTAGCACCATCTAGGTCACACCTTAGAAGACTTCTAATAGTCCAACTGTTTCAGTAAGTTCACTCATGTTCCAGGAGTTAGAAAACAGGCTACTAAGGCAGAATGATATTTAGCTGCTATGTGCTAGTATCCGACAGAATATAGGCGACTGGTTTTCAACTTGCGCTTTTTTGATTGTGTAACTGTACAAACCTCCTTACGGGATAAAAATTACGTTTTTAATTACAGCTTTAAGTGAGTCGTATGTATAAATTGTATTACATAACCGAAAATACTCCGGAAATGTTTTATTCAAATTTAAATCATGATATGAGGGGTAATTCACAGGGACATATACAGGAAGCGGGTTGATCGGTCATCGTTTTATGAAGGTATCGGGTACACTCACGTCCTATGTCCTCATTCGATTGTTCTACCATTCACCGACGTTTGTTACAGAAACGACTGCAATAGAATATGCAGGAAATTCTCAACCCTTTTTCTGAGATGAAGCACGATTCACGGCAATTTGTGCATATTCATTATCCATCTTCCACCGTACTCATCAATCGTCGAATTCTTTCCCGTCGTCCAGATTGAGAAAACATGGCATCATCCTGTGATTGAAGTGAATTCATACAGGCACTACACAAGAGTACTTTTAGCCTGCGTCGGAACGCTTGGCTCATAAAGCAGTATATTAAGGGGTTGGACATATTATTCAGATAGTAACTGTTATATCCAAAAAGAGTTCCTGGGATCAGTTGGTTAGCCGACAATAGAGATGGTGCGAAAACTATAATGTACACCACAGCCACAACAAACAAAACAATCGCCGCTCGAATCTCTCGCCACAAAGCATTGCTGCGAAGCCCGCTGATCGTGAATCGATGGCGATTCGATGTGAATTTGCTTTGACAGTTTTCACCCTTATGCTCTAAGCCATTTTGGTGGGTTTCTTGTGTTCGTTGGTTAGAGTTAGTAGCGTTTAGACACACTGTTGTAAGATTCATCTTTGAGGAAATTGTCAGACTGTACTTACGTATCCTGCGTTGCGCCTTGAGTGCAGCTCGCAGAATTAATGAATACAGTATCAGCACAACGAGTATTGATAACACGAAACATGAACTGTTTCCCTTCTGAATAATGTGGTAGAAATAGATCTTTGTCGATGTGATATTTTTGAGTTCGATTGCATCATGACATCGGGGAATATAGTCCTTGCTGAACTTTCCTACAGCTAGCGCCATCATATCCTGGGATAAGATGCCGTACACGCAGCAGAAGATGGCCAAAGCAGCCGTGAGAATTTTGGCTCGCCTCATTGTAAGCATATTTTTTAAAGGGTGACATATGGCAAAGTAGCGGTCAAGTGCTATTGCAATCACTAGTAAAGAACTGAACATAGTATTGCACACAGAACCAAATGCGTGAAGTTTACACCAAAGTTCACTGCTCGCTTTCAGCTCGACAAATTCCAAATAGAATGCTAATGGAACCACAAAACAACAGACGATCAGATCGACTATAGCTAACACAAGAATGAAAAATGTGGGTGTCGTCATTTGCCGAGCGCAGAACTGGTCGGTCAGTGCTGTATCGTCATAATCGGCCGCTAAGGTTGCACAATGTCTTTGGCTGTAGTTGATCTGATAGGCCTTCTGTGAATGGCGCTGAAGATGAGGCCACAATAAGTGCTGTAGATAGACGCCAACAACGAGTAGATTACCAATTGTCCCGAGGACGGATACAATTCCAAGCATTGTAAGTGTAGCCACATAATCCGCCGGTGTGAAATCATCACTCATTATAGTTAGAGCACATGATCTGCAGTCGACTGTTGTGACGTATATTAGTTACACTAATCTGATGCTTTCGAATACTTACTTAAACTGTGTTAGAAGAGGAGTAGTACTGAGCCAATGAGGAACGGTCAACCCTAACATCCAATCAAAGCAAAGCAAAGCAAGCGTACCTCCCATTGGTCAAAATCAATCGTGTGAAATTGCTGTGGGGTCGGGTTCAGTCAGCTAGATCCACCAAAGGCAGTGCCGAAAATGAGCACACGTTAGCCTTGGTTTGCAACAGTTTAAACAAATGAACGAGTTTTCAAACTGACAGAAATTATTAACAGAATTCACGTTGCCAGATACGCACTTACGAATGGTACGTACGGATTGTCACAAATGTAGGGCTATAAATGCCATTTCAATTATTTAGCTTTACTGATTCAAATACTTGCCAAACATGGTTTCTTAACAAAGGTTCGGATTATACAAACTGCGATTTGATGAGCAGATTTCAATGTAGCCCGTCTGATTACATAAAAGAAAATCATTCATAAAGGAAATGCCCATCACTTCCAGTCACTTGAAATGTTTGGATTGAATATAGCATAAATGAATTCATAACAACAAAGTTAAACTGTATCTACTTTCCGCACTGCTGTTCTTGGCGCTGCAAGGATTTCTCGATAACCCAACGAATGATCACACTGTAGACGATTATGTAACACACTCTTTTCGCCCTGGAGTGATCACGCTTCGGGACAAACCAGATTATTTAAAACTGAAGATGGATTTTTACCCACAACAATCGAGTTGTTAACCCGCGTGGCAAATCTTCCTGTTTAAATGTCTTAATGAATGAATGGCAATCCAGATGAAATATCTAAGACTACCATGCAAACTATCGCAATGTGTCTATACATCTGATTCTCTAGAAGTCTACCATCACGAAGTAAACTGTACAACATTAGTCAGGATATATAAAGTAGAAGCTGCAGTGTGAGCTTTAGAGGTTAGAAGAAAAGTGGCATGAGGCAACTATCTTCTCCCCTCTGGGCAGATGGGTTCTCGTAATATAATTCTTTTGGCCAGCTTCGGTGCAACTAAATCCAGTTGCTACGACCCGCACGGAGAGTACGCTTTAATGACCTCAAGAGAGATGGGAAAAGAAACGAAAGTAGTGATTTTCAGTCGATTGGAAAATGTTTGGGACCGATTGGGTAGTCATCGTTTCAGAGAGGTTTGGTAAACAATCGGTGGATTTATTGCTGGGCAACGTTTCGCTTTTGACACAAAAGCTTCGTCAGGCCAAGTGAGTAAGTAAGCAGGTTGACTGGGTTTTAAGGCATTCGGGAACCAATCCGTGAGATTCGTAATGCCTAGCCGACTTGATCAGTGCTGCGTGTCAGTCTGATGTTCCTGTTTGTTGGTTAGTGGGGATGACTAACATCTACGTTAGATTGGTTAGGAAGGAGATGTCTTCATGTTGAACCCGGATTTTTTTGGCCTTGATTTTTCTGTCTAGGACACCTTAATGGAAAATCCCTCTTGGGTCATTCACACATTTTTGTTCGCCTGTACTCGTCGAGGGGTGCCTGGACAATTGGTTTGGGGGTCAGGGTGGTTAACTGGATCTTACTTTGCTTGGATTCTGTACTTTTAGACCCAGACCATTTCGCTGATAACTGCACACCACCTCATGTCATCTCGGCTGATCTAAAACCGCTCTCCACACGCTTGCCAGTTCTACGCCCTCAATTCTATTCATGCTGCGATGCTTGGTGATTTCCACCGCTTCGACCACCAGTCGCTGTGGTGTGAATCTTAACCCCCGAATCAGAATGTCCACATTTTCCAAATCTATCCTGCGCCCAGTGTCTAGTGCATGCCCTGCCATTGCCGAATCGTTGACTATCGCCTGATATTCATCTATGTTTCTCGGTGGTCTCTTAATGGATCGCTTATGCTCACCGATTCTGGTGTGCAATTCCCTGGCTGTCTGACCTATATAAACCTTCGTACAGTCGTTACACTTTATTCTGTATACACAGTTCCTAGTCCTATCAACTGGAAGGCGATCCTTCAACTGCACCAACACAGAGCGTAAAGTCTTTCCCTTCTGGAATGCTACTCTAATGTTAGCCGTATTCAATACCCATCTAATGACTTCAGATGTCCCTGTTTTGTATGGAATGATTGCTGTTCCGATCCAACTCTGCTGGGCCTTGGTGTTGGCACCAATACCCGTCTTAGTTGCCGCTTAATTAAACCTACAGGGTATCCGCTATCTTGAAGTTGCTTTTTTACCTCAAGTTGTGCTGCTCTTCGGCCGACCTCCTCTGTGCATAGTGCTCTTACTCTCCTAAACATCGTTGAAACTATGCTAGCATATAATGCTTTTGGATGTGCTGAGGAGTAGTTTAAGACTGCACCACAATCTGTTGGTCTCCGGTAAATTGTGGTTTTTAATTTCCCCCCACTCTTATGTGTCATGCAGTCAAGGAAAGGTAATGTACCCGATGTGGACTCTAGCTCCATGCTAAACTTAATGTGAGGGTCCAAATTGTTAAGATATTGAAAGAATTCGTTTACCTTATCTCGTTTTATCACAACGAACATGTCATCTACGTAATGCCAGAAAACCCTTGACGGACACTCGAATCAGATTAAAGCTTTCTGTTCATAGTCTTCCATGTAAATGTTGGCCAAAATCGGGGATATTGGTGATCCCATCGCTAGACCTTGTTGTTGAGAGTATACGATTGAGTCAAAAACAAAATGACTGAGGTTTGGGCATACTTCCATACCTTCAACTATCTCGTCTACGGAGAATTGTGTTCGTTCTCGCAGCGTTGTATCTGCCAGTAAAAGCCTTCTCGCTACTTCCACAGCGTCCGCTCTAGGGACATTGGTGTACATCGAGTTGACATCAAAACTACCCATAACTTCGTCTAGCTCTAACTGAAACCCAGCTACTTTTTTAGCAAAGTCATACGAATTTTGGATGTGTGTGGGCGACTTTCCGGCAAGTGGTTTAAGGATACCTGCTAGAAACCTGGCCATGTGGTGGTGAACCCATGTCATCCACTATTGGTCTTATGGGGACACCTTCCTTGTGAATTTTTGGTAACCCGTAAAGTCATGGTTGGATTGCACTTTTTGGGTACAATCGATACCACTTGCCTTGCCTAAGATGGTTTATCAATGATCTTAGATACCTTCCAACTTCAACCTTACTCTTATTCATTATTGACGAAGCTTTTGTGTCAAAAGCAAAACGTTGCCCAGCAATAAATCCACCGATTGTTTACCAAATCTCTCTGAAAGTAGTGGTTCCTAAAACCTACTATTGAACTTAAAGTGGCTCCTGCTGCAGCGAAATGCTTGCTGCACTTCAATAAACTCTACTCTCCGCCGCGACATCACTTTCAGATAAGGCATTCCGTTGAGCATGTGTCTAAAAGCCGTGCACAATTTTCCATTGCAGCTATCTCTTACGGAGCACAAAAGTCCACAAACGGGTTCTTCTAGGTTTTTTAACCATGGGTTTTTTAATTGACTATCTAATTGACTATCTCGTTTGATGTCAAACGGCACAAGGGTTAGTGACAATTCATCCTGCTACAATTGCGGGTTCCTAGTGAGTAAAACGAACTTCGCTTGATCGATTATTTAGTCTGGTGTACAAACCCAACGACATTCACATTCTCATCTGCGATACGGATTAAAAATCATGAAACTAGGACCGGGGTCCAAGCAATGCGTGGAAACTCGTGTATATACTAGTACTCATTGTCATCTTTGGATAAGTAATCCTAATCACTTTAAGTTCGTGTCTGGTATTCTAGAGCAACATAAAGTCATAACACTAGCCGTTTTGTAATCGATTAAATAGCTAGAATTCAAACAATTGTTCGGTTCCACCAAGTTTTACTGGTACATTTCAGTGGTGAACTTGACACAGCAATAAGTTTCTGTTGAATTTACCCCAACAAAATGCAAACTAAAAAACGTTTAGGACAAGTCAGACGTTCCAATCTTGCTATATGGTTTTTGCCTCGTCTGCCTTTGGTCAAATAAAATGGTTTCAATATATCTGATCTACGGCACCTATAAAGAACATGGAGAATTACCCATGGACGAATGATTTTAAATAGTAAAAACCAGAAATGTCTTTTAATTCGTGCCAATAAGTAAATCACAGGACACAATTCGCACCGCGTAATTAGTTACTCTTTACCACTTTAGCTACGATGTTAAAGGGAATGATTTACAGCCCGCCTTGCATCTGAATGAAGGTTCGGCCGAAATCATACCACATGAAATGAATCATACTCCTGAATTACAAGTGTGATTGCATTCAGCAAATGGTCAATCAATTATAAAATCCGGAGAATACCATGGATCTCTAAGAAGGTACGAAAGCGCAACCTTCCTTATTAGTAGTTGAACACTATACAATCTGGCCAACAGCAGCCGATGGGGTGTCAGCGATTTGCAGTTAAACAGAATATGGTTCCGCTCATCCCGTAGTTGTGTGATTCACATTAGCTGGCTACGCGTTCACCAGCTGCTGGAACAGCGATAGGGCTCAAGCGATCATTTTTTATTCCTCGACTAATTAGATATAGCTTGTTGGTAGTGGGGGAAATTCTGAAAGCTCATCATTGGATTAGCCCTCTCTTCTGTTGCAATGCAGACGGAAAACTCCATGATCGGAGACGTAGAAAAATTGTTTTGCACAATTAATATAAATACATATATTAATATATATATAAATATATAAATATATAAATATAAATAATTCTCTGGAAGCCTATTTGAGTTGGTGATTTGCGCGATGGTTGGTTCTTTACATCCAAACAGGAATCCAATGGATTGCATTTCAACTTTTGCAGATTTCTTAATGAGTTTCGCCACAAGGGTTTGGACCTTCAAGATGCTAGGGGCCATCAGTTGACGACGGCAAGGCAACAATTACCAACCTGAAGTTAATTGGCACCTCAATCGCCCAACTGGATTTTCCGGCGTCACCCTCCCCTAGTGTTAAAAGAGCACTTGCTTTTCACATGTCTGATTCTTAGTTACTTGAGGGAATTGAAACTTGTCATACAAAAGAAACAGTGCATATATCTTGACATTTTACTGTAGCGACGGAGAGTCTGGGAAAGCAACAGGGGAAAATTTCAGGAAACATCATGGGTGATGACGGACGAGGTTGACGGCGAAGCAAAATCTGTATAACTCACCGCGCTAGTTGAATTACACTGACAAATTGTATAGCTCTGTTTATTTTCTGAGCAGCTTCATTTGGAAAAATTTTGGCAGAATGATATTCCCAGCAAGAAACAGCGTTTCAATGCATTTTCCACACACTCTTAAACCTAAAATGCTCGTGATGTGGACATTCATATGATTAGCCTGCAGGTGGGAAATTCCATTTCACAAACTCTTAACGTGTGCTGGGCATGGATTTGGTCAAATATTCCAAGATTTGAAATGCAGATCTCTGCCACACATTATTCAGTGGATGAGGTCCGGGATCGTTCATGTAGGTATTTCTCGGTGGTTGAAACCAGATTCTCCGGGTCCCCGGTAGAGAAAAACAACAAATGCGCTTTTATGTTGTAAGCTGTATCTATCGTTGCCCCTGCACAGTGAAAATATACAAATTTCAGCCGATTTCCCTAAATCAAGAGGCACTTTTAGCCTAACAGCAAGCTTTTTACTTTCACGGAATATATTGCGGACACAGCTTACTACCGTTGCAATATAGCTGTGATCAAACTTCTTTGAGCACTGTTTTCTTGACAATTTTGCGGTTACTCATCCATGAGTGTATTTAGGCTACCACCTAATTCTGCTGGAACCCTACAACGATCCTTTCAAGGGAGGGAAATGTTGGGAACTTGGCACAAATGTCCTTTGGTTTATTCGCTGAGTTAGGCAGTTTGCTTGCAATCTTCTCATTGCCATTCGAGATGACTTACCCCGTGCGTCGTTATGGAGCGAATTGGAGCTTAGCGGTGGGATAGTGGCACAAACCAATCAAACTTCCCAGCTTAGCGACCAAACCTACAACCGTTTTCAAAAGATGGTTTGCGATCTGGCTCGTAAAATATACAATGTTTCTGTATTGTTTAGAGATCACGTTTACCTCTATAGTAAAGATAACCACTCATCAACATACGAGCCTTATGCCTAACGAAGATCTCTGGCTAACACCACTACCGTTTAACCAATAGGTTTATTCAACGTTCACTCGTGAACGTAGTGCTAGCTTGCTGCGCCTCTCGTGCAAGTTAATCGCGATCAGTTGCTTAACTGAGTCCGTATTCAAGGACAACCGATTGTCCAATGTAGGTTCGATATTGTCGCATTAAATGTTATCGTTCTATTTAAAAATCTTCCGAGAACTTTGGCACACGTTATAAACTGTTGTGGATTCTATAGTTTATAGGAGTCATTTGCAGTGTTAACGCCGGGAACAGGTTAACTGCAGAGTTCCACTGGCGAGTTTCACGCATCTTTTCTTCAAGGAATTCTGACAAGAGCAAAATAAACCATCAGAGCCTTGCAACACTGTCCACATTTTGCATCTTCCTCTTCATTCCAACTCAAACGACGTACATCTTGCATTTGTCGGTCTCATCCGAACTGAGTCCATTAGGAAAGATTCTTAGCTGCATTTTGCTAAAAATGCATAATAGATATCCACCCTCAGACACAATCAAGTGTTACAAGGGATTTTCTCAGACAGATCAGCAGCCTCCGCACGTGTAAAGAAATCTGTTGTAGGCTACTGGACAGAAAAATTAATTCTCCAGGTTTGAACCAAAGGCCTGTCTCAGTTCGCTGGCGTCACATGAAGTTCTCTTTCGAGAACTTCACTTGAGCTAGAACTGGATTATGATTTTTACCAAAAGCAACCTGAGCAATGCCAGAAGATAAACTCAAAATTCAGAGTTAACAGCCGAAGAATCAGTGTAGGATGCCTGCAAATATGGCGTGAGTTCACGGTCCAAAGTGTAATTCAAAGAGAGAGCGTTTCACTGTTCACAATGCTAGAGGTGCGTCAACTAAGGGAACGATACTTTAAGTACTTTGTTGCCTAGTTGTTCGAATTGATCTAAGAAATTTCCATTTATATTTCAGTGTAGAAAGTGTAAGACGGGTCTATGATTTAGTTGTTTGGCTTTGAGTCCGACGCACACTTTCGTACGTCGAATAAAAACGAGTCTATTCGGCAGCACGTCTGTGCAAGAACCGGCTTCGTTTGTGATAGAGCACGCACAGGCACTATGGGCGCCCTCTTAGGTGGTTAAGTTAGCGGATCAATTAAACGGATTGGTGGACGCGATTAACCGTGGACCAACAAAGCGACTAAAAGCCGTTCTTCAGACTGCACTGACAACCCCTTTTTCAGTAGCATTCGATTATGTAACCAGACTCTTTGGTCCCGAAAGCGACACTTGCCGGGGCTTGACCTTCCATGGTGCTTCTTGACTACTCCGGGGCTTACAGCGCCTCGAGTAAACCAATGAAAGCATGCGTTCCCCTCTTATTATTGTTGTTTAATCTTCTTGGAGATTGCGATCCTCCGTGTCTCAGTGAACACTTTAATGTGCTATCGGTCGATTCGTAAAAGGGAGCCAAAATGATTCTTCTCCTATAAACTTTAGAGAAGCATGTATGAATGTTGCATGGGTGTGTTTGCCTGTGCATAACAAATAAAGTGAGTCCGTTCAAAAAGCTACAATGTATCTCACGAATGAATATTGAGGTTAGAGGAGAGCGGTTCCTCTACGCCACTGAGCAACAGTATACACCAGACTGAAACTCCAACATTTGATGTGTTTAGTCACTTGTCTCCTTCTATTGTCCATATATTTAACAAAAGTTCTGGTCACTTATTAAATAATACCTCGCAAAATCTTTTTTATGGAATTTGTCTGCATCTTCTGTGATTGTGTGTGCCTGTCTAGTGGTCCAGCGTTAAAACCATATGAGCAATTGGAAAATGACTCGTCGACCAATACCCGAGCTAAACTGAAACTGCGAAATGTCTACATGGTTTGTTCGGCTTTCGTTCACACACTAAGGTGGGTTGTCTTCTGGTCGGGAATTGAAAGTACATCCGATTGTTCAGGATAATTTACTACACCACAACCTTGTTAAGCTAGAACGTTTTTAACCTCAGATGATAAAGTTTGATGTATAGTAACATGTCTATTGAACAATTCAGCAGATTGATAAAAAAAATGCACTTCATTGCGTTAGTTCATTACCTAGCCGAACCTTTTCGATCACATTTCGTGGGGCGCCTTAGGTCAATCTAAGACAAACAGGACAGTACTTCCAAAATGCGAACATGGTTTACTAAGATGCCCGACTCAACAAACTCTTGATATGCTCAGTAATCGATCTTAAATCTGAATCCGCAAGTTCAGAAAGCAACTCTGGGACAGCCTTGGGTTAAATATCCACAGTTTTGTGCTTTCTTAATTGACAGACTGATATGTTCCAGTTCTTTGCTGATATCACCACTGCAAGTAGAACTTTCTTCGAAAGGCTTTGTACATATGTTTATACAGAGCTGCTGTCACGCCATAGCTTATCCGGTAGAATCACTTCCCCAAGTAACCTCAAAAGGTGACACCACCATCAGTTTTGAAGCCGAACGCCTGTACACAGTTCCCAATTGCGTGGACTACAACCCATAAATTTATCAGGTCCGATTAACTTAATTCCTGTTATATGAACATGGCTGGACTGTTGAATGGACCAAGGCTTGCTGGTCATAATGCACAGAATGGAATAGCAATGACGGCAAGTGCTGTGACGTATGCTCCAAGACACTCTTGAATTGTGTTTTCATATGCACACATGCCTTATGCTTTACCAAAAACATTCCGTCCAGTGCAATTTGTTTAGATAATGTTCAATGAGAATACACTTTTCGTAAAACCGAAAGGCCCTCCACTTCTCGAGTCACAAATTCCTGAATGAAATGCATGTTGAATCACAAGCACACCTCCTTCGGCAAAAAGTCATAAAATCTTCTGCTTCCTCATAGTTGAAAAACAGTATCATCAAACTAAACTAGATCCCATAGTGTCCTTCCTAAAAGACGTGCTCAGACTTGGGATTATTCAACCCAGTGTACAATTCATTTTGCTGTGATAGTCCTCTATATCAACCCTTTTTAGTTAAGTGTTTTTTTCAGTCAACTATCTTTCTATAGCATTTATCGATGTAAATTTGTCCTCAAGCTGGTTGCCTCATTCAGTAGTGCTAGCCCTGGTCTAACCCCTACCAAAAACACTTGATCTGGCCAATAGCCAGACGGCCAGGTTGATCAAAGGAGTTTAAAGCCTGTTCTGCATATTAAGAGAGTTAGACAATTAAGACGACCTGTTTCTTATCATTCTCATCAGAACTAAAAATTTCAGCGACTTATAAAACTGTACTGCGAGAGAGTATAAGGCAGTGGTGGCTTCAGTGCTCGACGCCATCGTTTTGTTATATCTATTTTGCTCACTTTTTTGCGTTATCATATGTGGAAAGGTTTAGGCTCACATCTCACTCAACTCGTCCTGTATCAGTTACATTCAACAGGAACTTCTATAAATTGGAATGCTGAAATCCACTTCGTAATGTGTATGATTAAATGGACATTGAATGCTTTCACTTAGAGATAGTCAATTAATAAAACCTACTCGATCTGAGCCAAACGACCTGCGCAGACAGAACCGTGAATTTTTAACTTGATCATTGTTAGGAAGGAAAATTGTTCTACACGTATTATGGAGGGACAGCCGCTAGAAGGGAACAGTATCGAGTGGTTCGGGGCCAGTGACTGGTTTGCTGACAAAATGGACAGGGCTGCTTCTGCCAAATGTAGAATTTCGCCGCCTTTATATGATAATTTATCCTACTTTGTAACTTGTCTTATTCTATTTCTGAACATTACATTTAAGTCACACCTGTTTATGGTCAACAACAATTGCTTGCTTTATTTTCATGTACACTTGTTTGGCACCTGAAATTGGGCCTTTTTTATTCATATATGCTTAGAATCACAACAGCTTCTTATCGTAAGTAGGAATGTAAGGGACTTTATTTAGCAAACTTAATGGAAATTCTTTTCCGTAGCACACCTGTACACTTGAGGATCTTGCCTTCAAACTAAGTCATTAGGCACGCAAACACTACACTCTTCAGAGAATGGCTAAGCTTACTAGAAAAACACTCCAGAGTACTGTCCAGAATATGCAAACGGAAATGCTGCAGATTTATGAAAAGACATCCGCAAACTGTGCCGAAAATTTTACTATGATAACTGGCGAAATTCTCATGCGTCGTCGTTGCTCACTTATCATATTTGGTGTCATCACTAGGATATTTGACTTTTCAGTTTTTCACAAATGAACATCTCAACAGAAACAGAGCGGATAATGACTTGGGTTAGCTTTTCATAAGTGACAGCTATTTTCTGTCTGTTGGTACCTAGTGAGGTGTGTGTACAACGCGTGAAATCTGATGCTTTTTGGTAAAGACTTTTAATACCACATCAGGTCTGTAGTGTTTTTTGGGCAAATTGTAACGTTCTGACCTATGACCTCCCTACTATCAAAACAATTTCTTTAAACGGGATAAGCTTTCCATTGAAGTAGCCCTCAACTATCAGCCAGTTAAATGTTTATGGTGGACATTTATACTTTATTAGACTCCTCTGTCTGGCACGGATAATGTACTGAATATAAGCTAATGATGTGTAAGTTTCTCAAAAGATAGTTCAGAATAACTAGCTTAGCCCGGTTTGTTCACAACCTGCATGGAACCATTCCACGACTCTGCAACTACAGCACTGTCTCATCTTTGTGACTGTCAAATTCGCTAAGCGTTTTCAGGATTACAAAATGGGCAATGTACTAGAAGTATACAGGTGTAGTTTGTGATTGTTAAGATTCAGTGCATAGGCTGTTTTGAAAGAATGGCAACTTATAATATCCTTCTAAAGTTCTAGATAAAATATTCATGGGAGGATACATCTTAACCCAACTCCAATTCATAAAAACCAAATGCCCTTTGTAGAACGTTACAGCCTTCTTGCAATACTTTGAAACGGATAATTACAAGTCTTTTACCGGTGAACAAAGGCAGAGCAAGCGGTCAACCTCCAGGTTTCGGCCACTTGAAATGATTCTGAGAGATGTTGTTTGGCCTCATAATTTGTGTTTACTTGCACTCGCTTCCCAAGTAATATGTAGATGTACTCATCCAGTCAACTATAATGGATTGCTGAAATTTTACGCTGCGGTTAACATGTTAGCGTATCCGCTACCATACTTGACATTCCCGTTACGCACTGCCTCAGGTGCACTGCAGCTCAAAATGAAAACTCGTTGTTCTATTACCATTTTTAAGATGTCATTTAGTAAACTATTTACATTATTTCAGAGTATTATCCTTTGCACAAACTTGGACATCTGGCCTTCGAGTAGGATTTCCGCTAACCTCAATTTAATAGTTTTTTGTTGAGTGGCGGTGTGCACGAAAACAGAAAACCTTCCGGAAAATACACCCATTTGCAAACTAAGTCGGCCTTAACGCAACGCTCAGCTCAATTCCGGGTGAATCTGTTCTTTATGATGTACTTCAAGTAAATTTACTGCACAAGGGCTGTCTCATATTTCCGTTATTCTCGATATCGAAGTACGTTTTTTGACTGAACACACACTCATAAGGCTAGTGATGGCTTTTCAACAACTTTGCGAGTAGTGGATTCCTTCAAGTGAAATTTTAAACGTTTTTGCGTATTTCACCAATTTCGCTGCCGTCGAGGTGCACAAGTTGAGTCACTTTTCAATCCCATTACTTATGTAAGACACCAGCTATAGACTGTAAATATCGCATTTTAGACTGTGACGCAAGATATCTAGGAAAAAGTCCAGAAAGTAACTGTAACTGTATTGGAGTTCAAGTCTAAAATTCACATTAAACAAACTCGATCATACAAGCAGTCGTGCATGGACACGCCCACTCACTTGGCTGTTTTAATTGAAAGTTTAAAAATCGCACACGAAAGTCTGGAGAAACACTCTTAGGTCATTCGGCCAAAGACCAATAGCTGCGCATCAGTGTTTTCACTCCGTTTGATTAGTTACTAATCTCTCCAGTCACGAACGTTTAAGCCAGCATCCTTAAACTACTGTCCTCAGCAGAATATGGGGAACTAAGAAGTTATTTTCCACATGCACTGAGTTATGACAATGATGAGCTAGCTCAGTGCTCGTCTCGTAAGCTTGGCATCAGCTACCTCCACAAAGTTTGCCTAAACCCGCACTGTTCTCTAATACGTTGTAGATAGGACGATGAACATCTGGTATGCGTATGAACACACTATATATGCTATATATGAGATAGATGAGACAAGAATTGGCTGCTCAGCACAGGTAACAACATCAAAACCTTGATTCTAACTTTTCATTCTAATAGTTTTGAGTGATTAGTTTCGATTCTATGGGGCACAACTGAGAGGGTCAACCGAAAACTTGAATATACGTAGTATGCACGCACAGATTTTCGGCATAATGTGTCCAAATGTGTAAACTGGGTGTCCAAGTCATAACGTATGTTTGGTCTAAGTGTCGGTCTACTTTGGCCGTATCGCCTGAAGTAAACCCTGTCAATCACTGGTAGCTTTGGAGTTTCCACCTGAAAGATGCGTCTTAAAGCAACTTACATTTAGGGCATATGTCTAAAAACTCTGATGGCCCAAGTAACCACTCAGTCGATTGCATTCTTACCCATTAAAAAAACGCAGCTAAATGCAGAGACGGGAAGAGCTTTGGCAGCAGGTCTACTCCATCTTACGGGAATGCTTATTGCAAGAAGACACCATGGGCTACATGGGGAGTTAAAGATAGCCCACACACATATAACAGACTTACGGAAATCCAAGGGTACTTCTGTCGCGGGCTGTCTCAAGTAGTCACAGCTCATCGAGGGCACATTAGTAACCTATTCGTAGAAACCAAAGTTGACTGACCTAAATTCACCCTTGGCGATTTATGTACACCTCAAATCAAAGTAGCTGAAAAACTTTACCTTTATCCACAGATGAGCTGTCAGCTTCCCGGCATGTCTTTTTTCCGATGCTGTGGATAAAATATTATGTTTAATTGGCCGGTTTTGCTCACACAATTCAGTTTTCGCAGTGCAAATGATCGTAGTTGAGAGCCCCAAACTCCGCCTGAGTATAGTGTGTTTAAATGTACGTAGTTCGAGTAACTTTCAGGACTGCTGTTGGGTTGCGACGCTAACTTCAATAGTCTAACGGCCCGGCAGTCCCGGCAGTACTTTCTAGTATTTTGCTGATATCATAGCAATGTGTGAGGAGGCTCATAAAGACTGAAAAAACAATGAAAGTTTGGGGGACGCTTCGTATTGTCTAAGAATTAAGAACCCACACTCGAAATGGCTTTGCCATTTGTGCAATGATGGAAACGTGGAGGACTGAATTTTAGACATTGTATAGGCATTTCAATGGAAGTGAAGTTCGTTAAGGTGAAATCATGAAGTTACCAGAGTGCTTTTTCTCACTTGTGATCTTGGCAATGGAATGAGGGATAATTTCTATGAGGTTTTATTACACTGCACCAACGAAGGTGCCCCTTTGTACCCATTCATCTGCGCGGTAATAGCTTCTATGTCTGTGTACCGCCGTGCAAAACAACACAAAGTAGACTGTTGACTTTCCGACGTCCACGAAACTCAACTGAGCCCTACTCTAACGACATAATGGTTTGAATATGTGGATAGTTTATCATTTCAGTTCAATCTGGCGTTCACTTAAAACGCGGTGATTTGAACGAATAAAAAAAATCCACCTACCTAATGAGCCGAAAGAAGGTTGATGCCAAAACGGTCCTCCGAAAGAAGTCTAAAACTGCTAAAAAATTATCAGCTCTATGAGTTGCGTTTTGTGTCAACATGTTTGTTGTAAGGCAAGACGCAAGTCTGTTTGGTTTCAGTTCCGTACCAACCTGAAAAGTTCATGGGAAAATCTCGAGGTTTGTCTTCAGCAGGAATAAATATATGTTGATAAGTGCCCACAGAACGTCTAAATTTTACTGTAGTGGCGGTTGTGGAATATACCTGAATAAATAGACCAGTTGCTAGTAAATGTTTGAGGACTCACAAGCTTTCGATGCCCTGAAAACCTCCATTACATATAACCATGTCGTAACTGAAATTCCTGTTTCCTATGTTCTTCCTCTACGGCGTCAAACTTGCAGTTACGCACCGCTAGTCAGCTCTCCAGAATTTGGTTGCGTACGCGGTTAAAATAACCTACTGAAAAACCTGCAACTTGGGTAACTAATAAAGCATACGGAACGAATGTGAGACAACGTAAGCCGTCATGGATGGTTTGTAGATATTTACAAACGCACCAGTTTCGCATGCTATTCTCCCATTGTACTCGACCATTTTTCACAACTCGAGTGCGTCAAAAGCTGAAACTCATTCTGTCCGACCTACAAACCTTATCTTTTCACACCCCTACACTTGTCCACATGGGGGTACACAACGTACATGATAAGGCTAGTTGCCGTTTCCAATTCAGTTATACTGATTAAATGTTTCTCCTGACCTTGATAATACGTCACAACAGCTACCGTACTGCTGCATGAGTCAAGTAACTTAGACTATTTTGATCATCAGTAATGACTTCTCCTCACCACAAACGCGCGAGACCACATGCATCAATTCTATCCCCAAGGCCCAAAAATTTAACACATTGAGCACAAGCTGATCGCAATGACTGATTTGACCTGGATAGGATATTTAATCATTTTTAAGTCACCACTTACGTTTCCAATAATTCAGTTTTGCAGATTTCGCCCACGCTTTAGACATGTGTAACTGTTTACTGAAGAAGAGTGTTGACGAGATATTAGCATATTGCATTAATTGTTAATTGATCAGGTGACTGTTTGGTTTGCCGGCAAATCAGTTGCAAAGCTTAGCAAACCGATCAACAGGTACCTGATCAACTGTCAAGTACTGACAAAATGCTTACAACCTGAGTGCACATTTATTTTAAGGGAACATATGTGCGGAACCAAATGCTTCGGAAAACATACGCCAGGTATTCTCTTCACAACCATCCACATAACTGACCAAGCAGCCAGTTACTAACTAGCAACCTAAAATGCAGTAAAACACTTGAAAAGGTCAGATGCTCCCTAATTTTCTCGTTATTCGTATTTAGCCACATACAGTTTTGTTTTGTTTTGCTGCTATTGCTGATAAATGCTGGACTCATAAATAATCATCTAACCAGTGAGCTCTGAGAGATAGCTCAGTATTTGGGGCGCAAACTTACTGGTCGTAAGGTCTCGCCTGCTCCCGTGTATATTTGATCAGTCTGGTAGTGTCATAGCCCCCGCACTCCATTGAGGTAACGTAACCAAAACTGTTGCAGCCGAAAGATTGTTATTTATCAAATCATCTAGCCAGTGGCTTGCCAAGTGCTCGTCCAAATTGAAATCAAATAGCTGCTAACTCAGCTAAAAGCAAATGGCCTTAACTTCATATAGGTGAATATTATATATACGCATATATATCTAAGTATTTGAGAACGGTCGGCCTCACACAAGTAGCAGTCTGAGGGAATTTTTCGCAAACTTGTGCCCATTTGTAAGTTTATCTTCGTTTCTGCATTTCCTGCATCACCTTTACGTCATTTTGCGGCAAGAGTATGAAAGTCACCCAGGAAAAACCGCAAAAATAATGCAACAAAACGTGTTCCTCAGTTTTTGGTCTGGTTACGTCCAAATGGTGTAGCCTTGCTCAAACAATTTCGATTCATTGTATAGAAAGCAATTCTCCAAATACACTGGCACGTGAAATCATACTGCTACTCCACAATGTTGATGAGTAAACTTGTGGCCAAATGATCATTGTCATGTACACATTTGTCCAGGTTTTCAGACAAAGCTACAAACGATGAGTTAATGCGAAATGCATAAACAATAATCGCGCCTAACTGAACACATTGACATATCGTAACTGAATGAGCTAACAAGTGGACATTCTGATTACAGCCTGAGTAGGCGTAAATGACAATGGACGCATTACTCATCAGTTCACCATGTTGGCCTTTATTATCGTAATGGATTGTTAACCTAGAATGTCCAGTTCAGAGATGTGAACTTTGCAACCCAATGCATATGGTGTGTGAATTTCACTTCTGGCTACGGCAGCCGGGGTGCACACAGGATTTTCTGGAGTACTCAAAGCCATTACTACCTTTGGCTCAACGAAAAACCGGTTTATCTAGGGGCTTTCTATTTGGCCCTTGTTAACTTTGCAGATCAATGGTGCACTGTAAACTATTTGAACATCTAGAACTTAAATTTCTTCTACTCGGATTTCTGTCCGATGCAAACAAAGTTCTGAATCTTTACTGATCTAACACTGGAAATCTTTTTGCTGGAAATTTAGTTCCGATATTTGTACTCATCGGAAGCACTCAAACATAAATTTCCCGCGCCACCACACACCGTATCCTCTCAGTCGTAGTAGATGGCTTTCTAGATGGCTTTCTTTCGTCGTAGATGGCTTTCTAAAGCTTGTTAATGTGACGGTTTTATCTTAGAGCACCCCGCACATCCTTTTAGATCTTTCAGCCTGAATCTGCCATTAAGAAGCATTGCTATTAAGAAACATGTTAGAATATGGAGCTCAAATATCTTATCAAGACACCCAGTTTCGGCTTAAAGAAACAGACAACCGATGAAAGTAAACACTTTTGATTAGTTCACTACTCTAAGCTTTTGTTTCACTTATTTCCACGGCACTCAGTGTTGCTGTTTGCTTATTGCCCTGTGTGTGTAGTTCGAAGGCGCGTACAATTGTCCGATTTGGCTGAATGGACCATCCATATGACAGTTTGGAAATACACATATATATACTTTTTCTACGGTTCCGAAGTGTACTAGCAGTCATTTGTCGACCAGAATATTCTCTGGTTTTATTATATTCACGATTTTGGCTTTTGGCAAAACAGTAATTCATACGCACAAATTGTGGTGTTTCAACCAGCATGGTTCTAATGGTACCCCAAAGCCTCAGAACGCATTTTGCATCAGGACTCGAATTTATTGATACAATTAAAAAAAACATCCCGTAATCAACCTTCAAGATGTTGGAACACAGCCAGCACATTTACAGAGAATGGTAGCTTCAGAAGCAGTTCCCACAGTGTAGCGGGCAGATCCGCACCAAGGTAGTGTAGATCAACTTATCTGAATATATGTGTAGGCTTCATTATCTTGAAAACATTTGCATTCTCAGACAAATGTACTTGATCGCATTTGAAATTTAAACCGGGCTCTGAGAAAAACGAGCCCGAATTTTATTAGGTCTGTTTACCGGTGTCTAGTATCTCTAATAAGTATTGACCTTTTCTGACGACTAATTTCCAAACCAGAGGCTTCATTCAATGCACCGTAGGATTACATATATTTCGCTGCTCAAATCAATAGTCTGTTTGGTTTGGTGGTGGATGATGTCCGAAAACCAGTCAATGTGTTCACGTGCGTTCGCAATCAAGTTGGGGCATTTCGCACTCCGGTCTGCATTGTGAACGGCCTCCCATGGGACCAGGGCTAGATTTCCTTTGATTTTCTCATCATTCTACAATGAGTTCTCCAGAATTCTTCTAGGATATTGCTTTTGAAGTGGCAAACAATTGTGTGCGTATAAAATTTGATTCATATCTCAAGTTAATAACATCCGGACTGGAAAACAAGTGGTATATGTAACTCATATTTACCTACGTCGGCGCACGTTCAACGTCTTACTTGTGTGCTGCATGTAGAAAAGGATCAAACTCGCATACTTCACATATCAATCTTGCTCCGTTTTCCGAGATAATGCCATGCTTCACTAACAGCCAAGAAACAACCTTTTATCACCGACGGCTGCTGAGAGGCGTGCCGATATTACAAAGTGTTGTGAAGTTCATTGTTGACGGGAAAATTGCGCAATTTTAGTCCGTGCTTTTGGATTTGTTGTTAGAGTGTGAGCGGAATGTGTTCAGTGTTTATATCGATGATGGTATCAAAGAGAACAAGAAAGTTGAAGTAAGGTTAAGCCATTGAATGTCTAATGAAGTGAATTGTTGTAAATTGTTTTTAACCAGACAAATGACCTAAATTCCCTGCCTAGGCTGTGAGCCCAGTTTATGGCTGACAGATAATAAGCTAATTCCCTACGTTGTCATCTGTTATAAGCTTGAGTAGAAATACCCTCCAAAATTGGACAAGAGACTATTCCATCTCGCAAATATCTGGTCTGTTTTTTAAACATAGTACCTCATTGGCTGCGGATAATTCAGGGCTCGTCGATTGCTCTCCGTCATTGTTCAGGTTGAGGACAGCATTTTATTCATTAGTCCTAAACCAGTCATTGGATGATCTTCAGATTTTATGGACAAAGTACCTATAGCTGCAATTCAACGATAAGCTTTATTGGGGCTTGATGTGGCACTGCAGTGGAGTGTTTCAAATAGATGAAAACACCATTGAACCGAATTCGCATCTGCATTACTGAACAGGGGTGAAATGCAATATCAGCATCGTCACCATCACTCCACAACTGGTCCTCACTTGCCATGAGACCATGTCAACGAGTTTGAATAAAACTCTATACAGTACTATAAATACAATGTATCATGTAATACTGTGCAATACTGTGAGTTTCCCGATTACACTTTCCATTAGTCACCTTCAAAATCATGTGTTTTAATGTTCCAACAAATTAACGGCGCACAAAAAACTGTTTTGTTGTGTCCAGTAATATCCGGTAACCCAGCTACTTCTTTCCATCCAATGTACAATTTGAGTAATTTCACAAAAGATTGTGCATGTGTCCACCAGGTGTTCAGCTGCACTCAGGCTAACAAACTGCATTGTGACCTTTATTCTCTCCGGATTTTAGCGAAAAAATTAAACAAATACGTCCATCTATCACTGAAAACAATTCAGTTGAACGTTTACTTATGGATAAACGGTGTGGCTGGGACAGAATCTTGCGAACTATGATTTTTTATTTTATGTGAGCGGCGTTGTAAACCAACATTTGACTGCCTATTGGAATAGTGCTTCGACCTAAAGTTGGCTTTGGAGCACAAGGTTTATGTCAGGAGCACTAGCTTGGTGAATCCTAACTTAAGGCCGTCAGAAATAAAGAATTCGCCGGAAAAAATCTGATCCGTTGACATGACCCGTTCAGCAAACGCCCATACTCTCATCAAGAACACACGAATAGGAAGCAAAACATTGCGGATAGTCATCAGACACATCACAGTAAAGCATGTCTGAATACAGTAGCTGAGAATCATATACTGGTATTACGCAGGAGCACAGAACGACCACGTGGTCTCTTTCAAGCGTTTACGAACAATAGAGGATACTTTTGCATTTCTAACTTCCCGGCTAGCTTGTTGTTTCAGATGAACGGTAATTCACCCATAGAATGCATCTGTTACTGAAGACTGAGTTTGGCAGTGGCGCTACGCATGCTGATTTACTGCCTGTTGTTTTCTGTGCCTAATTTGAAGTGATAGGTATCTTGCGGTAGACTGAGTTTGGCATAGCGGTATAGAATGAAGGATGTTAAGAAAAGTTTGTGTGCCGTTGGTCCTGTTTGCCTTCCCAGATGGAATTCATGTAATTCTTTTTGTGCTGGCTAGATACCCTGGAGGATATGGTGGCCAAACTTTGTCAGTGGTTTTCATACTATCACCTTCTATCCAAATTGTCTGGCTGGGTGTTGGAAGTGTGGGCGCCTCGAATGCTTTTTTAAGTTAGCCCTAGTTTACGCCCCCTCCACCACTCCCTTCTTCTTTCGATTTTAGGGCTGTGTTCAAATGTATAGACAACGCTGTACGCCAGTGAAGCATCAGCGTTTTTATCTAGAGTTTCTGTCCTTGATGATAATGACTATGAAACTTGGAACGGAAGTATTCGTGTCTCCAGTCTACTTAAAACGTCAAAAAAGAAACGTTAAAAAATGACTTGGCCGCAGCGGTAGAAAGTTATCAAATGCAGCGCCACTTAACAGGAGATCACTTAAAGTGAACAGTGTGACTGAGAAGCACTGGCGTCACCTTCTTGTCTAATTTGAAATAATCATACTGTTGATCATTAGTTCGTTCATGTAAACAAACTAGTACAGGGTAAACAATATTTGCACACAGTGGGTAATGTTCTGGTTAGGTCGCTCGTACCTAATGGAGTACTGTATATTTATGATATCGTGTGAGAACATCCAAGAAAATTCTGGATTTTACCTCCTCTCTGATATAACCAATCCTTTTTAAGCATTGCCAACTTGCGGGACGTTTAGTTTCGACGCCCAGCCTCATCACTTTTGTCTTTCGTCCGTTACAGTACTGCTTTGTTTTACAACTTGTCTATCACAAAAACACGTCGTTGTCAGCATTGATATGAAACCCCGTTTTCCAAAAACGGGTACTAAATTTTCATGATGTTTATTGGCCTGCGAATATAGCTTAGTATCACCCGCGTTCTAGCCATATCTCTCCTAGGCGTTTACTGGACCTGCCGAATACCGCGGTAAGACGTTCGACAAATTTGTGAATTTTGGGCAAAGGCATCATGTCTGATACTTTGAATTTATCACCTGGGAAGTAAGTTAACGTTCCAGCTGCGGGACTTTGTAACGCTACGAACCATATGGGTACGTTTCGTGAATTCACAGATTTCACTTAAATTGTCTTTCTGCAAGATAGCCCATCGGATGTGATTGCCTTTGATGAGAATCATTATCCTTGAATCTTTAGATTGCCGAAGCAGTCCATCTGAATCGCCAAGGGTGTCGAGGAAAACATAATTCTTGGCTCATTTTCCCAAAAAATTGCCTGGTACAAAAATCAAGTTTAAACAACGCATCTGTGCTTCAACGGGCACAAATTCACCTATGACACCCTGCCATTTGACTGATATTTACTGGTATCATGTTCAATCATAGGATACAGAACTAAGCTTTGCAAAAGCTAAAACATCCTCGAGGATAAAAACTCAGCAAGCAGCTCAATCCAAATCAACTAGAACAGAGTTTTCATACACGTCACTTGCTTTTTGGCAGTTCTCCCTGTCCCGTCGCAGTTCAGTTACTCTGATTGTCGTTCAGCCGTAGCACCCTTTCGGTGCCTAGCTGACATGCCACCCGAAGGAAGCACGAGGTTGACCAAGCCTAGACGGGGGAAGTCGAGAGGTAGAGGTCGGGTTCGAACCACGGACATTCCGGTCAGTAAATTCACGTTCTAACTACTGAGCCATCTCAGTTAGTCTGCATCAAATTGGAGGAGCAATCGACTCGAGTTTTGCTCTTATTAGATCTCATCACTAGAACGCATTCTCCTCTGCTTCGGAATGCGGACATCGTAAATCCGACATGCGAGGTATGCATTACCCCTATTTCACCATCTTTCGGATGAACCCGAAGGATCAATTCCAAGCAAGCAAGCCTGTGTAAGTCTCAGAGTTGTGAATGACATGTTAGACCTCAAATCCCGACACATCGAAGGAGCTGCACCAATGGTTAGCTCCAGTAAGAGCGGAATTCCAGATCACCTCCTTCACTTAGATGTACGTTAACCAGAATATTTGGGTCGGGACATGAGTGAAATCGTCCAAATGGGAGAAATGTGAAAGCGTAAACTATTTTCGGTATGCAGTCACTTGCGTTTAACAGCGACTCCAAACATGCATGTGAGGAACAAGCCCATGTACGTAAGCGAACGCAACCAAACTGAGGGGAATCGGGGCGGCATGGTTGCGCTCGTTGACACCAAGAATAGCTCTATTTTAGATCGGTGATCTGCATATCACATGCGCCAATGACTAATAAATCTGTGGGTTTATTAAAACGGTGCCAGGCATGTTGTAAACTGGTAGTCGCACCTAATATGACCATTAAAAACGAGAAGTATAATGTCAACAGCACTTTAAATGTTTGATTTTCAGCAAAATAGAAGGGAAATTCAAAAGTGAGGATAGACTGGGCCCTACATATTACCATTCACAACAGCAGTCTCCAATCGTCAGACGCTGACGAGCGTCGATCAGATGGTGGTGAGTGAGTAAAAACATTATGACCAGGGGACTGCAAAACGTCTTGCGCGAACGAGACAGGTGTGTTGCAAATCATACTGTATCCCTTTGATAGATTTATTAGGTCACCGTCAATCTTCTATTGGCATGTTTGTGAAACTCCAATCTGGCTGGGTTGAAGAAACTTCAAAGTTCCTTCTCGTTAATCTAGAAGACAGCTGCTTTTATAAGGAAAAGCGCTATTTAGCTCACGCTTTTTCTTCTGATTGTGACAAAGCGTATTCCACCAAGTAAATTCCTCGTACGTACTAGTAACTAGTGCAGCAGACTTGCAGTGCAACTTTCTCGGTTGTGAAATAAAACTACGATAGGGAATGGGATTCTTAGATGCAACCTATATGAAGACACCTAGAGATAGGGTTTCAAATGCAGCCTGATGAATATGAAACGGCCCTTACAAGCTCTAGTAGGAACACGTGAACAGAAAATAATACGTTGGTATCTTACATAAACCAAAGCTATACCGAAGACAAAGAGCCGGGTTAGTTTTGAGCACCAGTATCATACATAGTTTCATTACCAAAGCAATCTCCACCTTTGTCGATTCTCAGTATATGCAAGTATACTTTTACTGAATAGGTAAGATATTGCAGATCATTCTTGTTTGCTAAATGCCCTACAATTGAGGTTAACTAATTTTCCTCACCACCTCGCCTCTGACTTTGCTTTCACTAGGAGCGCATTCGGTGCGCACACCGCCGACTTCCCGCTGTCCTTATGTTCTGCTTCAATCCAACTTGGATAACATTCACTAGATACACTTAATTGCAAACTGATTTGGTTCCAGTTGGATGCTAATCTCCCTTTTATAAGACCTGTCAAATAAAACATAAGGCTGACTGACATTCGAGGCTGCACCTATCTGATAAGCCTCAAGCGAGTGAAATTGGTAATGGGCTGTCGAACAGTGCTCAGCAGTGTTGTATGTTCCGCCAAAAAATGTGTGATATCTTTAATTAACAAACAAAGCATGAGATGGCCTTTGTGCAGTAAACTCAATTGATGTATACGATGAACAACAGATTTAGCGGTGGCTCATTCGAATTGCCTGTGGACACCAAATTCGTCTTAAAATTTCTCCAGTTGAAGTGAAACTGTTTGGAAAACGGATAAAGAACATCCGACAGAATAATTCCACTATATTAGTCGATTTACTAAAATGCGCGACGATCCAGAAGATGGACTAACCAGCCAAAGCATGTAAACTTACACAATGCTGTTCATAGTATCCATGTGTGGACAACGAGTTGGACACTTGAATACAAAACCGGAAACTGATCACATGAGTGGCGTGAAAGTTGGCAAATTGGTTCTTTTCTCAAAATCAATTTTCCAACACTTTCAGCTCCTTAATTACGCACTACGTTAACTATCCAGTAACTTGACGACGGCCTACCTAATCTTTTACATATCATTTTCATCCATCTATAAAGGCAGCAGAAATGTGTCACGGATTTATTTGTAACTTGGAGTGTGTTCCACTAACAGTTTTGGGGCTTATTTGCATTCAAGAAGCTTTTTCTGTTTAAATCAATCAAAACGCAATTCGCCGTTTTCCGATAACCATACTCTTCTTAATAGATTTGACATGTTTAGTTCCTGAAAACGTCTGTGCTTCTGTCAACGGATTATTCATACTCTTCATTTTGAACTTTGGCGACATATTCCAAATTTTTCTAAGCTGTTATGCAACTTTCGTAATGAACTACTAATAAGGTTGCTGAAGGTCCATCGACAGCCCACGACCAGTTTCGCCCTTCATGGGGCTCATCAGGTAGGCGCAATCTTCGAGTTTTCGTCAAAGTTATTGTTCGAATCCCTACCCAGACCATATTGATTGACAAGATTCAAAAATTAAGCCACCAATTTACTCGTCAATGGTTGTTCTGCACATGAAACCAGCACCCGTTTGCAGACAAAACAGGATATAACTGAACTGATCCGCTGCGTCAAAAACCAGAGATCAGTGAAAAAAACTATTTGTTTTCTCCAGCCAGACGAAAAGAGTTGCAATGGAACAAATAACTGGTACACTAAATTAGGAATTTTTTGGGACCACAGTACCAGGCATCTAAAACCATAATGAACGAGGTGGGTTGCATGAATGCTAAGATGGATTTAGTCTTTTTGTATAGTCTGCTGCAAAAATTCAGCGCCTCTAATTATTGAAAAAAGTTTTGTTTCATGAAGTTCTACGGAATATCTATTTGTTAAACATTACAAGGCCACATAACCTTAGCTGTATTTAGGATTTTCACGAGCTCAGGTAGAGATATAATCAGCAAACTACCGGTATCAAATTGCAAAAGATGCTCAAGGTTATCTTCATAAATGAAATTTTTAGCTTCAACCATATCTACTAGTTGTTCTATCTGCCCCACCTTCATACCTTAATCAACAATGAATATCATATTAGGCTCTGAGTTAACACGTATTGTTACAAAGACACAGTTGACCAGTTTCTGTCTAACGGAGACTTTAGCCTGAATGAACATTCCGCCGTATTTCGCGGTCGTCGAAAATCAACAATTATATCCTTTTTTATTCTATGGTGAAGGACCAGGCTTACAGCATATGGTGGTTACGTGCCTCCGGCTCAGAGCCCTACCATAAAATTGTCCTCTGTATTGAGGATTCCCAAATAGGAAAATTACAAAAGTTTATATAAGATCGTTTAAACTGAGCTCAAGAATTACTCCTGCAAACCAGTGAACACAAACTAACCCTTGGATCAAGTATGGAGTAAGGTAAAAGCCTAAACTGATCAAAGTCTACCCACATTTGGTGAAAATAATTACACACGAAAACGTTTGGTCAGCAGCGCATTACTAGAAGTGATTAAAAGGTGAAACACTATATGGCTGTGAAGAAACTATCCCTAATATAAACCACTACCTCGTGCAAGTACTTGGCGCGCGATGCATGTGCCATTTTACTATCTCCTGCACTGTTAAATGAGGTAACAAAAATGACGGGTCACAGAGCATCCTGCAATTACTTATAATTTCACTCTCGAAGAGAACGTCATTATGGGTTTAAATTGCGTAGGGATTTCGTTCAGCAAGGTGTCACTCTGACTGCCACTGCGCGGCTGTCCTTTTGCAATTAATGGACGGGCACACAAATGCAGATAATCACCAGTAGTATAGATAAGTGAGTGGATAAAATCAATGCAGCCACTGCTTCTTTGTACGGGTGAAAGTTGAGCATATTTTCACCGCGTCAACCAAATCGGATGTGCTAACTCACGTAGAATTTACAACAAATGCTGCCAGCTCCGAGATGAAAGGTAGCTGGGTAGAATTACTCGAAGCACTTCTACAAGTGGAGGAAATTGTGTCTCTTAAGAAGGATGCTCTCGAAATGCGGATGGTTAGGCTAACTAATTCGTCAGATATTGATTGCGTGTACGCGGTGTACTGATAGAAATAACAGCCGTGACTGTTCAAACAAAGTAAGGTAAGAAGAGTTGTCTGGGTCACCTTAAGATGCGAAACCAACGCAACGGCGCACGAATACATATGACGACCAATGTATGATTACTGGATACCGGATTTGCCTAATCGGTGAAATTCGTCCAGATAATGAAGAATAACAAGCATTTATTATGTGAACAGATGTACACAGAAATATTGTCAGGATTGCGGTGCACTTCCAACTAATTGTCCAAAGCTCCTCCATTGAGGTACTGTTTGGATAAAGCAGCCTAATCTCTCCCTCTTAAAAGTGGCAGTTTTCTCCAAATAAATATTGAACAAGCCTGCACGAAACGCAAGTACCTTTGGCCGGCTTGAAAGGTAAGATTTGCAATGAGGGCACGGATTTTCTGAGTTCAGGAGGCCTACTAGGCAATTCGTGTGCTAGGCTGTATGACCAACTGCTCTGGAAGCGTTGAAAAAACATTTTTACAGAAGCAGAAACTGAAGGACAGGTTTTCACAGCATTCACCACACCGGAGCTGCAGGGAGTACATTTAGTTTCCTTATGTCCTGATCACAGTATCTGGGTTCAAAAAAGAGTCGCAACGAATTACCTATGTCATCGCAGAATTGCTTGATTTTTACACACACACACCCCATGGTTGCGAAACGGTGCTTAGTTCCACTAAAACAAAAATTCTGTAACTTCTCATATCATCTGATAGTTATCCGGGCTACGCAGACACACGCTTGCAACTTCTTGCTACACAAAAACCATAGCACCTTCCAGACTAATTTCATCCTCAAAACGCTTTCCTGTGACGTTTTTTATCACTAACGTCCAGACATTACATCGCTGTTAGCAGCTTATACCTTTCTACTTTAACCATGAGTTCGCAATATGATGCAGTCAGTAGAAAGTAATCTACAATGAATGAAATGAAAATCCTTAGATAAACACACCATTGGTTGAGTTTTAATAATCAACTTGCGCCATTGATTTACTTAGATGTTTATATATGTATATGCATGCATGTAAACACATATACATTCTGCAGTCCATCTTCTTGAATACACATTGTAAAATTTCACACTACATACATTTGGGCGAGAACTGAAAGTACAATAATGCCACATGAACCTTGTTCAACTTGTAGCTCGCCTAAATCGAGTGCCATTGAAAGCTAAGCGTTTAAACACAGCTGAAAAATGTTATACTGAGATGCGTCCTCAGATGTTTACAAGATTCCAAGCAAATCTTTTCAAGTATTCTATCCATATGGCTCACTAAAGTCAGTGTTGTAATGAAGTCCCAGTATATATGTTTCATTTCGCAACTAGAATACTGCCAGTCTGACGCACGACTGACTATTCTAATATTTAATGTATTCATAGTTCTTTCATAATTTGTTCATATGTTATCTAAATTAGTCGCGGCGTTGGGGAGCAAAACAATGGAAAAAAACATGATCACACTTTGAAAGCCACAACATGATCATTTAGACCAAAAGGAATCTCACCTATGCCGATATCAGTGTGTATTTTGTACTTCACTAACGTAGCATGAATCTACCGGAGTAGGTGTGAACGATTAGGTTAACCATCAGTTTGTGAGATTCAGCTGTTGCGTTCCACATTCACTCATTTAAACGATGATCGATTTCCGCGCGTTTAGCAATCCATGTACAGTCTTAGCCATTAACAGTACTCGTTGAAATCGTGAGATCCTGGTCACAGTTTACAAGAGGCGTTTAAGCGGTATTGTACCAGTCACCGATACATCTCTTCAACTTTATAATTATTAATTTGGTACATATTTGACCGTTAGGACGGTACACAGATGTTGCTCACATTTTTTGATATCTCCGACATTGAGTTAAAGTCTCCTCAGTCCAGTCTGTGTAGCAAAATTTCGTAAAAACTGTCAAAGCTGTTATCGCAGTAGCAATTTACAACGAAAAAGTAAACTTTTTTCAACCTAAATGTGCTCATCTATAACGCCTAAATTTTTGTCTTTTGTACAAGGGCTGTCTAGGAAAACTGGAGGCGCTCCACATTCGAGTAGATTTTAAGGGGACCAAACATCACTTAATACCGCATGTAACTCTCCTGCACTATCCCAAAGTTGCATCACGCGTGCTAGTTCTCTCGACCTTCCAGGTGTCAAGAACGGTAAAATCCTTAAGTTAAATTTACATTATGATCCGTTTTAAACACCCCAGGCCACTGGTATCAGATTAATTTTAACGCTTTCGGGATATGGAATAAAGAAAAAAGATTTAATAAGCTTTCTGTTCTACGGAGATCGTTGGCCAGGAAAACGCGGAGAATTGGATGCTGACATGCTGAATGCCTAGAAAATTTTAATCAAATAATGGTAGCCCAGAAAAGTTCGGTCAAAGGCCTCCTAATAATGCAAGTGTTCACTTAAGCACAGCTAAGTACCTAGTTCAGCACTATCCGATTGCTCAATAAGCATTGAAGATCAATGATTCGCAAGCTGATTTGGTCGAATGAGTTAGCCCTATACTTCGGAATCAAGGAGTTTTGACGATTTTCTAGAACCTGCAGCAGCAAAACACTTATGAAGAGCTATCTTCAGTCACCTGATTAATATGGAATAACGTATCGGCTCGTTCCAATCCATTCAGCTTAATTCATGAACCACTTCAACAGCTGTTGAAGGCTCATCCCCGGAGAATGCAGCAGAGTGTTGCCGCTCCGATTGGTGACCATACTGTTTACCATCTAAAAGCTTTGGCTTTGTCTTGTCCTGTCTCTGACACTTCTCCTGGCATTATTTAGATTATTTTCTTTGTTGTGGTATAATTAAGGCAGTGCTGCACTCTTTAGCTGATTTACTATTCCGTACCCCAATTAGATGAAGATGAACGTTCTGGTTCTAAAACTTGTGTTTTCTTTATTAAAATGTGACTATCCAACCTTCGTAGATCATTTACCATAAAATACTGTCTATAGACAGTGGTTTAGCAGCTGTGTTATTTTATTTTGGAGTTGATCGACAAAGATGTGTGTTCGCACGCTCGAACTTTTTAGTCAACGTCTGTTACAAAAGACAAGGAGGTAAATCAAATTGGTACGTTTGTGAAAGACATTGCCAACTTCTCTCAATCGGTTGGGCATAGAGTAAAAATAGGACTCTAATCCATTCGGACATTTTCACAACCACTCAAAAGTGGACAAGTTAGCGTCCAGTTCGTTCTTTGTACCTGATCCATTTCTGTCAGAGATATAAATAACAACCACAGCATAATCAGCACCGATTAGCGTTCAGTCATACTCACATCGGTTAAACGAATTCAGTCATAGGTTGCAAAAAACCCTCTTTGGAAATCTCACTCTGCCATGAACGTTACTAATAAAAGAGTTGTTGCATTTCTATCCAGAATTATTCATCAGTACACAGGTGTTTGTGGCAGATGTAAATATCAAGTCCACTTGTTTCAGGTAAAGCAATGGAACATAAAGTAAACGGACTGCCGATAAACATCAGTCGAATAACATAGTCCTGTAGTTAGTTCAACAGCATGGTGATCTAAGAAAGTTTCTCACATTTCAGTCAACCTTGAAATCCAGACGTGAGATTTTAGCTTTCAATCGATTGTGCATCAAATAATCACATAATTGCTTCTACGGGTGTGTAGCATTCCACAAAGAAAAATGTGACGCAATTCATCATTCGTTGAAAACCTGCACGTTGCATATATTCATATTCCAGTTCTGCTGAATAGAATGGTCTCTGCTTCACGTTCTCACATACTGACTTGAAAAATGTGTCTATGTTGCAGTTCCTCGAGCTGTTGGTTCTACGAAAATTTGCAGTTTGCATTATAAAACTACACCTTAGCCAATTTTTCCCTCATCACTAAAGCCCGGTGTTCGTAAGTGCTTCTCCCTGGATGATCAATAATCAATGAAGAAACATGGTAAATCTAAGGTCCATATTGTGCATTTGTATTCAGAGTTTCTTGTAAAAGGACCTAAATTCTGAGAGGACTGATCAAAAGTAGAACAGCGTGCAAAAGGCTCTGTAAACATATGCTGTCCTAAACCTTAGACGAATATTGTGGCAATCATATAAATATCACTATAACGAAATGTTTATTATGTTATTGTTAAATGGTATGAAGACCTTTGACTACAATATAACATGCAAAAATACCCTGTCTCACTAATCGTGGTCCAGGCATTGGTGTTCGAAAGCGGTGGATCAGTGAACTAATCTAGATGCTGCTTGACAGAAACAAACCTAATATAACAACCTACGACATTTTCTAAAAATGGCAAAACTACAGTCAAAAATGTCGACGAGAACTTATGTTTAGTCTATTCCTGACTAAATTGTCCACCAAACCTGACGGGTATAACGGGCAACAATAAAGAGTCAAATTTTCCTGGTAGATTATTCATGTGCGTTCGTGGATGGAATGCCTGGCTGATAAAACCATACAGTCCTAATAAAATGCAAAAATATATTACGGTGGATTGACTATATAAGCACTGACTGTAGTGAGCGGAGCTGTCAGACAGTCGCATGCAATCTGGCACCGAAAAAAGGTCATCAGTCCCGATTAATGGTTTACGCCTATTCTTTTTGTACTCGTATACTTGATTGCCCATGTTTCTACTCGCCTTTTTGGCCGGAAGTGGCAGGTGAACCATTAACTATCACTTCCACGCTGCGGTCTATCCACGAATTATCGTATTAAACGGAGCGACACTCACAGCAGCATTACTGCTTCTGTAATATCTGGACACGTTGTCTGTTGTTATGAGAGTAGTCGGAGGTTTTTATACCTTCGTTTTATTTTCACTGGAACTTTGTATACACTGCTGGTTTATCCTTGGGTCATAAATGACGTACTAACCACATGCCTATACCGTCTGTATGGTCAGTTGAACTGCAGTCGTGCGCATCTTCAAAAAATTAATAGCTCTGGTTTTTCCAATTCATGCTTCTATCAGGAATCCTGAGTTTGGTCATACATTTAGATGTCCGAAGTGTGCTTTGAATAACAAAGTTATCCAACATAAGATGTAAAGAGCCTTTATTACAAATGACAACCTGTTTTCCTCACTCGCGCGTAGAACGTGTAAGGGACATGTTCAACGTAATTATCTATCCTATGTCAGCGTACTTTATCTCACTCACTAATAGTGTGGTCAATCCAGAAGCAAGACACATAACCGGATTGTGTTCCTATTATACAAGTCCTAGACAGAAATGAAACAAAGACCAATTTATACATTTATACATTTATACATTTTACCTCTGGCTTACAAATTTGAAAGCGGCATCTCAAACGAATTTCTGCATACCTTTTGTTGGGATGTGCTTTAGTCTGTGTCATTTTAGGATGAATTTGGTATAAAAATTACGCTGCTGAATACGGTTGACACGTTTTTTCTCTAATGTCTGACGTTGTTTAGTAGCTGTTAAAAGGAAGGATGGGATCGAAACACAGGCTTTCGTAAAGGGTATTTACATTTATGTCACCGTATTTCACTAGACGACAGCATGAACTGCTCAGCGTCTATCAACCGCCCTTCAGAGTAGATTGTTAGCACATGGGAAAATTAATTGAAACCATTCAACCAAGCGTAGTGGAACTTTAAAACTATGTAACTAAATTAAAAGGTTCGGCATAAATATCAACGCTTCTCTTCTGATCGGTGATATCACTTTGAACTAAGCTAATCTCAGTAACTGTGCTAATGTATGCTGCAAGCAAAACAAACCTCCTGTGTTGTTCCTACCATTTGAAGTGCTTTGCATGTCTTAACCCTGCCGGTCTGATGTTATAAATTGCCACGCCCTAACCAAACGTATTTCGCGTCGCAAAGTAGACAGTAAACAGTAATGATTTTCTGCCAAAACTGTCAGACTTCAGCAACTGTACATCATGTTTTCAGCTTATTTCTTCAGAGGTAATCTATATGGCCTAGTTATAAAACAGTTTGATAAATGGAAACGTTTTAGGACCTTAAAACAGAGATCTTTCTTCAGGTAAATCAGCCGTGCAAATACCGTTTCTCTTAGTTTCCCCAAAAAGAGAATTGATTACCAGCATATTATTTTTCTAAGGATTCAGCGTGATTTGTGTTAACAATTTTGTGCATACTTTTGTGTGATTCATTTTCGGAGTTGCTTGGTTCGCCTAGACGTTTTAACTTTGTTACCAGAATCTTGCCCCGAATTTTACAACGAATCACGTAAGACCCACAGTAAAGAAGTGCAATCCCGACGGACCAAACAAATTATGAAGCGCTCCTCATTAGGCGATATCAGTTATCAGTTCCTGGTGTTTTTGAAACTTGTTTCCTCAGTAGCTCAATTGAGAGTTCGAATTCTTCTCTCGCAAGAGGATATCTTCTATACTCTTCCGCCTGAAGATTTCAAATTTTACAGTTGGTCAATTAAAACTGAAAACGAGGCATTCAAAAGCGTTGCGTTTTTACCGTGATTTCCTAAAAACTGATGAAAACATCCGTTTACACTCAATTAAAACCGAAGACTTCTACACAAATAATAATACCTGGAAGCTGCAGTTATTTCCCTCGAACCCTCACAATGATCAGCTGTGTATCTTGCTAGATCGTGCTGCATTAGCATCCTTTGTTGATAACACGATTAACTCCATGAGTATTCCTTCAGTACTTCTTACCTCAGTCAGTTTGAGGCTCGGGATAGGTTGTTTGCGATGCTTGTGTCAATTATTTGTTATTTTGCTGTTCAACTATTCCACCGTTGTCAGTATTGTCACACCAACAGTGTGAAAACTAAAAGAAAAGAATCCGACAGTTAAAATTGCTTCTAAGACCTTATGTACTACCCAAAATAGTGTGGTACACTATGGGAAACATAGTGTACCCAATTGTTTTATCTAAGAAACTGTCCATACCTACGAGGTGAACCACTTTGTAGAATTGTGTAGTATTTTTGCAGGGAAATGCTGAGGCCAGTAACTTGACTACTCTACTGAACATCTAATCGCACCAAACTAATCATCACCCTGTAAAACATTTGTGCAAAACAAAACTGTTACAGAGAGCAAAGGTGATGCTTCCAAAAAATAGTTCTGCCTTTCACAAAGTTCTCAATTTCTTCATCCGGGTAGACTATTTCCAAATGGAGGTATGTTGATTCTTTCGTGATACATGTTATTACGATAATACGGACGAGAAACACACGGTTCATTGAAGAACTAGAATGCTACGTAAACATGCGAGTACCCACGAACTACTGAAGTAGACTGAGAATGTGTGTTCTTGTCCTCAGCCTTGAGTGCCCAAAAACCTTCACGATTAGCGCACACGCAAAGCTTCGTTTCAGATCTGGTGATTTGCCGGGGTGAATTGTTTTCCTAACTGGCAGGGACATTCCTTCGACAATAAGAGAGCGCCACTAATCTGTCTGGTATCCAGATTGGAATGATGCTTGTAATAGAGTACCTCAGGCAAAACTACAGGCGTCATGAAGGATGTGTTGATCTCGTTTCATTTGGGACGGTGGAACACTCTGAAGAGAACATGTTTGGTCCTGAGGCCGATAGTTGGCGTACAGCTGGTCTTTACCAAACATCGACTGCGGGCTGAACATTTACCGTCTTTCTGGACCAGGAGTTTGTTTGATTCATCAGTTGTGGATATTCCCAATACTATTTTGAACCATGCTGATTTGACAATTTTTGCAGTATCAGGTTTAACTAAATCTGAGTGTGGAATCACTAAGTTAGTCATTTTGGTTATTAGTAGGCTCACTGATAAACCCACTGATCTCGATACTCGTATCCTGCAAAAGAGCTGACACACGCCATTCTGCAAGGGGTTTTATTTGTTAGCTCTGGCTTTCAGCTGGACAGATTCCAAGCCATCCTTCACATTAGGCGGATGAACTGTTGGTCAATCGTAAAGCACAAAATTATGTTTGTCAGACAAACTGACAGACCGTTTGAAAACTATGGCAGTCAGTATTTACCGTATTATTACACAAGAGTAACTTGATGTCTGGACAATGGTTGACAAGGGCAACAGTCTTTTTTCTTTTGATATTTTGTTCTACCTGAGCAAAAAGCGCATCGTCAATGAACTCGAATCTCTGTAAATGGGTCGTTGCAACAGTCACTGGTTAAAAACCCATATATCATAGGAAGCTTCCAGATTTGCTGATAACCAGTACTGCTTGTCCACCCAAACTCTGTCTGACATTTCGACATTCTTGTGCATGTCAATAAAATTTTAGTCTTCCTTCCAACATAGGTACATTTGTTCGTATGCATAACGAGAGCAATTGAAGTGAACAGAAGAAAGTTTTTAGTCAATGCGTCTGTAAATTTTGCTAGAAATGATAGGGTTCCGTCCCTAATCACAAAATAACGAAAGGCATGCGGGAAGATCCAAGGTAGCACCTCGCTCCTATTTTAAATGAGTACTGGTCTATTGCGTTGCCGAAGAGCAGTATAAGATAATGTTTGATGTGTTTATCTGGTCAGCTCACGACAGACACTTACCGTAAAGACCGGTAAAGAATCTGGTAAATCTGGCAATCTAGCTTTATTAAACGCAATGCGCGTCTCTGTGTATTAGGCGTGTGGACATATAGTGTCTGATTAATGGTGAGTGACTGCTTTGCATGCACACCCGTGCAAATTTTTCTGATTCTGGTTACTGACATCGGTCTTTCGTTAGATTTAAGAGCTGTGTGTACCATTTGTCTGTCGTGTTTATCTACTAAACAAACAGACTTCCAGACCTACAGGTACGATACAACACCAGAAACAACATGGTGGGATATTTGACAGTTTGGCCAAGGTCAGTTAACAGAATAGGATAAAATAATCCTGCCAATTTAGGCCGGAATTCGGTTGAAGATGCTTCTACTAGGATGCCAAAGCAATCAATGTGCTTTTAGTACATTATTTGCTAGAACCTTTCTTCGGATTATTGGCCACGAATCTGTACATGTACCTGGATTTAAATGGACGCATGGGTGGGGAAATATTTGATGACTCCTTCACTGAAGACCTCCAGTTATCTTGTCACTTTGTCTATTCACACAAACCATGTTAACTAAATGCTGAAATCCGTCAATTCTACGCACATTACAATACGATTTTCCCCTTCTTCACTTGAAGTCCAGACGGATAAAACGGAAGTCACAATATAGGGTATTGGCCTTGGTGAACCACAATAACTGATATTCAAAATGCTACGTGTGTATATAATGTCATGATGAATGGTAGTTTCAAAAAGAACTAATGGCCATCAGAGACAACTCAAGAACCGCATAGCCAAAGTGAGCTTTTTTCGAGATGACAAATTAATTATTGTGTTTAAAGGTCAACCGTGCCGTTGTTTGTAACATCAAACTGAATGAACGGTACTAAACCCTCATTTGCGAAAAATCAAGCAGTTCGGTGGGTCGCCGGAATATCCAATGAACCCATTACTGTGATTCATAACAAACTTACGCTTGATTGGCGCATGCAACAGTACGACTGATTAGTCCTAATAGTATACATGGGACTGGTTGGTTTACCGTTACATCAGTGGGGTCCACAATCATACTTCAACATAAACGATCTCCTTGGCCTAAGCCTGGTCACGGTAATTGTTACACTGACAAAAAGCTGCACTGGGGTGGTTCGCTGAGTTGACTGCGCAGATATTGATAAACGAAAAATATCAATTCATCTGTTTAAAAACTCAGTCACACATAATTGAAGTGAAGCTGAGATCACCAAAAGCATTGAAAACTGAGCGAGCACTTTGGATAGTGTCGATTTTTCAATCTGGATTCGTCCAGGATGCGGACTACACTTGCGGTTCTCCATTACAGGAAACGATCTTCAGAATCACAGCATTTTCTTGAACACGATTGGTTGTCGATTTGGAGAGTGTTCTACGTAAAATAAGGTACTGATCAATTGCTAGGATAGTTCCGACCTATAAAGGCCATCAGAATGCCCATTGACTACTGACAAGCTTAACTGCAACTGACTATAACGGTTCTGAATGCAAGGCAAATATTGTTAACTGTTAATTTTATAGTTATAATTATAAAATAGAGAATAGAAAATGCAGTTTCACTGACCTGGCTCAATAAACCACAGTAAGGCGGGGCTTTTAGGTCCTTGCTTTTTAAGTCACTATCCTTAATTTTTTGGACTAATCGACTTTATGTGCGACACAAAACAACACGAGGTACCGCGCATTTTATAGTGTGGTTTTTAAATACGCGCTGTTGGGGGTTGTCAACTCCACCAACCTACAAATTGTTCTTAGGATACAATTTTACAGGATAAACAAATATTCTAATAAAAGACTTTAGGGAACCGATTTGATTTGTCTACTTTGTCATCATGTTACCAAAACAATGTTCATGCTTTTTTGTGAAGGTCAGTCTTGTTTATTTGAACGGGCATTCCTCAACTCCAGGTAGTGTAATCACGTTAAGATAATCATGTTAAAGGCATCTAAGTACTTCACGGAAAAATAAACTTGTCACTAAGTCAGAAAATGTATATTTCGCACAGGGAATTTGTAGTCCCCATAGGAACAGTGCTGGTTTAGTCCCAAATACTGTTCACTGCGGTGGACAGTAGTTGTGTGCCATAGTTTAAAGTGGGTCCAGCTTGAAAAGCCAGTGCTGTCCTGAAAGCTCACTCGGATACTAGTGCAGCAAACATTCAATTTACACACGAAAGAATCTACCTCCGCGTTTACCAATCCAGTTTGCAGGCAGAGCGTGTGCAGTTTCCGATTCTTCCACACCTCTGCTCCTTTGATGTCATTCAAACCCCACTACCTTTTGCTGTGATTCATCAAGAATTCAAGTGACATGGGACTGTAGCAGGTTCTTGTCCTTGATCACCTGACTTTAATGTCACAATTAAGCAAAACGGCTCCAGCCGCTTATGACTGCCCTCAAGTATTTCCTTCAGTAGGCGGAGCTTGGGTGTAGTCATCATCGAATATAATTGCTAAAACAATCCTCCGAAAGAATTAGCTGGCTAGCCATACAGTGATGCATGTGTGAAAAGTGCGTATTATGTGTCTACAAAGTGGGTTCATAGAATAATCTGGCGACCGAGCACAATTACCCCCTTCATTAGTGTTTTGCATAGCGCGCACTCCCCTGCAATGGCACATTATTACTATTACTTTTCACTCCGAGCGAAGATTGCCCAAATCAAGCTAATTTCGAACTTCTGTTTCTTCGGCCCCCTTCCATATTTCTGCCCGGAGAATCAAGGACTACCGTTGTCAATTTTTGACACAGCTATTGGATGCTTTTTCTCTACATCGATTTATCTTACCCTTACATATCACAACGCAAAATACCGTTAGGAAGAACAAGTTCATGGACTGCTACCCTGTGATAAAAGCGGGTCAGGCAAGTCTGTAATTGACGATAGAGGAACTGCTTTCATGTTCACCCATGGTGGTTATTTGTAAAGCGCACATTTGTGACAGTGTAACGCATTAACAGCCCTCTGTAGAACTCATAAGGATACAAGCTAACAGCAGCTTACATCTCGACCAGATCAGTTGACACATCACCACGTGTATGAAAGTGGCTGAGATTTAACATGCATTTCTGAAAGCTAGTTCATAGAGGACAAGAGAGACAAGAGGATATTAAATTCAACATCTAAACTGATTGACCGTAACCCATTATTTGTGGTAGTAAATATGACAACTAAAGTTTCAGTAATCTCAGTAATTAAAAAACAATAACCGAAATCATCTTGGAAATTTTTCTGATTGATTAGGAGATTTTTCTCATGAATTACAGGCTTTATTGCCACTAAAACCCTGTCTTTTGACTAACATCTAAAAAAGTCACTATATGTCAGAGTGTCTAACAGACCAAGTTTGAACTGTTTGGATTCCAGGCCCAATCCAATTAAACAGTCACGCTCAAAATTTAACCGGTGGATAGACAAACTGACAAGCACCAAACGAGGGGTGGTTTTGTTTTGAATGCTTCAGTAATTTCCATTTGGCGTTTACAAAATCCTCCGTCAAAATTACGCATCAAAAGCGTGACATTTTTTCAATTCTTAAAAACAGTTTTTCTAGACTGAAAGAATCATATCTGGTGGCATCGCCTCTTCTCACTTCTAGATATAAAAATAGACGAAGTAGTTGGAATTTCTAGTGCTTGTCTTCAGCTTTCACAAGATTTGCTAAATCGTTGAATTCATTTACAAACAATGGGTGTTGCGTGCTTTGAAAAATAAACAGACTGTGTGAATCATGACTGACGTAAGCACGCCTCTTGCTTTTAACCTATCCTACCTAGTATGGGACGCTGGTATTGAAAAATCTCACTTCTGCCACAATGTAGTAAAGCAACGTGAAGCTGCTCTCCTTGGTATAATACTAGTTTTAATGTTATTGGAAAGTCTTTGAACGCCCATCGCCGGATTCATCAACAGACGGATGAATAGAACGGCCTGAAGTGGGGTAACAAAAATGCTCGAAGTGTTTGTGATTTGGAGTCCAAACACACTAAATAAGGAGACCACTTTGGGGTTCATTCATTTGATACAATTCATAGTACTGTGACTATGTAAGATTATTTTACCCAAAAATAAAATAGACTATTATTCGTCATTATAATTCAAGCTTCAGTACCAAACTTCCTCTGGACTGTGTTCAATTAATCACTAAGATCCACCTGCGTGTCTTCAAGATGAATAAGCTTGTGGTTATTTATCACATAAAGGCTCTGTTGAAATAAATGTCTACCAGATACAGAAGTGCAGCTAGTATTTATCGAGGGTAGAACTCCAGGATCACAGGGGGGAAACTTAATGGCAGTCCTCATATTTTGGGCGCTTGGTCACCGTGTCTTGTCAGCTCCTGCTCTATTCATTTCCATTTCGACCCAGTGCTCTGAGAGTATCCGGACGACTTCAAAGTCTGTCAGTTGTGGGGCTCACAGAAGACATCGAAAATCAACTGTTTATTTTTTTGGCAGACAGCCAAAGAACTACCTGTGAAGTTCAATTCCTTAGGTGTGAGGAGGAACGGGAGCCCTCCATGCTTAGTTGGTAGAGCGCCATTCCGGTTAACAGGATTTTGGTGAATTGTGTCCACGTTAAAGCGAGTGTTTTTGTTTGTACCCTCCGCACTTGGATTTCTTGTTTTAAAACATATGTGCATCACCACATTAAATTTTCCAGAATTATTCTTGATGGGTGGTCTTTGAGGAGTTCAGATGTTTGCTACACTTTTTGGATTCGCTTTCATTCTGTAAACTGGATTGTAGTTTAGCAAGCAGGCGAATTTTTTTCTGAATTTCCTATCTAAAATTAGAGTATAGGTAAGACGGGCATGTCCTTTTAAATCTCTAAAGCTACTGAATAAAAGTTGAGCTCCTACCTAGTGGACTGAACACAGAATACTGTCTGGCAGCAGTGATATCCTCGGTACACACTACCGAAACCACTCATCGGCTTCCTAGAAACAGCGCTAGGAATAAAAACAGCCCTAAGTTGGTCATATTCCATATAGATAGTAGGTATGTGTTGGGTAGATCCGGGAGTTTTGATGGGATTTCGTCTGGAAATTGACGCTACTTATGGCCGAATGACTAAGTGTTCAAACTACTAGACGAGAGGTTGCGGGTCGGAGACCCCCGAGTTTCGTCAGGTACGGTAAGGATGACGCAGCTGTACAGTGCTTCTCGGCTTTTCAGCATAGATCAGGGCTTCGCTTTCAGGAAGAAATCTTCAGTAAAACAGTAGGTAAAGTGAACAGGAATAGACAAAATCCACATTGACAAAGTCCATCTCTGTCCAACTGAAAATCACCGCACAGGAAGCCTTCAATGTATACCTAACCCTAGCACCCAAAGAGAGGAAATCAACTATAAAATAGTTGATCGCGGCAGCTTAGTTTACTGTTCCAATGAAATCGACCCTACATTGATTGGAAGTTGCAAAATGCGAACAGCTGTTGATATTTCATGTATGATGAAATGACTGTGCAATTTCAAACCAACGAGTACTTGCCAGAGTCCATTGTCATAGAGATACTGAGCCGACCGCAAGACTTCAAGGCCATGAATTGTTCATCGTTTGTCATACTAATGTCAGGTTGTGAAAAATTCGAAAGGCACACAAACAGAAATAAATTAATCATACTGGTTCGCGCGGGGATGTGTTTTGGTATCATCGAACCAAAAATACTGTTTGGTTGGTAAAAATCTATCTCTTGGACTCCCTCTGCAGGATATTTCTGCACCATAATCGTCACGCCCCAAGGAAAGAACGGCGGAAGGCTTCTTGTGGTGTTCCTAGCCCGATGAAGGCTATTAAGTTATCTACTAGCAATGATAAGGCATCACTAACAGTGTACTCCAATGCCGTATGTAAAATAATATCACTGTTAAGCATTTTCAATGCACTTACGATAACGTTCGTTCGCATATAATTTGTCACAAAAACGCACCAAACAAGACAATTATTTCACTGTTTTCTCGCCTCTTGAGAAATAGTGAGCACAGGCGTGGATGGGCTGAATCCTTGTTGCCTCATTGTATCCAAATTTCCATGCAAGGCCCTTGACTTGGTGACCAAAGGGCCGTATCAGCCGTTCAATGCGTTCGCGTCTGCAGTACGGACGTATGACAGGGCTGGTCACACAAAGGCCGGCCGCTGGTGAGGAGGCTACTTTCAGGCTTTGACAGATAATTCAACTACTACTAGGCTGGTGTGACGTCTCGTTTCCTGCCTCTCAGGCCCAAATTTCATAAGTATATGGTACAACGATATAGCCCTGCATGCTGCACCATAACCGTTTGACCGACCGAGATGATGGATGCAGTACAGCCATGAGAACATAAGCGCCTCATATCGGGCAGAAAAACGCACAAATGTCCAGACAAAGCACCAAGCCCTCGAGTGTTAAAACCCAGGTACCTTTTGTTTGGTAAGGAGAGCCGTGCAAAGCTGATAACACGTTACAAAGATGAAATTGTTTCAAGTGATCCTTGGTTTTTCAACTCTAGTTGGCCTTGGTTTTCAGGCCCAGATGCACAAAATTCAAATTCACTTTTCATATACGGACTTGCTGGGGTACCTCAGTGAAACCGCAATAGAGGTGCATAACAGATTATCCTACAGTCGCAGCTACCGATTGCGCTCTGTGTTCCTGATTTTTTGCTTATGGTTAGAGCTTCACGTGATCTAGAGTGCTGTCTGGTGAAAGGCAGGTAAATGATGCAATGATGAAAATGCATTCTGATAGGTTAGGACCTTCAAAAAAAAGATCTACGCGCAACATAAATATTCCCAGTCTTAAAATACCTTCTTATTACGTCGCATTTCCACATAAACCACTCGTTCATAATTTCCACACACAACAACGAACATATGTATTTCAGCCTACTTTATTATTGTTAATACCTTATCATTACGATCTGATGATTCACTCCTTTGTCCGTGTGGTTGCGCGTTTCTTGCATAAAGCCACGAATTGCCAGGGAATGTTGATACCAATTGTCAGTCGTCGATATGCTCATAGCTGAGAAATGCGTCTGTGTGGAAGACACCAGGGAGAAAAATTATTATGGGTTGAGGTTTACAGCTTAACTTGTCTCACGATAATCTGCCAATTCCTTTCTAATCTTGTTGAAAGAACTAATGAGTCAAGCCTAAGGTAAAGCTTTATTGAATCCGATTTGTCCAGTTATCATCATGACTCAGTCAAATGGTTTTCAGCATGCAAGAGTGGGTATCCGATTAATAAACCCCCAATTTTGTTCATTTGCTGGGAATAAGTTGCTCACAAAAAGGGCGTATTTTATGTTTACAATAACACTTGGAAAATTCCTCCTTACTTTGTTAAGTATGTCATCAGCTTGAAGTATTCGGTTGCCCATCTGCCAGTTCCAAACACTTTTCTGCAAGCATCCTTGATATATAGGCAATATCCGCGGACAAACGCTAGAACGTTGCATTAATCTCTACATTCCAAGCCTACACAGGTGTTTATGATATTATACCGTAAAAATTAAGCCGTCTAAAAATTATAAAAAACGGAACGCGTCTCGTAGCTGACGCAACCAAACTCATACGCCTAAACGACAGGAAATTTTACGGAATTATGATTGCATAGCTTCTTATGCTGCTGGTTAGGTCACAAATTAATTCACCATAGTAACGGCACACCATGGAAATAACGGTCAGCTGCGCAGCTGTTGCGGAAAACAACTTATATATCCGTGAACATGAAACAGGTGTAAGGTACTTTAAGCGTTCCAAGCTAAGCAGATGGTGGGAAGGTAAAAATTTAGAAGTCATTTTTGGAATACAACTAAAGTTGCAAAGGTTTTTGTGTGTTAAGTCAGTTTGCACAATAAAGTTTTATTACGCGACTTGGGGATATTATTCAATCCAAACTAATTCGACTCGCATTTCAAAACCTTTTGAGTTGAAGTTTATTCACACTTAACCTCTTAATGTCCAAACGCACTCTCTTAATTACTTAAAATTAGGGCAAAATTTATCTTCTGCTTGTTAGAATAGTTCCCATTATATATGATTTTTCCGTTTGAGGGACAGGTTTCTGTGAAATTAAATAGTGAATCACAATTCCGCCCATCCTGTATGTACGTTGCCCAGTTTCATTGTAATCCTTACCATTTTTGAAACGCCTCATCATTTTGCAGTCCAAAACAACTCTGGCTTTGCACGAAATTTTCTCGGATTTGACATAATTTGCCCTTGGTATCTAATGCGCCCCAGTCCAGGAGTGAGGGAATTTGATTTCGTCGACGATGTACCCTGACAGTATATCAGAAGGTTTATGGCTGATGAAATTGAATGGAATGCGTGCATGAAAGTCAACAAGAAGTACTTTTTCACATACCAAGTGGCTGATATGAATTACTCGGCTGAGTGAAGTGCAGTCTGTTTGTGTATATTCTAAGCACACTTATCGTCTTGTTAAATAGACTCTCTACACTGAACACCTAATGCGACAGTTGGTCCAAATTTTATTTTACACACTGCAAACGAAAGCAACATAGTCGCGCACCTGAAAAACGTTTGATTCTGTTTCAACTCCCATATGAATTACCAGGAATGTCTCATAAAATATGGATGCCTGGGATTGCAATCCCGCAGTGATAGCCAGATCTGTCGTGATTTGCTCACAAGTAGGAGCCATGCAGCAGTTTCCCTTACTTTTGGATGGGGGTGTTGGTTCGATAAATTTTTCCACTGAACGCCTCATTGAAGCACTTTGAATTGTCAGAGGGAAATATTTTTTTAAATTTATACGTGAAACGTTTCCTAAGTTTTGGGTTAACCGAAAACGAGGAGATAAGTGTCCCGAGTTTGCAGCTAAGATGGACAAGACAAAAGCCAATAACTCAAGTAAAACAATAACTCAGTAAAAAAATTAAAAAAAACCTAGGTTGTTGTAAATAGTAATTTGTTTCATTCGCTTTGCGATTAAGGTGGGTATGATGAAGTCGTGATGCTGGGTGTGGATTGTCTCTGGTTTTCAAAGTGACATCTCGTGGGGTGGGGGTTCAAGTATAATGCCGACTTATAAACCTTTTGTGTTCATTTATTGGGATTCGGTTGGAAGAATTCAGATCAAAATTATATGCAGAAAACTGTTTAAGGAGCACGCTTTTTGACTATTTAACCAATTTTGGTCACTTGAAAGCAATGTGCTGCGTGTTATAAAAGTGAGTTTCAGGGATGACAACAGATGGAGTAAAACGCAACGATACTCTGTGTATAACGTGAGTTAAATCATTTACTTTTGTGCACATGACAGGCGCCATTACATATGGACAATAGCTATTGCAAACCATCAATCGATTGAATAGGTAAACCGGTGGATTGATCTGGTTCCACAATGACGCTCAAGTATCTGACCACTGAGTATAGTTTCAGCAGGTAAGCACCATTTTTTGGAAGACGAACCACTCGTCTCCGTTTTGGAACACGAGCAAAAATGGACAAACTCTAATTTACTGTGAAGACTATGAATTCCAATCGATGGGAAGTTAGTACCAGGCAATCGCGCATTACTCGAAAAACGTAATACACTGAACTCGGTTTTATACGGAAGAAATGCGTATATTATACCCCAGCTGCAGTTCTGCGATTCATCGGAGATTTCACTTCAAGTGGTTTAAAGCTAGACGTTTCAAAGATGCACACGATGTGTTCGGCTGCTGGTCATTAAGTAACGCCCACTTCAAGAGTCCAAGTAAACACAACTAGCTGTCTTCACTCAGTTTTCAAAGTACAGTCAAACGTTAACTAGACATCATTCTTATCGCAAACTATCTGACAAGTACAACCCATACAGTTGAATATCAAACTTAATGTCGCGATAACTACGTCAATCATATTCTTGTTCTTGTTCGAAGCATGGTAGCTGTGTTGTTTCATGTGCTTTTGGTATCACTACTATTCTTTTAAAATATTCATAATATGTGTGTTCATCTTAAAGTTTTAATACGCTCGTTCATAAAATTTCATTCAATCATTCATGGAAAAATAGATGAAACCAATTCACCACTTAATGTGTTGGGACACAAGGTAACAAATTGAATATCGAAATAAACAAAAACTGGAGACTCTGGTTTCCACGTAGAGTGCGAGAGGAAGGAAAAAGAGGATTTAGCCAGCTATTTTCACAGTTTTGTCCTATCCAACGTACCCATTTCAACATAGCCTGCCTTCCTAGTTTTGAGACCCATAAACACAATGATGACCACCCACTCTACCTTGGAAGGAAAAACGGAACAGTGGTTCTAATTGAAGTCTGATGATTTTGTTTGATTGTACCTATCCTTGTTGAAGAAGTGTGGATATTATACCTAGCCCAAACCTTTCTACAAACAAGGAAGAAAATCGATAAAGGGCGATCGGTTGTTCATTTGTCATAATTTGACAAACTGTAACATAAGAAGACGATGATACATGGACAAACAAAATGGTCTTCGGGGTTTTTGACACAATCTCGGAAGTTAAACTGAGATGGGTGGATTCAGCAATGATCGTTGTGTTCCTAATAGGATCTGTCTAAATGTCAAGAGGACCTCCAAATAACAATCGCTCTGGAAACCTGCGTACTAAAAATGATAGTTCACAACGGAGCCCAATTATCTCACCAATGGGTCTAAGCGACCATTTCCTGAGGCATATTAGATACTTAAATTAAGTTCCAACAATGACTTTGTATATCCTTTTACTTTGAGACTGAGGCTTTGTTAGGAGCTGTCGCGACAGCGAAATTCCAAATGTATATGTATGAATAAAATTCAAATGGAATTTGCCGACCAACACTAATCACACCGCTGGACGCCCGTCTATAAAAGATCAGTCACAGATAGCTTGCACAGATTCGACTGTCGTGTTGCACGCAGGACCTTGGTGTTGATTTGCATATGAGAAACTAGGATCATAAACATGCAGAGTCCCACGTCTAGACATGGTAGGATAACAATTGGCACCGACAAAAGTTACGTTTTTTTACCGTCGGGGTACCGGCTTCATCCGTCAAAATCATTAGGTTCCAGCGTAGTGCTGTACCTCCCCCCAGTATGGTATCATGCAGTGGTTGCCGGGAACAACCCACTAACACATCGTAAATGTCGTACTGCTAGCTTGTTGGCATTTCAATAACCCCACTAATGTTATTTATCATCCAGAAAGCAGTCACGAACAATAAAACGGACTTGCCTGTATTCTAGAAGGTCGTCAAAGGGACAGGTATGTCTGCTGATAACCCACAAAACCGATCCAGTTAGAACACTTCGGTTCTCAGGTCACTCCACTCCACATAGACAGTGTTGCGTTGAGAGGATACAGTTCATTCTTAATAATTTGCTTGTTTTACAGAATGCAAGGTGCTACGTTTCGACAATTCTCACACATCCTATGATAATTGTTCCCCATGCGATTTTCTGCTATGCCGACTCCTCCCATAACGCAGGATGGAAGATACAGTTACGTTTACAGACACCCAGTCCCGCTGCTCTGATAATTCGCAGTCAGTTTTTGGCTCCTAATACTCGTGCAATCCTAGGTAAGTCGGACAAGTAGTTCTTTACTCTTTGTTGAGGCAGGTGTGCTATATAGCTCATTCAACATCTCCCGGTGGACGCAGTAGTGTTAGGAATTTTTTCACATGCTTCCGGAATTTCGTCGGTTTGCTGGGTTTCCACTGGTTTGTTTGTCTTCCGTCAGCTGGAGATATTTGATTTTTGCTACATGGATTTCTTTTGGTTCGTTAGAGAATTTTTTGTGCCAACGGCTATCTGCTTACAGCTGAATGCGTTCCCTTTGCCATCATTTCGTATTTCCACCGGTGTTTTTAGAGTTTTGATGGTTAAATTCTGAGCTGCTTAGAAGCTTCTGTGTTGGTCTTGTCCTGGGCTGTTTTGACAAACGGTCTTTGGTTCACTGCTGTGCTATCTACACTTAAGATAGAGTAGAAAGTGATGTGCCTTTCTCAGCACATCAAACTTGCCTGCTTATTTCCTGGGTTTAGTTGTGTCCCCAGCAGCTCTTTGGAACCTTGTTTGTTTTGGGGGCAAAGTAGTTTGGACTGGTTGATGCATTATCCATCAGCTTTGGCGTTATAGTTCCGTAAAACGTCGGTGCAGTTTCCTGATTCTCTAGTTTCTTTAGCCCAGTTTTAGCTTGTTTCCTGTTGGTTCAAGTATGTACCACACACTTTCGCGCGACAGAGCTTGCATTCAGCTCCACGTAACTGGTAAATTATCTAGACCTTCCGGCCGTACAATCACACAGTCGTCTAAGTGCAAGTTGTCTCCTGCTCGAATTATTCAACCTCGAAAGCGATATCTGCCCTGGTGAATCACCTATATGTTAATGAGATTTCCAATGCTGCACAAATCGTCAGCAGCCTTCTGTTGTTGTTCTCGTTTACTGAGACTATTTCAAATTGACCTGAGTATCTTTTTCTCAGTCTTCTCATACCTCTTTATTCCCAGCATTCAAATTATCCTACCAGAAAACAGGTTGCTTAAAAGTACGGCAGCTGGCCATAGAATTTAGTTCTTTGTCTGTGTCTGGCACTGTCTGGAGGCAGACACTGGCTTACCTTGTTTTTCAAAGCTTAAATTGAATAGCTATCACTCTCACATTGGTGCAGTCCAGTGCATCCCTTATTTTCTTATTGATGTGATCTAAGACAGCGAATCCGTTATTGTGTTCGGGCTGGCTTTCTGGTGTTGCTGACCAATAAAGGAATCTTGCTTTTCAGAAGTATTTTCACTGTAATGGATAATGCGCACGAATTATGTGACCCAACCGGCATGATTCTACTCCCCGGAAATTATCGTACTACAAATTCTTGCAGTCTTAGGGCTTGCTGTACCTCTTAGGACTGCTCCTTTTTGACGTTTCTGACGTGGCAATACCTTAAGTATCTGAGTTTCATTCAGTTTAGCCGACAAGATCATGATGGCTCAGAAGCCCAACTACCAGGACATAGTTTGAAGCGGCTCGAAATATGTATATCTAGTTAGACCGTTCGAGTTTTAATTCGGGGAATCAAATTCCACTAATTCATCTTGATTTAAACATTAGCTTCATTTATGTAGATAAAACTAAGGATGTGTTTTCACTCATCTTGTAATTTTATCAAAACCCTTGTGAAAACATCGACATACATTGAAGCCAAAAAAACCTTACAGTTCTATGATTTCGCACAGTCAGAAACTGCCGCTATTAGTATGACATCCCGAAAACATAGTACCACCAACAGAGTTAACGGAGCACCAAACGCAGCTGAAACCTCAATTTTCTCGAGAATGTACGAGCTTTAGGCCTAAGCAAATCTAATCCTGCCTGATTAGTCCACATACAGAAAAGATGTCTCTTCCTAGGAGAAATCACAATAGCATGCAGTATACTTTCCAGTAGCTACCTAGTCGAAAAGCGGGTCGCTTCTCGTGGGTGGTCTATTTTGACACGACTAAAATCTCAAGGCAACCTTCAGGGGGCCAGTCAATCTATCCTGAGATTCAGTCTATCACATGCCTGTTTCAAAAGTATGCAGAAAGATGATACCGTCGATATGTTAATAATGCGCTGTGCTCTCTGCAAATGGTGAAGTAGCACCCAGTGATCCACCATCATCTTTCCCAGTTCACCCACACCATCCTGAAAGACCAATCCTCAAAATGAATCCTCAAATAAACACCTCCGGAAAAATTTGGAACCCTGTGGAAAAATTCCACACGACCTATTAGCAAAGGAGGCAAATAGAACAGTCTCAAATAGGCAGCAAGCATATTCTTAGGCTTGAAACCGCCATGCTTTTATTATACTTACCAGCTGCCAAAACATCGAATTCACTTCAAGCTTCTTGCATCCTCGTGCACAGTATGCGAATAATTCACCAAGAGCTAGATGCTCTTTGAAGCTACGTAGGACCTACCTAGGAACTTCGACTTAAAGACAAATCTCCCCAAAGGAATTTGCGTTAACTTAGCGTTCAACTTTTAATTGAAGATTATTAACTGATCATAGTTTTGGCTAAAATACTCTAATTCACACTCTTTTTTTCTAAACGTTCGGGTGTCCTTTAACCACAACCACATAGGTATCCCTCTTTGGGACATGAAAATATCACCTACGCAGTGGCTTACATAAAGTATTTGCACGGGGTTTAATAGTGCAAATCCTATTTGCTCAAAATGGTTGGCCACCTCAATGAGGAAAGCAAACGTGTTATGGATGACTTGACTCCCTTTCTTCTCTTTGCATCTGTCAGCACAAAGTCTCGCTGAAACCTAATGTGTAGTTTATGGTTCCTTAGGAAACAATGGGGAAACCTGCTGCACCAGTAACCGATACCGAGATTTCCAGCAAGCACTCTCCATTTTGGGTGTTTGAGTATACCTTGCTCCATATCAAATAACCAGGTATTATTTGTCAAGACAGTGAAGCAGAAACACAAACAGTGCAAAATACAAGTTTCCTAATACAAACAGGGGACTGCCCCATGAGATTTCAAGCTTGTTCGGAAACTTAAAAGTCGGAACTGTTTACTGAGTAAATAATTCTCCATTGTTATTTAAGCTCACGTTTAGCCTAAAAGGAGGATATTCACAATTCTTCATTAGAAGTTCTGAGAGTTTTTCAGAAATTTACTTACATTGTTTTTCACTAATCCGGTAAACTGTTAAGTGGGACAGATTGAAATGGATTGTGTCTGTTGAACTGTAAGTCTTTGTTTCAGACAGATGCGCACAAATCTTATGCATGTATCTTATTTTTTGAGACCAATATCAGACTTCAAAAACTAGCACATTTTTTCCAGTAAGTGTTTCTTGTACATGTACCGCTGTTAGGATCATATGGTCGGATGGCAAGTTATTTTGGGTGGTAGTACAAAATGCAAGCCTCAGGAAGCTTGGTGAATATTAAACCACCAGGCGGCTAGCATCTCGCGACAGCATAGAATATTGAAGGATTGAATCACTGATATTCGAGCACCTGTAAGTTAATTTCCTAACACATAAAATGCATAATCCTACCCTTGCAAGTGCTGGCACCATTTTGGTCCCTAATTACGTCGCAGCGATATTGCATTTGTCTGGCACTAGCAGTTGTATTTTTGCAAGACGCCAGACGCTTTGTAAAGAGAGCTGGAGAATCAAACTACGAAGTTAGTTGCTTTTAGATGCGTGTTACTTTATGTTTCAGCCAAAGCTATGTAACAGATAGGATGTGCGGTTACTGAACGTTAAATCTTGCTCCGTCATGAAAGTCTGAAGTGCTTAGGTCTAAGAGCTTCGCCCTGCTAAAACAATTCATCTCATGCATCGAAATTATACTTAATTCATCAGCTTTGTAAACGCTGTAGCGCACACTTTGCAAAGCATGTTGTCGATACAAACACTTGTATTTGGAGAACTTCGTCATTCCCACGATGTTGCAATAAATTTGGCACGATAACTCATCCAGCCTGTTTGACAAAGTCCCATGGAGAAAAAGGTAGATTTCTAGCGCTATGAACTTCTCAGCCCCGGTAACAAGAAAACTGAAGCTACGTAGAAGTAATGAACAGAAGCTGCGATTTTATCCGAAGTTAAAGTACCGTAGTCAACCTCCGCGTGTCTTATTAGTTAAAGTTGCTCAACGGGCAAGTGCTACAGAAATCCACAGGCATTTATTCACCTATATTGATGGATATGATGTAGATCCTTTTCGCGATACTTCAATTTCAAAAGGTTTAAAAAGCAACATTGAGATAAGCTTCCCACTAATGGAACTAGAGATTCTCGAATACCTCGTGTTCTGACTACGTTTAGCCGACGAAATTAGTATCTTGCAGGATAGGCATTTTGTTGGTTGAATATTGCTTGAGTGGCCTCCTTGATCCCATTTTATTTAAACTGTTTTATTTGACAATCTAACTAATCCTAGAGTTAAACAGTCAAGCGAAATGATGCCAAGAAAATGTGTGACGATTACTTCGACGGTGTTAACCACACGTTAGCCGTGTACGTCGTTCAAAAAATTCCATTCAGATAGGAAGTTTAGCTCAAACACTCCTCTGGCAATCTCCATGAAGGGCAAAACAGCGCACATCATACAGACGAGATAACACGTGTCAACGGATGTCAACATTCAGATAGCGATTAGTCGTGTTCCTGTTTGGACCTGTGGGTTATGTTGAGATTGGAAAAGCTGCACTTAGTCTTCCACTTTTTTAAACTTCAGCCCACACAGTAAATAGATGTTGAGATGTTGACACAGGCGACTGATCTTGAATTGCCAGGTTTTTCACACAACGACGTTCCGCACACCGTAGCAGGCTTCTGCAGTCTATTTTGGCTTGTGACTCTGTCGGAGCATGAAGCGAAACTACCTAGTCCGGATTACGGTCTCCTGTGCTTGTTCACTGAGCGGCATGTGCCTTACCCAAGTGCAGCGTTAGTGACCTAAACCCGAAATTCATTGGCGGGAGTCAAGTTGAATGAATTGAGTAGTGTTGACCAACGTACTAAGGTAGGAAACATGATTCAGAGTTGACCTTTTAGATGGCATATTAGTTCACACCTAGTTGTATTGACGTTCCTGAGCTATTTTAGAGGGCAGTAAGAATGTGACACTTTATTGGTTCTGAACGACTTTGTTGAACCTCTGCCAAGAAACCACAGTGCTCGGTTGTTAACGCTAAAGAAAACTTGCATTGCTGAAACTCGTCTGATTAGTATTCTCACCCGCGAAATTACATCATCTGGCTTCAGCGATGAGCGCTGTAAAATGAAGTCTAGTCTTAAATAGAGCACATGACGGTCACCCTTGCTAGGTGGTTACAGGTTTCTTATATCTTATTTTTGTCTATCTGACCGAATGTCATTGAATGGGATGTCTTTAGCTGATGTCGGCCATAGCAAACAACGTTGATTGTCTAAAAAACTAACACCGGTAGGCATGTGTTCCCTATTCCACGTCAATCTCCTAACTTTATCCGTGATGACTACTTGAGGTGATTGGGACCTAGAACAACAAACATTGCGATTAATGACGTCGTGTTCTTCCCAAAATACTACCCCAAGCAATATGTCGCACACAACGTCCAAACCATTTGGCTGCAATCATGTTGAATGTGAACTACAGCTATTATGAGGAACTCATGTTTACTGAAAAACTTATTGAAGCATGAAACTGATACGGTAGTATTGTATGGTCCATAGTGGAAGAAATCAATTATGCTGTTCGTATTCTGTAAAATACGACATTAATTCCAAAAGTTTAGAGGACAAATCTAACTACTGAATATGAAAAATGAGTGGACTTCAGTCACCTTCGTTGCGTTAAACCTGGTATGTACCGAATATATATGTAGTTCTGTCTACATAACCAGATAAAATGATTGCGAATAGACGTACTACACTACTCATAACATTGCTGAAGACTCTTCGACAGGCAATGACCGGTTTTCTTCTTCTCATGGCTCATTAATTTAGCGTAGTCCTTGAGTTTCCGTCAACCTTATGTTCTATTTGAACACAATTGCACGAAAATAACAAAGTGCACCCATTTGCATACCGATTTGGTTTTGGCGGGAGGCTGTTCCGGAACTCAGGTGAATCTTTCGTTTATGATGCTTCTTACAAACAATTACTCTGTATAGCCTGACCACATTCAGAGCCTTAGATTGCCACAGTAGGCGGAACTGACAGCGGAAAATTGACGGTCTGTGCCGAAAACGTACAGGTTTGTGCTCCGTCTTGTTGCTACGCTGCAAAGTACTTTGGTACCAAATAAGGTAACTCACTCACAGAATAAAGGGAATTTTCCACCAGTTTGATTACCATTAAGTTATATCCATGACTGGCCTAATACACTAGAAATCGTTTGTCACACAGTATGACGAACTCATAACAAACTCAATCGGACCAAAGAAAACAGACGCAACCTCGGTCCAGTTCTATGGCCAAAACGGCTGTCATTAGATTGCGCGACCATATCCTGAGTTTTACAGAGCACTCCTTGAACTTTCGGTTTGAAGGATCCACATTTCTACGTGCAAATACGACGCCAAGTTCACCCGCACAGGCCGAGATTCTTTGTTTCAACACCTACGCCTTGCGGTCAAGGAATCATGCCTCAGCGCCCTAACTTTGACAAACGTTAGGTTTATCCAGTGATGTTGGGTTGCCAGTTTCAACCTGTTTGCTGTCTAGCTGGTTGGAAACTCGAGGCCACACTTTTCAGTAACTTTTCAACATCACTTGCCTCGTCCAAGCTTGAAACTAGCAAATTCGTTGAGATTTGGACGTTTTTATTTGCAAAATATTAGCATCCATGTTTCTGACTCGCTTTTTGGTAGAAAAAACAAACCCAAATAACAGCATAAATGGTTCAGGCCCCTAAGCACTGGCCTTGATGTCGCATCATAGTCAGCTTCTGCGAACGACCGCTAAATGCTGATGAATAAGCTAGAAATTGCTTAGCACGTTGCATCCAATTATTTAGTGATTACCCAGATCATTCTGTCGGTACTATTCACAGGTGATTCTGTTTGTTTGTTGGTACAGGATAATCTGACAATCGTACCATCTAACAGTTCCTTATGTTTGCAAATGTTTTTGGACAGGACGAGGGTGCCAACAAAAATTAGCTCAGATTTTAGGGAGGATGTGTGATGAACCAAACAGTAGATTGTATCTGTCAGATAGCATAATTTCCGGAATCTTTGGGCAAGAACTGGTTCACTGTTGGGTTGTTCAATTGCCTCCTACATAATTCGATACAAAAAATTGCAAACTCTCCTCAGCTTCAGGCTAACTATGCTGTTAATCTGACATATTGGCTTTTTGAAGTTTGTAATACTACCTTCGAAGAGGTAGGAAACGCAACAGTTATTACAAACATGAAATAAACAATATTATATCATGCAAAAACTCGTCGTTTTGTGCTATCTAGTATCCTGTATTATCTTTCGAGGTTTTCAGTTTCCCTCAACAGCCGATCTAATGGCGGACAATAAAATTTTTATGTAGAGGCGGTCTTGCCCGTTTTGCTCATGTATCTTGAACCCCATCCTCAAGGTAGCAAATTTGTTTGTGTCCTAAAACTGGTAAGTCAAATGAACCGTAGAACGTTCCACAAAAAACATCCGTCGAAGTAATTTTCCTAAACTTCGAACCCACTCACTCTTAAAGAAAATTAGACTTCCGGAACTGTTGGAGCAGGACTTTGTATTTGGTAAGATGGGAAAGAGGTTGGTGTGCGCTGTTACATGGAACAAAGCTAGTTTATTCTAATTTTTACACTTGTTCAGATCGACAAAAACCACTATGATAGTTATCCCCTAGACTTACTCTGGTCCATACTCAATAAATCGGAATAACTTGCTGCAGTGTGGATTCAGTACATTTGTTGATTTATTCATAAATTGAGGTGTATGTGAAATGCTATTTATTCATTTGTGTGTGCAACACAAAACAAAGTTTTTAAGCGTCTAAAACACGTCTTCCTTCTATTCAATTATTCAAACTTATTAGTTTTGACCTACTTTGTTGGATACCTCCCAGGTTAAGCAAAACTCGTTAGAAAAACAAACGTCTCTTTCTATATCAACCACAAATAGGATGTTACCTATTGAGTTTTATCGGATGAAGCACATAACTTCATCTGGAATGGGAATAATTTGAAAGGACTGAAAACTAGTATTTCGTCCAACTTCGAGGTAATAGATTCCTGACTTAAAAATAGAGTTGACGCACTAACGTAAAATTAGTTTCTGTTGTTCTCGGAAGAAGGTTATAAGGGTCTCAAAACTTCACACAGAAAGGTGGACTGTAACTCCAGCGTGTATATATTGCAAGAGTACGCATTACGAAATATCGCCCCTGTTTGAGTCGGTATATATTTCATGAAAACGTTAAAGCTCATAAAATGCAGCTACCTCTACTGTTGTGTTCGTGATTAAGCAGGACGAACAAATGCCCACTTTCAAAGTGCACAGAAATTCATCGAGATTTGGAAAGCACTGAACTAGATGCTATAGAGGAAGGAATTTTAGTACATTAAAGTGGGCTGGTTTGGAAATCTGGCCGGACTATTAACATAAGTGAACTCCGTCGGCCTTGACTGAGTGCATTTGAAAATTAGTGCAGACGCATCAGCCGTGTAAAAGGAAGTTTAGCATCAGTTTATCACGTAGTATTTTCTTTGTTTATATATCCACATTTAATGTGCCCGCAGAATTCCGGTTTACGATCGCACACTGCTGAACTGTTGTCTGCAGACACAGTTGCACAGTGTTCTACCCTCCTCCTCATTGTCCAGATTTCAGTCATTGCTACAAATGACAAGAAATGTGAAATGCGGACGAGTTCGTGCCAAGCTTATTGTGGTTCCTTTAATGGCTTTGTCTGCTCCCGAAATGGTGACTTAAAATGCAGCTGTTTGACAGTCAGATGAATTTACTCCTCAACTTTATTTTGTGGACTTTTCGCATTGTTGTATTGTAGCTCAGGTATCTGTATCGAGTATGTGTATCGATCCCTTTTTCTTCGTAACAGGTTGTACCAAACACGTGCGACGTGCTGCCGCTGCTCCTTCACAAAAGTGATGCGAAACTTTGTCACAACTCAATTTACCGGTGAGTTTTACGTGCTTGTCTCTAAAAAGGTTAATAATCTTTGCTATTAGGATAGAGCTTTTGTTTTCCGAGGGACTGTGAGTCATTAGAGTGTGTTTGACAAATCGCTCTGCTAAATAATGCTTAGACGCAATCTACATATGAATGGGATAAATTTTTGACAACGTCGGTTTGGCATATAAGCAGACTTTTTTACGCATTACGCATATCCAATTGAAGATGCGGTCCGAACTCCATTGAAAATTCGACCGAAACATTTTCACAACTTCATAATTTCTATCTCTGGAGGACCATTTCCACCTCCTCCCCTCCGCAGAGAGTCTGTGGTCTTATTCCTTGAAGATTACGGTTTCACCTGGTGTGTATTTAAACAAAAATACAAAATTGTCCGATAAGCTTACGTCACTCTGCTATATACAACTTAAAGCTTAACCTCGTCCTTCTTAATGCTATTTTTCTCACTCTTTGATGTACTTTCTTGTTTTCGAGCGATAATTTTTCGGTAATTATTTATACACCAGATGTTGCTTTGAATCCCGGATATCGTAAAAAATCGTTGAATCTGGATTTCTTTTTGTCTGTCATTCATTGGCCGATATGTACCCAGGATGCTGCTCATGAGTAGTTGACTGGAACTCGTGAGCGAGATACCACTATGTCTGTGGAACGCTTTCCCTCATGGCAGTCCATCGAAAAAGGGGATTGTTTTCAAAATTTACCCCTAGTTAAAACCGTTGCCATGGTCGGCAGGTGAATCATTTCACAACTTTTGGTAGGTGAGGGCCCAGTAGAAACCAGCCCGCGGTGAAAAGTTTGCGCTGGTAAATATTTGCTGAGGATTTTCAAGGTCTAGTGGTAGACCCAGTCAAATTTTCCCCATATTCAATCTACTTCGTGCAGTTTAGTGTTTCATTCATATGTAGAGTTGCAAGTGAGCTTACTGTGCATCGCCGATCGGAAACGCCGTCATACGTTTCGCGGCACGTTTCGTGGTTTTTTGGTGGGTCACCTCCCCCGTTCAAGCACCCAACCCATCTTGTTCTGAATACTACGGTTTGAATGACACGTGTCCACTTTGAGCGGACATTGTTGTGTGACAACGGAAGCAGAGCCTCTGTGATTTATTGTTGGTTCTTCTGTAGCAAATCCCAGGGTAATAAGTTTCAAGAGTCCTCGTCAACAAAACTGGAAATTTGATCCAAATGCTGGAAACCTACAGGCATAAGAGCGATTTTCTCTTACGCTTACATAATACTTTCTGATAACCCTTTCCTTTTAAAAGCTGATCGTAAATAAACCGAAGTTACTTCGTTCCAGTTGAGGAACACCTAGTGTGCTATTACAGAAAATGTCTAGAGGGAATACTGACACTTTTGACTGATGGCCCTTGCTATCACTACTTATTAAGACCTTATTCAGGCATCGAGAATCAAACCTACGGGAAGCCCTAACTAACGGCATCCTTAAATCAGTTTAACAGTGCAACTTCTGAGTCCTTGACCTGCTCCTTAATAGAAGCCTAGTATAAAAACACGGTTAATGATCTCTGGATTTCAATGAAGTCAACATACACTGAAAAACAGATGTACTGCACAATCGTTTGAAGTTGTCGGCTGTGCGCCCTCGAAAAATTTTCCGCATATTAGCAGCAGATTATCACAAATAGCCTGTGACCCGGCATTGTTTTACTAGTAACCAAAAATCAATCGCCATCAGCAAGGTTCCGCCGTCATTGGTCACTAGAGTTGGTAGGACCGGTTTACACATCCCTCACCCAATTGTGCAAAAGAAGCTGCCCATGTGATTTTGATCACCTGTTCCTGAGGGAGGTTGCCCGAGATAAGCAGTAAAAATGTACCTTTCCATACCTACCGCACCAACCAGTGTGATACACATTACGCTCTGATGGCTCGCCTAAACTCGTGTTAAATTCATTTAAATATTCTCAAAATGGTCTGGATTTCTCTCCTATTGTTAGTTTTTTTTCACGACTAGAAGATTCTGAAAATGGCTCAACTTTCTGAGGCTGGTTCTACTTTAACCCGAGAATGACATTTATAAGTTTTTGGTGTCCTCATTGTCCCTGTGTAAACTATGATGAAAGGACTAGGTAATAAATGACAGAATGTGAATATTTTCCACCAAAATACGCCTTCTGCATTTCATATAGGGATATTCGCAATCTGACCTGCTACTGGGAAACATCAGTGGTGTACTGGTTCTTAGGAGCTATTCGAGATCACAAGCTTCCGGTCAGATTTCTACTTGCATTTGGTCAGCATTTGGAGTGAATTCTTAGGTAATCAATCAAGTCAACTTGGCCAGCTTCACGGGAAGATAAGCATTCACTGGCAAATAAAGATGATGTCAAAAGGCGATTAAATTGAATTTTAGCTAAGTCCCTCGTTTACATATTCTTCAACTAAATGTGCCTTGCGAAGACTGCCACGTGTTTCATGTAGAACTGCACTCAACGAACCAGATTAGTTTCTCGATACCACCACTTCTGAGGTCGAAAAAAGACAATGACAGTGGACAATCGAGTATTGTTTACTGCCGGTTTTGTCACTCGCGGAGCTCATCAAGTGAGCTGAGTCCCCAAATTCCCTTATTTCCACAGGAAGTAGTTATCGAGAGACTCAGGTATAGCTGAGCCAAATGCCTCTGTAGTGTTGAATTTGTTCGGTTTAGAAACTCCTTTTGATCTAGGCTTCTTACTCACAACAATTCGGGAGCAAGCTGAGGGATTTAATTGAACAAAACTCAAAACTCTTGACTAAGTCCTTGGTAATCCATGAAATTAAGGGTGCCGATGCAACCTGTCACCTTTGCAGTGGCTAATTCCCTAGTGTGCTCTGCCGTTTGGAGCTGCAGATAATTGAAACCGAGAAGGAAAACAGTAAATATTTGTGCTTTTCAGAATACATTAAACAAAGAATCAAATTTTTTTTCAGTTGGCTGGGGATCACACTTTTAAAAAAATAGCAGGCTGAGATGTAGCATTACCGGATGCTCAATCGCCGCTCTTCGAAATGGGTCATGGGAGAAGATAACGTGAAATTTGGTGTAGAAATGGTAAATTCTCTGTGAATGAAATGGAAAATTTGTGTTGTCATTAAGAGTTTCAGATGAGTACTTGAAAAACGATACAAGATTTATCCAGACAATACCAGCCGTTGTAATAGACGCTCCAGATGAGAAGCTGCATCGATGCACATGTGGATTGTAAACATGGCACGCTACAGCATGACCGAAAAGAGTAAACAATGCATTTCTTGGTGGTCCGTTAGATGAGTGGTGATAAGCCACGGTTGCTTTTGTTTGCCCTAGAGCAAGACACAACACATTGCCGCATCATTCATGAGTTGTTGCCAAAAAACAAACCGCTGGTTGTGCGACGATAACATGAGTGGCGAGCCGTGGTAAGTTTCCCTGTCCACCATGGTGGTTATCGACAATTCAAACATATGGATCATAACAAGTCGTTTCGAGACTTGAATTGAATAAACAGGTGGGTACCGGTTTGATTTAGCGCTTGTATTCAATAGCACTCATGTTACAAAGTGATTGAGAAAGTGTAAGTTGCTTCAAATATGAGGTGAATATGGCTCAAAACAACACTGTGACAGTGTAAGCCTGCGCCAATCTGCGTCCTGTCTTTATCAATACATGTTAAAGAATGGCTTACAAATGTCCACATCAGTCCCATGGCCCACCAGAGAGGTAAGTGTTTCGATGCCCGCTTGCAGAACCTTATAGTGTCTTGGTGTAACTCCCCCAAGGTTGACCGGACTGTGATCACGTCTATGGATCCTCAACAGTCAGCGGCTTTCGACCGCTTAGACTCAGCTTATGATGCCATAACTGGTTTTCATGACCAATCTTAAGGATGAAGTTGACTTCACGGATACAGTATTTAGTGTGTAAATATTTGTTCATGTACCATGAAGACAGCGTATCAAGACTTTTTTACTCCATGGGAACAGAAATGGATAGGTGATGACCAACCCATGTTGCTCTGTAATCAAATTGTAGAAAGCGCATATAGTCGACGAAAGCATTGTTCAGCTGTTCACTGATCTCGCCCTTTTTAGCGCCCATCAGTTAAGCCTAGTCTTCGAATTTCCATCGATTTTACTTTGTAGTTGAACACATTGTGGAATGAACTGAAACCAAATTAACCATCTTCAGTCTCATTTCAACCGAAGCATAAGGCAACCTTCGTGCCAGTAAGTGCTTCTCGCAATTTCATCAAACACTCTCATCTCTTTAGCGCATTAAGGACTATTCAGGACCACCAGATTTTCTTGTTGGTCTAATTCTATCGGTACACTATGATCAGCAGGAACTTTTTGATCTCTAAGCATAATCCAAGTTGAGACGATTAAAAGAGATTCAGTAGTCTCTGCACTCAACCTGTCACCTTATTTGATTCCTAATACCGAGCACCACGACCATCTGTACCATCATTCCATTCTCAATGGTATGGATACAAAAGCTGCTTTGTACGTGAAGGCGTTACCATGATGTAGAAATTTTATTGCTTTGCTTTGCTTCCTTTTGATGGGTTCGTTGTCTTCTTGATATGTGTGGAATTCGGCTGAAAGTAAACTGTAAAGCAATATTTGTGACTTGACGAAAAACATAGGAATAACATCAACTCAAGAAAATTACCATAGTACCTTGAATATCATTCTAGCGGAAACATGAGACAGTCTTTGTTCAACAGATTCAGTCGTGGGACTTTGAAAGTAGGAGACCAAGCTGAAATCCATCTGAATCTCCCGCTACCATCAATTTAATGTACACCTCACCATTTATCTGCTATTAAATCCATAGGCACTCACACTCAGTGTTTCTGTGTAAAGCAGAATCACGGAAAGCACTGATTTTCTTGTCTGGGCTCAGTCACCCAAAAAAGCTGGACGTGATTCAGCCTCAGGGGACCTGTGTACGTGCCCAGGTCATTTCTGCCCGTCGGATAGTGGCTAAAACCATCGGATCGTCAAAATTTCCTGTTCATTTCACTCCATCAGCGTCTGAGAAAACCATCTGTGGTGGGCCAATTTTTGGCAACAAGATTTTGCCGCTAATTTTGTCCTTCCTTCAAATACTGGATTAAAACTAGGTGGCACTTACCCAAAATTTTCGACTTCTACAATCCGTTTGATGTTCTACTATGAAAAATACTAAATAATTAGATTTCAGTGGCAAAACAACCGTCAGCCTAATCCTTCATTATATTTGCAACACCCGATTTCAAGAATTTTGAAATCCTGCTAGCAAAGCCTTCAGACTGAAAACTCTACATCTCTTGCTGAAATGAAAAAAGTTACTTGTGTTCTTATCCTGTGAGTTTCATAATGCTGCCTTGTAACGATCCGAATTTATATGATATGCACACATGTACCTCTGAACTATTGTAACCACCTAATGCTTAACACTGGCAACAGTTCATTGTCCCGGTAAAGTACTTTTGGATGTTGAACTTCGCTTCCTTGCTCAACCTTCGAAATCACCTATCATAAGTATGAGTTCCTTGTTCGGACAAACTGAAGCAAGCTGGGTCACTTAGAGACAACTTAGATAACTAGCGATTTTGAATGACCGCCACAATTCTAGTCGCCTTATATTCGCGCAATTTTTGACTGTCCGACGCGATGACGTGGCGGTGGCCCTAAAGTCTCTAAGTAAGGGTGTCATTTCTATGCGGGATTCAAAGTGACCGGCAAGCAAACAATTTTCTTGTCTTCCTTACAGACGTTACTGAAGCAATATCGAGTAGGTGTGCATGACATGCCAGCTCATCTTTGCTTATATTCACAGCTTTCAGCTATATCACTTAGCTAACTTAAAACGAGGTTTGGTAGAACTACCGGTCAAGAGACAGAACAATATTTGCTCTGATAATAAATAATTAAATATCAGATTGAGTGGGAAACTATATGAAAAATGCAAAAGTATTGGCTTTGATTAGGTCATTCTCAAAGCGTCTCTACAGTATTCTCAATCCTAAAGAAGATAAAAGAGCGCTAAACAGAATTTCTAACACCATTTGTTCACCTATCCTGGCGTTTTTGTCGAATTTTTATACCGTTACAAATGAAGGGCTTGGTAAGGAAATTCTTATTTTCAGTCATGGAATATTGACGTGAGCTTCTCATCTCTACCAATTGTGAAATGCCTTCCTAGGATAAAAAAAACGCAAACTTATGTAGAATAAATGTTCGTTCGACAAGAATCCACATTAAAATTGCCGTCATCCTTGAAGCAAACGAAAACAAAATCAAAGCTGACAACCGGAAATTAATTTAGTTCGATTTCAAGAAATGTCTTTTCCAGATTCAAGTTATTGTATCTCTGGCAGCTCCTGTTTAATCTTAAAACGTCACGTTTTATTTTGGCTATGCTCGGTTATGTTATTCTGTACCCATTTTCGTGAGGAAAAATTTGCTGTGAGAAAAGGTCGTAAAATTTAGTGCTGTTCAATAATTGAATGAAAACCCGACTCACCCCGATCGAGCCTCGACTGCAGAAGTTGGGACTATTTTTCTGCTACAAATCCCGATAAACATTATAGATCCTTGACAGTAGTCGGCTTTGTTTGGACCGCTTTGTAATTTTCTTTTTTAGGACCTCTGTCATAAAATTTAATTTCTTTGGATTTCTTATTATGATAGAAACTAACCTAACGATAGTTCTAGACCAATGAACATCATGGTCTTCAACCGTCAAAACGACGTCCTTAACTAGGACGTTTATCGGTTAGCTCATAAAAGTCTGATGCACGTCCGAATGCTGATGGCGTGAAAAGGAATCCAATAACTGCTAAAAGTAGGTGCCTTCAGTAGTATAATAAGTGAGGTGATATACGTTTTAGAGTATTACGTTGTCCTTTTGATTTATCTTACAATTTTTCACACTCCGAACTGTGGTCGTGAAGATGTACATGTGCTTAACTTAGGACTTCCCCTTCGTAAGTACCCAGCCGATGGTTGCTGTGTCTGCTTATGTGTCAAGTGAGTATAAACCCTAGAAGACGGATAAATCCTGGGGAAAATTGTTCGAGTCAATATGAGGTAAGTTGTATTCCGTGCGATGTCACCACTAGTAAATAACGGCAATGCGACCCCGCTAAGCTGAACTGACCACTTTGGGTGCTGTGCTAATCTGATTGAACGGCAACACGTTTACCACCAATATAATCTTGTTCTGTTAACTTCTGTTAAGTGCCTAACAAACAAAGGCATGGATACACAATGTCCCAACTCAACAAATACTATTGATTCTGAATCTTTCCAGGGCCATTCAGCGCTGGTGCTTATTTCGACATTGGCTTGGTGTCGCAAGTTGCTGAAACTCAAGAACTGGCACTGCTGGGTGCGACAAAACACGAGATGAAATCATTCTTGTTAGTGTTCCACTCGGTTGCGTGGGTTTTTAGCGTCAAACAAGCCTCGCTCTCCGTCATCTTCATTGACGTGCTTGGGAACAAAGACCGATTCCAAAGGCTTTGGTGCAGAATGATTTCTATACAGCATCGGGGATTATAAGGGCTTCTTGTGGCGCGTGTTTGTTCCTCACTTCCCTAGGTGCTGAGTCTACCACCGCTATTAGTAAACTAATCTTTGTTCCACATCATATCCCTTTGTATGTTGTGGCCCAAATGGAACAGCTAATCTACAAACCATTTTAGAATACGCTTATGATCGCTTTTAACGCATGTGATGATATGTCAAAAAGAGACAGGTATACTAGTTAAGCGTGACTCTGTCCGTGATTATCTGTCTTAACAAAGCACATCACGGTCACAATTTCCTACAGTGTTTTTGGCAATTGGACATTTCGCAAATTTTGAGTAACAGCCCGAGTGTGTTGTTTTTCTACAGCCGGTTGCATCTAGGCGGCAGCGTCCACCGATTCCTACCCTATATTGGGAAAACTAATACTTTGGCGTTGCATTTTACACGCCACTGTGCTTGTAACTGTCATGTACTCTGATTAAAATGCACAAACGCGTGTCTGTAAAACGTCGGCTTACAATGACGGCTGTGGATTGATTTTCACGTGAAAGGTAAATTATGTGGTTCTGAGGGACGAAACGTGGACTGACAGTGCTGATGGAGCAACGGACACCAAAAATCTCTTATTCTAAATGTAGAGGCTGAATAATTCGGATAGTTTGCTTTGATTTTGTGATCAGTTTTGAATTCATTTAAACTCACACAGGTATTATTTTTCCAGAAGTCCTACGTCAGATAGAAGCGGTCAAAAGGAACTTAAGACAATCAAGGAATTGTGGTTTTAAGAAACTTTGGAAAAAATGCCCGGCTTTTAGCCCAAGGTTTACCAGACCCGATAGGAAGGTTAGAAGTAGTCGTGGATATCAAGGTGGCCAAAGAAGGACAAAAGTTGGATCTTTTAGGTAACAGGCTAAATCGGTGTTATACATCGGCTGCTGGATTCTGTTCGATAACGACGGTGAATGGGCAAAAACGCCAGTAGTAAAGTTTTGAGAACATATCAAATGGAAGCAGCAGTTGTATACCTTATACAGCTACCTGGTCAGTCATTACAACCACTCCATACTTCTCTCCGAAATATAGTCATCGCTCTAACAGGATGAAATTTACTTGGCCTTCCAAATGTTTGACATAATATCTGTGGCATCTGAGACACGCTTGTCAGCAGGTATATGCTGAAACGATATGCTGGTTCATTTGTCTCCTTCTTTGTTGCAGTTTTCCCGTCAATTTCCGAGTGACTAGAGTAGCTATAGTTCACTGATGACTGTGGGTGTTAACTGAAACGTATGTCCACGGGGCATACCTCAAGGCGAAAGAAAAGCATGCAAGCATTCATATATGCTGTCCAAAGGACGCGATCAAGACGCTTTTCAAAGTTGTGGATTAGCAAATCGAATAGCTCCCACCTTGGACCTTAGTGCCACTAATGAGGACCGAGAATCATTCTAAGCCGGGTGCATGCTAACATACGGCACATGAACTCAATATAATCCTGCAACAAGAATAAGAGAAGCACAGCATATCAACGAATGATTGGCTGTACTTATAACTGAAAGTTGTGTCTGGAGTATAAGTAATAAAGTCTCTCTTTCTGTAATCGGTTCTCGAAGCCGCTCGGAGGTCGATTCACAAGAATACACTCACCCCGGAGGGTTCGGACGATATACTAACATTTAATTATTTGTCCCCTCGGGAATTTATACCTAGCCACTAATCGCATCCAAACCTGAGGTGTCAATATCGGTGTAACGGTGTGCACTGCTGATGATGCATGCAAGTAGTCTAAGGTTCATTTACATGGGCTGACGGACGGCTGTTGTGATCCCGAGAAATGATCAAAAGGGCTCATTTCACTGCACACAAATCTTTGTCAATACAAAACCACGGGTTTACTTCAGGCAACAAACAGCATTGTTCACCGCTCTTTGAACGACTCGCTGGATGCTCGAACGTGCTGGTTGGCGATTGGTGTACTATGTGACCAACTCTCTGAGGGGTGGGGCATTTATTCAAAGCCGTCGATTGTTTTATACTGCAGCATACACTAAAAAGCCTGGGTGTTGTGTTTCTCGCCCGCAGCGAAAAGTTCAGTCAACTGGCTGAAGGACGGTTTCTCAACTATGCATTACTACTGACCGGCAGTGTCGCAGGTTCTGCGCTGACTGCTGACGATTTCGCGCACCACCCTACTAAAGCCGATAGTCTGATCGTGTACTGGCCCGAGCTGAAACCTTCACCCTGGAGTGACACACCATAGTTTCTGGTGGCCTACCCTGCTGTCCAATGACTGTGGAACTAAATTGTATGCAATCGTAATAGAAAGATGCAACTACGTTCAAAAATGCAGAATATACTATAATTGCGGTGGAAAAATGTATGCATGCGAAAGAAAGACAAAATGCCACTTCTAGATAACAACAACCGATTTGCACTAAAATAAAGCAGCTCTGAAGCCAGGGGTAAGGAACCAGCAAAATAACTTTATTTCAAGGCGGTTTCAAGGTTATTCAAGGTGGCTTCAAAGAGCGTTATATATTTATTCTAATATAATACTTAAGCCTCTCGGATTCTTGGTTAAACCGTGCACCCTGGTGGTTTCTGAATACTAGTTTTGTTTTTCTGAATAGCCATTGATCATCGCGAATTACCTGACGAATTCAAAGCCCTGGACTTGGAATTTAGACCGAATGTTCCAGGAGACGTGGTCAGATCGAAAACGTCCCAGCCATCCGGATGCGGTTGACGTTGAACCGCATGCGCATCCACCTGAACACCGTGCACCTGATGTAAACCTGAAGGAATAGGACCAGAGGGGGAACTGGAGGAAGGTGAGAGCTTTTGCTGCAGCTATTCAGGTTTGTTCACGGTTGATCAGCTGATTCCCGTTGATTCAGAGAAACATTGTAAATTGCAAACAAAAACGCCGTTAGGTGCAGATGACCGGGGGCTTTGTAGAGTTTGCACGTCCTTGGTTCGTATATGATTATTCGGCGTGCGCTGATGGTGCGAGTAAGGGCATGCACGTCTGATGCGTTCTAGTAGGAGCACACATCAAGGCCAGTGCTTCCCGTCTTTGATGTGGAATACTCAGAGTAATTATGCCGGGACAGGAGGATGGAGAGACAGCAGTGTAAATGCAAAAAACAACCATGACGTCTACACTATTTCCAAACTAGCACTGGTTGTGGCCGTGTGTGCATGCTTTTCCTTCCGAAGACGCCGGATGACTGCACTGGGCTGTCACGCGCCAAACTATTCCAATACTTTGGGACAGGCCTTTTGTTCTGAAGTAGCTTGATCAGATGAGCATGTTTGAGATGACCGACTAGGTTGTAAATAATCGACAGATCGGTTGGGCCGGTAACGCATTCGGTGCATCCCTAACAACAGCTCCGTTCTTATTGGCCACTATTGCAGAAGCAGTCACTAAAGAGTTGTGGTCATTTTACAGGAGAGTGTCGGAGAATATTCGCTAAACATAGTCCAAGCTAACGTAGCAGCCATACATGGTGGAAACACCTACTACATTTACCACGTGTTTTATTTCGGATATCCGCATGTAAAAAAAGTCGGAGAGTTACAATTAGTTCAATTAATTATGGATCGCTGACTGTCGATCTTTATGCTAGAACCGACCCACGATTTCTAACTTAAATATTTATTCATTCTTAACTGTCATTGAGAAGTTGGTCGAGAAATTGAGCTACTGAGGAAACTCGCTACTAAGACACCATCTCTGGTTTTTCACGACTCGTGATTAACGCGTTATTCACTTGTGGAGCCGAAAACTCGTTTGCAAACTGAAGACGCGCTAACGTGGATTTCGAAAGATTTTCTCTCTTGTAATATTTCCCAGGTGAAAGTGCTACACACGAGTTGCCTAGCCCAAAACGGTGAAACAGGCAGTAATCTCTTGGCGAGTTTTTAATAATCTGTTAAGCGCTATCTTAGTAATGGCCGTTTACAGGTTTTATCAATCGGGAACTCCATGCTTCGCTGTACTCTGTCGGTAAAAAAGTAGTTGAAGAGTAAACGAGGAGTCAGCGTTGCTTGTCCCGCGTTAATTTCTTTGGTGATTTCATACAAGTTAATCACGATTGTTTGTGTAAGAAACACGGTTTGTTCGCGTCCTCTATTCGCAGAGCCTGAACTTTCGTGCGTGCTTTTGGACTCAGAAAGATGCGTCTCCACTTCAACCAGAATTTACCGTTATGCAATCGACAAACTGAAGTGTTAGTTCAGTGGTTTTATGTTTACAATAATACCTCGCAGCTTCTGTCATGTTACACGCACTGTTTGACGGATGCTTTAACCGTGCCATCTGTGTACAGGTACATCAAATTTAACTGCACTTTGACACAATCATGAACTGCAAAACAAAAATTGCTCTCTTTCAGGTGAAGCGTTTAACTACGGTTTGCTTCAATCTATTTCCTTTGGCTAGAAACAAAAATACGCATGAAAATTCTAGTCATTCTTCCGTTATAGAAAAAACGACTACACATATTGTTGGTCTTCCTCGTAGAAACGAAAGGTGATTGTCTGAGAATAATGCGAACATTTTGTGGACAGACCTCAGTCCGTTTCTGAATGCTGTTAGAGTAAGGCGTAATCAGTAGAAATTGTGTCCATCAGTATGGTGTTTTCTCCTGAAGACTGCTGTCGGAGTTATTACTGTTATATTCCATGAAATCTGCTTTTCAATACTATAGCGCACACTGGTGGTGATATCGAAATATGCCAAGTCAAAGATTTACACCTCTCAATTTTGCAACGGATAGTTTGTGCCCTATGGCCTTGAAAAATCGAAATGATGGGCATCGCGGCAGATCTCAATTCAACTGTGTATCGGTGTATGTTATAAAAACTCAACTCTGCATCTCCCCCACTAAGTTGGTCACCGATAGGAGAGAGGGAACTTTCATCTACTTACTACGCAGAGTCGATCAAAGGCCAAATTAAAGGTTCCAATTAAAAATGGCGGGAGTAAACGGTTCCAACATCTCTGGAGAGGAAAGCAATTTGGAGTGGCCGAAGTACGTTAGCACCAACATTGTTCTACTTGTCTGCATGAGGTATCCCCCATGACCATTACTATCACCAGAAATAGAAACATCACTTTTGACACTGGCGCTTCACTGATGCAGCCCCACAAATAAATTTCCTGATAAGATTTTGTCATGTCTGCTGATTCGCTAATCTGCTGTATCTGATTGCTGACCCGCTCCAGTGCCTAATGCCGGAAAAAAGACTCAGAGAAGGGAACACAACAGCTATATTCCGAACAAGCGAGCGCGAGAGTGTGAGTACGTGCGAGTGCGAGAATACAACTCAAGCTAGTCATTGGTGGGACACTGTCTAACTTGGTCCAATGCTGACGCACGCGGTCTGGTCTTGGTATAGGCTGAGACGCGCTGCATATTGCGGGGGCGTTGTCTGACCTTGAGCAACGCTGACACGCGCTGTCTGGGTTTGATAGAAAGCTGTGAGGCGCTGTATATTGAGGGGGCGTTGTCTGGCTGGTCAACACCTAGGAGAGCTGAGGGTCTCAGTAGATCCCGGGCATTCAGTAGTTGTTTTCAGGAATCTGACCTTCCTGATAGATTTATTGCGGCCAGTTGCTTTTGCAGGTTTGGATAGGAGAATAGGAGGACCGTTGAATACAGACATTTTTATCTGATCGCGAGTAATTCAGTTAACAAAAAACGGGTTTATAACTTATTACAATAGTGTGAGTACTGGTCAGGTGGGCCGAAAAGCCTCTCCAGAAGAGGAAGCAAAATGTCCCTTTCTCAGCAGTAACCAACTTATAGAAGGACCATCCTGATAATCTGTCAGTGTTCATCGAAAACTGTATCTAGGACGCACAACCCCGAATCTTTTACTAAGTTCTGCACAGTATCCCTGCCTGTATGAGATACATATCATCTAGCCTCGTTGCGGTTGGGTAAAACATTTTTGCAACTAACTGACAAATGACTGTCGCCGTTTGTCTCAGGGTTTAGGGCTTGTCTTTGGAGGGTGTTATTCAAGCGTTGAGTTTCCAGAAGACGGTTAATGTCGGTAAGTTTACACAGAAAACACAAAGAAGAATGTTGTTGGTGTTCGAAATAAAACTATAACCGTTGAACACTGTTTCGGTGAGAACCCATTATTTACTTTGTTTCATGAAGCAAATTTCCCTAAAAATGTACATTTTTCTGACACATTACGTTCACAATTTATGTACTGTTATGAAAATTTCTTTTTTCAACGCTAAATCAACATAATCGGATCATGTTACAACAAATTACTCATAAGAGTTGTGCTAATACACTGAAGACAGCTGCGTTATTAACTTCATTCATGACTTTTGTGTAATCGCTTTGGAAAAATAGAGTTAAACGTAGACGGGTGTGTCACGTAATGCTCCTATTTTCACAAAACCACGAAACTGGCTTATTTAGATATCTCCTCCAGTCATTTTTTTCTTATTTTCAGCTACAGCACGACAAAATCCAAAACGTTTTGCTTACCTGCTAAACACCTGAAAGAAGCTGGAAGCTTTCTTCACCTAACCGCTCTTCTATATAAGAATTTCAGTCACGTGATAGCGAAAAGACCAGCCATTTCGTTCGCACAAACTTCCGCCGTCTACTTTCCACAAACGTAAAGGATTGTACACTTGAAGTTTTCAGTCAACCTATAGAAACCGTTTAGATCTGAAGTTTGTTCTCCGCAAGGGATTCCAACGTTCGTGTTCACTTAACTGAAGTTTGAAGTGCCCATTCTGATCTCATCGGTCATTGTCTTCTTTCTTCTTGACCCAATTACAGGCATCAACGTTCAGAAAATTTTGTTATTCTTTAAAGCGCTGAGCAATAAAATGGCAAAATTAAAAAAAATTGCGTGAATTAACAGTTTTGTCGCACTGACTGTTTAACACGTCTCTCTGACATAGTTTATAAACTGCGGAAGACTTATGAGGACAACGTCAGATTTTTCTTGTTTTGTACACATCACCAATTTCCTGAACTAACAGCAGTCGTCACCATCAACGGCGAAGACAGTATCATCACACCCTCATTATCGTCATCCTAACGACCGTTATATTCACCATCGTCGTCATCACTGTCATCATCATTACAATCACGGGCGATGACATCAGCATCATCGTGATTATCATCACCATCGGCGCCACCATCATCATTACCATCGCTAACCCCATCGCCAGCAGCACCATCATCGTCAATATCATCGAGAACAGCAACAACACTATCATTGTCAACAACAGCTGCAATAATATGGAACATCGGTTATCAGGTACACAGAAACCTTGTCAGGCGGAGAAAACCGTATAATGAAAAGAAGTTGAAAAGTCACGGAGTCCGGTGTTGAGGTGGCACTCATTGTAGAAATCCTCTCAATGCCAAGCCCGCACTCATAAGGTCCGGTTAGCAACCGATTGGAAGAATGACATTGGCGACACTTCTAAGGAATCGTTATGTTAGACATTTTGATCATGGCAGTTTTCCGTAAGTTTCTTCATCAACGCTGCTTTCTTCCCATGCATAAACAACACGGAAGTCAGACTACATGTAATCCTCTTTAGGAAAAAAAAGCCTAGATAAGGAACGGTCCTGGCTGATGAACTTGCTTAGTTGGCTGAGACAACAACCAAATGGAAGAATACAACCACTGTGTGTGGTTAGTAGTTTACATAGGAGCTTGTTGAGGCACGTCGGGGAGGTGTACTGCATGCGGTTATCCAGGTCAAACTAGAGATTTTACAATTTGTGTACATATGTTTATACAGCTAAATACCCATGGGCTCCTTCGCCAGTGACATGCGAATGGTGACTGGTTCCAAATGAACAGTCCGTAGCACTTTTCTACAAAAAACGATGGAAGTCTGTAGGCTGGTGGCGATTTGGAGTTGAATAAGGGCCGAGGGACGGGGAGATGTGTTTACTATCCTGAATATTGTGGATATTTCGCCCTGCAACTGAAGCTAATCTATGCTAAAGAGCCAAAAAGCACTGTACAGCTGTTTTATCCTTATCGGGAATCATCAGCAGTGCACATCTCAAGAAGCTCCGGAGAGTCTGAAACCCGTGACCTCCAGGATAATAGTTTAAACGCTCAACCGTTCAGCCACGAGTGGATGATCAGCAGTGTGACTAACTCGCAATTAGACAGGATATACCGCCGCACATGGTTCAATCACGGGATCCGCATCACGCGGTCACACGTTTTGACTGGCTCCTCGAACAACGACTTCTCAGATGGAAGTTTCACTCATTGGATGAAGTTTATTCTTCCACTGAGCCACTTATTGATTGTTGGTTATGTGAGGAGATTTGGGTTTTCTGTGAAGTCAACACCTGTGACCACATGATATAGATCCCGTGATTGAACCATGAGCGGCGGTATATCCTGTCTAATTGCGAGTTAGTCACACTGCTGATCATCCACTCGTGGCTGAACGGTTGAGCGTTTAAACTATTATCCTGGAGGTCACGGGTTTCAGACTCTCCGGAGCTTCTTGAGATGTGCACTGCTGATGATTCCCGATAAGGATAAAACAGCTGTACAGTGCTTTTTGGCTTTTTAGCTTAGATTGGCTTCAGTTACAGGACGAAATCTCCACAAAAACCCAAACCTCCTCATACTAACAATATCCTGAATATTTGTGGTTCATTTGCTAAGTTGTTCCATTTATCCAAATACCCATTCCTTGTGTGAGCACATACACACCATCCGGACAATCGCCACCACGTTATCATGCACTTTACTCTGATTGTAGCTTTGGAGTGTGTAAAGAAACTTGGATTGCCTAAACACATTTATCGTTAACGGACCCGTGTTCTTACAACACGCACAAGTTTGTTCATACAGTCAGGCCGTTTCCACCATTCAGTGTTGATTTGCAGTGAGCTTTAAATACAAATCTTGTCCACTGATAGGGCGTTTATGGTTGCGCTGTGAACAGTTACGACAGAAACAACGGATAACCAGTGTAGGGTTACCTGACAATACGTAATTACTGTAGATGTCTACGCTAAAGCCCATGTTCGGTCACGATTTCCAAAACTTTTGGGTGCGCGAAGAAATTTGCAAACGGCGTCCTGAGCCGTAAAACATGACAAGTTTTTGCGAACTACACCCATTTGCTAACCAATTTGGTTTTGCGGGAGATTCACCCGGAACCCAGCTGAATCTCGCGTTTGTGGTGTTTGAAACATAGATTGGCGTCACTTAAAGGACGAGGTCTCGACTGAAAATTAGCAAACCTCATAAGTTGTCCAGAGAAACACTAATTTCCCAGGATGAGTGAAGCTTCCATATGAGGAGTCGTTGCTCGAGAGCCAGTCAGTACTGGACCACGCGATGTGGTTTCCGTAATTCAAGGATGAGCAGCGTTATATCTTGTCTAAATGAGAACTAGCAAGACTGCTGTTCCGCCGATCGTGGCCGAACCTTTGTGTTTAACCACTGGCAGGAAGGTCACTGATTCGAAACCCTGAGTCTCGGGAGATGCGCACAATTGGTGATTCCCAATAAAGATGAAACAGCTCTACGGTTCTTCTCGGTTTTCAGCACAGATTGGCTTGAATGTCGGAGCAAAATTTAAACTGAAAATTTCTAAATCTCTTCACACTATCAGCACGTGTTTCGTATGCCTGCGTGTCTTGATTACTTCCAGTCTCTGAAAAATTCGACCTACGGTTTTTTGCCTGGTAGATAACATCGACTAATTTTGTGACAGCCTCAAATGGATATCATTTTTGTTCCTGAATTCATCCACAGGCTTCGCTTTTTGCAGACCATGCATCACCGTTAACTTTTTTGAATCGCGTCAATTCACGAACACCGAGTGATGCTAATTCGACTGGAATCACAGTAGATCATTTACGCCAACGGAGATAAAAGCCAAGGTAAAATGAGTGACATACCGCGCCTGTCGCCGATCTGCCGACTTTTCCGTGCAGTGGCTCCCACCAAAGTTGCTTCCATACTAATATAGGATTAAAACTGTCTGACTGTCCGTCACAGCCACCACTCTACGTGGTTCATTAAGTGCTAAACCCCACCGTCACTCACCAGTTGCCGCCAGACTAGACGCTCGTTCGAAGTCACCAAACATGTTTAGTGTTTTGTTTAACAATGTCCAGTGCGACTAACTCTCAGCATTCAAAGCAAACGCTTCGAACTCTAAAACCACGACGCATCAAGAGGAAAAAGAAACATTTAATCGCTAGTGGTTTAGAAGTTTTCCCTAAAGCTTTGCGCTGTCCCAAGCTGTCGAAAAAAGTATGCATTCAGGAAATGTTGATTTTGCCGTTTCAGAAGGTCTGAATCAGCAAAATTGACCCGAACCAATTATTCCTGATGCAACAAAACTGATGGATTTTATTGTTGCCAGAAGAAACGTCGATAATTGTGTTTCTATTCCATGAAGGGCAACTCACATAAGTGATCTAGTGTTATCAGTCCCGACTTATTTACCGTTGGTTTCTAATTAGACAGAACACATCCAGGCGAAAATAAAGTTGTGTAACTAATATACAGTTAATATTTTTGCAGAGGTTACCAACAACACAACACCGGTCAGAAATTTGAATAGATATAGCAGGCAAGACGACGGCTCCCGGCCGTGAAAGATTTCTGTTAGCAAGTTTACTGGATGGGAAAGTCAATCCACTGTTTATCAAATAGGTTACTAACCCAGCCTCAAGACTCAGAACGGGCGCAGTTTATCGACGAAATCTTGTGTTCTACTGGCACCGTGGCACTCCGTTTCTAAACACTGAATTTCAAGAGCTATATCTCTGACTCACTTCGTCATGAAGCAGTCCAATTCATGATGGCAGCATAAAAATATATGACGGTCACTGGGTTTCTGCCCGCAGTCTCGTGACAGCTTATTCGACAGTGATTAATTTCTGGCGTTTTGGAATGAGTTAGTTCATTGTGGTCAAATCGCTGGAAGCCACAGGATATTCGAAGAGACAAGTGGTTGCGCGAAGACCAACCGGCCACTGAATTAGCAACAATAGTGATCCATGTAGTTCCAAAATATACGTCAGTTTGATTGTTCTTCACTTAGCTAACTTCTACTTCAGATTCTTTGGGAGATGTTAAACAACTGCGTTTATTCCGCCCACAGAATTTAGGTCTTATCGGCTGTGTTTAATCTCTACCGACAAGTTGTTTCTATGCTAGGTTTGCATTAATACTAAGTTATACAGAATACGTTCCCAAAACAGCCACGATTCGGAGTAGCTTATTTTTCAGTCATCAATCGAGATATTTGCTTCAAATTATCAATGGACCTTTGACAAGCACTCAGGCCTTCTCAAGTGATAACTGATATCTTTTCATAAATCAAGCTCTGTAACGCATCCTGATTGTGCCCCAGTGGTGACAGTGGGGATTACGTGCTGTACATCTTCCGTCCTCGGTCTAGGCACAGTTCCCATCACCTCCATCAAGTCAGAATTTTAAGTCAGTAACTACATTATTTATCAAACAAGCCCCGAGGAAACCATCTACTTTTTTAGTCAAATGCTACGGCAGAATGCCAGGAAAAACATCCGCTTCCTAGCTCACGAGACTTCTGAGCGACTGAGTCAATTTTTCATACCAGGATGAAAGTTAGGAGGCGTAGCCCATCGCACCGATACTCCCCCTCACGTGTCGTTTCCATTGTCTCTTGATGTTTCCATTGGTATGATCCTGTCTGCTTTTAACTCCATCAATTCGGTAACAAATCTGAAGCTTATACCCAGAAAACCCAAAATGGGTATACGTCTCCAACTTTAGAGCACCTGTTCACCCTGCTAAAAGTCAACAACTGTCGGTGTCTTATGTAGACTGCTCGCCTCTTTTTGAGCGACCATACTCAAAATTCCGTGATGCACCACAATGCCTTGCAATACAATCCCAAATGACTCCGGTCTCTTGTCTTTGACAACTGAGCTGAGAATGATTATGAACGACGAATCACTTTGTAGCCAAAGTGGCGTTCATGTTACCGAAATCTAAATCCTTACATAAATATCAACCACAGGATGGGAGGCGGAAACGTATTTATTGTTTATTCCTAAAGTGTGAGACTCAGTTAGTTGGGGAAACACAGCCAACCGTGCAGGTGCCTGAGACTTCCATGAGCACTAGTGTTCGGTTCATATCTTATGGGTGAATTGTTTGAAACTATAACACTCGAGGACAAGATTGGGAGGAATCGCTTTCATTAAATCAAGTGACACTACACTTTTAACACAGAAGGCAGAAAATAAAGTCAAACCGGCAAATGCAAACGGGGAATACTCTCAAGCTCACGCTGTTTAAATCAACGACAAAACTGTACATCACGCCATCGTAGAGACCTGACGTAGATTTTTTAATCAACCTTCCTACTATGAGTGTATTTCTTGAATGTAGACTTCCAAAATATAACTTCCAGGGATACATGGGATACTTTAAAGACTCGTGGATTACATTTTAAGGTTTAACGACCTCCTGCTCATTGCACGAATACTCCTAATGCTTTAGAAAGGTAGATATTTTGATTGACCATCCCGAACCCCTGTTGGATTGCTCTTGAAGCCTTGCACCATAATTTACACAGATACTCCTCTCGATGTTTACCATTCGAAATCTTTTTCACTCTTTTGGATGGGAGAGAGGTCTACTTGTCGTGATACACCTGATATTCCACGACGAGCCAAAATAGACCACATGAGTTTACGGTAGTGATCTCGTTTCGCCATTTGTTTGTACATTCTGTAGGAGATGAATAGTGACGGATTGTTCAGTGAGTGGGCACTGACAAACAGGTCCGTTAGATTTGTCTGTCGATGAAGCTGCACTGTTCGTCTCACTCAGCCATTGCAGAAGCTAATGTATAGGCGGAAAAGAATTCATAACAGTAAGAGAATAGCCTCACCTGCTGCAACTGTTGGTTTGAGTCGAGTATTGTCGCATGCAAAGGCGGTAACGTTGATTACTGAAACAGTGGAAAGCCAAGTAACACATAGACGCTCAGTTTGAGTAGCACGGTGGCACATGTGAAGACTGCTATATTTAGGTCTTAGTGAATTTCTGTGCTTGAATTCAGTAACGTCACCACCCAGCATTGTTGCTACCTACAGGAGTATGGGAGTACTGACCAATTAAATGAAGGATTTACAGACGACCGTCAGATAACCTCGAGTGCCTTGCAGGTAAAACACAATGCATCAAGTGTTAGCCCTCATACTTAACATTATTTGTGACGGCGGAGTTTAGTTTCTTCTCCGACAGGGCTTAATGTTTTATATCACTCTAAACCTTGACGTCCATCGTCCGTACATCTTTGTAGCGAGGGTCGTAATCACAGCTGGCAGCATCACAACTTACCGGCCACTTCTTCAGCATATATTCTCACTCGCTTAATCCAGCACAGGAATTAAGTCGGCCCCTCATTATTCACCTCCATTACATCCGTATTGCTGGTAAATACAACAGACTTGATCAACCGTTCCAAACCGGAATAACCAAATTCTGCATTATTCCATGAATTTTCTTGTAACGGTCTAAGTGTATCACGCAGTCAGTTTTGCGGGATTTAGATGGGTCATAATCTAGACCAACACCCAAATAACACACTGTCTATCTGGTACGCAGTCAGCAGCAAATGGCATGCGTCATTCAGGCACAGTGCTCCTAGTTTTTCTTGTCTCGTGGTTCAAAAGTACAATGCATCAGTCGTTTGAGATTCTTTGCAATTCGGTCATATGACGATCCATGTCGTCGTCGTATTTCGAGGTTCCATTGACCGTAAGCTAACATCAGTCAAAATGATTCATAGTTATTCCTAGTCGTTCTTCCATTCAATCAACACTATGTGGGTTAAAGTTATAAAAACTTCTCAACTGCAGCTTTCGGTTAGACACCCAAACGTGATCAGAGGCGTATCTAAAAGCAGCCGTGAATTCTCTTCGTTTGGTTTTGTTGCTGATACTGGAAGTCCTGTCTATTTGCAAACCTCACCAGGACTGTATGGAAGGTGTCAGTTATCAGCAAATGCATAACTCTCCTCGACGGTGAGTGTGTTTATCCCTTCACTCTACTTTATTCAGCAAGTTTAAAATTTTCTAAGTTATTCTGATTTGATTTAATCGAACCAGTTATTTTTCACGGTTGGTTGGTTTGCTCCGATATGATTAATTCCAATCACATCTATCTCGCCTGAAAATTTCTGAAACAGTTCGCGCAAATGATTTCAGCTACACTTGTACTACAAGCTTTTTCCTAGCACACTTATGAGGTAGATATTTGTTTGGGTTTGCTCAAACTAAGTTTAGTTCAAGTATCCTGATTACACCGCTACAGTCGCCTATAAGGTTCAGAGGGGATTTTGGGTCCTTCGCAGTAGCATAATGGACTGGTTATATTTTTCCTCATTACGATGTTTCTAAGATGAAACAAAACCGGCCTCCGAATCAACTTGATTGGTCCTCCGCACTCTGAAATTCCACAGTTGTTTGCCTTTTAGTATACAACGAACAACCAAACAGAATAACTCTATCATCGGTTGCGTTGCATGAACTGTGGATCAGTCCGCCTTGTGTTCCTCGCGTTTGTGACGGTGCATAGAACAATTACGTTGAGTTCACCGCGTTTGTGATGAATATTGACATGTCGTTTCATTTGAGCTTTGGTGGTACAACTTCCGTGGAATTCAGATGGGAACATACTTGATGGTCTATCTTCAACAACACCGTACTATCCATCAAATGTGGAATTCAATAGCTTTCTCTTGACTGAACTGCACACTCTGTCAATACTAACCTACAAAATTTCTTTCCAGTTACTCTTCCTGTCACGCAAGACAATTAATTGCGCTTTGATAGACGCTTCGCTATGGACGCAGACAAGATAACACTTTGCATTGTGATGCGAGTGTGACGAACAAACCATGAAGAACGGAATAATGGCAAACCGTAATTTATTGTCTTAAATGTGTTTATTCTTTTTTTTACTCAATTACAAGGTGTTCGGGTTCCCTATGTTAAGTCTAGCTTATTGTGTAACCGGCAAAATATGCGGAATTATCAGCAAGCTTACCCTTAATATTCTGAATTTTTGGAAATGATGAGACTTCCTCGGATAGCGTTTAGCACTTTAGGTGTGCAAAGTGCATGCAAAAATGCTTTGCCACCTACACTATTCCGTGTAGTTGCGTAGTTTGTTTGGGCAAATAGTCATTTAAAAACCAATCACTATCATCTTAGGCACTTAAATCCAGTTATTTCTAATAGACATGACTTTGATATCCATATTTGTGATCCCTTGGATGATACCGATGCAAAAGTGATTAAAAGGAGACGATCTAGGAGAGCTAACCAGTTGTGGGTCTTCAAGATTTCATGACACACAACAGCCTGACGGGAGACACGTAACTGAAGGCCGATATGAAGGTCTATAAACTTCAAGGGCATTCTTCTTTGGCTAAGCACACTTAGTTGGACCACACCACCTTCAAAATCAAAGGATCCTCTAAGTCGAGGAAAAGTATGATTGTTGGTCAATGGAATATGTGTTTAAACAATACAAAGTTGTGATCATTGCACTAGCTTCCCGGAGTTTGACCTAGCTGATGCTCTCGGACGCTTTTCTCACATGCTGAATTCGGGTACGGCACTATTGGCAATGAAGCCGTTAGCCATGTTACGATAGGCGTATTTCTTATGGCTGAGAGGTCGGATCCGGTGTCTTCTCAAATAGAACAAATGGTTGGTCCAAGTTATTTGGAGCGCGTGTTTGTTCTTATGTAAGTTCAAGCAACCGACTGAAGGCGGAACACAAAGCGTATGGCGCTTCAGGATGGAAAAGCTTACCATCACTTTAGAGGGGTGCCAGAACTACAAACTCACAGACAACGGCTCAACTTATGTGGGTCAAATGAAAGAGGATGTGACCAACCAAGCTGTTATGAAAATTATCCCACGTAGGGATCTACAGGCCCGCTTTAGATGTTAAGTTAAGAATGATATTGAATTTCTGAGGTCAAGTGGATTCCATGGACGTCAGAAACCATCTACAGCACCAAATTAAGAGTTCGGTTCTCTGGTTTGCTCAAGAAACTCTGCACCGAACGAGGGCGTGAACTGAACTGCACTACGTATAACACAAAGACCCGCAAAATGAATCCAGCGATCAGTAGATGATGGCTATTTGATCACCTTAAATCCAAGGCTACCCAACTGCGTGAGGACCTCATGTAGCACAGCAACGTATACTTCGCCGAAACGCAGTGCTCTTGTAAAGCGAATGTAGGCCGTTAACATGTTGCAAAGTGCGCTCATCGGCAGCATTACGTTTTGCCCCCAGCTTGAACATACCAATAAGGCGTGCCTCTGATGAATCTAGGCGCCCTACGTGTGCTTCGACAGATACATTAGACAGCTTGGTGGACAGCAGTGTTGCCGGAGATACGGTTAGTTCGTGCGTAAGTGGACGCGACAAAGAAGACTGTTCAGTACTTCGACCAGCGCTAGTTCTGATGGAGGTGGACGGCAGAACAGCAATCAACCTGGTGTTTGCATGTATCCACTTGAGTGCTGAAGCATAGGTTTACGAAATGAGGGCTATCTCAGCAATCTACTCCAGCAGCTCTAATATCGCTCGAAATTCCTGGTCAGTCGTTTCCTGTCTGCCACAAGCACAACCACCGTCCATTGATCTTGTATTTGATTTGCAGGGATGCATCAACTATAAACGGATAAAGTACCTAGGATGAGTGAAACAGCTGTCTTATGGACAACCTGACTTGCAGTTTGCAACCTAACTTAACTCCGTACATCACATCTGACACCAGCTGAATGAGCGCGCAGCTAATGCGAGGTTTCAAATGTACCTTCATCGAACGGCTCACAACAGTGAATGGACATCTGGAAATACCTACTTCACCAGACTAATCCCCTACTGTTTCCCCCACAGTCCCCGTGGCTGTCCGCTGTGAACATACTATTGAGCTGTTCCATGCTTTCCTTAATTATATAGGTTATTTGACCCGTCTTTCCTCAAAATGAAATGAATATCCCCTACACGCGTCGGTTATGCATCGAAAAATCAGTGACATCTATAGGTTAGACCAGCCTTGTCCCCATTAATCCAAAGAACTATACCTTCAAACATTCAAAAATCATCTTCAAAGGTATTATAATGGCTATCGTGCCTTGTTTTTCGCCTTTACACTGCTTAACCTAGTTCACCAAAAAAGGCCGGATGTAATACGTTTCTACATTATTTTTAGAAAAATCGTTAGATTGTCCGTGACGATCCATAGCGACCAGATGATTAAATCCGATGCACTTCGTCATGCTTTCGAAAAGCCCACTAACAATATGAGAACGGTTGAGAACGGCCGCCTACCAGTCCCCAAGCAATTGTAGCCCTAGGAATTCAAGTTTCTCGAAGGGTATTTAGTACCTGAACCGCTCCAACTTGCCTGAGACTGCGGCGGCTGACTATAGTCTCGATGGTGGTTATCGGTTTCAAAGTAATTGCTTCTGTTATATGTTATCCAATCATGTATCTCTCCGTCCTTCCATATTATGTGGTGCAATGTTACTATAACCCATCTTCCTGTCACTTAACTGAATATCCAATGTTTTTTCTAAAAGCAACCCCAGCCATTTTTTATCAACTCGACTGCTGCTGGCACTAGCCCTAAGTTTTGTTCGTTTGCTCTAATGCGACTGTCATTAATCGGATTTCTCTTACCCGAAGATCCCCGAAATGGCTTATGTGAACGTTCTGAGTTCATTCTGTACCGCATATCTTTGCCTAACATATTTTACGCCGAAAATACTTAAATGGGTTTGTTCTAACCCAGTCTGTTTCTATCACCCTGATCATGCTGCTCACACAGTAAAGAGCGAATTTTTGGGTTTTTTCGAGGTAACATAGGAAACGAATTTCCTGAAATGAAACGGAATAGATTTCTTTTTGGTCGAAAAGACAAGAAAATCCATCCTAAGTGGATTTACGCGTTTTCAAAACCCGCAGTAATTGGTCAACAAATATTTCCACAGAGCAGCTCTATCACCGGTTGCGTTGCATGAACTGTGGATCAGTCCGCCTTGTGTTCCTCGCGTTTGTGACGGTGCATAGAACAATTACGTTGAGTTCACTGCGTTTGTGATGAATATTGACATGTCGTTTCATTTGAGCTTTGGTGGTACAACTTCCGTGAACTTCGATGAAATTCAGATAGAAACTTTTTACTGAAATAAAGTCACTAACACTATAGTCTGTCATATTAAGTTTCAGCAGTCTGTTTTTTATGGCACGTCATGCCAGTAATAACACATTTTCATCCAATTTCCTTTTCCGTCACGCAAGTACATAGCTACGATCTGATAAATTTATTTACATAGAGGCAGAACTGGTAAATTTTTACAGAGTGGCATAACAATCAGTCAATGCACAGAGCAACACAGTAAGGTAAACATCCATTTGTTGCAACTCCTAATTGATTCAATGTTCCTCCTGGGTTTGAGTGAAGTGTGCTTGTGTATTGGTCGATTTTCAAGAAAATCCACCGTAATCTCGATAATAATTATGAGTCGGATTAAAGCAGGAGTTAAGCGTGTTAGATCACACCAACATGTTTCGAGTAAATTTAATCCGATGTGGAAGAAGCCATCGTACACATCCTATTTCGTTTATCATCATTCCATGGCTTTTTTGGTGCGGAATGTTGTAGATGAATGAGTGGTATTTACACCAGGGTACGGCGTCTGCAGCTCGGTCAAACTTGGCACATGTGTTTCTCTCTTACCCCCAAAGTCCCCTTTCTGGGGACCTCTTTTTCGGGATACGACGTATGGGACCAGGGTTAGGCGAATAACTACTGCAACCTGAATATAATTTCAGAACTTTGGGATAGCCTTGTCAATGATAAGAAAGCAAATAAGAAATAAGTGAATTGGTTTTTCTGACTCCGTGTGAAGTCTATCTGACTTCTGTTAGCTGAAGTGACCATAGTGAAAGGTGAATTGTACTCATTAGATTTGAGAATGGACTATTCAAAGAATTCAGTGGGTAAAGTAGTTGTTCCAAAAGTTTAAATTCCTGTTCCGAAATTGATGCTGTTAGAAAATTGAATTCATTCTTTTATTCGAAAATGGGCTGACGGGGTTTGCAGCATCAAACGCGAGAGATACCAAGTCAACGACTGATTGCTGATCCTTGCAGGAATCAGCTGTGGTATTCGAAAACCGGCGGACCGTAGAATTCGTCTGACTGTCCCCTTAAAATGTTTAGAATTTCTTCCCGACAACCGCGACAGACAAATAAACTGCCGCAAGAGATGTAAACTGGCCAGCTCCGGCCATGTTTGAGAAGAACCGGTTCAATAAAACTGATGCTGCATTCAAATGAAAATTTATTTCTAAATCACGCAACCAGAAAGGTTGGTTTTCTTGTAGATACAACCGATCTTTGTGCTGTACACCTTTCTCAGGAAATCATCTTATATAACCAAACTAAAATTTTGTGTCCCCTTTCGAGTAAATTTGGATCCAGTGTTAAAGACGAGATTACAGTATACAGAGTCACACTGACATCTGTCGTTAGTCAATGGTCATGCTTTATGTAAATGCCGTCAAAATGACTGCCTGGTAGTTTTTCACTTATACTCTCAGGATTTGTTGGATTTTCCTGAACTTCCAGGAATTATGTTGAGTTGCCGTAAAAAAAAATCAGACAGAATCAGATCCAAATATTTTGTGCTGAACGTATCACCTCAAAACTTTTCGAGGGGTAATTTGGAAGCATCCGTGAGTGATTGTCCTCAGATGCTAATAGCCGAGCGAAAAACTAAACGATTTGCTCATTGAAACTTAGAATTTAATACTAGTGCCCCACATATCCCAAGGACTGGGAGCCATCCATTGCTCCTACATATGGACGCCCAAATTAAAATCCTGGGCCGCCGCGAATGCCCCATCAAACCGGCAGAATTCTGTGCTAGAGTAAAAAAGCGGCAACTCTACGGCACACAACACAAGCTGCACTAGACGTCAGCACTCGCCGTCGGCACAGATCTGCCGACCTTATGTTTCGCAATAGTTTGCTGCACCTTCAAACTTAAGTAGTCGCTGTCAAGGCCTTGTTACTTAGCTCCTTCTTTTGCACCAAGCCCCCTGAATTTTGGCTCTCGTCCAGAGTCGGCTAACCCAACTGCGGTCCAAACTCGCTACATTTGCACATAATGTTCCTCAGATTACGCATGTCACACACTTTCTAAACCCTTAACGACCCGCAGCTTGCTCTTGTCAGCTCCCACCCTATCGTATACTAGCACACTTCCGACCTCTCCATGTTGTTTAACAGCTACCCACTCCAACACATCAACGCAATCACGAATTGCGAAGACAAGGAAAACTGCCAAGGTGGCAGATATCTTTCATCCATCATCCCTCATCCCTCTCAAAAATCCTCTCCTATACTATGGCAAACCTAATGCCGCACCTCGCGCCAGGTTGCCGGAAATACTTCCCTTGGTATATACCTTTCATCCCAGAGTTAGTGGTATTTCGGCGGATTGAGAACATACAACAAAAAACATTTTCATCCTCTACTCCATCCTGTACCATTCCTCGTTTGCATCCCATTTCAATGCAAGCAATGTTATACTTTCCTCCCAAAATGCCCCACGGCTAATTACCCATTCTCATTAACTTGCAACAAATGCACCTACGCTTAGATCACGTTGGGCTTCTACCGTTTCCTCTTCCTAGTCCACTTCCCTATATTCATTTCTATACCCATTTATAAGTGAGGCAGCGCACCATCCTGGCGGTTCATGATCCCCACCCAAAAGAATTCACTCGAGCCTTCGTCTGCTCAATCAGATTGTCTTCCTACTCCATCAAAATCGATGTGATTGAGCTAGCCCCCTGTTCCAACTGCCTTTCTTTTTGCCGTTTAGTTCCAACCAGTTCACCTAGGTCGCACCTGGTATTGTACCACATTACACTGTAGACAGGTAACCTGTACAGAAGTGCCCACGTACCAAGACATGCCATCAAAATTGTGTTTCCAGTACCAGGTCTACCAAATCTTGAGTGTTGTTATATAAGACATGATGCCATTACAGCGCCATAGCAATCAGTTTGTATAACAATTCTTCATCGACTGCAATTTGGGATGGTAGGATATGTAGATCGCTATCCGGAAGATGAAAACCTTTCCTCGGAACCCACGTTGTTATCCGAGTTGCCACTTGGTGGCGAGAGCAGCTCACTAGAAGCACACCCTAATTATTTTCGCCGGAACTATAGGGTGTTCGAGGTTTTGACTTTTACGGGGGGTTAGTCTAATTCATTTGCATCTGTAAGTGTTATGTTGCTCATAGCATTTTGTTTAAGTGAGCAAAACTTCAAGGTCGCGGACCATCACCGATTCGCATTTTGTTACCAGTTTACGAGAGAAAACAAGAAATTGCACTCTACCATATTTTGGCGTTTCTTAAGAATAAAAATAACATCTACAGAATATGCGATGTAACTTCCACCCATTAAAATCGGCCATTGACGTTTGTTTGCTTTATAATCCCCAGATTTAACAAACGAGATAATTTTGTTCAACGGACTTCGTCACAACACTTTTTCTTATGGAGCTCAGCTTCCATTAGGTATAACCTTGTCAAAAAACAGCCTGAATTGTGCAATGGAGATACAAGGGCCACCTCTGTGGATGATCGCTTTCCCAGCTATGCATAACTAGTCCGTGGACAATACAGCGTCAGGAGGTAATCTTAGGTAAATTGCCAAAACAATGGTATCATTTCTATTAGGAGTATGACTCACCATAGGTGGAATGCGTCATAAAGCGGTCATCATGAAAAAGGTAGCCGTTGTCACTCACCTCGATTACCTATGGTAACTGCGGCATGTTAGGCGCGTGTCAATGTGCGAGAATAGCAAGAATATGGTAAGAATGTCTTCCCTTGATGTGTTTCTCTGGTGCGGGTTATTTGTTGGGATGAGCGAGTTATCAAAACTAACATATACCCTAGATAAAGAAACAGTAGTCAATAATCGTCGGATAATGTGACTCTTATAGTGGATGTGTATTGCTCGTAGCTCTGCAGACAATAACTAGTTGTTCCAAGGGGACCCAGTCAGTAAATTAGTTGATTGCGTTCCGCCAGGTTGCGGGACATCGTCGATTCGAAACTTGTAATGTCATGCCAACGCAACTTAAAAGTTGGATTAAATTGAGTATAGAGCTAAATGCTGCATTTTAATGCGAGGTTTTCGTTCTGCACACGAAGGTTCTGGAGACAAATGCACATGCTGTATGAGGATCAACGCACGATAACTGCTAACCCTAGCGAAGCCCCGTAACTTATCCTACACTTTTCCACATCAGTCACCATTCGAGCTGTTACTTCTCAGCTGCTCCTTCTGGCTGACGGTAAATCTTTGTTTGTCGTCCATGCTGGCCTCTCAACAGACCCCAGAACACGTTCGCTCCATACTCATCCAGTTCCTCCATAATTCCTGGGCCGAACCCAAAGACACTGAATACGTTTACTGAGAACATCTACTTCAGTCAAGACATCATTGCAAGGGACGGGCTGCGAAATAAACCCCAACGCTGCGGTGATTGTATCGCGAGTTCCGTGCTCAGTCTGATTTCTTGCCAGCGGTTCGTTAAAAATGTCCCAGTGAACAAGTAGCGGCCATAAAATGTCATCGCAGCAGTCAGAAGCCTGGCGTCCCCTCACACATGTAGACATTTTTTCGTGATGCGCCCCAAAGTAAAATTTTGTGCGTGCTTTTTTTCATGTTTCTGCGGCCAGTCAACCCTCTTGTTTGCTTCAGCACAACCAACCTCTGTTGCTGTCTGCTCAACTGAGCACTCATTCAAAACTTCTACTCATATCTGTCGAACAAGCAATTGTTTCTCCTTCCCGCACCAACCTCTAAGCGGGTTTTATCTTCCAGGGGATTCTGTCGCCGTCGACTCAGCTAGTCTAGATATACCATAAACTACCCTTTTCCCAAACCTATTTGGAACAAGCTCATTTAAATGGGTTTGCCATAACCCAGTCACTTCCAGTTCAATTATCGCGCACCACAAAACGTAAGAATTCTGAGCTTATCTGTAGTGAAGTGAAACAATTAGCGTTTAAGCCGGCGCCTTCCTAATAATTCTCACGCCCTCTGTTTTTTATAGCTTGAGCGCCTTACCTGCACACTCTAAAATACACTGGTCAGTCCCTGCTGTCTGCAACCTTCCAATATGTTTAAATTATGCTTCACTGTTCATCCTACTGCACGTTCACCCTGCTATGCCTAAAAACCCACCTCCTTTCCAAACATGACCATAGGATTCTATGTCACCGCACCGCTTTCCTGCTAAAACAACCCTGACGGTAGATTCTTCATACTCCTCAGTACTAGTGCGCTCATTTGTTTCCAGCTCAATCTATATTTTAGATGCGGCAAGTCTATTTCTCCTTCATTTTCCCCATTTTGGGTATGCCTTACCTGAGCTGAACTTTTGTCTCAAGTTAATCGCAGTGTGTGTGGAATCACAGCCCGTCCTTATCCGGCATATGCATTTTTTCAAAAAGGTTTCCATGTCACGCTATGCCCAAACCAAGAATCACCCTAACCTGCCTTACTTTAGCTGGAATTTGCTTTAATTAACCTTCCTTCGTAATTTTTGTCGCCTTTTCCCTCCTGATTGACTAAAACTCAGTGCAAAGAACTAGACGCAGTTCTGGCCGTAGTGAGCACCAGCTACCCGACCTGTGCCTGAGCGCAGTATGTTCAAAAGAATTCTGCCACCCTTAGTAGTGAAACGACGAACGGGTCGAATCAACTACCAGGCAAATTGGGTGGAAGCTGAGTCTTCCAAATGCATCCCTGGTTGTGACATCCAACGCATAAGCGACCGAACAGCGTTCGCAGAAACACCTTATGGTCATCCATCTCCCGGAAACCCAGGGAACCAAACTAAAGCCGGTTCTCTATAAATTTTTGAACACAATTCGTCCCGGACGCATAAAATTTTGCACTGCACGAGCTACAAGCATAGACAATCGAAATTATCGACGACGAGGGGTAAAAGCGCGTCACCCAAAAACAAAGTGCCTGGACAAACCAGACACCGAGAGGAGCAAAGTATTCACTGCAAACGAACAGCATGCATCGGAAACACCAAGGTGGGGTGCACGCAATTTCGACGCAGGGGCTCCTTGGAAGCTTAGGACTCGAACCAGTCGTTGCATTAACATACCTCCCAGCCTCTGCCCCTCACCCTCGGATGCAGCATAAGTAGTTTTGAAGTGCTTGTTCACAAACTGCTTCAGTATTTTCAACAAATTTCGTGGTAGTCAGCGGTCCGCTTCCATTCAACAATCGTCCATACTCGCACCTACAGAAACACGTCTGACACCAGACGTCTCCGATGCAAAAACAGCTCGATAGAGAGCTACCGCATTTTCCAAGCTGACTTTTTTCTTTCGTCAATACTGGTCACATTCCTGTACCAATTTTTATAATGAAGTCCACGAACAAACCCCCTCTTAGGCTTGACGGAACTTTGCGCCGTTTTGCTGAGTGACTGCTGTTGACGATCAAGCTTCTTGGGGCGTGGTGCTGATTCTTTTGTGAGAAAGCTAAATTTTCGGACGTTCAAAAATAGGAGCGTGGCAGAATGGAGATTTTTAATTGACCCCATGGAACGAGGCATGGAATGGTAGTGCAGTTGCCTGTGATAAAGATTTCCATGTAGGATTGATTTTCAAATGGTATCGTCGCAGATTTCATGCTATTATCAGCAGGAATGAGCAACTGAAAGCAAAATAGGATGAACCGTTCATTATTGACTGGTGCGTTGCTGACCAAAATGCATGACTCTGCGATCCCAAAGTCTGCTCCAGTGACCTCGTTGCATCCAATGTTGTAAAGATGTATCCACGAGCCACGAACTTGCACTTAAAGGAGGAGGACTTTCGTCAAGTGTAGCACAAGATAAACAGATTCAGCGCGTCGGGGCCAGACGAGGTCCATCCGAGGATCCTGAAAAAAACGTCGCCCATTCCGACAAAGCATTTCTATCTAAAGAAGCGTGAGTCGCTCAAAGCAGGAGAGCTTTCTTCTGCTTGGAAAGAAGCCATTTTCATGCAAATCTACAAAACTGGTGACCGCCTATCACTGAGAAGCTACAGGCCTACTTCCCTCACCAGCATACCTCGAAAGGTGATGGAATACATTCCGACGCGAGCGATCTTAAACTAACTCAGTGCCGCAAATTTGATACGCCTAATGCAACAGTGAATTCCTCCGTAACACTTCTGGGTGACAAATATGCTCGTATTTATGGACAGCTTAACCCAGGCTAATGATGATGGGCGCACATCGGATGCCATATTTTTCGACTTCCCAAAAGTATTTACTTGAGTCATACACATCTCGCCGCTCCGTAAGCTAAAGTCATAAAGAACTAGAGGAGAAATTCTACACTGGATTAAGGCGTGATTGAAAGTAGAGTGGATTTACTATTCTTTGGCCCCAATCTCTATTGGAGCTCCTTACGTATCCGTTTTGGGACCACTTCTGTTTCTGACCCAAGCCAACGATCTTTCAGAAGTTCTTTCAGGTCGATGTCTACTTTCTGTGGACGACATGAAATCCTGGAGTTCCAACACCAGCGTTCGACAAATTGGTGTAGGCGATGCAAAGCAGTATTCGTTGGACTGGTACCTTCCTCTGAATGATGCAAAGCGCTTCCACATGTCAGTCGGAGGATTTCCAGGCAGGGTGAGAATGAAAAATATATTACGAAGATACCGTAAACGACTTAGGTGTCTGGCTCTCTTCCAACTTGTCCTTCTCACTTAACCATAAAAAGTGGGTTCGAACATCAGTCGCTGTTCCACGGATGGCTCGGAGTACTTTCGCCCATAATACTCGCATGAATTTCTAAATACTCTGTGGGGCGAACGTCAAACTGCTTCTTGAATATGCCAACCAGTTTGTCTAATAAGGACGCAAGAAGCACTTAACCCTCGTTGAGCTTGTCCAACGACCTGCAACGATAAATGTTGCTGAACTTAAATCCGTTGATTATGAAAGGCGTCTCCGTGTGCCTGATCTAGTTGCTCTGGAGTATCATCGCCTCTGAGGGAACGTCTGAACAAGTGTGGCCAACAGGTTTTTCAACGTTGCCCCAACCAACAAATGACGAGGACAAGGTAAAGGGTTTTTCAGAACGCAAAACGCACATCTTTATTATGCAAACAATTTTTTCACTACGAATATTTTGTACGTTGTCCAAACTGCATCTAGTACCAAGTATTTTATACGAGCCGTCGCGCTGGCAAACTCAATTCCCCGAGCTGGGAATTAAAAAAAACAGTACTACATGTTTTTCCGCTTGTGCCTTTCGGATAGACGGAGGTCGCTGAACGACAAGAACAAACCCGACCCGAGAATCTTGGGCGCAGGACTCGATTCTGCGTGCCAAACCATGAATCTGTGAATTAATGCTTCAAAGGAATGTTGCACTGGAATAGAATCTCACGCCCACCAGCCTTAGGCCGGTGTACCCAAAAGACCAAAGCAGGTGTCCTTCCTTACGTTTTTGGTTTAACGTGGGATAAGTTGTAAATACTGAATGAATCGCCTGATCCCTTAGTTGAACTAGAGTGTGAACCGGGCTTTTAATGCATAATTTATAAGAAAGTTCAACGAAAATAGTTCAAGGCCGACAGCTTTTAGTTGCGCTCCATGTTTGGTTTTGAAGCCCGTGGCGTATCACGTGATATCAAAGCGCGTCCGGAGACTTTCAGAAACACCGGTCGTGTTGAGTTACGCTTGTGCATGGAGTGTTGTCCGTGGGCACTCAATACTGACGTGTTGTGCCATTTCTCATCCACCCTGCGTTTTCAAGATGCATGGGGGTTCTTTACTTTTAGGGTCCCAAAACCTACATCCGTCACACTGCCTCCGACAGCTCTCCCCTACTAAGCTTTACCAATAAGTACCTGGGATAATCTTATTAACTAAACCTCGGGTACCTCACCGCACCTGCCAGCAGCTGAATTCCGCTCCGATAGCCTTCACAGTGCTTTACCCGCGGATCCTCATTTGCAAAGTTTACGAGAAACACTATCTAGTTCCCGCCACATTTTTTTACCTTCAGTCGTAATAATCAGTGAAATCTTTCCATGATGAATGGTTCTACCTAGTGTGCACCTTCAATCGAATGGACCTCGGTGCATTTTGCTTTGCCTTTAAACTTCAGGTGCTTCAAGGAGTTTAACTTCGAGTATGACGACTCCATATGTAGCACATTATGGTCTACAATACCGTGATCTAGACAGCTTTATCAGCTCCATGGTACTCTCATGGATGTCCTCAACAGGTAAGACGAGCCTATAACCTGAGCCATGCCCCGCCTTATCCCCAGATTCGTTTAGATCAAGTCAGCCTTGCACTGTCGGGGGCTGAATGTTATGGCAGCCGAAACTGACTAAGTTCTGATGGTTGAAAATGGAGCTGAAGTGAACCCCATGTTCGTGCCACAGGCTGAACATCTCGGTTCAGTGAGACATTTCTGAACCTAAGCACGACGTTCGGACAGGGTACTCCTCATTGATTGTCGGTCTGTTCGTCGAGCTTGGCAGTTGGATCGCCAACGTTTCATCACCAATCGAGGTGACGTCGTCAGTGCGGGGTTGAATAGATGAATTCCTCCTCTTCTGCCTGTGCTTATATGGCTCCTAAACAGCATCTGGTAGTTATGAAGGGGTTCTTCGCTTAGTTTGATTGGACCCTTGTGAATCTGACTTCGTCTCAATCTCTTGTGTCTGGTTGGTTCATTGGGCGTTCATTGGCTTGCCAGCAGAAAACATGACCCAATGTCACTTGTCTCAGTCCTCGAAGATCAGATGGACACAAGTTCAAATGGAACAACGTTCAACTGCTTGCTCACGCAAGAACAAAACAAGAGCAACAGTTTGCCGAGGCGTGGTACTCCACACAGAAGTCAATCAATAAACACATCGACATTGACCCCCGTCTATCAGCCATTACGAGCAAAAGAACTACACGGTCACGGGACTCTGGGCCACATGGACAATCAAGACACCTAACGATAACCAACGGACTAATGGCACCAAAGGAAGAAAACCACGAAAAACAAGACCACTGAACCAGCCAATCAAGGAAACCAATCCAGACCTCAAAGCAAGAAAAAACGACCGAATCACAACAGAATAATCACACACAAAACTGTCGAATTGAATATGCCTAGTGAACCAACCAGACACAAGAGATTGAGACGAAGTCAGATTCACAAGGGTCCAGTTAAACTAGGCAAAGACCCCCTTCAGAGCTACCAGCACAGGCAGAAGCGGATGAATTCACCCACTCAACTCCTCACTGATGATGTCGCCTCGATTGGTGATGAAACGTTTGCAATCCAATTGCCAAGCTCGGCGAACAGACCAACAATCAATCAGCGCACCCGAGTTACCTATATTCCACCACATTGCCAGGGTACTCCTCAAGTTCATCCGCCTTCTTCCTTGTACTTAGCAACCTATCCCACCGAACATAGGTTCTAATCTTACTAATATAATCCTCTTCCCTGACCTCCGGCATCTGCTGCCCACAAGTGACGTCAGCTTGAATGCAAAACGTGAAACGTGCAATGTTGCAGTGCCTCAGCGTTCGTTGTATAGGCCAGGTACTCTCACCGTATACGTTAAATGCGTCAACGGGCAACCAGCAACGTCCGACAAAACTGCCAGCCTTCCCAATCTTCTTAACTGATAAATCGAAAATCCGGCGCTCCCACTGCTGCGGGCTGGAATTCCGTCGACATCAGCTTATCCGTCAAGGGTCGAGTATACAATGCCATTATCATCCTCATGGACAGCATGGAATCAGTGTTCAACACTCTCGCTTCACTGCCGTGGTGGGAACACTAGATCAGCAATGCTTAAGTACGTCGAATGGTATTCGTAAGGAATACCTCACCTACGATAGATGAGCTGATCACACTGCGCAGGTTGCGCTAGCGTGGCCACGTGCTCCGTCTGCCAGTCGTCCGACTTCTTCGAAGGGTTCTTTTCTCAAAACCACGCGCAGAGTGAGAACGAGCCAGGGGAAGTCAAGCAATGGCTTGGCAGTGAAGTATGCAAGTCATCAGCAAATTCAGCTACGCTGATCATTGACGTCGCCCAAGGTGGGGACCCCGAGACGGGCCGCATCAATGGTTAGAGATATTCTGATACATAGCCCAGTCGCGCCCGCAATGGTGCTCGTGTATTCAAGCTACTGCTTCAATCCATGGCTCCCATTATCAACCCCCCCCCAGTTAAAATTCTACTAACAGACCTGTATTTGTGTGCCAATTAATCATCTCACACCTTCAATATGCAACTACCTACCCAACTTCCCCAAGTCATCGGTGGACGAAACTGTGGTAGCTGCAACCACTGTACGATAAGCACGTGGCTCTTACGCTGATAATGATGGTGATATAGACAATATTGTTTTCATTTTCGGAATGAATGAAGGAGTAAATGTTTTTAGAGGTTTATTACGAAAAATACTCCATTTTCTAGCTTGAGCTTGCTTAGTGATTGTGGCCTGGACTTGTTGACCGAAAGGTTCATGGTTCGAATCCAACCCTCGCACCTCAACTGCTCCTGTCTAGGCGTGAGCGACCTGCCAGTATCTCAGCCATTGTGCTTCCTTTGGGTGACAGCGGCGAGGCACCGGAAGGGTGTTACAGCTGAACGCGTTATATTTATGTATCAAGGATATGAAAATCAAGTTTATCTAGCAGCATTCGGTCCATTCAACCCGCCGGGAGAAGTGTGGCACCAGATAATCACAACGGCAGTCGGCTAGATCGGGCAACTGCAACTGAGATGCCAACAATCGCTCCCGTCGAATCTGTTGCACATCAGGACGGTCAGGCCAATAATACTGGGATTGAACCGACTGGGTAACACACCCGAATTATAGACGATTGTTTGAGAAGGTGAAGTGAGCAAATCGAACATTTAACTAGCCAGCGACAGCACAAAGAATTTCACAATTGTTTGCAAGCTATCTATGGGTCGAGCATCAAATCAAACCAAATGTTCCAGGACTCTGTCGGGCGACTAAAGCGGAAGTCACCCTTGGAAATTTGGCAAACCCGACACGGGAAGCCTGGACGAAAGCATCGGTCCCGTGCACTAAACCGTGAAACAACCAATCATAGCACTGAGTCTCCTACTAAATTGCGATTCCACTTTTGAGTCCCCTGTCGAGTTTCTTTTCAATGGCATTCGTCAGTGTCCCATGTCGGTCCTCTTCAGATGTTGAATTGAAGAAACCTATCCGACTTTTTGTGGAAAAAACCTATGGTTCGGCAACTTTGGACGCTGTTTCTCCATCAATAGAGAAGCTTAATGACTTACGTAAGGGCACTATTCAGAGGTTACGTGATCGAACGTTAAGCGCCGCCCAGCAGATTGCCAAGTGAGTCCTTATGAATTTTTGTGTTCCATCTTCTTTGAGTATTATGGTTCCCACCATGAGCAAGTCAGTGCCTTGAGTAAGATTATCGGGACCTCCTGTTCACCGCTTCTCGTTATTCATGGATTTCCTATTTACCCAAGAAGTGTGGGCCACCGCATTCGCCCGATTTATGCTGTCCTGTTTGGATTTTGGTTGTTCTGATCGTCGTCTAATTTGTAATCCGTATAGGTGAAAATAGCCCCTTCATTTAGTATTTCTTGGTTGTCAGGCCGTGAGCAATTGCCCGTGCATTTAATCCCATACATCAACGGTCTCGCGCCCATATGAAGATTTGACGAGGTATAAACGGACTGGATGATGTTTACAGACGTCAGGAAGACGTCCACACAATCACAACAGTTTAAAAAGGGCTATTCCCTCAGCCCCTCAGGCCTTGACTCACTGTGCACCTATTCATTTTGTCCACTGTTACTTCCGTATTTCGGAACGAAGGACAAGACAAAGAAAACGGGATACTGTTAGTACTCAGGCAAGGCTGCCAAGACTGATCGGGCTCCAATGTCTATCTATTTTCCACCACCTTTTACTCTACTCAGAACTTTGATTTGCCAACCAGGGGAGGTACGCGGCCGCAAATGTTTTCTCTACGGCTTGTAGTCGAGTTCAAGGCGCCCTCATACCCGTAATCAAGTTTGGGAAGTATCCTGATTTAAAGCACTGAATATCACCAACCGGACCATTTGCTCATCGAAGACACGTGCAAACTTGTCGACTGACCAGTTTGACCTCCACACTCCCACCATGTTTGTCGACCGTATTTTCGTGTTGTCCTCTGCGATAGGAGTGTGAAGACAGTAAGGTGGTTCCCCCAGGCGACGAGCATGTCCCTATTTATGGAAGCAGCGATCCTGCCCTTCCCAGAAATGGGAGGAGTTGGAAAAGGTCGACCCGAAAAACCGCACGCCCACGATTGCCCAACGATTGCCCGTGACCGCCGACGCATTATTCAATACGGTCGATATACTTTTAAAACCAAAGAGTCCGGTGCTGCTCAAAAGGCACCTGCTGTGTGCAGAGGCATCCGGAACGAGACAGTAATACCTTATATTTTGCGCCCTCGGGTTAGGCCGACACCCTGCCACCGTGCAGGTCCCATTGTTGAGTCGTCGGTTCCGGGCAGGGTACCCAAAGAAAAACCCACTGTCCGCTGCCTCGAGGGTCAGACTTTTGAATCAGAAGCTGTGGACAGGGTCCATGAACACAGCCATACGTTCCCCACCGCCTTGTGGGTCGGAATTTTGAGTCGAAGACTCAAGGTAGTGTACCTCAACCAAAGCCCATTCGACCTAGACAACCGCGAAATATCGTTTGCCTGCGCATTTCTGTGTTCACCGATATCTCTCCGCAGCCCCTTCCCACCACACAAGCAAACGTCGCTGAGTCATTTGACTGTCACTTATCTGACCGAAAGGCCCTGTACTCCTCGCTGCCCATTAACAACGAACAAAGTAACACCTCTAAATCCACGAGATCCTTTCTATATAAGAGCTTCTAACGTCCGTACTCTATGTCAAATTGACAAACAGGCAATGATTGATGAAACCTTATGCTCCCTTAAAATTGATGTATGCTGTGTCTCCAAGAGATGCAGTTTTGTGGTTGAGAGAGATAATTTCTGTCGATAGATATCCGGGTTCACTCGTCGAGAGAGTAGCAATGACAATGTGCTCCAATGCGAGCGATATGAATGCCCAAGTCGGTCGTCTGTGCTCCGTGGAATCTATCTGGGCGGTCGATTCGGAGTCGATGCTTGTCGCACAGACAAAGGAGAGCGACTCCAGTTGTGTCCCCTTCAGCAACTATTTCTCGGACTTTCAACATAGACGTTCACATCGCCTAACCTGGCGGCCACCAACCGCAAATCAACCGTGAACCCAGTTGAATCACATGGCCGTCAACCACCGGTGGAGAACCGCACTGCAAGACTACGGTTACCTCCCGAGTACACAGCTAGGTTCTGATCATGTTATGCATGCACGCCTGACAGTCCATTTCCGCTCAGGCCCTCGCAAGTCAGCAAGAGGCTTGCCAATCTCCCATCTTCGAAGAACAACCACACGTCAACCTTATCGATCTCAGCAAGCCCAAGAACTCTCCACAGTAAACCAATACTGTGGTGGTGATGAGCGTGTGGGTGAAGCATGAAAAAATATGAAAAGTGCTTTGCTAGCAGCGTTCAGTGCTGTCTATCCGACTTCTCCACTTCGAACACCAGACCACTAGAAATCGTTGAGATCGCTAGCGCTGGTTAATGCCAGGAAATCCATACCAGCAGGCAACGAGTGCGACGGCACATCCAAATCCCTCAAATCCCAAATAGTGGAGAGCCCAAGAAAAGACCGAGAGCTCCGGTGGACATCGAAAGCTCGAGAGATGGAGAAGGCTTTTGCTACGGGAATCAGCCGTGCCTTATAGTAACTGCTGCGATCGACTAGTCCCAGGGAAGTAACGGTCAGCGAAACGATAAGCAAGAAAGGCGGCTCACTCACAAAAATGCTGACTGGAACGATGGGCCGAACACTTCGAAGGGCAGTTCAGCTGGCCTCCTGCAACACAGCTCCTGGAGATAGTGCATAAGGCCGAACAGAATGTAAACTTTAATCGCCCGTTGCTAACCTGCGACGTGTCTACCAGAGAGAGTTATCTGTTGATTATCTATATGAGTGGCGGGCGATATAGGTGGAGACGTAGAAGAATGCGATGAATTAGTGATTGGAGTGTGTAAAGTCGATATGGGAGTACTGGATTCCACTTGCCGGTTTAATTCGATCAATGGATACGGTTACAGGTTTATCGAGTACTTGGACAGTGAATTGTTTTTCGGAACTCGAAGGAACACGAAGAGGACCATCGTACGGTGGTAAAGGCGGTTTAACACGGTCATCATGTCATGGTTGTACGAGGGCTGGGATACTGCCAGGGCGCCCACACCTAGACAGGAGGACGATTAGGGTCCTCAACCAAAGCCTTTGGCTCAAAAGCCTAACCGCAAGGCAGCGGTGTTGGGCTGGAAATGCAAGTGCATTACCATTTTTACGGAACACGTCGCCACACATGTTCCAACCCCCAACCTGGAGGGCCAGGAGACTGTGTTCGTCAGACCTCTACCCATGGACCAACCTGGTATGAGAGACTCTGTGAGTGTCACGCGGGCACTCCCCAGTATAGCTCAATGGGTCGCCGAGGTACACAAACCGCCACACCACGGTAAGGGCCAGTCTCTTCGTGGTTATATAGCGCAAACACTTCAGCAAACTGGTGAACCAACCGACATGTGTCGACTGGACTACACTGGATAGACTGCTCCAAAGAAACAAAACTATTCCTGGACCTTTCTTCAACCTTGAAAGCGTGACACCAGGCAAACATGCGATGACGGAATGGCTAGAACTGTTTAACCCTTGGTGGTACAACGCTGGAGAGTACACTTCAACTCCTCCAACTATAACATAATCTGGCTAGGGCAGGGAGTTCCATCGGAATTCGAGGGTGCATCAATCATGCCACTGTACAAAGGAAAAGGAAACCTGGCAACTACAGAGCCATCTGCCTGCACATCTGCGTGGGCAAGCTCCTAGCACGAGTATTACTCAACCACGTGACAGCTGATGTGATCGAAGGACGTCTCTGAGGAACAATGTGAATTCCGTGCTGATCGATATTTGCTGCTTGACAGCAAGGAAGTCTACGTTCCGTCCTCGTAGCCTTCACGAAAGTCTTCGACTCCATCAACCGAGAAATATTCTAGACATTTCTTTCCGAAGTTCCTTAACCTCATCCAATGCGTACCTCGCAACGTGACCGAATTTGTACACAATACCGACTAGCGTCCTTGTCCATGATCTCTCCATAATGATAATAGTCGTTCACCTGTTACTCCCTTTCGATGCGTGACTACCGTGCCACCCGAGATAAGCACAGGGCCTAAGATAATAGCAGATTATTCAAGCCAATGTAGCAACATTCAAGATGCCGGTGTTACTTTCGAACCACAGTCCTTCCGTCAGTAAGTTCCCTCCTTATTCACTGAGCCATCTCGAGCTTTGCCGAATATCCGTGCAACTTCACGGACAGTACATCAGTGTTCAGAACTGATACTTGCAATACAGCGATTGGAACTTATATATACAAATTTCGAAATGCGTAAAACACCTCGGTTATCTCTGCCTGGGTTTTGGATGGCATTTCAGTGACTACTTAACCAGAAGCATAAGCTTTCTTGTGCAAGGCGCATGCATAAGGACGGGATTATTTCAATCACTTCATTCAAAAATACTTCAAACTTCTCTTCGAACATGGCAGTGATATCCTCTGCATGTTACAGTAGGTCGCGATAGCTCAGTGGTTATGGTGCGACTTACTGACGGAAGTCCGTGATTCCAACCCAAACCTCGGCATCTCGACTTCTATCTAGGCTCGGGCAACTGGCTGTATCTCGGCTCCCGTGCTTCTTTCCAGTAGCATGACAGCTATGTGTCTAAGGTGTTATTTCATAGACAACATGCATACTCCATGTTTTTATCAGCAGCAATTTGAACACCAGGACTTCGAAGGTCTCCTAGCGTTCTCACCATCTCGTCGATCACGAAACTGAACAGAAATGGAAATACTGAGCATCCTTGTTGGACTTCACTTCGTGCACGGAAGCTTCTGGGAGGCGTTCTTGTACTCTTACGCACCCGTAAGTCTGAGACTACAAAGAAAATATACTCACATTTGCGCATTGCTTGCTGAGCAAGCAATTTAAGGAGAACAGGTCGGTCAGCTGAGTCAAATCGAAGCATACTTATATTGTGGAATCCCGCTTGCTCCTCCCGAGTCAGTCTTTCACGAGCTACCACAAGGCGACGAAGGACAAGTCAATCAATCACTCAATTTATCAACTACAAACCGTATACCATAGGCACATTGTTTCCAGCTGCTACAGTTTCGATCACCGGAAAACGGGAATGTGGGACGTACAACGAAGCCTTGGAGGCGAAGGTATGTTCAGTTTGTTCGGAAATTGAGTAGCTACGCATTGAAGGCGATAGTTTTGCTGCACGAGCGCCACTGACTGCGCGATTGGGCCATTTCTGCCAGTGTCATTAACCACTGGCGATTTGAGTCCCGGGGTCCCCATCCAGGGAGGCGGCAGTTGCCCGCCCGACTAAGTTTACTGGCTAGCGCTTTCGTACTTCGTTGCCAGGTCATACACTGTCCACCTCTCGGTCGCTTCCACTCAGCACAGGGCTGGGCGAAAAGAGCTCTGCGGGGCAGACGGTCTTCTGGCATGCGGAGTACATGTCCCAACCAGCGCAACCTATGAAGCGTGAGTAATTCATCTATCGCGGGAGAGTTCCTTCTTCCTAAGACCAACTGGCGTACCTCAGCATTACTAATCCGATGTTCCCACCAGACCTGACCAATGCTGCGGAGACATCGATGATCAAACACTGACATCTTCCGTACGTCCTCTGCACGTAGGGGCCACGTCTCTGATCCATAAAGCAGTATGGATCGAACCACCGCACTGTAAACTCTTCCCTTGACAGACAAGCTCACGTCACGTCGGCGCCACAGGTGTCGGAGGTTGGCAAAAGCTGCCCTGGCCTTTCCGATTCGAGAAATGATCTCATCTCCAGCCAGTCCACCGGAACTTATACAGCTGCCCAGGTAAACAAATTTATCTACCACGTCGATTGGCTCACCTGCAAGCATGAGGTGCGGGTTTGATCCCACCCAGTCTTGTAGCAGCACTTTACACTTTGCGGGTGTGAAGCGCATGCCAAACCGTGCGGCAGAGTTAGTTAGGTTATTTAAGATCATTTGCATTTCGGAAGGGTCTGAACCAAGGAGAGCAATATCGTCCGCATACTCAATGTCTGCGAGGGAACGTCCCGGGAGCATTTCGACTCCCGAGGTTTCAGAGGCAGGCAGAGAAATTTCAAGCAGCATGTCAATAACAAAGTTGAAAAGGAAAGGGGAAAGAGGACAGCCTTGTCTTACACCACTGGACGTGGTGAACTCAGGCGAGAGCTTCCCGTATACTCGTACGCGCCCACAGGAGTCCGCATACAGTGCCTTGATAAGAGATAGAAATTTGGAAGGGACACCTTTGATCGCCAGACACTGCCAAAGTTGCTGACGATCGACAGAATCAAAGGCAGCTTTCAAATCCAGAAAAACGACCAACGTGGGACGTCTGAAGGAGTGGCGCTGTTCAAGAATTTGTCTCAAGGTGAAGATATGGTCGATGCATCCTCGACCGGGGCGAAACCCAGCTTGATTCTCACGAGTCTGTCTCTCGCGATAATCCATCAACCTGCGCAAAATAATGCCAGAGAGTACCTTAGATGCGACGGATACCAGACTGATACCACGATGGTTTTCACATGACGTTCTTGCTCCCTTTTTGAAAACTGGGATGACGGTCGAGGAGCTCCATTCGGCTGGTATTCTGTTTTCGTTCCAAATCTTCTGCAGTATGGTTGTCAGACTGTTCACCAGGACCTCGCCACCTTCTTTGAAGAGCGCGGGGTGTAGACCATCCGGGCCAGGTGCCTTGTCGCGCTTCAGAATTGAAATCTCACGCTGGATTTCGGTTGCTGATGGTGGGTTGGTGTCAATGTTCCATTCGGGCCTGCTTGGTTCTTCCAGTGGTTGTGTTGAAGGGGACCAGGTGAACTGTTCTTGGAAGTGCTCAGCCCACCGCTCAAGATGGCGATTGAGGGAGTGAATTGTTGTTCCGTCTTTTTCGCATATTGTCTCACTGACACCTGCCTTCTTGTGACGGTTGATCGAATCAGTTGAAACAGGGCGCGGCTGTTGCCTGCAGCAAAGGCCTTCTCCATTTTCTGGGCCTTCGAAATCCACCAGCGTTCTCTGTCATTCTTCAAGCTCCTGATTATCCGGCGTTTGAGGGATCTGCGTGCGCCATCATAGTCGCTAGTTGCTGGTATGGACTTTCTGGCAGCAATAAGATCTGCTGATCTCGAAGATATCCAGTGTTCATTGAGTCGAATCAGATGGGCTGGACAAGCAGTTCTGAAAGCTGAGAGAGTAGCTTCTTTAACTCGTCTCCATTCAATCTCCAGGCAATCCGCAAGGCTATGCGTTTCTAGTAGCAAAGTGATAAGCAGGCCTGCACAATGGCACGACCAGGGTTAAGTTGCGTACCCTGGAAGGAACGACAGTCCTTAACTGAGGCTCTCCATCGGTAACTGATAGGCATATGGTCTAATTGAGTCCACGGCTGTCTTGTGGTAGGTGGCCTCCAAGTAACTCGGTGTGAGTGTTTGTGTTGGAAGTTCGTACTGGCCAGGAACAGACGATGATCTGCACACAACTGAAGAAGCCGCTCTCCATTATCCGTACGCACAGCATCGACTCCAAATCTACCACCCAACTGTGCTTCTTCCGGACTTAGCCGTCCAACTTGGGCATTCATATCACCCGTCAGGATTACTATATCCGTCCTTCTTGCCGACCGAAGCAGTCGTGACAGATCTTGATAAAACTCGTCCTTCTCATTCTCAGAACTGCTGTCTGTTGGGGCGTATGCTGATACGACAAACAAACACCGTTTACCGCATCGACCTGCGTTAATCTTAATTGAGCCAGACAGCCGCACAGCGCAAAGGCGACTGTTTACTGGGATCCAGTCCAGTAAGGCGCTTTCAGCCTTGGGGCTGAGTGCAACTCCCACACCGTAGATACCACGAGCTATTGCGTCAGGATCACCGGATGTCCGAAGAGTGAAATGTGGAACATCTGGGTTCGCCCTAAGCGGCTTGAGAAGCACGACCGAAGTGCTTCCTTCTGGTGGCATGGCAGCTAGGTAGTGAAAGGGTGCTACAGCTGAACGTATTTTTCATAATTTTAAGATCCAAATAAATGGCTACAAGAATTGTTCAAACTGATTGAGACGTCCCTCTTTACTCAAGATGGTTGCACATCATCACCGACATCATGACATCAGTGTTCAACACCGATGCTTCGCTGGCGTAATGGTTGCACCACTTTGATCTTTGATTTCGCTCACAGGTCGTTTCCTGGGACTCAAATATTATTCGGACACTCTTGGTCTCTCCCATTTCCTTAGCCTTCAGTGTTCACCAGACTTCACGGTTGACGCTTAGTTTCACTTGAAGTCCGGTGAGTCGGGCTAAATTATGGTCGGGGCCGGTGTGAACATTTCTCCGAGATTGAAACAGTCCCACTGTTCCATATGACATCCAAGTTTTCCTGGTAGCGCCGTATCACAGGCGAAACTGATGGCCTCATGAAAAAATGACGATCTCATTCCAATAGGAATTGGTATCCACCAATGGAGCACATAGAAGATAATAGCTTAGCTTTGGGATCTTCTAACCTGTCAGTTGCCAGCCGAGCTGTCCGCCATTTATGCGGCCCCGAAGGACGAAGAGAAGCAACTCCAGACGAGTGTTTAGCGAGAATTCACACAAATGTTCCCAAACGACTGGCGGTCATTTTGTCCTCATCGTCGGTAACCGCCGGCAATATGATCAATTTGGGTCCGATATCAGTGGACACCATGTGACCAAACGACTTCGGTTACTTTTAAATGCGTAAAAACAGTCAACATGCAACTGGAGCATTTGTTCACAGCTGTCTGCGCACCGAGTCCAATCCATGTCCATCACCAGTTGAGCCAAAGATGCGCTGAGTCTACCTAATTGTGTTCAAATCTCCGGGAACAACAATCATACCTGAGCTCACAGCTCGCCGTAACAGGAAACTCAAATTGTCATTTCAGAGTTACAGTTTGGTGGCATGGCAACTAGGCACTGAAAGGATATTGCAGCTGAACGATATATACAGTTGGTTGGGGAGAAGCATACACGATAAACAGACAACAATCAGCTTCCATTCCACCAGACAAATCACACAGATGCGTCTGTCAACAGCTATCCATTCAAGTAAGGTTTTTTAGCTCGATGCTGACTCTGTATATCCTGTCACAGGGGCCTCTGGATCGACAGAGGTGCGTAGTCTCAAGCGATTGGAGAGTGACGGGGCAGTTAGCTCAATGACTGTGCTTTCATCTCGAATTCTTGTTTCTCATACGTAGCACACTTCAATGCCAAGTGAACCTAGTGTATAAGCAAAATCAGCCTGTCTTTTTGCTTGCTTCCCACTGCAAGCATTAAAAGCAGCAAGACAGACCTGGCTTTGATGATTTAACATTGATTTCGAGACCCCTAAAACTGTCGGCGCTGGCTAAAACGCAGATGTTGCAGCTTAAACTTGAGCAAGCCGAGTCGGGTTGTCAGTCCTAAACGATGGGCCTACAGCGAGAGTTTTATTAAGGAGGTGAAGGAAGAAGCATGTGACAGGGAAAACAGCGCCCGCATTACGTCTGTTTTCTCTTACCTGCTCTGCTGTATGCAGAAAGTAAGATAACACTGCGATGACCGATATGGGATAACTATTTTTGATTGAATGATTCTGCCGACTACCGTGAGTAAGGCTTTCGTTGAGGATGATGATGGCGTACAGTTCGAGTACCGACCTGATGGTCATCTGTTCAATATAAGACATTTTAACGCGCGTATTCTGCTCAACACCAGACGGAGGACGACGTTTCAGCATGTGCGTATGTGTTCGCACATACGTGTGATGAACTTCAATGCCTAGCTTAGAACCTTGCAGCTGCTGCTGCTGTGTAGTCCGGCCTGTGCATCATCAAGAACTGAACTTCCCCAGTGTTTTTTCCGCCCATCAAGAGTGGAACAGAGTTCAGGAGTTACGTTCCCTCGGGAACAAGTTTGCTGACTTGACCGTCGACTGTGAGCGGAAATCATGTGTTGCCAAGGTTAGTGTGAATTCGATAAACTCGATAGTGACACTGAAGACAAAGTTACACGTCCTAAAGGCAATAATACTGTCTGTCCTATTGTACTGCGTTCGAATACTCACCATGTACCGGCACGCACTCCGGTATGTGACTAGATTTTCCATGCACTACCTGAGGTAAATACTTGCTCTTCACTGAACTGAACGGGTGCCGGGCAGGTAGGTCCTCTGATGGGCACTTTGTGATGGGTGGATTATACGATCGCATTAAACCATCTACGATGGATGGGGAACATCTACCGAATAGATGGGTGCAGAGTTCCGGGGTACCTTCTCTACCGTCAGCTGAAAACAGACGGAACCCCTGGGGTAAAAGCTCGGATAGTCGGAAGTGTAAAAGCTGATCACATTGATTTTTCAAGTGGGGAGCTGAAGCGCAAAAAAGGACTTTATAAAGAGAAAAAACGAACTGGAATTTGTTAATTCAGCGGTCGTTCACTTCATGCCGGAGAACTGAGGCCTGAAAGACGGAAGAGTATAATGGGAGTTGTTGGGCCTGGAGACCGAGCAGGATCTGCTGTGATTGTGGTCACGTTTGTGTGTCGGCCACCGGCGAAATCTCGGCAGATAAAGTGAGTTCATTGGATCCACCTTAGCTACCTGAGATTCGAAAAGAACATCGTTTCGTGGCCTGGCTGCCGCGCTACCCGAAGGATGAATCAGGACTGAGATTACCAACATAGTCAAGCCTATGACAATGTTGGAGTGCGTTTCCGTGACCTTCGGCATACAGACCAAAACTTATTAAAACGCCTTGTCACAACAAATAACTCGAAGTACTGAGCCCACGATGGTGCTAAGGATGACCTTCAATGATCATCATAAAGTGAACGGAATCAAGTAGAATCACGGCTACTCACAAACCCGTATCGATGCATTATAGATTCTACTTAGTAGTGCAGCCTCCCATCTCTCCAAAACGGACACCATTATGTTCAGCTGCTAGGGTGTTCCTATCTGTATGGGCGAAAACCCCACTCTGAATATTCTGAAGCGTTAGGCCTACAACGGTGCTAGAAGTGACTTTTACCATCATTGTATAGACTAACATTAGCTAATCATTTTGGTGTACCTATGATGACTTATGTGTGGTGGGGGCGCCAGACAACTCTTCGCATACTCTATGGATATAACCTGATTAATCTTGTTAACCGACCTAATCTTAGAGAGCGGTAAGTGATTCCCCTCAGAGTAGCTCTGGTTTGATTGCCGGACTTAACGCTGCTATTCGCTGCCGTCTCAAATCTACAACGTGTTGTGTTTTCCTGTTTTGAACTGTGATTTAATGTATCCTGGTGCATTCCATTCAAGTGTATTTCGTATCTGCATCTGCAAAATACCCACAATAACGCCCGGACATTCGGAAGCGTACAGCGATGATGGAGGTGACTTTCTGTGGCCATTTTTGTACAGATCTAGCAGAACAATCACCACCACTGGCTAGCCCTATGTGTGCCTAAGATGCATCTTCTGGTGCAAACCACTAGGTGATTTTGCACTGTGGAACACAACTTCCAAGTTGTACCCGTTTGAATTGACGATCATGAACCACCAGTTGGGTGTACTGGTGGCTCTAGAGCTACCCTCTCGTGTTCACCTGGTCTTATTCACTCGGGTTTACACCGGGTTCAAGTCGTCCAGACGTATGCATATTCGAAGCTGTCGTTTTTACTGCGTTACTCCAGGCGCCTTCGCGTCGTGTAGCTGTTGCACACCTGAGTATTTTGCACCAATAACACTGCCGATTATTTTTGTAGCACTTTATCGCTCTTTGTCGGATCTGCCGGTTTTTTCATCGTTCGACCAGAATCCTTCCTCCGATGGTACATGTTCGCGATCCCTCCTCCTCGGCAAACTCATCGCATTATCAGACTCGGCACTGGAAGTTTAACTGGACCGTGCATTTCACTGAGTCTGTTATTTCCGGACTCGCCAACCTGCGTATCAAAAAGATATGTGCAGACGAACATCCACTACTGGTAATTGTCATTTTGGTTCTAATGCCGGAGTCCCCACTCCTGAAATATAAATAAACTCCAGATGTTTCCTTTTTCACTACCACCTGTTGATTTTTCTTGCCTTACCCTTTTCTTAAACTAGCATTTCTTACTGAGGTTGAAGAAAATTAACTGGAATAAACGTTACGGATATGACCTTACACTCATGATCTCGAATTCATTTGGCCCTAACAATATTCCGATTACTGATACGTAACGAAAGTGAACACAGACCACATCCAATAGGTGCGCCCAGTCGGAAAATCGGTTTTTAAGGCCCCAGCTAAGTGATCAGTTACGAAGTTTTCCGTTTTGTTGTAAATTCCCTTGAGTCTTGTTTTATCTTGATTGGTCAGTTGTCCTTAAATTGTCAGTGTTTGCTACACTTCATTGGCCGCATCACTTATTTTGTGTGTTGTAGATCTTGGATGCCAATGATCTGCAGATCGAAACGGTCAAAATATCCGGCCAAGCGACCGAATGGAAAATACTACCACATTCTACTAAGGAACTTGGCTCACGACTTGAAATTGAAGTCCCTACTAAGGACAACGAGTAAGTCATTCACTCGGGGTCGTCCTGTTTTTCACCTCTGATATACTTGCTTACAATTTACTATCTAACTCAAGTTGTCTTTCAATGTGCGCGTTTACTAAACTAGCTTCTTGTGAGGTGAATTCACCCAAAACTGTAGCCACTTTATTTCTCAACATTGAAGCATTTGGTGTGACATCTCCTTCATTATATCCCCCTCTGCAGTGTACAGTCATCTTTGTTACATATAGTTCAGCTCAGTTTTTACCTTGGGTCTTGTCGTCACAAAATTTTTGGCGCTGGTAGTGAAAGCTGAGGAAGGAACTTAGGATTCGAAAACTACTGTGAAAAATATAGGTCAACTAATCGGTATTGATGATAAACGAGTGGATGCAGAAGCGTTATTGGTTATTTGGCTTCTACGTGTCGGTAAGAGCGATTAGCCGATGATGGCACTCGTAGACGGCTTGAGCCGAAATGACTAATACTCGCCGTTGAGCTTTTCATGCTCTGTCTTCAGGTCGTCTCTCGTCCACCCCGTGTCTTTCAGTCGTCGTAATTTTCAGCAAACAGAACACATACAGACAACCAAGCATGACCAAACCAGCACCGCCGTTGCAACTTTGTGAGTTTCCTGTTTGTTACCGAAAACCATTTGTGCTGTTCAGCACCACTTACTCCGATTTCCCTGGATATATCCCATCACCCAGTTCGTCAGTGATACTGCCATTCGAAGATACGTGAGTTTAGCAGAAACATCTGGCGCCCTGTCCAGGTAGGCTGTTGTGTCCCTCCAGCCTTAGAGTAGCACTTCGCACTTTGGATGTGTTAAGTGCATTCCGAACTCTGTGACAAAATTAGCTACATTAATCATTACATTTTGTGTTTTATATTCGAACGGAATATGACCCAAGTAGCACGACGTCGCCTACATACTTTAGGTACCCAGTTTCTCTCTAGACGAGGTTCCATGCCGGAGGAACTAGACGCCGCAAAGGTTTGGTACATAACAGTTTCGATCACGAATTTGCACAATGACGGGTGACGCTACTGTTGATTATCAACCCATAAGAATATTCACCGTGGACCACCGCAAGTGCCGACCTGTAGGCCTTGAAAAGATGTCGCCAAAAAATAGCACGATTGTATCGAATGCTGCCTAAAGATATAAGCAGATGATCATTGGTTTCTCTTATGTGACCTGGACAGGGCATGAGGAAGAAAATCAGTACCTAATCCTTTCTTCTGCGACGCAAACTTTGGTTGCCAGCTTCGTCCTCGGTTGGGAAGTACTTGTGGCGTTTATCATCCGATCAGCCGCATTGTTCCTCAAAACGTTCGGTCAGTCGAACTGAACGGTCAGACATCGTACGGACTGTAGATCCGTCCTTTTTTGCTACGATTTCACTAACTGATATTCTCTTTGGTCCACTGTTGCCAACCTAAGTTGCTTCCCTATTTTGCTTTCGGATGCACCCTTCCGAATGCTGACTCAGTTGCAGTCCATATTCCTGACCGCTTTTTGTTTGGCCATCCGGTTCGATTCATGTGTCTTTTAGGCATTCAAATTTGAGCCGATGGGTATAATGCGTGGCATACGCTGGGAAGCGCACCACGAGGTGAACACTGGTATGGAGTCTGTACATTTATTTCATATTTGGCGACAGCGTTGAACACACGACCATCAACTAAAGCTGACCGTTATGTAGTTGCTCTGAGTGCTCGATTGGTTGCGGTTTGGAGGACATCGATTGACATGATTTACTCCTTTGTATTGCGGCAAGCAGATAATGAACGGCAGCTAGTTGTATGGGGCAGTCGTCATCATCGTTGCTGATAGAATCTACACCTATTCTGTCATCAACTCGCTGTTCACGTTCATTGATTCTTTGAATCTCGCGGCGAGATGGCTCAGTGGTTGGAGCCCGAATTTACTGTCCGAATGGTCCGTGGTTCGAACTTGACCTCTGCCTCTTAACTTCCTTGTCTGAGCTTGGGCAACTCGGCAGTATCCTGGCGGTCGTTCACCTGAACCAGTAGGGCACGGCGTTTTCGGCCCTCAATTCCTACATCATTTGGACGATGTTGCGTTACTGCTGCATCATCAGAACCCCGGAGATTAACTCACAAGGAGAAAAAGAGTTGGTTCAGGTTGCACTGGGATGCCTTACGAGATTCAGTCTTCTATGCGCGTTTCAGGTATTTAGCACTCGTCAACGTTTAGCGAAGTGTGTGTGATTACTGAATGTCCGTTGATGTATCTGGCGCATAGTTTGGACGTTTCTATATTGAAAAGATTCCTTGAACTTAGAACCGTATACTGAGTTGGTAATTTCTAGGCTAGGTTAACACAGTTTGAGATAGAGGGGATTGTCGTGATAAGAGGAGTAAGTAGAATTGGCAATGATCGATGCGAATGATTACTTGTTGCATCCATACTGCGCGAGTAGGCGCGGACTTTCAGTTACCCAGGCGAGAAACGTGTGAAACCTCTCGTCCGCAAGGAGTCTGAAATATCAAAGGTTTTAAACTAGAACCCTGTCCTTACCCATCAAATCAACAGTCCGACCCACAAGGTTATGGGAATTAAGGATCTATTGAGGAACCCGCACCGCAGCACGTAACCCAGATATCTGACCTATCTGGACGTCGGAAAGCAGGGGGGCTAAGCCACGATAGACTAACACTTGGTGTCATGTTGCGTAGCTTGCCTCTCCTGAATAACATCGGGTTTTTGGTTTTCAGAGCTTTTTACATTGTGTTGAACAATGCACCGGTGGTAACGGTCAGCTGTTGAACGATCGGCATGTGCGATTTTTAACCCATCCTCAACGGATTGCCCTCTTCCAATCCCAGTGACCTTACAGAATCAAGAATAGTAGAACAGAGTGGCATAAACGGATGCATCACCATAACATGGGGAGGGCATCATCGACCGAAGTATGCACTCATCTGTGCTATTTATCAGTACCGATTTGACAGTGTATACTACTGATGGAACATGCGAGTAATCTATAGTTTGGTGTCCAAGCTCAACCCCCGCATCTGATGGAAGGTGAAGTTTATTACGAAAATTGTGAAACTGCTTTGCAGTGTTCGTTTACTATTCTGTAATAGCCAATGAATATCCAGAAAAGTTCAGGAGCACATGCGAATATTCAGCTTTTAAAGAATAGTGCATATGAGATATTTACTTTCCTGTCTAATGACTTGTAACTGCTTATTTCGCACTTGCTTTCCTCCTTTAATCGATACCGTTGAGGTTACAGCTCGTCTACACACTCAGCCTCTATTGCATCCTTTTGACAGTAAGTTCTCTGAGAACTCTTCGATAGTCCACTACTAGCTTCGTTCTTTTTGTGCCTAAGCGGGCGAGATGGCCTAAGTGGTTAGAGCGCGAATTTACTGACCGCAAGGTCCGTGGTTCGAACCCCACCTCTGCCTCTCGACTTCCCCTGTCTAGGCTTGGGCAACCTGGCAGTATCTCAGCCGTCGTGCTTCCTTCGGGTAGCATGGCAGCTAGACACCGAAAGGGTGTTACAGCTGAACGATTTTTTTTCTTTTTGTGCCCCATAAGGTAGGCGTTGTCCGAATTGTACGCGGTGCATTAAGCTAAAGAATGCTATAAATGAGTGTCAGTTGAGTATCTCCTCAGTGCCAATATAATTTGCAAATGAGTGTATTTCAGCAATTCTGCATTGTATTATTCCCTAGCTGCACACCTGGATGTGGCTATCCGGCAGTGTACGAATAAAACACTTTACGTTGTATATACCCTCCGTGAGCTGTTAGAGCTTATTATTCATTCAATTTTGGTTGTTTGAATCAGGTTTGACGTCGAAATTCATTATCGAACTTCGCCAGAGTCAAGTGCTTTGCAATGGCTCGAACCAGAATTGACCGCAGACAAGCGTCTTCCATTTATGTTCAGTCAATGTCAGGCGATCCACGCTCGAAGCTTGTTTCCCTGTCAGGATACTCCTAGTGTGAAGGCAACTTTCGAAGCTGTGGTACGTTAATTGAGTAAGGAAACTCTTAATATTTCGCACTTTTTACATGCTCAATTTTTGTAACAGCTCTTTGGTTGCATCGGTGCGTGTGTGTGGTGAGAATATTTTTTATCCAGCTTGGTCGCATGTTCTTCTTAGTTGTACTTAGTTTTACACGCCCGGAAAATGTACTACCCCGTTCGCATTCCTATTATTTCCAAAACCAAGAATGCTTGAGTATTCTGATGAACAGCGCTTGAGAGAGCGTAATCTCTAAGTTGACAGTTGATGCTAACCACTTCCAAAGTTATGTTATTTTGGTGGCAACTGGGCTCGAACTGACGTACTGCGGATGGAAAAGTCGGTTTTTCTCCTGCATTCTCCCGCGTGTTTCAAGAACTACTCTTGTTCGAACGCGAATTGTAACCTAGCCCAATCTTGTTTAACTCGATTTCAAAAAAGGATGGAACAAACAACGAAGAGCTGGCCTAGTCTATTTCACTCCACCTGGTAGAAGCAATTTAAGACATATACCTGCTTTTTCAGTGCAATCATTCGTGGGCTCAGAAGGGATGCTTACAGTATTGTCCGATGCAACCGATACACGTAGAACTCTTACGCATATCAAAGTGATGGGAATCCTTGTTCAGTGTCAGATCTGCCATTCCTATCGTCTAAATACAGCAGCATAATGTGTTGATTCAGAATGACAGTTCTAGCGGAAATGACTTTAGCAGCTTCACTGATTCAACTTTCAGGGCACAGGCCGTCCAGTAGACCGATCTGCAGTAATAACATGAAAGCAACTGCTTGAGGTTGTTTTGGATGAATTTCTTGTCGTCGAAACGGATACTTTTTCAATTCACAGAAAAGTGGCTCATTGCTGAAGCATACTAAAGCCCCATGAATCTTCCGAAAGCATTGACTTGAGGCATTCCGTTGTGCCATGGTTGTTGAACCATCTTCATGTGTCAAGCACAGGGTGTACACATAATGTGCACTATTTTCACTCCATAGCGGATCCTGGACTCTCCCATCAATGAAACTCTCTCAGTATGACACGTGTGTTTTCAAACTAACAACACAATCAGTCGGTTTGAGATGAACTCATTTCCACAACCACATGTTTTCTGACGTGACTGCAAATTAACCCGCTTCGCTACTCCTGTCACACCGTCTTTGGTCTAGCTGTTTTTCACTCGATAACCCGCTGTTTCATGCAATCAACAGAGTAAACAGTCGCGTACTTTCAATGCACCGTTCATTTGCTACCCACTTCTACCCTCACTGACGGGTTTAATGAATTGCGATCCAGTCATGCGCCATAGGTGTCTCAACTTAGCAAACGCGACCTGACCCTTGCATATTCGTATATTGGCCTCATCTATCACACTACAATCGGAACTAATACAACCTCCAAGGTACGTAAAACGCTCCACAACTTCGAGTGCCTCCCCCTGGGTTGTTTGTACGTTTGGCGCTGTTCTAGCACCTGACGAAGTGTGAAGATTTGGTCAACGCAACCCCTACCAGGCCGGAACCCCGCTTCCTGGTCTCGAGTCAGTGTTTCACGAGCCACCATAAGGCGACGAAGCACAAGTGACACCAGGAGTCTCGTTACAACCGGGGTCAAGCTTATCCCCCTGTGGTTACTGCACTCGCTACGAGCCCCTTTTTTGAAAATGGGCACCGTCACCGACTCCTCCCAGTTGTATGGGATAGTCTCTTTTTCGCAAATACAGGCAAACAGATAAGATAGATTAAGCATTTTTGGGGGAAAAGGTTTCCGAATTAGCCGGTCTTTGTGACAGATGTCCGCCGTGTTCACACCTACAGTGCTTTCAATCAGTTCGACCTGCGCACACTGATTTTCACCATCAACATTGGTGGTATTTGCTGTAGGTACAACTATTTTGCAAACACAGGCCTACATACTTTCCTATCTCAATCATTTGTGACGATCTTCCTCGGTGAAATTAGTCCTTTCATTTTGTGATTGTACGCTACAGAGAGGTTGTACTGTCCAATTGCATTTTGGTTAGACCGTATTTCCTGCTCCTTCTGTTACCGGAATGAGATTTACGTCTGTCAGTTTGGTGGTCAAGTCCACAGATGCCGTGTTTATCGAGGTCGTTTACATTTCACTCTAAATTTATACAGTTTTGAGCACAGTCTAGGTAAGTATGAGACAAAAGAGTTGCATGAATCTCACTTTTCCTGAAGCACCTTTATTATGTCTTCTACTCTGATTCGCCGCAAAGGTTCATGTTCCCAAGGATACTGTGGTTGTGATGGGCGCCGTCCGTGTCAAAGAACCTTCAGTGTCCTCTCGTGGAGACGATTGGCGTGAATATCACTTTGTACAAACTGTACCCATTCCAAGTTACCTAGTCACCATTGCCTGCGGCGATTTGGCCTCCGAGTAAGTCATGTTGCTGGACAGAAGCTCTTGGTTGAACAAGGTCGTTTGAACGGTTCTTTGATTGTTTGCTTTTGCTTTCTACCTCCTACAGACGTATCGGACCCAGGTCGTCGGTGTGGGCCGAACCTAGTGTGGTGAAAAAGGCGGCTAATGAATTTTCGGATACGGAAAAAATGATTGCAGCTGGTGAACAGCTATGCGGTCCTTACATATGGAAGATCTACGATATTCTGGTGCTTCCGCCAACGTTCCCCTATGGTGGTATGGAAAATCCGTGTCTCACTTTCGTCTCTCCAACCATTATTGTACGTTATTCTCAGATGCGGTAAAAGACAAATTTAATGCGAAAATAGTTCGATAGGCACGTATACGAAATTACAGTGTTTCGTTGATTCCTTCCTGTGGTAATGACTTTTGGTCAGGAATTAGATAACATACTTTAAACGTCTGGTCATATCGAATTACAGGAGTCAGTTAACACAACAGCATTCAGAGTGAAATGAGAAGCTGGACTCCGACAACCAGTTACCATCCCAGTATACGCTGCTAACAGGTGTATACGGGGGGGGGGTATTTGTAGAAAGCTTTTCTAGTCATTTTGAATTGTTTATCCCAATGCATGCACTGTAAGGAGTGGATTTTCTCGATAGAGCTAGTGGACTCAAGAAGGAGCGATCTACTACAATCCCAAAGGAACAGTATCTCACATTCATCTGGTATCTTTCTTTGGTACACGTTTGGTATCCTGTGCTCTACTTCTGTTGTCAGAACTCAATAAGGTCGGTTTTGCACACGTTTTCTATTAGCTACTATTATCGTGTGGTTTGTTGGTGTCTGCTCAGTTACTTTAACCCAAACACTTGCGCTTCGTCACTAAATTTAAAGTCACTGAATTCTGTACACACCTGGTCAATATGTGGGTTAAGTGGTAGCCGTCCTGCCCACCTCACGTCTGACTGGACGTCGCATTAACCTTCCTTCATGTACACATCTGTCGTGGTAAAATCGATCGATAAGTCATTTACACTGAGAGCAGCTGGATTCAGCAACTCAGAAATGACCTCAAAGATATGGAAGATGTGAGTGGTTTCAGTCAGCTTGTGCTCCCACGCTATACTTGGTACCGCCCGCATAGTCACCGTCGTCACTGTCGTCAGCAACAACACAGTAAAACAACTTTATCACTATTGCTTCACTGGTTCTTATATTAGTTGACCGTTTTGCAAAGGAAAACAAAACGGAAACAATTAATATGCTGCATGGGTTTAACCTCAATTATCGACAAAAAATGTGCCCGTTTGTTCGATGATTTGAATTTGAATTCACATTGATTTTGCGTCTGTCTAAAACCGCAAGCTTCTCTAGCAACTGTGTCCTTGTCCATTCTAGGCTGGTGATCGCTCACTGGTGAATGTGATTGCTCATGAGATTGCACATTCATGGACAGGGAACTTGGTGACAAATTCTTCTTGGGAGCATTTCTGGCTCAATGAAGGCCATACGGTCTACCTGGAACGGCTAATTGTGGAACGTCTCTATGGGAAAAAGCAGCGGGACTTGGTGGTGGCGATCGGATATACTGAGCTGATCAACGCTGTAAGTCCTAAATTTTGCTCCCTTGGTTGGCAGTTGGACGTTTTTGTGGGGCTGCTACATCACGTTTCTATGGATTTTTCGTCCTGTCGGACCTGTGATTTCCATATTATACATGCATATATATATATATGCTTCAAAAAGAATCAAGAAATTTTGGCAGTGTTCACCCTACATTTCCCCAACATGGACCACCTCTTTTCTAGGACCAGACAGTGTCAACTGATCTATCTTTAGATATCGGATGCTAAGTTTGTCTCTCGTATTCACCTTTCCTGGGCATTCCTGATTCTGCCTAATAGACTTGACAACTGAAATTTGTGCAACAGCGCAGTACATCCCTAAGGTCATAATCTTCCGGAGGTAATGCCGTCCTTCAATAACAATTATATATATATATATATTCTGAACATATCCGTGAAATCTTTCCTACATCCCAACGCATCACTCCGGCATTTGGGAAAACATGCGTCTGTTGCCGGTGCGTGGCCATTCGTTTGTGGGTCCGAAACACTTGCGTGCACGGATCTGGTCTGGTCTACTTTCCAATCGACAAACCGAAGAAGGATAGACGTCAACTTAACAAATTGACCATTCACCTACAACCAAGTTAACCATTAGGAGAAAAAAACTACGTCAATCGCGTAAGTACAAGCAGTTAATCAGGCTCAAGAAGATAAGAATACGATACGAACTATGGAGAGAACAATCAGACAAGTAAGGTAACTGCCAATGAAAAAGTCGCCATCACAACCAACCGAATTGATGGAAGAAACACAACAACGCAAAACAAACCAGGAACGGACCAATCGAAACCCGGCCCGGGAAACTCTAAAGCACCCATCCAACCAACCTATGGAGCCATGCAGACCACAACCCAACGCAAATCACGATCGGGCCAACAATACTACAAGAAACGTATATACCAATTAGCCAATCACATGACAGCATAATAGATGCTCTTCAAAATCTATATAAACGCAGCTAGACATAGAAGAAGCACTCAACTAGGCACTGACGATGTTTCGCTCGACTCGTGGCAAGCAGCCAAGCTCGGCGGACAGATCAACGATCAACTGATCAACCACCAGTAAGCACACCCTCGTTACCTATAAGTCCACACATTGACCGCAAATTCGGGCGGTGCACGCTCAAAAACTGCTCGCTGATGGGAAGATTTCACCAGCTGCCGTGCGTCCACATGACAACTCCACTTCCTCCATGAATGTCACCGAAATTGTATCATTCTTCATAGGGTAACCTAGCGATCACCACTGAATCACCCACCAGCGTGGATCCTGCACAGACAGAATGGTAGGCGGGTGATCAGGCTAATGCTTACAGATGCATACAATCGCATTAGAAAGTACGCGAGATTAATCAGCAAAATTAACGCAGCCTCCCTGACAATATTGCGGCCGAAATTTTCCAACACTTAAACATTGCAATAGAACAGCCACCGATAACCGCCGCCAAATTATGAATTCAACCAGTCTTGAAAACAAACTCTCCAGGCTAGTTCGTAATGCATAAAAGCCAAGCAACCACGCTACTTCGCTAAGGTAGACACCATACAAAACGACAACACATCATTCTCATCAGAGGAATCAACTTCAACACCCTACACATCATAACATTAGAATCACTACCACATCCACTTACCTCATCCTCACTAGAGACAATCTTCCCTGGTGACCTTAACTGAGCAAAGTCGAACAAACAACACAAACACCGGTTCATGTGCACGGGCTGAACACCAGAGCGGAGTGTGAGTTATGAATAGGGATGGGAAAACGTGTGGAGTCTAAAACGTCTGATACACCACTCCCGAAATGGTCTACGCCTAATCAGCGACTGCCCCGGCTCTCGCATCCTACGTACGCTCAACTCCTTTTTAGGATTCTCCATCAACCCTGAACTGAAATGGTCCGGGTGCATTCCTGTGACAAGTGCCGACTTGGATAAAGTACAAACCTACTCGCATCACCCCCCCCCTCCCTCAATAAACACAGCCTCCGAATATCGCTCCGGCGAACGCCACCCGCCGTTCAAACATTCAGAGTCCGGACTGAGTCATCTGGACTCACCTCACAACTATCCACTAGCCCTAGAGGCCAGCTATCCCGAGGCACAGCTTCACTAGAGACTAGAACCAAGTCCCCACACTTCAACTCTCGAGGTGCTGTGATCCAGCTATTGGGCATCTGCAAAGTCGGGAGATATCCAACGGTGCCAGAAGACACGAGCTGAATAGTGTACTTGTCTCCATCCGGCCTGGTACCGTGAGGCTTAATTGTCGTAACGGCGTATCGCAGGACACCTTCGGACGAGCAACAAACTGTTCAGAGTGAGGGGCTCTAAGTCGTTGCTACCTGACAGCGGTTGAACCATAGGTGGGTTATTCGAAATCCGTGTAGCTTGTGTAGACAGCGTGGTCAGTTGCTTATTGGTTAAGCACTGTTCCTTATATAAACACAAGACAATGCGTCCTACTAACCTGACGATTCGTTACCACACACCACCAGGGTGTCTGACTGCTGGTAAACCACGAAAACGTTCGCAGTTTTGGCAAGGGTGATCGTATATCAATGGACTACGTGATTGTGTGCGAGATGTCAGTGGGCCCAAGTCGGGGTACTTTCCAGACACCAAGTTGGATTCGGAAAGGTTCAGGAATATGTACCAGCCGTTCAGTTAGGGTGAGAGTTTGCGGATGGAGGAGTATTTTGGTCTGCTATTGTAGTACAGATGAATGACTCACTGTATTATTGTTTCTCCTGATACGCCCCACTATTCAACTTGGCCAATCTGTTGTCACACAGACCGAATGCTCGGGCGGCTGTACACTCGCACATGGGTAACGGTTGTTGGACCGAGTGGAGGTGAATTTCACTGTCTCAGTGTTAATTCACTGTTACGACACCAAAACTGTCTCTTCGAGTTACGCGTTGTACGAGGAGCTCCAACTAGGCCGAACAAAGTTGTAGCTGGGTTTCTATAGGTTGTTTGCGTCCCCCCCCCCTCCCTCAATAAACACAGCCTCCGAATATCGCTCCGGCGAACGCCACCCGCCGTTCAAACATTCAGAGTCCGGACTGAGTCATCTGGACTCACCTCACAACTATCCACTAGCCCTAGAGGCCAGCTATCCCGAGGCACAGCTTCACTAGAGACTAGAACCAAGTCCCCACACTTCAACTCTCGAGGTGCTGTGATCCAGCTATTGGGCATCTGCAAAGCCTTGCCAAAACTGCGAACGTTTTCGTGGTTTACCAGCAGTCAGACACCCTGGTGGTGTGTGGTAACGAATCGTCAGGTTAGTAGGACGCATTGTCTTGTGTTTATATAAGGAACAGTGCTTAACCAATAAGCAACTGACCACGCTGTCTACACAAGCTACACGGATTTCGAATAACCCACCTATGGTTCAACCGCTGTCAGGTAGCAACGACTTAGAGCCCCTCACTCTGAACAGTTTGTTGCTCGTCCGAAGGTGTCCTGCGATACGCCGTTACGACAATTAAGCCTCACGGTACCAGGCCGGATGGAGACAAGTACACTATTCAGCTCGTGTCTTCTGGCACCGTTGGATATCTCCCGACTTTGCAGATGCCCAATAGCTGGATCACAGCACCTCGAGAGTTGAAGTGTGGGGACTTGGTTCTAGTCTCTAGTGAAGCTGTGCCTCGGGATAGCTGGCCTCTAGGGCTAGTGGATAGTTGTGAGGTGAGTCCAGATGACTCAGTCCGGACTCTGAATGTTTGAACGGCGGGTGGCGTTCGCCGGAGCGATATTCGGAGGCTGTGTTTATTGAGGGAGGGGGGGGGGTGATGCGAGTAGGTTTGTACTTTATCCAAGTCGGCACTTGTCACAGGAATGCACCCGGACCATTTCAGTTCAGGGTTGATGGAGAATCCTAAAAAGGAGTTGAGCGTACGTAGGATGCGAGAGCCGGGGCAGTCGCTGATTAGGCGTAGACCATTTCGGGAGTGGTGTATCAGACGTTTTAGACTCCACACGTTTTCCCATCCCTATTCATAACTCACACTCCGCTCTGGTGTTCAGCCCGTGCACATGAACCGGTGTTTGTGTTGTTTGTTCGACTTTGCTCAGTTAAGGTCACCAGGGAATTGTAGCCACCCTTGTGCACGCGTGACTGCCTCAAGTGCTTCAACCCGTTTCGCTCGCACTGTTTGTACTTTTGTAATCCAACCAAATCACATGTGGCAGACGAGTGCCTACCGTCGAGTACCGCTACAATCAAAACGAGATCTTCGAATGACCTGTAATACCAGAACCATCAATCAGGCAAAACAAAGTTCGATCTGGGTTTCTATAAGTTATCTGCGTTCGAACAACAATCACGGACGGCAAGCACGACTTATCTTCCGATGCATTGTGAGGCTGTCCCCACGCGTGAACTGTTTCCCACATCCCAACGCATCACACCGGTATTTGCGAAAGACATGCGCCCGTTGCCGGAGCCTGACCAACTGATGGTAGCTCTGAAACACTTGCGTGCACGAATCTACCGAAAATCTGACCCGCATTCTGATCTCCACCGGCAAGTGAATCCTCCTGCGATCTGTGAGAAGTGCACTGCTGTGAAAAACACACCCACATCACATGTGACCGAACACGTACGGCTTCAGTGACTCATGCGTGTTCTGGTCATATTGCAGCAACTGTAATGTAGCATAGGATTTGTCGCAGCAAAACCGTCGGCGGTCAACTGCGGCAAGGTGCCGCGATTTTGCACGCTGTGACAAATCCCATGCTACATTACAGTTGCTGCAATATGACCAGAACACGCATGAGTCACTGAAGCCGTACGTGTTCGGTCACATGTGATGTGGGTGTGTTTTTCACAGCAGTGCACTTCTCACAGATCGCAGGAGGATTCACTTGCCGGTGGAGATCAGAATGCGGGTCAGATTTTCGGTAGATTCGTGCACGCAAGTGTTTCAGAGCTACCATCAGTTGGTCAGGCTCCGGCAACGGGCGCATGTCTTTCGCAAATACCGGTGTGATGCGTTGGGATGTGGGAAACAGTTCACGCGTGGGGACAGCCTCACAATGCATCGGAAGATAAGTCGTGCTTGCCGTCCGTGATTGTTGTTCGAACGCAGATAACTTATAGAAACCCAGATCGAACTTTGTTTTGCCTGATTGATGGTTCTGGTATTACAGGTCATTCGAAGATCTCGTTTTGATTGTAGCGGTACTCGACGGTAGGCACTCGTCTGCCACATGTGATTTGGTTGGATTACAAAAGTACAAACAGTGCGAGCGAAACGGGTTGAAGCACTTGAGGCAGTCACGCGTGCACAAGGGTGGCTACAATTCCCTGGTGACCTTAACTGAGCAAAGTCGAACAAACAACACAAACACCGGTTCATGTGCACGGGCTGAACACCAGAGCGGAGTGTGAGTTATGAATAGGGATGGGAAAACGTGTGGAGTCTAAAACGTCTGATACACCACTCCCGAAATGGTCTACGCCTAATCAGCGACTGCCCCGGCTCTCGCATCCTACGTACGCTCAACTCCTTTTTAGGATTCTCCATCAACCCTGAACTGAAATGGTCCGGGTGCATTCCTGTGACAAGTGCCGACTTGGATAAAGTACAAACCTACTCGCATCCCCCCCCCCTCCCTCAATAAACACAGCCTCCGAATATCGCTCCGGCGAACGCCACCCGCCGTTCAAACATTCAGAGTCCGGACTGAGTCATCTGGACTCACCTCACAACTATCCACTAGCCCTAGAGGCCAGCTATCCCGAGGCACAGCTTCACTAGAGACTAGAACCAAGTCCCCACACTTCAACTCTCGAGGTGCTGTGATCCAGCTATTGGGCATCTGCAAAGTCGGGAGATATCCAACGGTGCCAGAAGACACGAGCTGAATAGTGTACTTGTCTCCATCCGGCCTGGTACCGTGAGGCTTAATTGTCGTAACGGCGTATCGCAGGACACCTTCGGACGAGCAACAAACTGTTCAGAGTGAGGGGCTCTAAGTCGTTGCTACCTGACAGCGGTTGAACCATAGGTGGGTTATTCGAAATCCGTGTAGCTTGTGTAGACAGCGTGGTCAGTTGCTTATTGGTTAAGCACTGTTCCTTATATAAACACAAGACAATGCGTCCTACTAACCTGACGATTCGTTACCACACACCACCAGGGTGTCTGACTGCTGGTAAACCACGAAAACGTTCGCAGTTTTGGCAAGGGTGATCGTATATCAATGGACTACGTGATTGTGTGCGAGATGTCAGTGGGCCCAAGTCGGGGTACTTTCCAGACACCAAGTTGGATTCGGAAAGGTTCAGGAATATGTACCAGCCGTTCAGTTAGGGTGAGAGTTTCTGATCTCCACCGGCAAGTGAATCCTCCTGCGATCTGTGAGAAGTGCACTGCTGTGAAAAACACACCCACATCACATGTGACCGAACACGTACGGCTTCAGTGACTCATGCGTGTTCTGGTCATATTGCAGCAACTGTAATGTAGCATAGGATTTGTCGCAGCAAAACCGTCGGCGGTCAACTGCGGCAAGGTGCCGCGATTTTGCACGCTGTGACAAATCCCATGCTACATTACAGTTGCTGCAATATGACCAGAACACGCATGAGTCACTGAAGCCGTACGTGTTCGGTCACATGTGATGTGGGTGTGTTTTTCACAGCAGTGCACTTCTCACAGATCGCAGGAGGATTCACTTGCCGGTGGAGATCAGAATGCGGGTCAGATTTTCGGTAGATTCGTGCACGCAAGTGTTTCAGAGCTACCATCAGTTGGTCAGGCTCCGGCAACGGGCGCATGTCTTTCGCAAATACCGGTGTGATGCGTTGGGATGTGGGAAACAGTTCACGCGTGGGGACAGCCTCACAATGCATCGGAAGATAAGTCGTGCTTGCCGTCCGTGATTGTTGTTCGAACGCAGATAACTTATAGAAACCCAGATCGAACTTTGTTTTGCCTGATTGATGGTTCTGGTATTACAGGTCATTCGAAGATCTCGTTTTGATTGTAGCGGTACTCGACGGTAGGCACTCGTCTGCCACATGTGATTTGGTTGGATTACAAAAGTACAAACAGTGCGAGCGAAACGGGTTGAAGCACTTGAGGCAGTCACGCGTGCACAAGGGTGGCTACAATTCCCTGGTGACCTTAACTGAGCAAAGTCGAACAAACAACACAAACACCGGTTCATGTGCACGGGCTGAACACCAGAGCGGAGTGTGAGTTATGAATAGGGATGGGAAAACGTGTGGAGTCTAAAACGTCTGATACACCACTCCCGAAATGGTCTACGCCTAATCAGCGACTGCCCCGGCTCTCGCATCCTACGTACGCTCAACTCCTTTTTAGGATTCTCCATCAACCCTGAACTGAAATGGTCCGGGTGCATTCCTGTGACAAGTGCCGACTTGGATAAAGTACAAACCTACTCGCATCACCCCCCCCCTCCCTCAATAAACACAGCCTCCGAATATCGCTCCGGCGAACGCCACCCGCCGTTCAAACATTCAGAGTCCGGACTGAGTCATCTGGACTCACCTCACAACTATCCACTAGCCCTAGAGGCCAGCTATCCCGAGGCACAGCTTCACTAGAGACTAGAACCAAGTCCCCACACTTCAACTCTCGAGGTGCTGTGATCCAGCTATTGGGCATCTGCAAAGTCGGGAGATATCCAACGGTGCCAGAAGACACGAGCTGAATAGTGTACTTGTCTCCATCCGGCCTGGTACCGTGAGGCTTAATTGTCGTAACGGCGTATCGCAGGACACCTTCGGACGAGCAACAAACTGTTCAGAGTGAGGGGCTCTAAGTCGTTGCTACCTGACAGCGGTTGAACCATAGGTGGGTTATTCGAAATCCGTGTAGCTTGTGTAGACAGCGTGGTCAGTTGCTTATTGGTTAAGCACTGTTCCTTATATAAACACAAGACAATGCGTCCTACTAACCTGACGATTCGTTACCACACACCACCAGGGTGTCTGACTGCTGGTAAACCACGAAAACGTTCGCAGTTTTGGCAAGGGTGATCGTATATCAATGGACTACGTGATTGTGTGCGAGATGTCAGTGGGCCCAAGTCGGGGTACTTTCCAGACACCAAGTTGGATTCGGAAAGGTTCAGGAATATGTACCAGCCGTTCAGTTAGGGTGAGAGTTTGCGGATGGAGGAGTATTTTGGTCTGCTATTGTAGTACAGATGAATGACTCACTGTATTATTGTTTCTCCTGATACGCCCCACTATTCAACTTGGCCAATCTGTTGTCACACAGACCGAATGCTCGGGCGGCTGTACACTCGCACATGGGTAACGGTTGTTGGACCGAGTGGAGGTGAATTTCACTGTCTCAGTGTTAATTCACTGTTACGACACCAAAACTGTCTCTTCGAGTTACGCGTTGTACGAGGAGCTCCAACTAGGCCGAACAAAGTTGTAGCTGGGTTTCTATAGGTTGTTTGCGTCGGAACAACGATTACGGAGGGCAAGCACGACTTGTCTTCCGATGCATTGTGAGGCTTTCCCTACGCGTGAACAGTTTCCCACATCCGAACGTATCACATCGGTATTTGGGAAAGGCATGTGGCTGTTGCCGGTGCGTGGCCATTTGTTGGTGGGTCCGAAACATCTGTGTGCACGAATCCACCGAACATCTGACCCGCGTTCTGTTCTCGACCGACAGACGAATCCTTCTGTGATCGTTGAGAAGTTCAGTGCTGTGAAAAGCACGCCCACATGACATGTGACCGCACACGTACGTCTTCAGTGACTCATGGGTGTTCTGGTCATATTGGAGCAACTGTAATGTAGCATGGGATTTGTCACAGCGTGCAAAATCGCGGCACCTTGCCGCAGTTGACCGCCGACGGTTTTGCTGCGACAAATCCTATGCTACATTACAGTTGCTGCAATATGACCAGAACACGCATGAGTCACTGAAGCCGTACGTGTTCGGTCACATGTGATGTGGGTGTGTTTTTCACAGCAGTGCACTTCTCACAGATCGCAGGAGGATTCACTTGCCGGTGGAGATCAGAATGCGGGTCAGATTTTCGGTAGATTCGTGCACGCAAGTGTTTCAGAGCTACCATCAGTTGGTCAGGCTCCGGCAACGGGCGCATGTCTTTCGCAAATACCGGTGTGATGCGTTGGGATGTGGGTTACCACACACCACCAGGGTGTCTGACTGCTGGTAAACCACGAAAACGTTCGCAGTTTTGGCAAGGGTGATCGTATATCAATGGACTACGTGATTGTGTGCGAGATGTCAGTGGGCCCAAGTCGGGGTACTTTCCAGACACCAAGTTGGATTCGGAAAGGTTCAGGAATATGTACCAGCCGTTCAGTTAGGGTGAGAGTTTGCGGATGGAGGAGTATTTTGGTCTGCTATTGTAGTACAGATGAATGACTCACTGTATTATTGTTTCTCCTGATACGCCCCACTATTCAACTTGGCCAATCTGTTGTCACACAGACCGAATGCTCGGGCGGCTGTACACTCGCACATGGGTAACGGTTGTTGGACCGAGTGGAGGTGAATTTCACTGTCTCAGTGTTAATTCACTGTTACGACACCAAAACTGTCTCTTCGAGTTACGCGTTGTACGAGGAGCTCCAACTAGGCCGAACAAAGTTGTAGCTGGGTTTCTATAGGTTGTTTGCGTCGGAACAACGATTACGGAGGGCAAGCACGACTTGTCTTCCGATGCATTGTGAGGCTTTCCCTACGCGTGAACAGTTTCCCACATCCGAACGTATCACATCGGTATTTGGGAAAGGCATGTGGCTGTTGCCGGTGCGTGGCCATTTGTTGGTGGGTCCGAAACATCTGTGTGCACGAATCCACCGAACATCTGACCCGCGTTCTGTTCTCGACCGACAGACGAATCCTTCTGTGATCGTTGAGAAGTTCAGTGCTGTGAAAAGCACGCCCACATGACATGTGACCGCACACGTACGTCTTCAGTGACTCATGGGTGTTCTGGTCATATTGCAGCAACTGTAATGTAGCATGGGATTTGTCACAGCGTGCAAAATCGCGGCACCTTGCCGCAGTTGACCGCCGACGGTTTTGCTGCGACAAATCCTATGCTACATTACAGTTGCTGCAATATGACCAGAACACGCATGAGTCACTGAAGCCGTACGTGTTCGGTCACATGTGATGTGGGTGTGTTTTTCACAGCAGTGCACTTCTCACAGATCGCAGGAGGATTCACTTGCCGGTGGAGATCAGAATGCGGGTCAGATTTTCGGTAGATTCGTGCACGCAAGTGTTTCAGAGCTACCATCAGTTGGTCAGGCTCCGGCAACGGGCGCATGTCTTTCGCAAATACCGGTGTGATGCGTTGGGATGTGGGAAACAGTTCACGCGTGGGGACAGCCTCACAATGCATCGGAAGATAAGTCGTGCTTGCCGTCCGTGATTGTTGTTCGAACGCAGATAACTTATAGAAACCCAGATCGAACTTTGTTTTGCCTGATTGATGGTTCTGGTATTACAGGTCATTCGAAGATCTCGTTTTGATTGTAGCGGTACTCGACGGTAGGCACTCGTCTGCCACATGTGATTTGGTTGGATTACAAAAGTACAAACAGTGCGAGCGAAACGGGTTGAAGCACTTGAGGCAGTCACGCGTGCACAAGGGTGGCTACAATTCCCTGGTGACCTTAACTGAGCAAAGTCGAACAAACAACACAAACACCGGTTCATGTGCACGGGCTGAACACCAGAGCGGAGTGTGAGTTATGAATAGGGATGGGAAAACGTGTGGAGTCTAAAACGTCTGATACACCACTCCCGAAATGGTCTACGCCTAATCAGCGACTGCCCCGGCTCTCGCATCCTACGTACGCTCAACTCCTTTTTAGGATTCTCCATCAACCCTGAACTGAAATGGTCCGGGTGCATTCCTGTGACAAGTGCCGACTTGGATAAAGTACAAACCTACTCGCATCACCCCCCCCCCTCCCTCAATAAACACAGCCTCCGAATATCGCTCCGGCGAACGCCACCCGCCGTTCAAACATTCAGAGTCCGGACTGAGTCATCTGGACTCACCTCACAACTATCCACTAGCCCTAGAGGCCAGCTATCCCGAGGCACAGCTTCACTAGAGACTAGAACCAAGTCCCCACACTTCAACTCTCGAGGTGCTGTGATCCAGCTATTGGGCATCTGCAAAGTCGGGAGATATCCAACGGTGCCAGAAGACACGAGCTGAATAGTGTACTTGTCTCCATCCGGCCTGGTACCGTGAGGCTTAATTGTCGTAACGGCGTATCGCAGGACACCTTCGGACGAGCAACAAACTGTTCAGAGTGAGGGGCTCTAAGTCGTTGCTACCTGACAGCGGTTGAACCATAGGTGGGTTATTCGAAATCCGTGTAGCTTGTGTAGACAGCGTGGTCAGTTGCTTATTGGTTAAGCACTGTTCCTTATATAAACACAAGACAATGCGTCCTACTAACCTGACGATTCGTTACCACACACCACCAGGGTGTCTGACTGCTGGTAAACCACGAAAACGTTCGCAGTTTTGGCAAGGGTGATCGTATATCAATGGACTACGTGATTGTGTGCGAGATGTCAGTGGGCCCAAGTCGGGGTACTTTCCAGACACCAAGTTGGATTCGGAAAGGTTCAGGAATATGTACCAGCCGTTCAGTTAGGGTGAGAGTTTGCGGATGGAGGAGTATTTTGGTCTGCTATTGTAGTACAGATGAATGACTCACTGTATTATTGTTTCTCCTGATACGCCCCACTATTCAACTTGGCCAATCTGTTGTCACACAGACCGAATGCTCGGGCGGCTGTACACTCGCACATGGGTAACGGTTGTTGGACCGAGTGGAGGTGAATTTCACTGTCTCAGTGTTAATTCACTGTTACGACACCAAAACTGTCTCTTCGAGTTACGCGTTGTACGAGGAGCTCCAACTAGGCCGAACAAAGTTGTAGCTGGGTTTCTATAGGTTGTTTGCGTCGGAACAACGATTACGGAGGGCAAGCACGACTTGTCTTCCGATGCATTGTGAGGCTTTCCCTACGCGTGAACAGTTTCCCACATCCGAACGTATCACATCGGTATTTGGGAAAGGCATGTGGCTGTTGCCGGTGCGTGGCCATTTGTTGGTGGGTCCGAAACATCTGTGTGCACGAATCCACCGAACATCTGACCCGCGTTCTGTTCTCGACCGACAGACGAATCCTTCTGTGATCGTTGAGAAGTTCAGTGCTGTGAAAAGCACGCCCACATGACATGTGACCGCACACGTACGTCTTCAGTGACTCATGGGTGTTCTGGTCATATTGGAGCAACTGTAATGTAGCATGGGATTTGTCACAGCGTGCAAAATCGCGGCACCTTGCCGCAGTTGACCGCCGACGGTTTTGCTGCGACAAATCCTATGCTACATTACAGTTGCTCCAATATGACCAGAACACCCATGAGTCACTGAAGACGTACGTGTGCGGTCACATGTCATGTGGGCGTGCTTTTCACAGCACTGAACTTCTCAACGATCACAGAAGGATTCGTCTGTCGGTCGAGAACAGAACGCGGGTCAGATGTTCGGTGGATTCGTGCACACAGATGTTTCGGACCCACCAACAAATGGCCACGCACCGGCAACAGCCACATGCCTTTCCCAAATACCGATGTGATACGTTCGGATGTGGGAAACTGTTCACGCGTAGGGAAAGCCTCACAATGCATCGGAAGACAAGTCGTGCTTGCCCTCCGTAATCGTTGTTCCGACGCAAACAACCTATAGAAACCCAGCTACAACTTTGTTCGGCCTAGTTGGAGCTCCTCGTACAACGCGTAACTCGAAGAGACAGTTTTGGTGTCGTAACAGTGAATTAACACTGAGACAGTGAAATTCACCTCCACTCGGTCCAACAACCGTTACCCATGTGCGAGTGTACAGCCGCCCGAGCATTCGGTCTGTGTGACAACAGATTGGCCAAGTTGAATAGTGGGGCGTATCAGGAGAAACAATAATACAGTGAGTCATTCATCTGTACTACAATAGCAGACCAAAATACTCCTCCATCCGCAAACCCCCCCCCCTCCCTCAATAAACACAGCCTCCGAATATCGCTCCGGCGAACGCCACCCGCCGTTCAAACATTCAGAGTCCGGACTGAGTCATCTGGACTCACCTCACAACTATCCACTAGCCCTAGAGGCCAGCTATCCCGAGGCACAGCTTCACTAGAGACTAGAACCAAGTCCCCACACTTCAACTCTCGAGGTGCTGTGATCCAGCTATTGGGCATCTGCAAAGTCGGGAGATATCCAACGGTGCCAGAAGACTCGAGCTGAATGGTGCTATTTCGATCAAATACTATAAACACCAATGCAGTCGCAGCAGCTTGCATGAAATTGGCGTATGCCTCGCGGGTCGTGTACTTTTTTTGGAAGTTTCGGTGTTGTCCTCTGGTGAATGTTCACTTGTATGTCTTCATGTTCATATATTTAGTGTTTTTTGAGGCTGTTTTCTGTGGTTGCTTTCAGTCCGACGCCTGACTTTCTTTTTTATGTCATCCGTAAATGTTTCTTACTAGGTTCTGTATGTGCGAGCCGTTATATGCGTTAGCAATGTTGTAGCGTCGTTCTTCTGTACTGTCTAGCAACCTTTTAATGGATATTCCCACGCACTCATTATCTTTGGTGCTGCTCTTTACCCATGAGTTTCCAAGTCTGTCTGATTTATTGTTGCGTTTCACTCGTTGACTGACTGATTCTTGGTCTTACGTCGACTGAGTTTGTAGAGGTCATGTTCGGTGAACTCTATTGTGATTGAAGGACGATCGGAAATTCTTGTCTTACCTCCTTCAAATTCAAAAAAAACTATGGTCTCTTAAGCATGGTTTTTATGTGCACCCGAAATTGTTACTCTATCACGTTCAAGGCAAATATTTTTACGTTTTGTAATGTAGGTTGTTGCTTTTATGCGTAGAACATCGTAGTTGTTGCCCTGGTCGTTCAGTTTGTCCGTCCAAAGCATTTTTTCACATCACGCGTGTGATTCTTTTGCTCTTCAGTGCGAAACTCTGGGCAAAGATAACCCGTTTACCAAATTGGTGACTGACCTGGAAGGCGTTCATCCCGATGTTGCCTACAATAGGATCCCTTATGAGAAGGGCTCATTGTTCCTCTACTTTCTGGAACACACATTTGGCAAAGGTGAGCCAATGTTCTTCAGTGTGGTTGCACTGTAGCCAAATTTTCGTGAAGTCACCAAGGTGTATATTTGGCACTCAGTCGTTTTCGTCGTTTCGGGATTGTCAATAGCCAACACAAGCCTTGCATTAAAGCCGCTAATCGCGGTAAGGGATCTCATTCTGCATGTGTTGATCCCGCAAAAGACTGACTAACGTGCATTGGTTAAATAGTTGGGACATTTTAGTGGTCGTGACGTGCAGTCTTTTCCGGAATGTTGTCCTTATACCCAATTTTGTTTTACTTTTAGATAAAATGCTGTCATGGCTGCAACACTACATCAAAAAGTTCGCTGGTGGTGCCTTAGACACTCATGCTTGGCGCGAATTCCTGTCCACACAGTTGGGTCCTGAAGTTGAAGGCCCTGCGGTTGACTGGAACGAATGGCTTTACGGCCTTGGTATGCCACCGTGGAAACCGACGTGAGTCGATATTTAAGCTTTGCTATCTATGCCTGTTCATACGGTCATTCATCCACTCGTTGCTCAGTTTATTACCGCGCAGTTTCTCTAACTAGGTTGCGTTTTACTGGAATACATTTTGCATAGGCGTGTTTACTACTGTTTGTACTACTTGGCGTATACACAATACAAGTGAAAAGACACTCCGTGGATGGGATTCGAACCCGGTTCCTCTCACTTACCGGATGAGTGCACTTCCAACTGAGCTATCATGGACACTACCCCATAGTTCACTACTTGAAGAAAGTTCGTATACATGGTTGTGAATTGCGCGTTCGTGCTGAGAGTTGACGCGATATCTGATTATATACTTCAGCTAACCGCCTTACTAAAGGCCATTTGTGTTTTTTCATGCTCCTAGCTCACGCGCCTGGAAGGTTACCGATGTAAGACTACTGTGTGGGCTTCCTCGTCATGTCAACAATCTCAACTTTTCTATCCGAGTTTATATCTCGTTAACGCACCAAACATGCATGGTGTGTGGCGGGATGTAACGGGCCCCACTGTAGTGTGCGGTAACCATATGCATTGACCCTTCAACCGAACTAAACCAAACTTGATTTTGCCATGTGCGCTCAACGCCGACTACCTGATTTGGATTGCAATTCGTGGAGCATTTGGGTCACTAATTGGTTATGTACCTCTCGTGGCACCTTCAGTGAGGCACTTCTGGTATCTAGTCACTTTCGTTGACATGTACGTTCAAAGGAAGATTCTTGGTGCTTATTAGGGAAAGTCTAACATGGGCTAATCAAGTCGTCACATTTCATGTTGCTTACTTCTCGTTGTGTGACTTGGCTGCACTTTTCTAGATGATGGCAACAAACCGAACCGATACCGCTGCCACCAGGATTATCAAACATCGTCCTTCCTCTTCCCGGTAATAGTAGGAAGTCATCTCGAATCTGTAAGACCCACGGTTAACTCTTACATCTGGCTGAGTTGTTTGACCGTGAATCCCTAAACTAAAATTCTAGGTCATCTTTCATGATCATTCGTTTATGGCAACCTGCATAACATCCTGGCATCTTCAATTTTACAAGGCTTTGGGATATCGGTTTCTCTGATTCATTCATGCCGGTATCTAGTCACCTCCTTCCTTCTCTCTCTCTCCGCTAGGTTGTCTTTTCCCCACAATCTGATCGTTAATCGATCGGGCTGAAATTTTAACAACCTGTACATGTTTTTGGTTGCACAGTACGTTAACCCCAGGCCCCTTGGTTGATCTCTGCAATGAATGGTGTTAGGATTTCTGTACATCCAAGTTCATTCCGTGTCATTTCTCAGTGAATCAAATAATATACAGACGCCACGCTTATTCTTGCTGATGATTCAATTTCGCTTCACACCATCCGTTTGTTATCTTATAATGATGTCTTTAAATGGCTGATACGATGGAGAGTCGCACAACCATTTGGGTTAGAACGATCGACTGAATCATTACTTGGACCTATATTGTTCAGCACGAAGGACTGTAATTCAAAACTTCATGCTATGTGGTGTGAAGAGACAACAGTGGTACTTTACTGGCGAAGTCGGGTAAAGTACATGTCGATATATTTGTTCAAATCTTTAACTTCAACTCACTTTCATGTACATACCTGTGACCGACGGCCTACATTCATTTCTGGTGACTTACCGGCCATGTCGATATTTTCAAATACACAACTTTCGAATGACACTTCCTCTGGTGTCAGTGGCAACCCGCTGCGGAATTTTTATACTTGTCCACACCACGGTGACTGGTGACACAGTTTGACCGGTAATCTATTAAAACGGACATTTCAAGACGCATACGCGCAGCTGTTTGCGAAGTGCGATCCAACAGAGTGACTCGATGCAGGACTCGCTTACGCCAGATTAAAGTTTGCTCGGTGTGAAGGCCCGCGGTTCTGGGGGCATCGTAAAGGTGTAAGAACCTTGAAAAGCAAGTACAGTTTACGTTTTGGGGTGTGGTTCATTCGCTGAACATTGTGACGAAAAGGAACAGCCAATTTTTTCTCAGGATACAACAGCAGTAGATTGTATACCTCTCCACTAACTGTATAGTCCAGATTACCTCACAAACATTTTGCTGAGATGTGCTGTGGTTTCATTTGCTATCCACTCTGAACACTACGTTCTCAGTTTTTGGGGGAGTTAAGAATGGTATTAATTTTATTACCAACTTATTCACCACCCTCGCAGTCAAGATGCTGGTTCTTACTTCCTAACTCCTCTATTTGATAAGCTCACCTTGACTGGTAGCAAAGGCACAAATTGTGAAATTGTTCGCCCTAGATGAATATCATCGTGTGATAATAACAGCGTCGGCCTTGTGACGCTATTTTTCGGGTCACACAAATCAGGACGGTGTGTCATTCTCTGTTGTGTAAATATCGAATTTATGTTGATTACCTACCTAAATTGTCTAAACAGCTTAGGGTATTCACATCACGCCTGAAGAGTTCCACCAGGTAGGTCGGTGAATAGATGTCCCATTAACGTGAGTTTTGAATCCTGCGTATACATAAATGACAGCCTGTTTTGGAGGCTCTATAAGTGTTGACTTCGCTATTGTGGTAGCACGAGTGAGCCAGGTCCAAAGGCAACTTCGTCCTGCTTTGTGGTTCACCAGCTGGACCTGATCCCAAGGAACTTTTTCATCGTGATTTACGTCAATTATTGTCGCCTTCTTATCTTAACTTTTGAATTAGGAATTTCGGGCTACGGCATTCATGATTAGGATATGTTTGTTGTGTCTTGTCCAGCCACAAGTTTTTCATGTAGAATTCAGCCCTTACTGTACAGCCTCAGTTTATTATGACCATCATTCTTTGGATCTTGTCGCATACACTTGTCGAATATGCAATCCTGCTCAGGGATATCATGTGATAGGGTTTTTGATTGTTCGAATAATCGACTTTGTGTATCTGTTCCAGACTTGAAGCTGATGATGCTATTTCCGAATGCGATAAGCTAAACGATCTGTTGTGTTCAACGGAGCTACCGCACAGTACATCTGAATCGACGGCTTTACGAGACTTATGGAAACAGCTGTCACCCACGCAGCGTGAGCTTGCTTTGTGTCGTATGAACGAACGACCCCCTTTACACCATGACAACCTTCGTCGCATAGATGTTATTCTGGAATTATCAAAAGAGAAAAATGCTGAACTTCGGTTTCAGTAAGTTCCACTCCCTTTCGTGAGTTTTATCAGGCCGTCTTTGCCGTAACTCAAAAGTTATAATACGTGACATTCCTACGCTCATGATGTAATGTGTGCTGCTTTGTTTTCTGGGAAGAGTGATTTGTGTGATACCGCAATCTCTTAGATAACCTCATTATAGCTGTATTTGTCGGACGTCACAATTACTCAACGTTTCATCACCGTTAACCTCGACGACCAGTGCTCCTCCTAATTAGTGTGAAGATTCTGACGAACTAATTCCAATGTCGGCCATCGAAGAATTAACCTGGTTTCAGAGGGGATATGCATACTATGTGCATACTCCCAATTATTGCGATGTATGCTTAATAATCGAGGATGACAGTCAACTGAGGTCACAATTCAGTTCAATAATCATCGACCGGTTCCTTCTTCATTAGTCGTATACTGTTTTACCTGATGAGCTAATCATCGCGTACACATAGACTTTCAACGTGCCGTACAAAATGCCACCCTTTCGGCACGCAAATAAATGCTAGAAGTACTCAGTAATGGTCATCCTGAATATGGTTTGCTCAGTTATACCCTGCAATCGTGTTTGTCCCCCTTCTACTGGACGCGACTGCTCGTGGTCTGTTACGGTAATCAGAACAACGACGAACCCGTTTCGTCAGCTCCTTTGTAAGTGGGTGTGCAATTTTATGTCATGCAAAAGTTGTTCGTCACATTTCTGAGTCTTTTTGAACTGCAAGTCATGATTAGCTTGGTTTTCCTCAATTTTCGGTTTACTCAGATGGTCGCTGATGACTATTCGGGCGCAATATATGCCTGCTTTGGAGAGTTGTTTAGAATTCCTCAATAGTCAAGGACGAATGAAGTACACGCGCCCGATCTACAGGTTTGTGATCATTCTTTTTGTTCGTGTGCGCTGCACTTTCTAAAAGATGCCGATAATAGTTTCGGGCATTGCACCAATTCCCTGCGCTATCGCTATTTTGAATTCATTGCATTTACACAGATTTTCTACCCTTCTTGTCCTTCCTTACCTATCAAATGACTTGGAAAATTCCAGTCCAGCTTAGTAGGTTTCATGACATTTCGAACTCAACTTTTCCGTTTGGCGCACTCAGTTTGTTCTCGCAATAAATTAGTCACCACAGGAACGAACGCGATTCCCACATTTGTTTAACTGGTTATGTTCACGTATCTCGGCACTTTATCTTTCATTCCTTAAAATGGTATACGGAGGTTTTTATCAACCTTCCGGATTACACGGCATCATTGTATTGTTCTTGGTGTTAGTAAAAAAAAGCTGATCCACCTTTCATTTAGATGTTTCGCCCTGCGTTAAACTTGAACCCAAATTAGACAGATTTGGACAAATACAATCATTTGCATATCAATTTGGTATTGACGGGAGACTCACCTGGAACCCAGTTTGGGCGATATTTCGAATACCTTAACAACTGAAACATGAGGCGGCCTGGCGCAGCACATTCATTTGTTTAAAGCATCACGAACGAGTGATTCAGCTGGGTTCCGGGTAAGTCTTCCATCAATACCAAATTGATATGCAAATGAGTGTATTTGTCGAAATCTGTCTAATTTGGGCTCAAGTTGAACGCAGGGTGAAACATCTAGGTGAAAGGTGGATCAACCTTTCAGAAGAGCTTGGTAAACAATCGGTAGTTTTTATTTGGGCAACGTTTCGCTTTTGACACAAAAGCTTCATCAGGCCAAGTAAACAGGTCACCAAGTTGGCCAGGTTATAAGGCAGATGGGGCACCAATCAGGAAGTCCTCTTCAGATTATCACAATCGGTCAGTGATGAGTGTCAATTAATGGCTCTTGTCGGCTATTGTGGTTGCCGAAATCTTGGATTGATGGGTTGGAGGAGTTTAAAATTGGTTCCTTCTTCCTCTTCTGAAACGATGACTTCTCAATCGGTTCCAAACTTTTCCAGTGGATCAACCTTGTTTACTAACACCCAAGAACAATACAATGATGCCGCGTAATCCCTATTCCGGGTTAAGATCCCACCGTTGGATTTCCGGTATATTTATTCATTAGCTTTATGATTACCATTGTTAGTCAACATACGTTTAAGACTGGAAGACAAACAACTGTTCCGCAGCGTTCTCCACCCACTTCATCTTCTGTCTGCGACGCAGCATTTTCTCCTATGTAGTTAGGAATAGAATCAGGATATTGGATAGCCATCTTGGTTCTTGTTGCGTCATCGGATTATTTTTGGCTGCACCGTTGACTGCCGACATTCGATTCGAACTAGTCATGTGCTGGCAAATGGTAGCATTACTACCTGACACGCGTGCATACCGACTGTCCCAGTTGTCGTTTGCTCTGGTAGATGTGCACGTACGTACTCACACTCGACTGATTAGATCGGTGGGTGAATCACACCCCGAGCTGGTTCCGTAAATGGGACTGCTCATAATTGTTATGATATTCAAGATAGATGCGTGATGCTCTAGCTGGTAAACGATAAACGACTCAATGGCTCATGAGCGATCGATGTACTGTTGATTGTCAGTTTTCAGCATACCACATACCATCCTTCCTTAACTACGACCTGAACTGAGGAAAGAAGAGACGGTCCAACAGCATCCCTTGCACTATATGTACAAGTTGTAGTGATCCTAGATGTATCTCATCCCATAGCTGTTTTTTCTACTCTACAGGGAATTGAACAAATGGTCCGAGGTTCGTCAGCAGATACATGACAACTTCAAATCCCAAAAGCCTTTCATGCACCGGACTACAGCCATGCTTGTCGAAAAAGACCTTGAATTGGCTTGAATCCTTGGATAGCCGTGATGGTTCAATCATCGAACTCGTCTGATAAATGTTTCGATGATCATGCCATTCGCCTAACCATTCTTTTCATGCCCGTTCCATGTTTTCAAATACGTTTTTGTGGTTTTTGACGTGGATGTGCTCGATATGACTGTCTTGTGACTCAAATATAAATGATGCTAACTTTCATGCTTCTCGACCTCTCAGTCCTATACCGCGTACTTTGACTAAGGAATCAGTGTGCTTATTGAAAATGCAGTATGTGACATGAGAATACAAGTTGTACATACTTCTTGTGACCAAATTAGCCGGCAGTATTTTACGCCGTAAAATAATTACAGTTGAACACTCGGGCCCGTGGTCAGACAACTTATCCAGGAATGACTTAGGCAGACCGGAACGATGGACCTGCTTCAGCTCACCGCCACGTCGACAGTGGTGACTGTCCAATTAATCGGTCTTCAGTTTACCAAGCTGTCACAGCTAAGCCTATTTTCACGATTGCTTGTAAAATGTTGAAGATGCTGATGGTTTCAACTGATGGGACGTTTGTCAAAGTGCCATGAATCCATATGCAGTGACAGTGCGCCACTTCAGCTACGTAGTTTTAATTCGATTAAAATTCGCGACGATTTCGATGCTTGTCCGATAACACATGAAGTTCTCTGTCAGTTGAGGGTTTGTCTGTAGACTTGATGCTTGCGTGATTACCTTTACGGTTTCTTTAGAGTTGACGATTTCTCTCTGCGACCTCTCGTGGACGCCAATCGGGAAGACGACTAACTGCAAGTGATGACGAAGTGCAATTCGAGCACCCCGGCTGATCGCTGGATTCCATTGGTTTAGTCACTTCGGTTCATACATCACCAGTTTTCCTTTATCTGACCAGTTTAGTTCATAATTGTGCGTTACCAAAATATATCTCAGCGATCTGTTGGTGGCCCAACCCTGACGGATGGTCTTTAGGTGGACCTAAACTCCAACAAACAGTTCACTTTACCAGTCGGACGTGTTCTTTTCATAGGAATGATCTCTATAGAGGAAGAAATTCCACTTTTAGCATTGCTCATCCAGGGAGGTTGCTTGAAAGGTGGTCTTTTCCGGGCGGATCTTCGTTAATAAGGTATGCTTCGAGGAATTTACCGAAGGTTGTCTCGCTTCGAGGAATTTACCAAAGTTTGCCTCGTTTCGAGAAAGGGGGGGGGTAGATGATTTGTTTCAGAATCGTGATTTGAATTTGGCATCAGGATGTAGTAAGTTGGATCTGATTGTCAGCTTCAGACTGCAATTCGACACCGACTTCTAGGGCTTTATGCTGGAAAACCGGCAGTCTATTTGTTGGCCTGAACAAGCGTTGATGCGTACGCTTTAGTTGGTGACAAACATGTTTCGTGAATGAAACGAGTTCACGCCTGTTCGTTACTATGACTACTGACAATGATTGATAGTGTAGATTAAAACTTATTCCCTCTGTGCAGCTCCTCCACCCGCAGTGTACCGAGACCTTTAGGCTGCACAACAATGCAGAATGACGACTCAATCCGCGAGGTGAAAAAACACCGATTACTGATTTTACGCATTCACTTCCAGTCGTCATCTTGCAGATGAGTCATGTTAATAGCGAGCTAACGAATTTACAGTATCGATGAGAACAGTATTTGTGCCAAATACACATGTTTCGACTCTGTCCAGTAACTGGATCCCCAAATGCGTTCTGTCATCCCAATCAGATGCAAGTGCTCATTTCAGTAATAAAAAAGGATGATGTGACCAACGTGCGTTCAAGGTTTCACCACTGTAACCAATAAAAGTGAGATTTTCCAGTGACTTGCATGAATTCAGAGGCCCAAGCAGTTTCAGCGGCATCTAATTTGCGCGCAGTGGTGTTTGATTGGGCTACCAGATTTTGGAAAACTCTAAGGATAAACTGTCACAGATATTTAAATGTAGAAAGCAGTGTGATATAAATGGTGAGGAGCCATTGAAAACGCAGTGTGACCTTTGCTGAAGTGCACATCATAGGTGAGACACATTGCTTAAAGGAACACTAACTATAAGTTATTGGAAACTCTTCGACAGCCCACGACCTGTTTCGCCCTTCTTGGGGCTCATTGGGTAGGTGGAGTCCAGAAGTTTCCCTCAACTTTACGTTCCTCTTGTACCCAAATTTTACGAAATTCACGAAATACAATCATTTGCACACACGTACACCACATCCGTTTAAGGAGTATCATAAACGAGAGATTCAGCTGGGATTCAACTGAATCTCCCGATAAAACCAAGTCAATGTGTAAATGAGTGTGCTCCGTGGGGTAGTTTCCACTCAGGAATAGCCAATCACCTTATTGTTCGATTCATTTATTTTACAACGAACTGAAATAAATTTCAGGAAAGCTCATGGGATTCCGTAGTATTTCCCAATAAACTTCTCAAAGAAATGAACCCCTTTCAGGAAACGCACTTTCTTCAAGACCCTAATAATACATACCCGAGATGCTAGGCAAACCATGTTTGGTAATTCCTGAGGTGACATACTACTCCTAATGGCACTGAACGTGTCGCTGCCCACGGATTTCCCTACCTGCCTCTAAAACGAATGCTTTGTCTGCACCATTCTAACAGCAACTGAAGAAATACAACTTCAGGACCAAAAAAGCCAATATCACTGCTGTTACGCATGATCATTTGATTGGCTCCAAACAGTTGAAATAAGCCACCAGGATGAGCTTCAAATGTTTTATTTTCGACCTTCGTACGCATAGGACAGTAGCGAAACAGTGCGCTCACAATCACACTGTCCAACGTACATTGTCTCAATACGGCTGAATAATACTCAAATGTCGATCATGAATTGGGAATGTTTACTCGGTGGTTTTCCCAGGCAGATCATCAGATGTAAGAACTTGTCGTACAGTGGTTATAGCTGCCACAATTTCGTTCACCGATGATTTGGGAAGATGGGATGGGTAGCTGCGCATTAGAGGCGGTAGCTGATATAATTGATGTGGACTTTTGATTGCGGAGATTGGGGAAAAAGCTTAGATGCACCACTGAGGGCACGACTGGGTCATGTCTGACAATGTCTCTAAAAATCGAGGTGTCCCGTCTCGGGGTCCCCATCCTGGGAGACGGCAATGACCAGCGCAGCTGAGTCTGCTGGTAAGTGCTTTCGTACATCGCTGCTCAGTCATTGACCTCCCCTGGCTCGTTTTCAACTTCACGTGGTTTTGCGACAAGAACCCTTCGACTGGCATGCGCAGCACGTGGCCAAGCCAGCCAACCTATGAAATGTGATCAGTTCATCCATCGGGGGCGAGTTATCTCTTCCGAAAACCATCCGACGTACTTCAGCATCACTGATCCGGTGTTCCAAACACACTCGGATAATGCTCCGAAGACATCGATGGTCACACATTGGAAGTCCTTTGATGTCCTTGGTGCGCAGCAGCCAGGTTTCTGACCGGTGTAATAATCTGGAGCGCACCGCATCATAGTAAACTCTACCCATGACGGATAAGCCGCTGTCATGCCTACGCCACAGGTGATGCAGGTTCACGAAAGCTGCTCTAACCTTCCCAATGCCGATGAAAATTGCTGTATCTTGGTGTATCATATCGAGACCACCGGGACTGGTACAGCTGTCCAGGTAGACAAATTTGTTCTACTACCTCAACCGGTTCATCCGCAGGCATGAGGCTCGGGTTCGAGTCCACCCAGTCTTGCAGCATCATTTTGCAAGGGTGAAGCTCATTCCAAGCCCTAAGGCAGACTCTTTTAGATTATTTAATACTGTTTGCATCACGATGGCGTCACATCCAAGAAGAGCTAAGCCGTCTGCGTACTCCATATCTGTGAGCGGAGGCCCCGGGAGCACTTGGAACCCACGGGTACTAGAGGCTGATAGTGAGTCTCCCATGATCGTATCAATGACGAAGTTCAAGAGGAAAGGTGAAACAGGACAGCCCTACCTGACACCACTTGGTGTGGCGAACTCAGGCGAGAGCTTCCGGTAAACCCTTACACGTTCGCAAAAGTTGGTGTACAGTAGCTTAAGAAGGGTCAAGAATTTACGGGGGACACATTAATTCCACAGATACTGTCATAGTGTCTGACGGTCTACCGAGTCAAAGGCAGCTTCCAAGTCAAGGAAGACTACCAATGTTAGTTGCTGGACACAATGTCGCTGTTCCGGAATCTGCCGAAAGGTGAAGATGTGATCGATGCATTCTTTTACAGGACGGAACCCAGCTTGGTTTTCACGAATCTGTTTCTCCCTGTGTTAAGTCGACCTTCGAAGGGAAAGACCGGAGGGAAGCTCCGATGCCATGACTCCCAGGCTCATGCCACGGTGGTTTTCGCACAGCGTCCGCGTAACATTTTTCAAGATAGCAATAAGTGTCGACATGCCGCATTCTGCGGGCACTTACTCTTCACTCCATATCACGCCAATGAGCTTTGTCAGATGGGTCACCAGGGATTCTCCGTATTATTTGAAGAGCGCTGGATATAGACCATCTGGTCCTGGTACCTTCTCACGTTTCAGTTATGTGTATCGGAAACAGAAATTCAAAGTGCAAACACAGTGGTTTACCTAACTGCCCCATCACTCTCCATTGGCTTCCAGCTGCGGGCCTCTGACAATACAGCGGCCGCCGTGGTAGGATTTGCAGAGGTCAGCATCATCCTTAGCCACCAGACGGAAAGATCCTCGCTCAGCTTGATACTCGTTGATAGTCGGATCTGTATGGTTCGTCCGGCAACATCCATGAATAAATCTCACAAGTGGCAAGCTGAGTGTTGTCTGTCTGCCTATGTCCCAATCTGCTGTAGCTCTGACATCATGAAAGCATTTACGACGTGTTGAGTTCCCCGTTACGGCGGGCCAGAGGCTTAGGCACTGCTCTGGTTGGTGGAGATTTGAATGCACTAGTAGGCAGAATCAGCGCATCTGAGACTCGCTTGGATGGGACTCGGTACACACAGATAATGGTGAACTACTGCTCTAGCTGCATGCCGCCGTAGGCCATTTTTATGCAGTAATAACTTCCGAAATCGTCTGGCTATATAGTGTTATCCCAAAGTTACCGATCAATTATGGACTCCCGTTTGTTTTGGAGCACTTGCCTGGGCTCTGATCTTGCAATCGTCCAGTCTCTTAACTCTTCGTTTTCCAGGACTGCCTAAGGGGCATGCAGCTGTTTTAGCAACTGAGAAACTGACAGATTATGAAGCTAAACGAATTCATCAGAACGGTTTTCTGCATTCTCTCTCCCGCTGGTCCCGAACAGTTTAGCCCGATGAATCATCAGATATCGAATGGAACTAAGTGTGCGCGTTGACTGTGAAGTCTGATGAATACGTAAGAGTAAGGAAATGGAAGAAATCCAGGTAATCATGCATGCTCAGTGATAAGTTCGCTTGATCATTGCGGCCGGTTCCTGAAAACCGCCTGTGAGCGAAACGATCAAGGATCAAGGTAGTGTGAACATCTTCATTTTCGACCGCTGGCTTAAGCACTTTGGGCAATAATTCCCTTGGCCACCTGTTGCCACACAGTCGGATTGTCGCACTTTACTACAGCCCTCAACGGTGAACCTGAAACCCTCTACAGCCTCAGGTTTATGACCACATAGGTATTCTCTAGCGTCACCGCGCTCCTTGTCTGGATTGCCTCCCACCCGCATTATTCAAGGATGGGGCTGAAGTCTTCAGTCGGCGCTTGTCTGATTTATTTGCCCCAATTCGGTAGATGGAGGCTGTCCCAGAGTGTGGTATCCCAATGTGAGGGATCGGCTTGACTCCAGTCTTAACGGGATTCTTGTAGACCCCGTTCCTCCGGACTTTTATGGTGGCCAATGAATCATTGGCTCGGTAGCAGCAGACGGGAATCCGTCCTTGTAGGGGTTGCTCATACAGTCAGGTGCTGGTACAACGTCATATGAAAGGGATATGAAAGTGACTGCGAAAAGTCTTGTTGTCAGTTCCTATCCAGATTGTTTTTATGGAAGTGTAAGTCCCCAAAACTGATGGTGTTAGGCTAGCACCAAGTCCATCCTTCATCCACTTTTATTCTTTTCTTCACAATAAGGCCTTTAAATAAATTATGACTGTACAACACCGAAGTGTCAGTGTTGGACATTGATGTATTGAGGACGCTTTCAACCGTTTTCTCTGTCACCATGTGACGTACACAGTAAATCGGTCCGATTCGATCGAACTTACTCGAAGTCAGCTATAGGTGTATCTATCGCCACAATTTCGCTGTACAGCGCATGTGACACGTGCAAAAATGAGTAGAACTACATCACAGGACGACAAAAAACTGTGCCATAGCAACCAGTCTTACTATGCCTGTTGTTAGTCGCTTAAGTGACCGTTAACCCACTGTATGACAGCGAGTACTGAACTGATCACATTGGAAGCATTTCGCGGAAATTAAACGTGGTCATTCGGTGGAGTATGTTGTAGTACCACGGAGAGTGCTAAGTTTGTTTTCGAATTTCCAACGTTCTCTATTTCACAGTTTGGAGTTTCTTGCATTTTCATCCTATAAAGCCAGACTTAACGACGTAATATTGATAGCTAATTTCTGTCGAACCATAGATATACACAGGAAATTACCATAAAGTTGTCATCAGTGGCGCCTGTGACTTTGTCACTCAAACTATAAGTGAGAAATTGGAGCAAATACATGTCACGCCATGTCCGAATACCACGTTACTTAGAGCGGGGCCACAGATTGATAATCGAATATGTCTTGGTCGATTCTTATTTGCCACGAGCCACGTCAGTGAGTTCCACGTAAGATAGACATGGTGTCGGCACTTTCACGACTGGTCAAAAATAGTGAGAGATGTGGTACAACCCGAGAATTAGGTAACCGACACGTGTTTTAATCATTGTCCGTCAGGTTTTTGTCTCACGTTCGGTGCCTTGAATCACAAATCGGTATGTATCAACTCCCACAACTGGTGAAGGTCCTAAATAATACTCATAGCTTATAAATTTGTAGATGCTTACCAACCAATCGATACATTCAGATACATTCAGTTTACCTTTATGACCATGCAAAAGTCCACGCATCGCTCGGTTGCTTTCAGCAGACGTTCTGGTAGAAACATGCTGCCACGGATCTAGCAACCAGAATCACAAATGACTCATATTTTTCAGAATGACAGGGATAATGTGAGGCCTACAATGTGTTGATCAGAGGAAGCGTTATATGAAACGACATCATGACAGTATGTTGGTACAGACCAAACCAATGAATTGTTTTCTCCTTACATCATACGCCTTTGTGGGACCACAGCTACTTTTTGGTGATGATGTGATTCAATCCACTGTTGTTGCCTGGAATTTCCAGCTTACCGCTGGAACGACATAGGCTGTAAAATACGACATTCGTGTGAATCTATCGCATTCATTTCTTTGACTCTGTGGAAAAACATACTGTGATCAAATGGGGACAGACTTGAGAGCACTTTTGTCGGGTGGAATTAGCCTGTGGTCCTAATTTTTAGACACAACGCTTCCGAAAGAGCTATCTATGCCTTGTTGAGCCAAACTGATTATCCCAAGACTGCTGCTGGATTGCGTTGTCACTTCGCAATGCTCGAACGTGGTGACCTGAGAGCACGCTGCAAGCCAGAACTTCCTTGCACCACCACTCAGTTTCTTCCCCCACAGCTCTACACCTCGCCAAAAATGCACATAAGCTATCACTCGTATCGGACATTCTTAAGAGAACCCAAGCGGTTATCTGGTTACATAACGGTCTCACCAGTTTGTCAAGCCATAAAGTGTGCACTTTTAACCTACTGTTCTTGGTGCATTCCAAAGTAGTTTCTGCACATTCTTCAAGCAATTTTTCTAATTGATAAATGTGCGGTTTCCGACCTCGTTGTCTAACTGTGCATTGTCACCTAGGTTCATTTCATTCCAGTACTGAAAACTATTAAGCAGTTAAACATAAGCGAGGTGCAAACACTACTCAACGTGACACCCATATGCCTTGATCCTCCGAGACACGCTACGAAGCGATTTCTGGTATGCAGAAGCTCTGACTAGACCCGCTGCTTAGCCGAACTCTTGAGCACGGAGTCATCCTACTCGACCGTGATGCACAGCCTGCTAATTTTGCACGCTGTCAAAATATTCGGTCCATCGGATTGGTCGTCAATTTGTGCTAGTAACTGGCATGGAATAGATGAGAAAACTTGGCAATTGACTGCACACATGTGGGAACCAGATCTCAAATCATACAGATTTGAGAATATCAAGTTGTGTGGTGTAAAGGAAGGGTTATGTCAACTTTGGTAAACTAACCCTCTAAATGTAGAAGAAGGCAGTGTTCAAATTGGGAAACATTTAATTAGAGTACGATTAGAGCCGAGTAACTGAGTTCAACAGCAAAGTTACTCAAGGATTCTGCGTACTGAGTTCAGGAGATTAAAATACAACCCTAGGAGGTGCGAATAGCTACATTTCGCCTGACATCTTGTCGGTTTGTTTTCTTATTACCCCATTTTAAAGTGCAGTTATATCGCACAGTAACTTGCATCAGATTAGTCGACCGAAGCTCATGCAAGACCAGCTTTGATGCGCACCTTGGACTACAGTTTACTAGTGAAATAACAGCAACGCGTCACTCCTCCAATCCATGGTGAGTCACGTTCGCCAACCAACTTTGCATCCGTTCTTACTTTTGTCCAATCGTAGCCATAGCCACGGCCCGGATAAGTATTCACATCTGGGCCCACTTGCTTTCGAGTGTGATTGGGACTTGATCGTCCGCCAGTCTTTCTGTTAAAGTTCCGCAGAACCCCCCGTACAGTTTCCTCGTTCTGCAACTGTCTTGCATACAATTTAAGTGAGTTTTCTTCTGATCCCTGACGTGGTAATTTTCGAGTCCGACGCGATCCTTAGCACGCACCAAGGAATGATCCGCATTGCAGTCAATACATCTCGGAGATCTCTACACCGCACACTGACACAGTAAATTAGGTATCCGTGTCCACTTCCATGATAAATCAACGTGGCAAGCGGTGCTTGTCTCACATTGAACTGCTCCAAGGCTGCGCACGTCGTTTTTCCTCTTCCAGAGTTGTTTTGCATTGATGCGATTCCAAATAATCCCCTGATTTGTGAAATTAGTTCGACCATATTTGATAGTGCGTCGTCGACCAAGGCAAACAGTTTGACGATCAGGGTGAGCCTACCTTTCCCCACCCGTCCTTTCTCTGTAACAGCAGTATCGCTGCTTTCAGAAATATGCAGATGCTGGTCGCCTGGGAGAAGCATTCTATTGTTTTTACACTTCTGCCACACCGAAGAGTACGGCTTTAGCCAGAGACCGTCCATGTAATACGGTCTCCCCTAGTATAAGAACTCATTTCTCTTGTTCGCATTGCTCCTCATTGGACACTTTGGCATGGTTGAACGGGTGAGCTTCCGCGACTGTAGGCTGCAACGCCTTACAGCAGTGAAGTCCACCGGGAATACGGATGACAAATCCACCCGACACACACGGCAATGACAATTCTGAGGCTAGTGGAACTTCGGCCCACATTGTCGATTATCTGTTAACCTAATCGTGTTAAACAACGAAATCACTCTGTTGCTACGATATCAGTCTTTATGGAGAATTTTTTACAAGCATTTCAGTGTCAAGAGAAAGTCACATAGATGTCTTTCGGAAAACTGTTGTTAAACGAGGCTACGGGTGTAAGTCAAAAGCCAGCATCTATTTGGCTACAGACGATACACAGTGTCTAGGAATAAGTCTGGTCACTCTGCACGTCTCAGGGCTGCACACCCGACATTTGGGACGATTTCGTGGCACAGTAATCATAAAGCCACTATTTACTTTAAATCTGTTTTCGGATCTCTTGAAATCGTTTGTCTTAGCAAGCTCAACTTACTTTCTAAAATAAACATCACGTGACTTGTTGTTGTTGTATTATCACGTCACAGCCCGCACGCAGTATGGCCACACTTCCTCGTTCAGTCAAACCACCATTGCGATTGTCTCCAAAGTTTCATCCAAACAATGGGAACACGCAAGGAAGAAGTAAGGGTGGTTCGTTTAGTGCAGGTTGAACATGTAGCCTCTATCTTCAATCAGGTGAAAAACGCTTGGAACCGATTGAGTAGTCGTCGCTTTCGCAAAAGTTTGGTAACAATTGGTAGACTTAATGTCGGGCAACGTTTCGCTTTTGACACAGAAGTTTCGTCAGTATTAGTGACTAGGTTAGGAGGTTGGTCGAGGTTTAAAGCGGAAAGGGAACCAATCAGCTAAGTCAAGCTAAATCTCTGTTAGGTGTCGGCCGAGGGATTTTGTGCGTTAGCGTATGTGACCAAGTGTTAGGCCGATGAGTCCAGTCTAGGGTCTAGTACTTGTGGTTCGGTTCACGTGATGATCCTTCTTCAAAGTCGTTTGCACTTTCCGTCCGTCTGTGTGGATGAGCTAGTGCTACGATACTTGTGTAAGGAAGAGGGATTGTGTGAACTTTGGTCGGGTTGGGATTTCCACCCCCTGCTTTTGCTAGTGCTTCTACGTGCATTGACAACCACACAGTCACGTGTCAACTCGGATTATCTAAGACTGTCTTCCATACGCCCGCCAGTTCCACACCCTCGATTCTGTTCACGCTGTGAGGCTTGGTGATTAACACCGCCTCGGCTATCAGCCACTGTGGTGTGAACCGCAGTCCCGGTCTTAAAACTTCCACATTTTCCAGCTCTATTTTAAGTCCCGTGTCTAAGTTATGTACCGCCATCCCTGAGTCTTTGTCCAGCGTTTGGTATTCTTCCGCAAACATCGATGAGACAATACAGGCGTACACGGACTGTGGGTGTGTTGATGAGTAGTTTAAGACGGTTCCTGTGTCTGTTGGTTTCTGGTAGATTGTAGTTTTTAATTTTCCACCACTCTTATGTGTCATACAGTCCAGGAAGGGTAGTGTCCGAGGTGGACTCTATCTCCATGCTAGACTTAATGTGTGGATTTCAACTATTGAGATAGTCGTGAAAGCTGTTCACGCTATCTCCCTTGATTACAACAAAACGTCAAAAAACTTTAGGTGGAAAATGATATCCGGCCAACGCCATTTGTTCGAAGTCCTCCATATAAACATTAGCTAAAACTGGGAATGTTGGAGATCCCATCGCGATATCTTGTGAGTAAACAGTTGTATCAAAAACAAATTGACCGAGATTCAAACACACTTATGCCCTCAAATATTTCATCCACCGAGAGCTCTGTGGTTTCTCAAGTGTTGTGCGTGTCAGTAACAACCTCTTAGTTACCTCAAAGGCATCTGCCCCTGGGATGTTTGTGTTCATTGAAATTAAGTCAAAACTCACGAGGACTTCGTCCATCTCTAAAGGAAGACCTGTGACCTTATTGGCAAAGCCGTAAGGATTCCTAATGAAGGTGCTTGATTTCCCCGTGTGGTTTTAATAAACCAGCCAAAAATCTAGCTAGCTCAAGGACTAGAGACTGTGCGGATAAAATTAAATGCAACGATTGCACTAAAGTTGATAAAGGACAAACTGCCAGGGAATTGCACACCAGAATTGGTGACCATAAAAGGAGTCTAAACAAGCAACCAAGGAATGCGGAAGAATACCAAACGCTGGACAAAGACTCAGGGTTGGCGGTACATAACTTAGACACGGGACTTAAAATAGAGCTGGAAAATGTGGAAGTTTTAAGACCGGGACTGCGGTTCACACCACAGTGGCTGATAGCCGAGGCGGTGTTAATCACCAAGCCTCACAGCGTGAACAGAATCGAGGGTGTGGAACTGGCGGGCGTATGGAAGACAGTCTTAGATAATCCGAGTTGACACGTGACTGTGTGGTTGTCAATGCACGTAGAAGCACTAGCAAAAGCAGGGGGTGGAAATCCCAACCCGACCAAAGTTCACACAATCCCTCTTCCTTACACAAGTATCGTAGCACTAGCTCATCCACACAGACGGACGGAAAGTGCAAACGACTTTGAAGAAGGATCATCACGTGAACCGAACCACAAGTACTAGACCCTAGACTGGACTCATCGGCCTAACACTTGGTCACATACGCTAACGCACAAAATCCCTCGGCCGACACCTAACAGAGATTTAGCTTGACTTAGCTGATTGGTTCCCTTTCCGCTTTAAACCTCGACCAACCTCCTAACCTAGTCACTAGTCCTGACGAAGCAATAAATCTACCGATTGTTATCACACTTTTCCGTAAAAGATAGCTGCTATCTTGTTCACTTGGCAACTGGTCTGCCAACCAGCGGCGAAAACATCGACAGCCACTGAACAAAGTTCAGGAATTCTTTTCCTATAGCTACTACATGCAAGTGTGTGGCGGACGCCTCGCCCCCTTGTTATTTATTCATGAGTCAGCTCGCAGTGACTTCATCGCAGTTTAAAAAGCCGAGCATTCCGCTCGGGCCTCATTATCGAAGCCGGACGTTGTCTTTTCACACGAATGTGCACACGCACGCATATGCGTCTGGAGGAGGCGTCATGGCACGGGAAACGACCGAGGTCGCCCATTCTTCAAGTTTGTGCACGCAGAAAACAGCAGACATGATCTCAGTTCCCTCTGTGTCTGATACATGAAAAAAACACTAGTAAACTGCGTATCGCGATCAGGGTTATGCATACAATCGTTTCAGGGGTGACAGAAGCCGGTGTAGTTTCGATCGGCGGAAGGCATGCATCCAACTTCGTTGATAAATTTCATGAGAGAAACAAGCATCATAACAGAATCAATTGGGTTTGACCATTTCGCCCATCCCCTGAGCCGTTAGATTAGGACAGAATAATAATCTGATGAACAAACACACGGGGCAGTGAAAACATTACAGCGAGCAAAGGTCATCAGACCTCGGAACAGGCTAAATAAAAGTACTAAGCCTGTAGAGATGATTCAATATCAGCCCTACCATGGCAAGGCCGACCACAAATTCGACTTGTTTACACAAGTCGGGTTTATAGGGTCGATTCACCAGACAATGGCTCCGCGTCTGTGATGACGAATACCCAGGTTTAAATCCTAAAAATTCACGAAGGTATAGGGAACCGAAGCTGGTTTCTTTCCGACAGCACTGGGCTTGACAGAACATCAGGAATGGAACAAGTGATTGCGCATGAACTGCGTCAGCTGCAGAACGAGCGCAGTAACAAAAACTTGCCCGCTGGCGTTCCAAATTCGTTGAACTAATCAGAAAACAGGCCGCATACAGTTTGGAAAATTCGTTTGATTTCGTTGGTATAATTCGAAATTTTAGCGTATCCTAGAGGCATATAGGGTCATGTGATGTGTGTTCCCTCTTTACAGAGGTACCCGCTGAGGAGACCATTAATGCAATAGGCACGGATACCAAAGAATTGGGTATTCCTACTGATCGTCTCTACTCGCTAATGCTGTAATGCACTAAGGATGTGTAGTTCTGTTTTAATAAAAGGTTCTACCAATAAATTAATGAAGCGGCGATAGGAAGCCCTCTTGGACGACCTTCATGTGATATTTATATGGGCCATCTGGAGAATACAAAATTATACCAGTCTATACGGAAAACTCGTATCTATAGTTGTTGATGATACACTGCTTATACAGAATTCAACTGTACGACTTTAGTAGTTCTCAACCAAATAAGATGGACTCCTGTAGAAACTAACCAAACACCTTCCTGCGTATACCTTTTTCAATGTATTCATGGTAGCAGGTATGTCGAAGAACCAAGAGACGGTTGTCTACAACAATTTCTGAGAAGGTGCCAAAGAATTTAGCACATAGCAGCTTAAAAATCTCGTTCAGACCAATCGCTCGCCATTTTTGGATTGCAAGGACTGCAAAGAACCATGAATAGTACTCAAAGTCACAAAATGCCAGAAAAAGGTCTATTACCGTTTTCGGAAAAAAAATCGGCAGATTTTTCGAAAACGATGACTTTTCAATCGGTTCCATGCGTTCCCCAACTAATTGAACAGTTTATTACTTTTCGCTGAAGCGGCGGTAATTGGACACTATAAACCCAGTTTGTGTAGGCAACTGGAATTTGTAGTCCGTTCTGCCCTGCCTCGTCTTGGTAAGGCCAATATTGAATCATGCGTACGGTAGTAGTACCTTTATCCAGCCTGTTCCGGGGTCTGACGACGTTTGCTCGCTCTACTGTTTCCACTGACTTGTGTGTTTGTCCGTCAAATTATCTATCCGTTATCTTTCGCTAACCTTTATTCGGGTTATGCGTAAACGGCTGACAGGATACTCGAAATAGCTGAATTCCGTCTATCCCTTTACGATGCTTCTCCTTGCTGTAGTATACACGTTATGGAAGCACTAGGGGGATAGTGATTCTCCGAAATTAAGCGTTCACGACAAATTTCGGTTGGATAGCTCACGAGCCGAAGCCCGGTAAATAGAGTCATACGCCAGCAATTCTTACATATAAATCAACCTGACCTCATTTTTGAAGAACAGTGTACCCGGTATACTATGGCCTACGTGAGCCGACCGGTGCTATTGGTGAGGTGCATTAGGATGGCGAGCGTGTACAGAGGTTGCTGCGTCTGAGGATGCGTCGGCCGTGTGTGACTGAGCAACCTCTTAGCTCTATGCACAAGTGGTAGAACCACCGATGGGGGTGACCATCCTGGCATGGTCACCAAATATGTAATATTCACGCTATGGAAGCACCAGGGGACAGTGGTTCACGACAGTTTGTGGATGCAAAACAGAAAGAAAACTTATGAGCCGAGGCCGAGTAAACAAGGTAATATATCAACAGTGTTACGTATACATCAACCACAATAGCGGGACCTACATATTGCATTGCTCTCGTGATATGTTGATTTAGCGGTGAGCGCGCACGGACAAGCATAAATGGCGAAACCTATCCGAGCTATCGGTCAGGATGCGACACCGGATGGCCAGCTTATCTCGTGGCACCGTGCCAAGTAAATCCTCCCCTTAAGAAGCACGAGTCTGTTCTATTTCTCAATGGACTAACGAGTATGCATTAATCAACTGTATGCTGAGCGTGGATACAACACACAAACTGTCACCAGACGTTTCAACAGTCAGTATCGTGGTGTACGGTTCACAACTGGGAAACCGAGGAGATTGACTGCCAAGTTCCGGAAGCGTATTCGGCGCAAGAAATTAAAATTTTAAACCAAAATTAAAACTGTTCTCGGCTTCTAATGGCGTAATGTAGGACGAGAGTGAAACAGACTTGAATCTTAGCAGAACGATTAGGGACTCAAACTACTAGCCGAGATCGCGGGTTCGAAACTCTGAGTTTTGTGATATGCGCACTGCTGGTGGTTCCCAATGAGAATGAAACAGCTGTACAGTGCTTCTCGGTTTTTCAGTACAGATTGGCTCCACTTGTAGCAATAAATCTCAGTCAAATTTCTAAATTTCCTCACACTATTCCTGATGCAGCTTCACGTACTGTTAGTTACCCGTTCCAAGTTCGGTGCCTTTAGGTGGTCAGAGCAATTCATGTTACACCAGATCAGTCAGTGAGCGAAAGTCATGCACCCGCCAACTCTGGTCACTTGATTGCGAATTTAAGAGTACGGAAGAACAGTCCGAACAAGCCCGTCTGTGGGAATATTTCCCATAACAAATTTGTTGGCTGTCTGAACCCTCAACGTTGGTTTGGCGTTGATTGCGAAACACCGTTCAGTGGTATCACCCGCTCTTTTCAGTCTGTCATTATCCGTCTATATTCACCCAAATCTGATGCCACAATCGTAGAATGTACGCTGTCCCGAGGATAGGTGCATGGATATGGGAACAACTAGGGAATAAGATTATATGCCTCATTGTTGTGATTGTTTCAACAGACTAGGGATAAGCTCCTCTATATGTCGGATAAGCTAACATAATCTGCCTGCGATCAATCGTGGAATGCATGTATGAAGGTGAAAAGACAAGCCGGTTTCCAGTTTATGTCATGCATACACGGCCGATCCTTCTCAAAATTGGTTGAAGATAATAAGGGTAAATGTTACGAACCATGCACGTCTTCTGTTTTGCTCGGGAAAAATGGAGTGCACTCAGTGGCTTGGTCTTCACAGCAGAATCACCCATTTATCTCGATTGGAAAGTATTTTGGAATGGAGAAAGCTTTGAACATACGATGACTCTTTACAGCTAGAATCAGCGCAGCCAATTTTGGGGAGCCTTGGTAAGGAGAGAATAGCCGTTTACAGCTTTACGGATTGTGGTTGGGTCAAACTTTCCTACAGCCCATCTTCCAAGCCCTGCAATCATGGTAGACGCTTACTCGCATATAAGTCAGTCACATAGGGTTCAACTGCTTTGAAAATCATGGAGGGGGTAGGAAGTCACAGACATGCACATTATCCGCCGGGAAGCCCACGTAAAACACTCACCATTCATAGTTATGCATGTGAAGGCGGGTTGCACTTTCATGGGGTTTCAACAAACATCTGGTAATTGGCTTGTGACAATTTCACCGATGGCCTTATGGGACGCAAGACACTTATCACGCAAGACAATCGACACATTCTAAACTATGGACTTTGCAGCATGCCAAAGGGCGCCTACCAAAGACTTATTTTTAGCCGCGGTTATTGGACTATCTCTCGTCATGCCACCTAACTGCACTGTGGTACTTCAAGCCACATTGTAACGAGAGTAAGTGTCAGTTTAGCCGTTTATTGTGACTAGTCAAATAAACGAAAGACAAATCAGTCTAAATAAGGGAGAAGTCTCACCTAGGCAGCAATAAATACTGACTGGTTCGAGTGTGCCATCTTCACTTGTCGGGTCATCATCACCACCATTGACAGCAACACCAGAGGACAGTGGTGTTTCACTACTAAACAACGATAACGATTTATTTGAATACAGCCTTATAATGGGAATAAGACAAAGGGGATAGGAATGGGGATCCTGGGCTAGCCTATCACATTTAAGGTGCTACACTTCCAACACTCAGTCAGACAATATGGATAGGAACTAATAGCGTGAATGCTACTGGCATCGGTTAGCCGCCACAGCCCAGGGCAAGGACGGTCACATGGATTTCATACTGGAATGCGAAAAGCGCCAACAGAGACCAAAGTTTTCGCAACATTCTTCATTCCCCTCTGCAATATCATATACTGCCTGTCGGACCTTTGTTCCAAATGTAAGGCGTGTTTGTCTCCAAGTGTCCCAGCTTACCGAAGCATCGGATTCTGGTTTACGAGCATTCGGTCGACTGCTCTCGACTCGCTGAGCTGCAGTACGGGACCGCATCACAATGCACGTTGACGGCAGAGCTCTCAGACCAGTCTCTGTTCGCCTTTAGGGCTGATTTCAGTCGGTACTGCTTTCTAAATAGACCGGTTTGTTGATTGTTGGTCGAGTGATTGTTGGTTGAGTGGGTGGACCCACCCACTCAACCCCGCACTGATGATGTCACCTCGATTGGTGATGAAACGTTTGCAATCCAACTGCCAAGCTCGGCGAACAGACCAACAATCAATCAGCGCACCCGAGCTACCTATATTCCACAACATTGCAGACCGGTTTGTCTGCAACCAACGGCATCATTTGATCCCTCCGGTGTCCCGTCCCTTTCTTACAGCCAGTCGCGTTGACACTATCCCGTCGGAGGTTACATCCCAAAGACTGCCTCGTATGTCTATTTTACATGCTGCATTATTGCACTTACAGCATATCACATAGGTTTGGATATAATCCGTTCTGAAGTAACCGCTGGCTTCCTCATCTGCGGACTATTATACAGATACTAAGTTATAAGTCAAAGCCCAGTCAGCAATAGTACCGAGCCCGAAAGATGCGTTGTCCGATCCTATGTACATGTGTTAGAAAACTGCTGAAAGCAGACGATGAACGTTGCGTACAAAAACTTAAATGTCACACAGGGAATTTATTCGTTGGATCAGTAGTTGAAGAGGACCACACAGAAAAATAAGACCTTGGAAAGGCAATAATCAAGATGGGTGCTCGATCGGCTCCACTGAGTGACAACGCTATCCAAAGTATCTTGACAGCTAAACTCAGCTCATCGCAGTATCAATGAATCCAATTTTCATGTCCGACAAAGCAGATGGATAAGTGGTGCTCTACGCAGCATTCTTTAAGTGTCTTCTTGCGATATGATTTCAAAATGGAAGGAGCAGTAGCCTGGGATAGAGTGGTCGATAGAATCATATGATGAACCTCATTATGTATGCTTCAACTCCCACACTTCTGTTCCGACAGGCCTTATCAATTATAGGTTCAAATCCCCTCGGGGACTTGCATACGAATGGTGAACAGGCTAGGTGAACTTTCAGCGAAAGGTGTATGCTGAAATCCTCACGGAAGCATAGAGCACACTTTCACGTGCATAACAGTAGTGAACGACATATGTGAACCTTCCGGGGAAACATTATGTCAGTACACTGGTGAACAGGAGCTATGAAGCGAAAAAAACGTCTTATTGCGAACAAGCATATCTTATTGTGGAACATATGAAAATGGAAAGCAAGTAAATTTGAAATCAGATGGGGAAGGAAACAAGGATGGTGAGATATGTACAGAGCGGAAATATGGGAGGAATTGTTGTCATAGAATTCAAACCCGTAAAATTTCCATAGAGCTGTTATAGCATATCGCAATCCAATCTGGTTGTGTTGAGGACCATTGGATCTGGTTTATTTCTCCGGCAGCTGTATACGCTAGAATTGGGTCCTCGATAGCACGAGGCATTGACTGTATATCCCAAATGAGCGCTTGACAGTCTTCCGACGCAGTGCAAAGGTGGCAGCTAGAATGTGGGGCCCATGCCAAACCGTTCACGTATGCTCGGTGGCTATTGAGGCGCGCAACGGGAGTACATGGTACACGTAAATCGAGGATGATAATCTACGGGAAAAGTTGCGTGAAGAATATTAGATCTAAAAGTCCTGGTTTAAATGACGCAAAGAATGGACAGATACGTAGCAAAGTAGCTAAAATAAGAAAATAATCGTTCAGCTACAACACAATTTCCGCGCCTGGCTGCCACGCCATCCTGGGGAAGTATGAGGGTTGATATACTGTAAGTTTACCCGAGCTCAGACAGAGGCGGTTCAGACACCCGGGTTGAATTTGAACCACGGAACTCACTTTCAGTAAGTTCGTCTCTTAACCACTGAGCTATCTCGATCAGGCAGCTAGCGCAGTACTGAACGAAAATAAACCCAAGAAGTTGATTGCAGAGTATATGAAACCGTGAGCAACTACTCCAGCTGAGCAGGCTGGATCTCTGTGGGCTCCTTACAGTTGGTTGCCGGAGCCCGTCCTGAGGATGTGGAAAATGCCGCAATATTCTTACTGACAGGTCAGCAAAAGATGGTGGTAATGATAAAAGTATGTTACTGGCTGGAACCAAGGCATTAGTACCCAAACCACCAGCCTACTGACAAATTGTGAAACCTTGACTTGCCAAAAAGTTCTGGCAAAAGGCTCCTTAAATACTGCGTTCCATCGAGGCTGATGCTGGGCTGGTCTGTGGTATGCTTAAATGCACGATAAGATTAGGCAACCCATAATTAGCAAGCTTCGACGCTACTGCAGAAGCTCGCAGTAGTATGAAGGAGATGTAAAAATGGATTTCAGACCACCCTGCGCGCTTTCGTTGGCCTTACGTCGACCATTCACTGAACGCCGATGATGCTCCAGTTGCACCAGTTCCCGCTCCGGACGAAGAACAAACGGTTGCAGTCCTAGCATTGTGGTGAGAAAAAATACGCCTCCGATTCCGAAGAGTAGATTTACAATCCAATCTACTCAGATTTCTTGCTAGTGCTTAAAAACAAGGCGGCGTTCATGAGTTGATCAGTGATCGATTCACGAGTAGCTCGCAAGAATTAGATAATCCCTCAAAAGCAAAGTCACAAGCAGTGGAAATTGATGACTGTTCTGCACCATCTCTCTAAACGAAGTTGGGAAAATATGGATGCCTCGTGGTCATGGCTGGAGTGAACCCATTGATCCAGTGGGAATCTACTTGACTACAAACAAAAGCGGATAAAAACCCGGGAAGAACAGCAACACCGTTTAAAATACCCTTGTTTGACACCAAGAGAAGAGTTAGCTTGGATCGCTTCGGAAGAAGAGCAGAGCTTTAACAATCGAGTACGATCTGGTGCCCGTAGATGGAAGATCACAGGGGACTAACCTCAACAGAATCCATGGCAAACGTAGCCAAATAATTGGAATCCTGCTTATTCCAGGCCAACCGGAGTAGAGGAGCATGGTTAGCATCCTCATAGATGATGGTGGAATGCTTGAGATTGCGAATGTCAAACATACGAACAGAACCATCAGCACCTAAAACGAAAAAAACCTTTCGTGTAGTGATCTAATGTGTACAGAAATCTGTCAACAGTAAGTTTTAGGCATTGAAATTCTAGTTAAGTAGCCACACAAGCGCCGTTTGGTTCGCCCGCCAAAAATTGCTGGTCAATGCTGTCCATTTTAAGTAGTCCCTAATTTAGCCGGCCGACGTAAATTTCCCCGTTTCTATAAGAACGAATTACGCGCGCTTACTACTGAAAGCTATCCATGCTAAATTGCAACGCGCAAACTACATCCTTCTCGGGCACCACTGCTTGTAGGAAAGCTTTTGGAGAGCACCCCATGCACTCTCATGCGTCCAAAAGCACGTGAATACAAACAGCGCATGACACCCACGAACTTCTGGGGCATACGCTGTTGCGCAAGCGTGCTGAAAAACGCTAGCCTGATAACCGAACCAAACGCACTCTAATGATTGACGGAATGTAAAGATGTGGTCCACAAAGCCCCTTCTCGGTCGGAATCCTTCCTGCTGATCTCTGATCCCCTCTTTGCGCGCCTTCGTAAGACGACGCAAAATGTGCGGCGCAAAGAGTCTAGTTAAAACGGTGATTAAGCTGATTTCTCTGTGACTTCCATATACACTGCGAGCACCCTTTTTGAAAAGGGCCACTATAATCAACTCACTCCAGTTAATTGCGACGATCTCTTTCCCACAAACGGAGGCAACTGAGTTAGACAAGCACCGACCGAGGATTTAATCTCCATCTTTGAACAGACCAGGTGGGAGTTCATCAGGATCAGCAGGTCGGTGACGCTTGAGGGACAAAAGGTATTCGCTTATTTCCGAAGCCGTCGGGCGTTCCAAACTCGCCACTGCTGTGTCGTGGGATCGCCTATCGGTGAAGACAGAAAACCAGTAACACGGCTGTACTGTCAGGTCAGGTCAAAATATAGTAGTCAAATATGGTTACTCGCTTTGTTCGTTCTTGTTCAGCCAGTGGCAACGTTCCTGTCGTGAACATTTCCACACCCGCTCCGCTGGTCGCGTGCTGCTAAGCCATGTTTGGTAAGCTCAGACCGCGCACCTGCTATCCGGAACGTGTGGTGACCGATGGTGACCTCAGCGAAGCGTCATTCTTAGCACATGCATCTTTCGCGCCTGGACATGTCCTGACAACTAAACAGAGCTGCATGGCCGGTTGGGAATCCGGCAGAGCAATTGCAGATAGCCAATTTAATTGATCTTGAAAGTAATCAGTCCGACGATTCAGGCGCTGTTCTTTTCCGTACATAAGCGGGTCGTTATCAATGAGTGTTTCACTCACCGAGGGGATGTTTGGGCCCGTTAAGAGTAAGCTAATCCAGCTGATAGCTGGAATGGCAGATGCTTTTTCCACCTGAAGTCTGATAGTACGTCGAGCGGGATCGTAATTCGTGCAAAGAAGAATATGTATCCGAGCTTCGAACAATTCTGTAGTGCCGCTGGAGAAGTGGTTGAACTGTTCCACAGACAGAGTACCCAATATCTTGTAGAGTTGTGGACATTATCTTCTGATAAGGGTCGAAAGCAGAAGACGTGTTGTCCAAAGGGGAGTTCAACAGGTGATTCTGGCAAACCTAATCCACATCAGGGTCGACGGCCATAGGAGTTGTGCGCATCTTGAGCGCTCTTGAGAAGTGCTACAAGAAGCAGCAACGAACAAGCGCGCGATCCACATCCATACAGGTGTTTCAAAACTAGTGACAGTCAGTAAATAACCCACGCCACCTATGGCTAATGATCATGTGGTCTATTTGTGTTGCAGGTTGACTCGCATGTAGCGGGGCATCATATGACCGAGTGAAGTCGGTTTGTTTCAGAAGTTAGTACTGCACAGAAACAGTTTAAGGGTGCCCCATAACTGCGACGAACGTTCGCCGTTGTATGTCTCGATTCCACTTCAAGACGATCGCCCAATCGAGCCTCAGCAGCGATAGTTCTACTTGCTTGCGCATTTCGGCAAATACAATACCTGAGCTTTTAGCTCAAAGCGTAATAAAAACTGCTTTTGAGTGGATTAGTTTTACGAAGATGTCGCTAGAAGCAAAGTGAGCGAAAGAACAACGAATATGTGGACGTGAAAGAAGGGAGGAGTCAGCATTAGCCTGTTTTCGCTTACCGTCCTGATGTATACAACCAGTAAGGCGACCCGGATGGCGGAACCACGCGACGGCCGATGTGAAATGAGATTACTTTTAAGTGTGGGATTAGTGATTGTGCGTGGGCTAGGATACTCTCAGGGGAGCCCAGGCCTAGAAAGGACGATTAGGGTCCTCACCCGAACCCTTTAGTTCAATAACCTAACTGGTTAGCATGTGGCCGTCAGTGAGGCTACATTCTTAAGGAGCAAGTCGCCACACATGTTCCAATTCCCTACCTGGAGGACCAGGAGACTATTAGTCGGACCTCCACGCATTGAACAAACTGTTATAAGAAGCTCTGTGAGTATCACACGTGCACACCCCAAAGAAGCTCAAGGGGCTATGGAGGTGCACAAATCGTCAAGATGATAAGGACCAATATGTTCGTGACGTACATCCACCAGCATATTTTCAATTCACATTTAGATTATTGTCATGAAGCAACAGACAGTTGAGGAAATATAATCAATCCGACGGTGAAAGCAAGAAAAAAGTATTATTAAGACTAGCAAGACCAGCTGATGGTACATGATCGTCAACTCAGGTACTGACAACCAAACGGTCGAATCTCAGGGAAGACGTGATGGGTGGACTGGCAGCACAATTGTAAAAGGTAATGAGGACCCTGATTTGGTCTGTTCTCAACTCAAAAACTCATTCCTGCCCCCATTGTGGGCATAGGAGACAGGAAAAAAAGATAGTTATTTTCGGACCCAATTGGGAACGATTAAACACACGAACGACAAGATGTGAAATGCCAAGAGGCCAAGGTTTTGTCACCAGTTTTTGAAGTACTTTTTTCCTACAAACATTTCTAGACCTTCCTGCTGCTTCATAAACAATGCAGACAATGAGAGGAACCAACTGCTTAGCGAGACATTGGCCAGCTTAGTGAGACTGGCCAGATCGCTAGGTTTGACTTTTAGCCAATCTCCTCAACTTACGTTCGACTGTGTAGCCAGTGACCAATACGTCCGCAATGGTACATATGAAATTTACGGTTACTACATGGAAATAAAATTGAGGATGACTAAACAAAGAGTTTGACGAAAAAAGGCAGCCAACAACAAGGAACGGGAAACCAATTTTAGGAACATAAGAAGTTAGGCACTTAGGTCCCTGGTGTCAAGCCATGACTGCTCATCGCTCGAGAGTGAGACTGCAAACGAAATCCAGTAAAGAATGATAAGAAAATACAAAAACAACCGTGACTGGCATAAAAATAACACAGTGAACCCCTCAGAAGGGCTTATTCCTATTTGAGAATCCACTGTGAACACACATAATCGCAAAGAATCCCAAGCAGGAAGGATTACCCACGGTGTGGATGGAATACGTACCAACACTGGCAAACATTTCGCGACCAGTTCCCATCCGACTGAAGGCAATGTCGTAAACTTCCTTGTCATGTGCAATCAACTGCGATTCCACGTGTCCGCTAATCACATTTGTATGCCCCAAAGCCTGTTGAGTCTGTAAGCAGAAGTGACACCAAAATGTAAATTAGGAAAAGCCGACAAAAACATATAGTCATGAGACGAGAATCCAAGCTCCGCAAGCATAGAAGGTGAACTTCACAGGATACCATGTCTGTCTGAAAGGCGTAAACGATAGTCATGGTATGTGAAAGAAGATAGCGCCGTACATGCGCTGTGGTGCAAACAGGGATGTGTGATAACAGGAAGTGATCAGTACAATTTTGATAAGCAGAGTTGATAAGTTACCCATTCTTCTGGCTCAACATCACTTCATTTGTTTCATTCAAATGGGACTTCCAACCAAAAATAGACATAGTGAAGGTAGGTCTCCAAGTATAAAATGCATTGAGAACGGATACCTATATGAACTAGTTTGATATTTACAGCCTCGTAAAGCGCTGGACCTCGCAAAGGGCAATTTGAATCGTTGTGTCTTGAAACAGTGCAGTGTTAGCTCCTGCGATCAACAGTCATCAAACATTTCTCGTGAATAAGTAGGTGGGTTGGAGATCCGTCAGACTGACCATACACACTTGTCACCTGCCGCTTAGCGTTATGACTTCTGCATATCTCATGTGTAGAGATAAATCAGTGGTTAAGACGCCAGCTTACGGACCGGAAGGTCTGTGATTCGAACCCGACCTCAGCATCTTGACTACTCCTGTCTAGACTTGGGCAACCTGGTAGTACACCAGCCCTCGTGCCTCCTCCCGTTGGCATGGCAGCTAGGCACAGAAAGGATTCTACGCCCGCTTCAAAGGGCCTCACTAGAGCACACTGGGCCGAACGGAATTATAACGCCTGAACAGACCCGAATATTCGCGCCGGCAACACGGAGTTCGAATCCTGGCACGATCAATGATGTACACTACCGATGTGGACTAACACAAGTAACTGCTTTAGAAAACGAGGGTGATCGTATAAGAATATGGTCCAGATACAAATTCTAAAAGTCTCGCAACTGCCCATAAGTAATTCCACGTCTTGAAGACATTCCTTCATTCATCATATTCCTGTAGAAGCCTACGGAGAGTATCCCTCTGAGCTCATCACAAAAAGTGTTGTTCGGCAGACCCACCTTTTGTCAACGTTCCTTCTCAAATTCGTCACTGATATGATTGCGGAAGAAACTCTTGTTACGTATACTACCCCTGGGGTAGAACTTCCCCCGTGAGGACTTAAAAATCTGGAGTACTCCGACGATATCTCGCTATCCGACTCAGATTCTATCCATAAAGAGATTGCGTTAAATAGTGTAAATAGTGTTGCCATGCAATAAAATATGCATTTTTTCGCCTTTATAGTACGAAGAACTACAGTAACATTGGGTGAGTACACCATCAAAGTTAGTCATGGCATCAGAACCATTGAAGCGTGTAAAATATACACTTGGCTGGGTAACGACAAGTATTAGCTGAGGACCACCACGTTAATAAGCGAAGACACCCAGTGATAGGGGACGTCACACCTATTCTTTTGACCTGAACCACTAACCGACTTTTCTTTCGTTTCTATTTGCTTTCTGCTCTCACTGTACCCTTCCATCCTGCGCTAGCCAGTACAATAAGCTAAGGTGACCAGAACCAACGTACGCAGTTCATGGTTGTTATAATTAATTGGACTGAACCGCTGGTTTGTAAGCCAGTGAAGGCAACTGAGGTCAAATGTGTGAAGTGAGTAGTCAAGTAACACCATTTAATATGAAAAACACAGTAAACTTGTCATTTTGAAGGTATGAAGATTCCACAGCCAAAAACCTCTAAGATGAGGCACAAAAAGCATGGTATCTGAATGATGATACGATTCACTCTTAATGACTGTTTTTAAGGAATCTGAGGACTTTCGGGTAACAGAATGGTATCTAAAGACCCAGGATGTCCTCAGCGATGCTAGCAGGAGGTGGGTGGTGTTTTCACAGTGCTCGTGCAAAGAAATAAAAGGATAAAAGGACGGAAGACTGCTGAAACTGAAGAGTACAAACAGGGCAAAATAAATTGAGTCCAACTGTTATTAGGACCGAGCTTAAGGCAGCGTAAACGGGTCGGAAATACCTAAAAACGCCTCACTTGCTTCATCTCAAATCCTTAGGGTTAGCTTTTGAAGGTTTGAAATACGTCAACTGTGTAAGGTAGTCGATATAAATAAACGCTCACAAAAAGCACAGAAAGACGCGGAGTAAAGCATAGTGATACTAACCTCCAGAGCCCATATGGTGCATGTCGTGTCAATACTAGATGTTCCAAGGATGTTTGGGTCAACTTCGTTCCAGTCAAAGGAAGTGAGTGGGGCACAGTAGTCCGAATTCGTGTTATTATTTAAGCGGCATTCAAATTTGACACTGTTATCCTCTTGCACACGCCAAACACGCAAATAATCTCCACTGGTAGCTAACAAGTCAGGAAACTGATTCTTCGTATCCGGGATCCACATGATTTTTGAAGTCGGATAGTGATGAGCAAATGTACTTTGCACTGAAAATTCACCCTGGTCCTCATCCAGACAGATAACCTGGACCTCATTATTGTATTCCTCGATGAAGCTACCAATGGCAAGCCGAAAACGACGATCGGGACGCACGGACCAATTCAAGCTGAAAATACACCAAGGTGCATCGTATTTATAGATTTCCTTCCTCTTCGATGACGACTGGTTGGTCCCAACCATTCGAAATGAGATAACTGAACTGCAACAGAAAGCACAAGATGTAGTGCACTCGCCACAAATGATTTTTCAGCCACTCAACTGTAAACCAAACACCAAAGTAAACCAATCTCAGTGGAGTTTTATAATTTCTAAAGGTGAGGAAGTGAATGAATTGAAAGTAGCTTCCACCAACTCAAGTGGACAATGCTGATGTAATAAATTCTAGTTGAATGTATGAAGTTGCATGCCTTGGTGGAAAAAGTTTAAGATAAATGCATTCCCCGCATAAACCCAATACAACTAGGTCACGAGCTGCGTCAGGTAGAAGCATCAAGGCTCAAAACTGTAGAACTCACAGAAATTTACTGGTCGAGGTTTACCTGCTACACCTCTGGATCACTTGAGTCAAGAACGTTGCGGAGTTATGAAGGTTCTGCAAGGCATTACATCCACGGATGCAAATGTGCCAGAACCAGCACCAGCTACGGCGTGCGTGAGTTGCTTCCTGCGGAAACCGATTAAGGTACTTTCTGTACGATGTTTCCGTATTTTCTATGATTGCTTTGGCGAAATGCATATGCAAACACTGAAGGTCTCCCTGACTCCTTAGTTCAGGACCATGTGTGGTTCGTAGGCACCTCAAATTCAAGTGATACACTGAAATCTCCAATTGTCAGGAATCACACTAGTAAGTATCAAACTGGTGAATAAATAGATGACAGAGAGGGCTAAATATCCGACATCGTAACATACCAGCAAGCAACAAAATATAGTGCGGATAAAGGTGGGGAAATTACTGGAAGTGAAACTAACACCTCTATGGTTGCTATGTTCACTGCTAATACCGTTTTTTTAAAAGGGGCACTACCATCGATACACCCCAGTTGTCTGGGACGGTCTCTTCCTCCCATATAGACCTCAAATAAGCTAGACAGGTACTGACTGAGAAACCCACCGCCATCCTTGAACAGATCAGGTGAAAGATCACCAGGACAAGGAGCACGATGACGCCCGAGTGAGGATATACACTCGGTTGAGGCGTCATGACTACGTGGGCCATTCTTTCCTAGATCATTCTCACTCTATATTTTCAACTCATGTACTACCGTTATTAGACAATTAAAGCGAATATTACACCCTCTATTCTGCCTTCCTTCTAATCTCGACCTGGAACCACTCGACTCTCGCAACAGAAGGTTCCATATTCACAGTCCACAGTTCTGTTGAAGGCCGACAGTCCGAACTGGTGGTAGCAGGTGGCCAACTGAATTGTTCGAAGTATTGTGCCCAGCGGTTCAAACGTTCTCCTTTGCTGGATACTAGGAAGCCATTCTGATCGGATAGTTTCGCTGACGAGAAGCTTCTGAGAACCAGTCGAACGAATCAAGCGGAGCAACCCGCCGATATTTCCAGCTGTTCTTGCATCTTCCATTCATTTAGCTTATCGGTCTGCACGGACACTCAGTTTCAACTGACGCCCAATGACCCCAGCAGCAGACGCAGTCCAAAAAACGAGTTTTACGGCTGTATGACGATTATATGACGGTTTAATTTGGTTAATTTGGTTATGTAACGGTTTAATTTGGCGCATCAATGGTTACCTGCATCACCTGGAGTTCAAAAACCAACCGCGAACCGCGTTTGTGCTTTGCATAACCAACTGATAACCATGTTTGCCGGTTTTTGGACGGGTGAATAACCGTTAATTCATCGCATTCCAGCATTAAATAACGATGAAACAACCACCATATAACCGTATTTCGCTGTTATTGGACTGTTAGCTAACCATGTTATAACGCCTTTTCACCGTATACTGAACAATGAAAAAACCGATCCAGTTACGGCAACATTAAATAACGGCATCATAACTCACTTCTTCCTAACCTGGTTATCTGACGACTAGTTGACCATTCATTAACCGAATTTTACGGTTAAATGACCTTAAGAAACGGTTTTCGGATAGCTAGTATTTAACTACTGCTGAACTCTATTTTGACGGCCGACAACCGTAACATAACTGTAACGTAACGACCTATACTCGTAACCATACGGTTAAGCGTGCAAACTGTCGAACCCGTTCCAAGGGCTAAGGCCTGTTACCTAACTCTTCACACGTAGACGCACATCTGCCTTCTGGTTGCCTGTTGAGATGGTTCAATAACCTGGGTGATCTGATGTCATACCTTACGGACTACACACAGCACTTTGAGAACGGAAAACAGGTATACAACAGATGTGTCGAGTGTGGTTGCGGTCGCGGTCACAGGGATCTGTCGCCTGACCTTTAGCAAAAACACGGCTCTATCACGGATCCAATATTTGGATGAACTTGGCTGGGTTGTGCTGCAAGCAGAAGTTCCGGTTTTGAGAAGCGCTTTGGATATCTTTTCCCAATGGCCGATGATATCCGGCATCGGACTGTCCGGCGATCGTTTGAAGAGCCAGTTCTAATAGTTTCGTTTGATTTCTGGGTCCAGTAGATTCCTAGTGGCTACGCGAGGTGTGCGCGTTTTGCGTACACCCAAATGGCTACTAGTTGTCGCAGACCATCGGAGTTGCCACTTCATGAAAGACGGGAACAAGTCAGATTTGGATCTTCGAAAGTTCTGAAGTCAATAAAAATAAGTTAGGTCCCAACGTTAGGCGGATTTCCACAGCGAAGTCTCTTTACCGCACGCAGTTAGACGCTGCTACGTCCAAGACACCTATCCCGTACGCGATTGGTCAGAAAACCGGGCCGTTTGTCGGTCCTGCATCAAGGCAAGTTCTGATTGGCTGAAATTGTGGGTTTAGTAGCCGGACACCGTTGTCAGTACTGCGTCCAGAAGGCATCGGAATTACCAGAATGTTTCGCCGCATACACTTTATATACGACGCGCCGTATATATGTATTTTCTTGCATTTTGGCGTTTACCACACGTTATGCGCCTTTGTTGGTTCTTCTGACGAGGAGGGGATTTAGACCGAGAGCTAAGCTAAGGGATTGCCGTTACTACATCTAACAGACCATTTTCAGTTTGGTTATCCCGTTCATTGAGACGTGGGTCGGAAATGAGCGATGACAATTAGGGGTAGAAAATTGGAAGGCCAGCGAAGCGTCTAGAATACATGTATTTTACCACAATATACATTAGTGAACTTATAAAATTGTCCTTCTGTCACCAATGTAGTATGCGGTATCTGCCAGTTTGAATGATTTATATGTAAGTATTGGCGCTGTACAACCTTGCTTACTGGGCTTCGGCTCATGAGCTTTGTTTCTGTCCTCCATCCACAGAAATTGTTGCGAACACCTGTCTTCGGAGAATTACTGTCCCCTGGTGCTTCCATAGCCCGCATACTACACCGAGCTACGAAACGACTTCCCCCCGTGTCTGTAGTTTCTCCCTTTCTGAGCAAGTGCAATGTAGAAACCCGCGCGGGGAGGTTTTTGCGGGGAGGGTGTTGCGATCATGAGCTCTGAGTGGGGGTCTGGAACTGAAATACGGAGCAGTTAATGGACGGCCGATGTCTAACAGAAAGGCTAAGCTAGCCCAGGAACCGGTCTGATGGAAGCCAAAATTTGAGACCAGTATTACTTATCAGTGCTTGCGCTGCCACTAGCCTCATATTGCCATGTCAAATGGTGAGTAAAAGTAGGCATTTCTGTAATGGATAATTGGCCGACTGCCCCCTCAATCATGTTTTCATTTTAACCGCACGATTATGTTCATCAGAAGGGAAGAGAGAAATCAACAACGAATGCGGATTAGGTCTCTCAAAGTCCACGATGCTCTAGGGGGAGTGGAGTCAGCTGGAGACGTGTCTCATTATAAACGGATTTGAATCCAGCAACCATCTTCCTAGTATCTTGTTGGATAGGCTTGGTGAGAAATATGTCCTTCTTGCGTCCTGAGTAGACGACTTGGCCGGCATATTCAGGAAGCGGTAGTACGTGGGCCGCATAGAGTATCTGGAACTCTGTGCAAGTTGTAGGGCGTAAGGGGAATTCAGTAATCCACTAAAAGTGGACACGGGCTGGAAGGCCATTGATGTGGGTAAGAATCAGGAGTGGTCTTGAAACGGATCCCCAGGGAACTACAATAGAGCCCGGTGCAGAAGGGTGGATCAAGCCTACTTTCAATCAGAGTGTCTGATCTGATAGAAACGTTTTAATTTAGCGTAACTTACGCCCTGAATCCAGTGGGACTTGAGTTTGTGTAGCAGTCGAGCGTGTGGAACTTGGTCGAATATCTTCAAAAAGTCAACAATATTTCATTCCATTTGATTCATTCGTTTTTGGCTTGGGTTAAGCTGTTCACAAAAATGAGCATGTTCATCAACTTTGAACGGTTTGGAAAGAATTCCAAATGCGGTGGAGATATCGTGCCGTTAAAAGAGAAGTGATTCAAGATGACGCGCTTCAGAATGCGTTCCCTCAATTTGCACCGTGGGCCGTTGTGGCAAGGTTTGCATGAGCGAAAAACGCAACCATTTTAAAACGTACCATCTCCCGTTTGGAAGTTTTGTGGACTCATTTTGTGCGCCGCCTACGACATTTTAGCTGAATATCTAGTGACCGATGGCGACAGAAACTTTTCATTCCACCCCCTTGGGCGCACGCAGGAAGTCAAAAGTGAAGAATATTAACTATGAGTTGAAAGAGCTGGTATAAGGCAGTCGTGTTTGGAAGGGTAAATCTTTCGGGCAATGAAGTATAACAAAACTACTTAATCAAATGCATAAATGGCGCAAAATTTCATAGAGATAAACATGCCTTAGAGGGCGCGCTGTAAATTCTACTGTCCACCGCGTTTTACGGACTTGCCTAGTAGGTGTATTGAACTTTCTGCAGCTGAGGTTTTTGTTGTTCAGGTGATAAAACACCCATGCGTGGCACCTGAGTGCCGGGCTTTCGGGCTGGAAGAGCCATCGACATGTATTCACAGCTGGAATGTGGCGAGCAGGCCGTGGAGTCGGCAAGGAAGTGGTCCACCGAGGCCAGGTGGCTTAACAAAAATTTCTTACGCTGGAAGCAGTGGAAATTCTTGCGCGGCCACTAGGCAGGCCAGGACAATTTACCAGTGCATTCTCAGCAGCCATGCACGGGCACCTGCGTCGCCCGCTGCAAACATCCTCTTAGACTACGACAGGTAACTTGTTCACAGCGGTTGCTCAGCACAAATATTCAGTGCGCACAGCCCCCTTCCACTGTCTTTTTATTCTACTATTTCTTATTCACTCGTTTGTTCTTTCGCACACATAAGTATTTTGTTTTAAATTTTCATCACTTTTTTCTCTGGTCCCCTGTTCTCTTCCTTCTTAGATTAAGCTTTTTGAGTTACGTGCTGGATACTTAGAGGGGTACGCGCATCATTTTTAAAGCCATCAGCGACTTTTTGCTAGCCCCTTTAACCGACAATCGAGGGTGGCATTTGGAGGCTCGTGATTCACCCTGACGGCCGCACCTTTTCTTTTCTATCATCCTGCTGGCCACTCGTCTGCAAATTCTTCATGAGCACGTCATATTCCGGCTTAGATATGCAGACCAACCGTGGACATGTGATTTGAGCCAAGAAATTGTGAGCGCCTTCAAATGTGCATGGCCTGACTCCGCGTTTCTCGGCTTCATTCTCCTCAGGTTAGTAATATCCAATACTATATGCGTTTTCTAACTTATGGAAGCATAACAATTAAGGCACGGTCACCTTACAATTTAAACTTTGCGGACAACTACCCCGCGGAGAGCAATACCAAGGGAACGTGCTTAGTGTGAGATAAAAATTGTAACTTATGAAAAATAAAACACTAGAACGATGAGGCTAGATAGGCAAAGCACCTCAGTGGTAATATCAGCCGGTTCCAGGGGGCTGCACCAAATTTTTTAAAGCCATATTCGAACAAAGGAAAAATTGTCTCATTTGACATTACGTAGTCGGAACATCGGGACATTCCCCAGTTAGTCACAGTTTTGTTTTTAAAAAATTTTAGACTCCCCAACATCTGCTATAACTCTGCGTCATCTGTTTGTGAAGGCGACGAAAGATTTTGTGCAGTACCCCGTTTCGCCATGTTCCTCTTTATTGCACTCGAGATGCTTTGAAGGAATGCGTGATACTTAAATTTTATACGCGTGAACTTAGAAAGAAGTACCTTTTCCCGGCCCAAAAATAAAAATATTTATCATCCTTGCAGCAAGCACTACACCAAAAGAAGCCAAGGCCAAGAAATTCGTCGCAGCTAGTAGGTTTGGCGAATTTTTTTGCAGAAGGCGTATGCTCTGCCCCGCGGGGTTTCACCATCTCCGGGACAATGTCCCTCAGACAATGACGTCTTATCACTTGGGGCAACCAATTGGCACGATAAGTAGCCTCCTTTTTAGTAGGCACCCCGCCAACTGTCAATCATTACGTGCGACGAGTTAGAAGAGTACAGTGATCTGCTTATATTACGGAACCGCGTCATTGTGGGCGCAGCAATGCACTGGGAGGATGCTGACAACAAGAGATGTATACTGCTACGACTTCAAGTACCGATCTCCATTGATAAGTAGGTAGGTCCATGGTTACTTTCTGCTTACTGAGGTAGATGACATACCTTCATTTCAAATTTGACCGTCTACTCGTGTAACGTCCGATATTACTGTTGAAGCATGTTGGTAGTCTGTGCTTTTCTCGAAGCTCCGCCCGCGTCTAATGAAAGGTGAGGTTTAGTACGAAATTTATGTAACTGCTTTGTAGCGTCCGTTTACAATGGCGTGATAGTATATGAATGTTCACGAAAGTTCAAGAAGACGCGTAATAATGCTCAGTTTCTTTATGACTATAAGCATATGAGACGTTTACTTTTCTATCCAACAGTTTGTAACTCTTTAGTTGTTGTTTGATAATAGGCGACTTCGAGGCGAAGGGCTTTCCTCCTTACACTCGGAGAAGACTCTTATGTGGCTGTTTTAGCCACATGTGTGTTATTCATTTGCATTGGAGAGCCATTTTTGATGTTTTTAAGACGTTTCTGTGTATGTACAAGCTGTGCACCGTCATTGTGATGAATGGCATAAAGACTGGGAGACCGACCATATAAGCCGTTGTCGAAAGCAAGCGTTTTGTTTCTTTGCGCACACCGATTAACTGGTTCAAAAGGCAGGATGTGTAGACAGTACTACATTAAGACGTTGTTGATAGATAAAATGATATCAGCGGTGCAGGCCACCAAAGACATGTGCCTCTGTGACGTAACGCTGCGCTAATTTCGCGCACTCCAGGCCACAGAGACGCATTTGCGCTCCTTCGGACTATATCCACCGGGGGCCGGCGCACATCCCACCCAATGGCACACTCTGATATCCCTGCCGGAGTAAGTAACCATTCATTGGATAACAATCATGTTGCCTTCACTACGATTCGGAAATTCTGTATAGAACCGACCCTGGCATCTTCTACATATAAATGCCCATTGGCCGTGTATCACTCACAGTTGGGAAGTTCGTGCGCTGCCTGGGTCGGTTGGCTCTGAAATTGTAACCAACAATCGTCCTGAGAACAAAAACGAGCGGTTGAAAAAGTATCACGAAGGTCAGATTCCTGAAAGCAACTACTGAATGCCCGAAATCTACTGAGACCCTCAGCTCTGTAGATGTTGACCAGAGAGACAACGCCCCCTCAATATACAGCGCCTCACAGCTTTCTATCAAACCCAGACAGCGCGAGTCAGCGTTGATCAAGGTCAGACAACGCCCCCGCAATATGCAGCGCGTCTCAGCCTATACCAAGACCAGACCGCGTGCGTCAGCATTGGACCAAGTTAGACAGTGTCCCACCAATGACTAGCTTGAGTTGTATTCTCGCACTCGCACGTACTCACTCTCTCGCGCTCGCTTGTTCGGAATATAGCGGTTGTGTTCCCTTCCGTGAGTCTTTTTTCCGGCACTAGGCACTGGAGCGGGTCAGCAATCAGATACAGCAGATTAGCGAATCAGCAGACATAACAAAAAGCGTATGCTCTAAGCAAGTAGCCTTAAATGATTCAGTGGTTGTCCGGCATGCTAGGTGACTCATGCGCAGGTGCGACGCAAAACACTCACCTCTGTGACAGGCCAGAAATTCTGGAGGGAGAGAGCAACGTTCCTCGTGTGGCTCACTGTAAGACGATAATTCCCTCCGACCACGTTCTCAGGCTCAACGATACACGTAAACCAACGCTAAAGTATCTTCAGATTTACCGGTACAAGGTTGGAAACACGTTATTAATAGCAGTTAGTTATTGGTGAAAACACTGAAATGTTCCCAGACAGCTTACACTCCAGATGATGCACGCGCACCCTTTATAAATCCATGTAACTACCTTGCGTACACCTGCTTTTGGTATATAAAGACCACTCGTTTATCTACAGTAAGTGAACTCTTCACGTGCGTCTTGGTTGTTTGTTTTTTCAGTCCATCAACGGTAAATGGCTGGATAAAACCCATCAGAGCAAGGTATACCTCTACCTCTGCTTCTCAAGCCGCAGCCGCCAGCCGTAGAAGAATCAAACAAAATTCTTAAACGTTCGGTCGAAAAATTGAAGCGGTTGGGGACATGCAGCGTTTCAAGCTATTGAAAGCGTCAAATGGTAAAAACACGACTTCAACATTGGTCTGGAAAGTCAGGCTCAATGTTGGAGGACAATCGTCACGAACCACGGCGGGTGTTCGCACCAGCGATAATAATTTCCAGCTCATTTGTCAAGGAAGTTCATTTACGGAGCTTTCAAGCTTTACAACATGCCCTAGTGAAGCAATTACTATCATTCCAACGTGCAGTTTTCATTCGGCCCCAACTTCTCACCACATTACCCTCATACCTATTGTGTTGCGGCATCTGCATTGTCCAATGCGCTCAGATCGCGCCGATTTTGGCGAATATTTGTCTAAGTTGGACAGTGGCCATTTTTCGTACGACTGCTCCACTTTCGCGCACTGCCAGTCATCCAAAACTGAAGTTAGCCGTGCCCTCATTCATTCATTATGACCAGGCTTGACGTTATGCCATTTACAATGTGGGCTTGACACTATAACTTTTGTTATAAACGCTATGCCCGACGCTAAAACAGAGCCGCAAAAAGCAGTCCCATGTCGAAATACCGCGAAAACAATCAAAAAATTTTCAAGTATTCGCCCGGGAGAATCTGCATCCGGAATTATGTAAATGTTATCTGGGTTCCCAAAAACACCATGGACCGTTGAATTGAGCTGTAGCGTGGGCGAGTCGACGCAATACGCCGTAAAGCAACGGGTACACCGGGTTAGTTCAGGCATAACAGCACGTGTAGGCACAGCAAGCACGACGCACGGATAGGGAAGTAGAACGACCGCGTTGCAAAAACACGTATATTCGACACCGGAACCGGAACCGGAACAACGGCTACAGGTCACGTGAAATACAGAAAAACGGGTCAAGGTCACTCAGGGGGGTGTACCAGCAGGCTACTCCTCCCTGTCCGGCGCCCGTGATGACCCGTCCGGGATACCTGTAATTGGGAGAGAGAGGGAGAGGTCTACACGTAAGGCCATATGTTAAGCATGTGTAAGCAGGAACAGTCAAGTTTCAAATGCGTTACAGTGCAACGCTTTGAATTTATGCTCTATCGTAAGAACGGAACTTGCACGTGGATCGGTGGCGTTCGCTGACAATGTCGCTGACAAACAGCTATAATCCACATACTACTGTGATGCACCAACGCCCCGTAAAATTCTCCAACTCAAAAACCTTATAATCATGGCGAACCAAATTTCATTCTGCATCTGTGGTCGGCTTTTGACAATGGATGGTCCTGAACAGTTAGCTGACACCTGGGAATTTGGAAAGCGCAACTGAGAGAGGTAATCCCAACAGAGGTAAACAGCGGAATGCATTCCAGAATCGAGAGGTTCTTCCACACAGGTTTTGTTGTTGTGGGCCAGACACAGTGGTATTCTGTTAGGTGCAGTGTTGCCAATGTGTGAGCCCTAGAGGCCATCATAGAAATATCACTTAATTTGTGAACGAGGCAGGCTGAATGGCGGTAACTAAATCCACTGAGGGGTTTAGCGAATCAGAAAGAACCAATCCTCTTGGTGGTTTGGTACAGGCAAGCAGTTTATTCTTATTCAGAGTTAAATGCTTGAGACTGCGAGAGGGAATAGTTGGGAGTACGTAGACAGTTGCGGATGTGCTATCAGACTGAGTGTGGCAGTGCGGCGCATTGATTGTACTGACATGTTTCGTTTTCTGAAAGGTCGGGTTATGGACGTCATATGTGAAGCTGTCGGATAAAAGGCTGGATCCCTTTGACCAATGAGCCGTTAGTTGGTGATTTTCAGTCAGTGATGTCAGCCAGATATCGCACAAACTTGTTCACCATTTGCATTTTGGCGAAAATGCTTTCAATAGTTATTACCCTTGGGGCGTCGGACATCCTACCCAGATTTGGCTTAGCCAGCTTCCATCCAATGGGACAGTCCTCTGTTCATGCAGGAGTTTGCTTGCGAACCACATGCCAACATGTGCGCAGTTTGCATGGTGCCCAACCGCCAAGCGGATATGAGATTAAGGCACAGGGATGCCACATGTAAAATAATTTTCATTGCTTCAAGTTGAACCTGCGCTTTGTCTTTAACAAAAGCTTCTGTTTGCTTGGCCGATAACTCACCATTGCTGATTTTGAAGCGCCCCCTGAACCTCTCATTTGCTCAGCATTGTAAATGCCTGCATAGCCCGGGATGAAGGAAGCCGTCTTGTCCGTTCTGTCTATAACCGGAACAGTACGAACTATTTAACTAATGGATAAGTAAGTACGCTCCTCTACCGCCTATATGTGTTGCGTCTGTGGTGACCATGTGAGGAAGTCGTTCGAATGTGCCCGCTTGCTTAGCGCTGGCGAAACCCCTGTAATTACACCAGCCTGAAACATTATGGTTCAAACCACAAAAACATCACCCAGGTGGCCAGGCGTCTCCGACACGTTTTCTAACCCAATTTTTCGTGGAAGGAAAACTTCAATTAGGTGGGTTTGCGGGGGTTCTGCCCAAGATGTTCAGCTTGTTGAACTGCTTCTTATAAGTGTCCCCCAACTTATCCCCTGGGTTACTCGATTTCCTGTGGCACGGATACGCCCTACGCGACCTTCAAGGTTCCTCACTCGTAATCTGACATTTCACCTGATGCCCGTTGAAAAGTTGTGGACTAACTGAGTACTCTGATGCACTGTATAGTATGCAATGATGAGGGATTTCAGCTACCGAGTTGAGGTAAAAATAACCTCTGCATTCGACTCACACACTCATCTGCATGCCCGCTTGGTTTTGACAGGAGATTAACCGGGTAAGCAGCTGAAGTTCCCGTTCATTATACTCTTTCTCAACCGAATGTGCTGCAAAAGGCCACCTCATGTTTCAGCCGGTACTATATTCGAGATATCGAAACACATTCTATAGACTATTCATCGGATCGTTGAAAACCCTTCGGCAGAAGAAGGTTATGCACGGGAGATTCAGCTGCTTTTCGGGTGAGCCTCCAGTCGAAAATGAATTGGTATGCAGATGAGTCTATAAGTCAGATTTCATACAATCTGGGTTCACTTAGAACATAAGGTTGAGGGAAACTCAGGGACTGTGCCTATCTGATGAGCCCTATGAAGGGCGAGATCGGTCGTGGGGTGTCGGCGCTTTCAGGAAAATTAACAGTAGCGCATTACACCTATAACCTTACCACTTTCAGCAAACTTTAAAATACTCGGTAAAGGACCTGGGAAAAATAATATACAAGAAGCAAACTCGCTCAGTCGTAACGCAAGTGGAATAGTTTGGTCTTCCCGCTGGACAAGGTGATTAAGTGGGCGCAGTGCCCGTATATTGTCTTCATGACACTTCAGCCTCAAGGAAATGGAAGTATCTTATATCCACAGATATATCAGAAAGTGAAACTAACGCGTGGCGTGATCGGAAATCAACTGCTCTTAAATACTACTCGAATTACCTCGATATGATTCTTATGTGAAGCCTCGAGCAAGCAATCATGGTGCTAAACGACGAGAAATTAAAGAACGGTGCTGCGCCGTTTTTAGTTTTTGCTTTTCAGGTACAGGGAAGATGTTAGACGACAACAACGTACGTAGCCATAAGGCCGTGGGCAAAAGTCTCTATCCTGTATACAAATTCGTGAGCACATGAATCCGTAAGCCAAGCAGTTCAATAGAATGGTGAGGCTCAGCAACGTCAAAACTTTCTTCAGGAACGAAAGAAGCGAGGAGACTGATAATAGTTTTTTTAATATGATGACGGAATTGTCATTTTGGTATCATTTCAAAGCTCAACTGTGTGCAAACTGCAAGTAATTTGGTCAATACTGTTGAGATGCGATTTCCCCCAACTTCACTAACCATGATCTCGCTCATCGTAAACATAGAGGATGGCGGACCCAAACGTCCGATGATTCTTCGTTCACCCTTCCGAACAAAAATGTGAGAGATACTGCGGGTGCGCAACCACAGGATTTGTTTTATCACATCAAATGACCAAAGTCAATTCGTGAACCCTTTTAATGTTATGGCAACGCCGCACATTAGTCAATTTCATTACAGTCCAATTCAGAATAAAGTCCTCCGCGTGAACACGGCAGTTAGACTCCTTTTAACAGCCCCATTTCATGTTCAAGTCGTTTGGATGAGGATCTGAGTTTCGCAGACCTTGAAGTTTCTTGTGAAAGATTCATGAAACGCTTCGTGGTGTGTTAGTAAAAAATGCAATCTCGTGTTGGTTCATGTGCCCTGCGACAGTGTTTCTGAGTGTTTTTTTCGGTAACGCTGCGTATTAGCGTAATTAGACAAACGTTGTACCATAAGGTATAACGTTTCATTATGCAATCTGCGCAACTTGCACGGTCCCTATGTGCAGGCTATGCGAGTGTTGTTGACTCAAATCAGTGGTACCTGAGGCCTCATTCAGCCACAGTGCATAAATATACGGTAGTTTATGAGGTATTTCTTGCGCCGGTACAGTTTTCATGGGAGGGAACTCAAAGGGCGCTTGCAAGCTGAGAAAGCGAATAGTTACGGGAAGGTGGGGCAGATTTATGATCCATACGAAACTCCTCTCGCCGAACCACAAGCAACATGGTCGAGATGAAGAAGCCGATTTCGAACCAGGGGCGCTTCGTCTAGTAAGCTCTCACAAGAACCACTGAGCCATCTCGAGCCCCACAAGAATGCAAGAATATGTGCAGCAATTGCACCGGAAAATGTTTGCTGGAAGACCCTTGGAGGGTTAAAACGGTGGTCAACAGTTTGATACTTCCACAGTCGCACAAATCACAATCCAACACAACAGTACAATTACTCTTGGCGTTGCAGTTAACTTACTGGTATCAGCAACGAGGCGCTTGACAGTCCTAGAAAAATGTAAACATTAGCGGAATTGCTAGTATGTATTGAAGCCGGGAGAAACCGTTTATAGAGTGGAGCAACGTTTTGGCAGGAGGAAAAGATCACAACATAAAAATCCACAGTAATGCACAACCCGCTGCTCAATAGGCCTATTGCAGATCATAGATATGTCAAATTTCTGACGCACAAAATACGCCGATTTGTAGGCAGGTGAGGATCGATTGGCAAAGCAGATATACCCTGCGGCAGCACATCCAAATTCTGTACGCCCGATGTTGGCGTAGCCTTCAAAAGCCAGAAGTGGAGAGAAAAACCTGAAGATGGCAGTAGAGGTTCTTCTAGACGACAGCAAGCAAGAGGAACAGAGCTGGAATGCAGTGATTCATCTCTGCAACACACGAAAAATGCACGTGATGTAAAATATGGAGGCAAAGGTTTCAGCATTCGTCTGAACTCGTCCATGCAAGCGCAAACGTGTACACAGACATGGTCACCAGCAGCAACAGGGGCAAAGTCAAGCCAAGAGACCAAAGTAATCAGGAACACCTGGATCTTTTAGGAATGAACATCGCAGATTAATTGTTTTCATCTTACTTGATGCAACAGATCTGTTCCATAAAGCTCTATGCCCTTGAAAGTTATTTTTTGTGACTTAAATATCCCATTTCCTTGAAGAGGACCCTCAAAGACAAACAGCATTTACTCTAATCAAAAACCTTAGACAGATAATAAGTAAGTGAACCCAGTTAATAGGATAACTTGAAAAACCATGTGTTCAATAAAAATAATCATCGGATGATTCCGATCAGTTGGTTTTCGATAGCTGATCCGTCACTAATTATAAATTTATTCAAAAGGGCTTTCTGATGAAAGTTCGTATCTCCAATGGCAAAATGGAACTACATAAAATGAAGTACGCTGTGGTACTTAACAGGCTGTCGAAAAATGACAGGATGGAGTTGGGTGCCACAATGCCTTAATGAAAAAACTATTGTGGTAAATTCTGTGAAAAAGTTTGCCTTGCGTAAATGATTGTTAGAGCAACCTAGTTGCTGGTTAATTCACTGCAACAAAGGCTGCGGAGTTTTTGAAAACTAACCTGCCTAGAATTTCAGAAAATAAAACCTGACTGAGGCTAAGATAGGATTGGTTGGGTTGACATAGTGTACTTCAGCGGAGAAAATCTATAAACAGTTTGTGTGGGATGTATCTACCGTCCACGATAAATATTACTTATTCTAGGTGTACAAAAGTTTATGAGTACAAGTATCTGCTGGTTCCGATGGTCACTAAATGCAGTTGTCGACAACCAACATGTGGCAGTAAAATTGATGAGGATGAAACGGTTTCCAAGAAAACGGAAGATCAATTAGGAGCTTCTCGTTCACATGACACATTTTCCGTGCGTCATCGTATCTTCATGAAGGATGATGGCCAAGTCATGCTTGTTTGCGTTGTAGACAAACATACTGATACTAAGCAACACACAAGATCAATGATCCAGTATTCTGTTCCCCTAACCACATCACAAACAGGAAGCGGACATAGAGGTCTGGTGACAAAGACAGTCAGCCCGTTTATTACCACGTCGGGCGAGTGAAAATTCTACAAGGTTAGAAACCTAAACTCTGGGACATATTTACTCGCTTTTTTGTCCCTCACTTGAGATTTCTGGGAGACAGCATTCAATGTTGAGAAATTCCTTGAGCCTGAAACCTCAGCGTTTTTGACACAGTTCATAAGCAAATATTTATATCTATAAAACGGGGCTACATTAATGATATTCGTTCTCACTATATTATACCTCATAACCTTGGTTCCCATACATATTTGTTTCATACTGTGTTCGTTCAGTCAGGCTAACCGGGATGAGCTACCCCATTCAACTAAGTCGTTGTCAAATTTTAAAAATCTGAATTTTGCTGTCTTCAGGGCTGGGACGTTGTTTTTACCGAGATATAGTGAATAACTGTGCAATAGAAAACAGTCTTGGTCCAGTTTGAATAGTGCATGCATTACATTCAGTATGATCTCTGGTACCTAAAGGATAAAACAAACTAGCAGGTGAAGTTTCATCGTTGTAGTTATGTAGGATAGTTTCGCATGGGAAGTTTTCCGTGTCCTCCGATGGCCTTTTTGAGGAGGCGTGTTCCAAATTGCTGTCTTTATTGACGTTTTCTTATTAATTTCAGCATTTTTCAGAAAACGAGCTTTTGAAGCACGTTCCTTTTGTAAACTATTGTGTGTGTTGACGGACATGGCTTGTGTTGATCAGGAAGTTTTCGTAAGTCAATGGCAATCAGTTTATTTCAATCCACTGTCAACCAGTCAACAGTGTTCTACTACCTTCGAGAGGGCTACCCCAATCATGGGCGTATTGCCCTTGAAAACGGAATGAAGCGCTACCCACATGATGACGTCTTAAAGTTTCACATGGCCGTGATCTTCGCAATTGAAGGTAATCCTCAAACTTCATTCCTTTGCTATTGTCTAGGTAACCTACAAGAGGCAAGCAAACGGTTCAGTGAATTTAAAGACAAGGAGGATTTTCATTTGGCCTCCGTAGTTGCATTGGCTCATGCTCACAAAACGTATCCAGAAGTTGGTATGTTATCACACTTAAACTAACCTTTAATCCAGATGCTGAGGCTGTGAAGGAATTTGAAGCAAAGACTCGGGAACTACGAAGACACGCTTCCTCTACGGTAATAAAGCTCACTTCGAGGTTTGACTTACAAAAAGACCTTGTATTACGCAGCCTTGGTGCTATTCTACCTCAGAAAGTACGAAAAAGCCCGTGAGTATATTGAAAGGGCCATCAAAACAAATTTGCTTTTCATTGAGGTAGGTAAACTCAAAAAACGTGATCATTTTTATTTCTTTTTTCCTCGTATCGAATGTGGTGGAGATTCAGCTTATTCCATTGGGCCTGTGTACCGCAGTTAGTATAATTGCAACTAATATTCTCCTGTCATAAGTCGGAAAATCTAACTCTGTGTAGACAAATAATATGTGTCAGTGCGTGCGTGAATTTCGTCGCACACTTCAGAAATGCTCTTCTGGCGTTAACAGGGTCAGTGATGTAAATGTTGCAGTAAAAATATTGTAAAAGACTTCAGTCCATTTTTTGATTGCCCCAACATGGTGACTAAAAGAGTGCAATTTTACTAACAAGGGGCTGAAACGAACCTTTCTTTTAAACTGGTAGTCAACTGGATGTGGTGCATTAAGTTCGTCCCATGTTTCAGTAGACAGGGTATTCGAGAAATCGCAGTATATTTATCTACCACAACAGGTTACTCGTTACCCAATGAGTAACGTGTTTTGTCAAGAAAATATACCGCACTATCTCGAAAAGAGTTCCAACTCAAACATGTGCAGCTCATCCAGCTGAAAGACATCGTGAACGAGAGACGCAGCTGAGTTTGTCGTTTGCACAAATCAGCTTCGCAAATGAGTGTACTTCGTCAGTTATCTATAACTTGGTGTCAAGTAGAATATAAAAGTGGTGAAGACTCGGGGACATTGTCCATGTGGCTCGCCCAAAGAAGGCCGAACCACGTGTAGGTGACCGAAGAGTTTCAAGCAATCTTATGAGTAGTGCTCTGTCAAAAAAATAGTCATCTCGTTTCATTCCTGGAAGAAGACAAACTGTATAGCTAGAGGGAAAAAGTATAGGTGAGGACAAATTTCAACAAGAAGCTCAAATAGGTTATAGTGCATTCGTTCAGGTTATTATAAGACCTAATGAGTCTAGTATACAGCCATGCAGAATGCGGCTGACAAAATGTTTTTTCTAAAAGGTATTTTTCCAGGAGTGTGAGGGCACCAGTTACTCAGAATAAGTGCGTATTAGTTTGTAAGCATTATAGAATACTATGTTAGACGATATACTTGCTTTCGGTACGAATGAGTGTTCCGGGAAACTTGAATGAGCTTAAAAACTTGAAATATATTGCGGTTAACCAAGATCTCACACTTCAAATTATGGTTCGCATTGTTGAGATGTCCATGGATCGAATCTGGGCCTATGTCGAAAAAGGAATTGTACCATTTGTTTACTGGGAAAGACGTCGTTGTCTCGGGAAAATCCAAGCAGTACCTGCGGCTGATATTATAAGCTTAATTTGACCATGGAACAGTATCTGATGCTGTACTCTGATTGGCAGAAATACGCAGGTGATCTGAGGACTGCGCGCTATCCATTAGCAAGTCAAGTGTGTCTAAGGTGCGTGCTACTCAGACACATAAACTGTTACTGGTGGCCCAAGGATCATGTGGATGATACTGCAACACTCGTCCATCAAGTTCCTTATTTCCTTCATGAAGGGTTTACGCTTCTGATATTGGTCCCGATCTGAATCTCTAGATCTCCCTTGCTGTATGGCGAAGACTCTCCAAAATGACAACTGATGGAACTAATTAGGAGGTGCCACAAAGCGACGAGCTAATAAGGTAGCTAAGTGTAAAAACACAACTCACTTCGAAGTTTCACCGGAAAACTACTGTAGTCGGGAAAGTAGATAGCGCCTTCATCAAAACGATGGGAGTTCACTCTGCAGTGGTTGCAGAACATTTTATCTAGGAAAGATCATAAGCAGACATTTAAAGAAGGTTTTTACTGTAGTAGCACACAATGTAAGTGTTTGATGTACCTTTTAGTCACGTAAACTTATAAAGTAAGTGCATCCGCAGTCGAAAACGATTGCTTATCTAGTGTTAAATATAGACTATTTCAGTATAGATCCAAAACTTTCGTATTTTGTTATTCTTTTTTCCGGAATGTAAAGGCTCTAAACCTAAATGGCTGGATCGATATGCTCCTCAAGGACGAAAACTTACGGAAAAAGGCAATTCGCTACTTCGAGGGTTCAACCGGGTAAGTTATATGAATCATTCCATTAAATCGGTAGTGACGACGAAGTGGTTGGCATTGAGTGCCAAATGGGCAGAGCATACTATTTTCAGCTGTCCCGTTCCTATTCCGCGGCTCTCGACATTACAAACATTCTTATTGTAAATTTTCCCAAGTATATCCCGGCGATTATTGCGAAGATGCATTTACAACTGATCTCACAAGACTGGGAACAGGCAATGGATACTTCGCAAAGGTAGGGTGGCTGAATGATCGATAATTGTTCTTCAGGTGCCTCACTCTAGATTGCAACTGCATTGAGGCTTTAAAGTATCAAGTTCTCCATGCACTCTGTCACTTGGGCAATATATCGGAGGTAATTTCGTTTGCAGGCAAGCTTTTCTTGTTAATTCAGGCGAGGAAGGCTATAAACGAGCTTAAACGTGCTCTGGATGATTCAGAACCCAACTACGCAGAACAGTACTACATCAATTCAAAGTACTTCGCACCCCTTGTAAGTAGTTCTTTCTGATAACGTTGCAATATTATTTCAAGCATTTTTAACTAAGCGTCCGATTAGTTCTTCAATCAGATTTTCCAGCAGTAGTTTATAATTTAACGAGTTTGACATTATCTGGTGGTGAATGAAATTGTATTGCTCTGGTAAGCTGCCTTGGCGAAGTGACGAAATTCAATAAAGCGATTTGCCCTAGACATGGCATGCTAACGGAAATTTTCTTGCGGCTGTCTGTCGGACCGTTGTAGTCTTTTTTGCACGTATAGATTTCGGAACAAATGTTATCATTGTATACAATACTGTTAGTGTAATATAAATATTGACAAAAATTAGATGCAGTCAATTTATACTTCAATCTGGTAACCGCTGAAACCACTTATCTAGTATTAGAAAACCATTTTGTTCGATGTGAGCACAAGTTTAAGTCACATTCTTCCTTAATCTAGTGCGCCAGGGATACCGTCATTCTCCATAAGCTTTTTGAACTCGCCGAGCGAGCCGCATCACTTGATAATCGGAACCACAACTACGCCATCAACATTGGCAGGATCATGTTGCTCCAAGGCCGCCCAAAAGAGGCGAGCAGACATTTCCAATCGGCACTGGAGTTTTCTGAGACTAGTGTGGTCGCCCTACAGGGTAAGTTGTTTATCCTAAGCCTTTCGAAACTTCATTTTTCCAGAACGGTGGCGAAGTACACTACTACATCATCATAAGTAGCTTAAAATCGCCGTGGCAGAAGTGATGGAATAGTTAATACCTCATTCTAAGGCAATCCCTATTTAAGTTTCTTCTTTTTAGCATAAAAACACTAAGATTTAGCCCTCCGTTGTTTCTTTTAGTTGATAAGACTCGCCAGCTTCGGTGTTCGCATACACAGAGCCACTTGCTCTCTGCAGAAGTTCTGTACATCATTCGTTAAAGCTTATCCATTATTTGCAAACGGACGTCAACTTGTTGCTGAAAAGATCTTGGTGGACACTAATGAGATTCTTACTGCAGAACTGTTGTTGCTATAAAAAATGAAGTGACCGACATAATCGCTAAATTCAGCCTGTCTGATAGGGCTTAGGAACATTCCCAATATGTCCTCAAATGAAAAATGGCGGACTAGAAATCAGTTTATATTATCTAATCATAATGGTATCTTCTTCAAACCTGTGAGGACGTCGTTTGCCCTCTTTAATGTTATGTCCGCCTAAAACACCTTGATTTAGTTCAGTATTTGCTCCCATCATCTTATGGATCACCCAGTACTCACAACTACTTCCGGGAAAAACTATCTAGCAATCAGATCACAATTGCGAAAAACTTCACCCAGGAAGGAAGCAACATCAGTGGCTGCAAAAAATGACCTACTGATTACCTTTCTGAAGTAAATACTAAAAATAAGTTTGTTGAAATCGCTCCTGAAAGCCACCGCCGATGTCATCTTTCTTGCTGCTCACCAGGTAGGCGCAGTCTCCAAGTTCCTGTCAACCTTATGTTCTGCGTGAACACCAGATTGTACGCAACTGGCGAAGTACACCTTTTTCAAATTAAAATGGTGGGACTGCCTTCGTGCAGCGCGTCAAGTTGAAGAATATCAAAAACAGGAGCTTCAGCTGGGATCGAACTGTATCTCCTGTTGCCACTTAACTGATTTGTGAATGAGTGCATTTTACGCAGCAGTTTGTTGTAGCAAGACAAGAACCTCTAGAGCTAACCTCTAAGCTCATACACGAGCAAGGCTAGTATGCACCCCATAACTCCAAAAAACCTACGAAGGTCAGCTGTTTTTCCATGTGTATTACTTCATCCCTCATGTTTCCTTCGAACAACCTGGCACAGAAATTGTTACAGTTGAACGTTTTTTTATTTACTGGACTTGTGCACAAGCCTGTTGGTCCCAACCCCTATTCGTCCACTGTTTGGAACGTGTATTTTTCACATAAGCAGCAGGTTGCCTCAACATCCAATGGCCTGTGTAGCGCGACTCATTCACATAACCTCCCCTTCGTCAGGTCAGAATGTGTACGCGGTAGAGAGTCACGCCCATGTCACCTCCACATGTTTGAAAGTGGTCACGAAATAATGGATCCAGTCGGCAAAAAAACGCGAACATTATGATAAACACGCGGAAAGCAATGTTATGCAGAAAAAGTGGCTACCAAGGCACGTGTATCATACAACAAGCGTGACACTGATAAGTGAGAATAATTTTCATGCATACAGTTTGACCTATTCGAAAAGTCCGATCAGTTTGCAAGCCGGGGAGATCATTAAGAGGCTCAGCACGCCAATAAAAATCACTATGAACCACATCAGGTAACATGATCATCTAGTCTTGTGTTTTATCTATAGAAAACAAAGCAGAAGAGAATCAATCTACCTTCAGGATAGGCTACTAAATTGGGTAAGTGATAAGCAGTAACTAAATTGGAGTATTTAGTTCAGCAGGTTTATCGCAGATTGCTCAGATGGGTAATCGCCCTAGAAAAAAAGAAGTATTTTAAATAGCGTCTCTCAATCCTACTGACGCTCCGTTGGCAGCACCTATCTGGAATGATTATCATGATTAGTTGATAAAACAGAAAATAAGCCCCGATATCTTTCAAGAAATGATCACAAACCACTTGAAGTTGAATATACTTCACCCGGTTTAGTGTATCCTGGTCATCACCGATAATAGTGATACCCCAGAATTTGGCAAAAGGATTTTGGGACCCTCATGTAAGGAGTATTTTGACAGAGAGTTCTTATTTTGATAAGTTCAATAGCTTGGAATTCAATTTGTTTCAGCTGTGTCCGGAGATACTGTGGTTTGTACAGTAGCAGATGACATTTGAAAGTACATCCAGGCATAGCTGCCATACAGTTGGCTGAGGGCATTCTGCAGTTTAGCTGGCGTACGAATTACGCCCTTTTGTTAAAAGCTCGAGGTATACCACCCGGTTATAACATTTTTTTCAAAGAAATAGACATAGTATGCTCGGTGGTATCTAATAATGTAATATATCTGTTTGAACATTCAGCTGCTATTCACTCAATTCAATCTCAACTAGCTCATTTAGAATATTTTTTAATCGACTGTGCTACATTAAGGTAATCACCCGTTTCATTTAAAGTCATCTTCAGGGTGCGGAAGTATTCTCCTTGATAGGCTTGTAAGGTTACAGATGGGTGTACAGTCCCACCTGCGACAAGCTGGTGTTGAAGTCAAAATTACGATTGATGGATAGTCGGGAGCTACGCGCACTTGATGAGTCTTAAAATGGTCGAAACCGATAGGGTGCTTCCTAACTGTTTTATTTACTCTCATAAGGAGAGTCAGGTTAGGAGGAATATTACACTCTTACTTTATTGCACTACATCGAAAGGGTGGCTGTCTTACAGAGTGAAGTTTCCTCTAGGGGAACGGAAAACGTCTTAAGAGAGTGTCATATCTGACTGCTGACCCCGCTCCAGTGCCTTAGTGCCGGAAATAGACTCGTCGACAAGGAACACAACATCTTTATTGCAAACAAACGAGTGAAAAAGTACAACGGCCTCATGCTATATTTTCAAGGGCACTATTTGGCCCCGATCCAAAGCTGTCTGATAGGTGTTTCGTTGCGTCTCAGTAGGTTACGGGTACTCTGAGATATTCTTCAGGAACCTAACCTTTCTGACAGAGATATTCTTGCTTTTTCTTGGTATGATCTCCTTTGGAATATTCTGTGCTATTTACTTTAAGCGCAAACTCGTATTCTTTGTAACACTCTTAAATACCGTTCGATCATTTGGCATTTTCAGTTAAAAACTGTTTGCTCACAAGACCAATTTTTGATGATTTTAGCCCTCAAAAGGTACCTAAATGTAGGGTAATTGAAACTACCCGGTGATATATTTTAGTACGAGCGAATTTTCAAAAAAAACCAAAGTTCTCCTCTGAAGAATAGGCCTAGAAACACAAAGGATAGCTTCATAGAATGTATATTCTGAGCATTCAAATCATTTCGAATTTAATTTGGGTGTGAAATTTACTTCAAATCAACCGCTAGTTCATTCGGGCACTCGCTTCACTATTCGTAATGTTTAGCATATTTTTTCTTATTACTTATCGACTCTCGTGTTACGTCCATTGGCTATCATGCCCAAGGATTTGAATTCAGTCGGATGTGTCCAACCCGACGAGCGCGTTGGGAGTCTTCAGATGAGGAGTTTGAGGACACTGTGGCTACCATTTCCAGCTTTCATCCTCCCAAGCACAGGTTTACTGCCATATCCAGTCACGTATAAGCCCCCTGCTTGCTAAGTATAAAAACCCCATCCTGATAAACATCTTTGACTATGCATCAACGGCGGAGTGATCATCTGCATAGGTTGGTAGCCGGTTTAGACCAATTTTCGCCCCCAGCTTTTATCCGCCATTTGTGCAGATTGGTCGATGGGCGACGGATCACCAAACAGTTACGTTCCCCATCCATTCATCCAGACCTGATAAGTTCAGTTAAGGAAGGAGCACTCGTCTGGCTTAGCGTTTCAGGATCCAGCGTTTTTGCTGAAGTATTCGGCCGAATCTAAACTCTTGACTTGAAACTCTCAGATCTTCCACGATCCAGTAATACGCACGTAAAACATTTTAACCATTCTCATCTAATGGGTCCCATTCCATTTCGTTGGTCTCAGGAACCAATAAACGTGACGGAGAATACAGTTACGCTGCAATGTCTCTCACGTGGTGTCAGTGTCTCAGTCTCGGCAACACTGGTTTGATACGTGTCTATAAGTTGGAAAAGTAAACCAATGAGGCCAAGTACACAGGTCAAGTTAGTTGCTCTCAGACCCAAACATAGTTATTTATCTAAAAGACCCCTAAAAGACAACCTACAGTGATTTAAACATCAGTTAGTTTTTCAGCTGGAAGTCAAGGGTGCTTTGGTGATTCTTGGTGCTTAAAGTTGCGTCGTACAGGTATTTGCTACGGTGGAATTCAGAACTTTGGTCGCCCTAACTATATGAGCTTTTCAATATTCCCTCCATTTTGATTGTCACTAAATTTCACTGTTTGGACTTTTGTGCGGATTTTCAAAACCATTTCATTGGCTTTGTGCATTTTCGCTCACAACAGGTATCGTCGAATGTCAGCTTGCCCAAGATAACGTGAAAGAAGCGTTATCACAATTAGAGTTTCTGGATGAATTGCAACAGACGATCGGAAAATCTGCTGTAAGTAAAACTAGTCAAAGTAATACCATAGTTTAAAGGACATCGCGCTCACTTAGACTACTTTCTCTAATGGATGGGAACTTTATTTAAGCCTGCAGTTGCTCAAGCCCTTGCTGTAAAACAATCAAAACGATGAGGCTCTCCTTATTTGACTACGTAAGACACAGGTTGTGCTGGTGATAACAGCAACGGAACAGTGCCTAAAGATGTTTCAAAGAACGTCACATTCTTAACTCACTGCCTGGGCAAATGGGTGTTCCAAGTAGAGAAATTTCGTGGATCGAAAGGTTACATTGCTTTAGTGAACATAAGAAATTGAGATATTTGAGTGAGGAACGAAATTCTGGGAGACCGAATAGAATCCAACGGGTGACTTGTAATCAGTGGGTGGCTTTAGATCGACGATGCTAGGTTCCGGGAATCCTACTGGCTTTTTAGTGTTACACTTCACTAATTTTACACTTACGTTTTCAGCTAAAAAGTTTGAATCTTTGGGCTCTCCCAATCCGTTCGATTAGGATTAATAAAAATATCGATAAGATTCTAGAGTTTCCCCTTCGTTTTTATGTCCAAAGACATTCACTGCACACAGTAAGGTAAGGTTCCTAGTCAGTTATGAGGAATCCAGACTCATTATTTGGAGAATATCTCTGTGCCATGGGTTATTTAGTTAATCCCAGCTAGCCATGCACAATTCACGAAATCGCATACCCCAACTACTTTCATCCTGCAACTCAATGTCGATTTACTTGAGGCTTCCAGCTTTAGCCACACATAAACTGTTGAATCAAAACATCCGTGTATCTCGGTGGCGAATTCTGATAATTCGTCTTATATTTTCCATTTTCGTTACTGTGCTCCTACCTCATAAATCTTGCGATTCGTGTAGAAGACAAAGAAAAGTATAAAAGAAGTAACGTCTCTTTGCTTGTTTCAGAAGAGTTTATACGACCTGCAAGACGTTCTCACATAAATGATGTATAAGGTGGGTAACGTCCTACCAACCACACCCACTGAGAAAACGAACGGAGTTAAATGTCTCAGATGAACAAATTTAACCGATTCAGGAAATCGGTTTGGTATAGGAAAATGATTCCAAATCGCCATTAAATTTTAGTGCATACTTGCACAACTAATTAGTGTCGACCCTGTTTGAAATGATTTACAAATTAAGCGCTGAACGCTTCCTGTGTATTAAGGTAACTGCCATATCCACTTACTTAAATGAGAATGAACAAAATCTCCATTTCCGATATTCCATACGGCAGACGCAGGGCAATGGAGCTGTTATTAGGCATACGCTGAAGGCTCACAGTAAGTCAACTGCCAAGAACAGGATAGTGAACTTGGTATTCTGCTAGGAAAGCTTGAAAACTCTAAGTAGGCACTGAAAAGAATGTCAAAAACCGAAGATTGAGTCTTGTGGTTTCATTCGCCTGTCTTTAAAAAACATAAACCATTCGTATTGTTGTATGGCCTTCGTCAAGTATTTGTTTGCAGGCTGTATTTCTAATTGCTTTTCAATCCAACCTGTCCGGTTTTTAACTAGGTTGAAACATAGCAACATGTGTTGATTCAACTCTATGTTGTAACAGCCACAAGCAAAATTGAAGCAGCGCATTCCGTCATAAAATTTCCAGCTTGTCATTTTCACAGACTTCCTAAAATAACCAGCCTCGAAAGTTCGAATTTTTATAAAGGCGTTCATTGGCAACAAATCTTAAAGTGTTTTTTGAAAATACCCAACATTTTTCTGAGGAAATGCATATGTTCCCGGGATAAGAAACCGATTAAATGCAGTGAATCCCCAATTTGTTCTGATGATTTAAGTCTCTCTTGCCTTAAATACTGCGGTCTTGTGAACCGTGACTAACTCCCAAAATGTTGTCAGATAATTTCTGGATTTTCGGCCTTTTTCCTAGCCCAAAAATACCATCGATTTAAGAAATTAGGGCATACGTACACTGCCTGACATGGTCATAGCTATCTATGGTGTACAGACTTTGAATCTGCTGGTGAGCCTCAGTAAGTATTCCCGAATAATGCGTTTGATAGCTGAATCTGTCTTGTATAGTACAGCCCCATATTGTCCGTATATAATGGTGTATCAAGACATGTAGATTTGACCATTACCTCAAAGGTGGCACTACCAGGAACAACTAAGTATCCTGATTAGTTGAATTATGGAAGTTGGGCCACTTGGGCAGATTTTTCCTTGATCCACAAGGCAGATCGTTTAGATCAGTCAAAGGAAGTCCACAAGACACTGGTTGAATGGCACGAAGTTATTGAGTGAGACTATAGAAAAAGCTAGATTTTCAGCGAAAAGCAATAGAGCGAAGCCGTTTTCAACCACTGTTTCCCAATGCTACTTACTTCCAGGTAGCTTTTCACACAACGTCCACGAGTTGAGCACTGGACCCTTGCATCAAAAACCTTTGGCAACATACCCCTGAAAATACAGCTTAAAATTGAACTTCTTTTTGTGATAATCAGAAAATTCATATATCTCCGTCGAAGAAAGCTTCAGGAACCATCAACCGGCGCCAACCAGTGAAATCTTGGTATACACACGCAGCATGAACATCCAAAAGGAGTAGATATCAAGGTTCTAACCGCTTAATCAAACCTCACCCAGTTTGATGTTTCGACTAGACTGTCCACCAACATACATGACCGCCAGGAGAAAGGCAAGTCTCCTAGGTTTGAGAACGGTAAAACAGCGATTGTCTAATAGGTTAAAGTTGATTACATCAAAGAAGTTTTGTTCAACATTCTACTGGTAGTAATGTAATTTACCTGATAAATAAAAAATAGGCAAAAAGGAAAACGTAAAACAATAGATGATAGGAGACAGAATGCTTTCGGGATCACAGCAAAATTTCGGACAATATCCGATTCATTCGAGGATAGTTCACAAAGACAATTTGATATGTGGAAGTCTCATATTTTTGGTCCGTTTGGCGGGACTTTCATATGCACTTATCTAAAAAACCTGAAATAAAAAAACTTGAAAGTTTTTCGGCAACTCAACTATTTCCATGGGGAATTTCTCATCCAGCATAGAGTACAAGGACCGCAAATGGGACAGATTTATCCATATTCAACAGACTGACATCATAGAGCGGGCTATTTTTGATCCACCATTATACAAGTCAGTAATGAATGCCTCAAAGTTACTGTTTAAAACTAAGAAGCTTGGTATGTTTTGGTGTAAAAATACGGTTTATCCTCTCTTTATTAAACTGATGAGGGGACGCAGCCAATGTGAACACCAAAGTAAGCGTAAAACTCGGGGCTTTTAATGAAGGGCAACCCAAGTGTGGCGTTTGCTCTCTATCATTATATTTATTCATTCTGCAGTTTGGACAAAGTAAATCCAGGTGATATTAACTGGAGATCGAAATTGCGCCCCATTTCATATCAAACAGTCAGATTTGAACCAAGCCAATCCACTGTCTGCTTTAATTGTTACACTTTGCAACCTTCCTTTCTTCCTTGAAGGAATTAAGTTATTTGGCCGCTGTGCTTGGCAGAAAACAATCGAGCTCGTCACAGAATATTTTGGCAAAGCTGGATGAAGCTACTGAGCTTCATCTCAAGAGTTTGGAGGTTAGTCTTGTGTCTCAGTTTGCACCTACACAAGAAAACTAAGGTATACCAAAAGCAGTAGAAATAGGGTGTGTGAATCCTTCGATTTCTAATAATGTTTTAACTTCTGAAGGCTGAAATTATACAGAATATCACCGTATTTGCTTGAATGTTGCGCATTTAGTTCAGCAAACTTTCATCATGATACCGTATTACAGCATTTTGTAAGACCTTTCGATACAGCCTATTTTTAACGTCCACACAGAAATGTGAAAATAAATGGGCTATAACTTTAGACATCCTGAAGAGGGTGCTACAGTTTTAGGTTCCATGTCATGGGTGTGAGATAATAAGCTTGAAACATTTCAGCATCCTTTCGGCTCAACGTTAGATTTACATGAGCACTTTTAGATCTTATCGCATCATTTCAAGAATTTCATCAGTACTACCAAGGAGTCCTAACAAGTAAACGTTTAAGTCTCGGTGCAAATTTGTGCCTGCATGCCCCAAAAAAGCTTGGAAACTCACGACGATTACCAAATTTAGCTCCAATAAAGTAACTTTTGGCCTAAGAATATTCGTTTTCGGACATTAGCGCAAAAAAGTTTAACAAACATAGAGCTCCAGATGGCTGGAGACCTTGAAAATCAAAATGAATCATGTAAAATTGTTTTAAAAAAATCACAACAGGGAAGGAGTAAAACTGCGACTCAAGGGATTGCGAATCTTTAAAAAAATGTCAACGTGTCAGCGAGAATTTGAGTGAATACTGACTGGAGTAAGATTGGAACAGTTCCCATATTGCCTACCCTTTATCTAAATGAATATTGCTACTGTGTTTCATATGCAAATGCTTCTGATCTTCTGCCCCTCTGATGGGCTTGGATCCAGCTACGTACAAACTCATTTACAATTATTTTGGTATTTACAACCACCAGCGGTGGACTGCTTGGGTCTCTTCTCCTTACTGGAAAAAACAACATTATTGCGAAATAGCTCGTCATATCACCGGTCTTCCACAACTTTAACGTGGCAAACGTGAGCTTGCTGACTACCGGTTACCGTCTATATTCATCATGGCTAGATGAAACTCAATGTGTCTGACAGTCAATAATGAATCTTGTTGAAGCAATGTGCTTAGTGTCGGCTTACCGTTTTCTTAATACGAAAATTCCGGTGAATGAGAAACAGATCTTGTCCTCCGGATTTCAGGCTATTACCTGTTTTATCAGCCTGCCAACTACTACCATATACATATCTATCGATCGCCCAATTCATATCAACATATGCCATCCCGAATATCATCATGGGTTGCTATTTTACTCTGTTGCCACAGTCCTCCAAATTCTCTGATGGACTTGCGCCAGAGATCTGAATCCCTTTGTTGCACTACGTTTTGTGGTGATCTACTTGGAGCAAATCTTCATGCAAAACTTTTGTTAGGCATTTTTTGATGCTGATGTATTGGTAGTAGATGGCAGATTCGAAAGTGAACTGTAAATAAAACTGGACTGCCTTGCCTCTTGAGCTCTGCCACTACTCCAAAATTGAACAATACCCCAGCAGGTCAAAACTATTCTACTGAAGACCAAATACACCGAATGGATAGTATTTTTCGTTATCATCCTTGATTTCTTGAATACAAATGGTAGCTGTCTGACGGAATGGAAACGTGAATGGAGCTTTCTATGCATAGAGAATACTCGACGATTTCATGCCAAGAATGTTTCTTCATCATATCAGAATTCGTCCAACAGTGACACCAATGTATCAGTGGAATTTCGCCTCTTAGTTTGGAAGAATATTATTACTCTTACAGAATGAACTGTTGGTTGCTTGCCACTGATATCGCCATTATCCTAAGTAGCCATTCTCGCCATTATCGTGATCAGCATGGTCAACATTGCCATAGCATCGCCATCACTATCGTCATCTTCTTCACAGTCAGCTTCACCGTTCTCCACGTTGGCAGCAAAACTCTTCCCCTCATTGTTAGCATCATCTTCATCTTCGATACCTTTAACTGGACTGTAAAAAGAAGCAGGTCGGCGCAATAGCTGCATACGTCTGGATTTAGAAATCCAGTTAGATACTAGTAAACTGTTTACGTGTAGAAAGACAGTTTCTCTATTCTTCCACATGCAATGTTAATTGAGCCCTTCATTCAATTGAAGCGCTGTCACTAAATGGTTACAGACAATATATACATCCTTCCCCCTTTCATTCTGGTCTGGTCAATGTACACTGATTTCCGAAAGCTACAGTAACCACAGATAATGATTCAGGAACAATTCACCAATATGCATTTCAGTCTTTAGTAGCGTAAACTGTTCTGTTTAAAGCACATGGTATTTGGACTAATTCATTCAGAAAGCGCAATAACTTTATTCGGTTCGCCCGCATGTATATGCATTTGTGCTTTATGGATGTGTGAGTTGCTGTGTGAGGGTGTTTAGTAGCGGCGGGGCCAGCAGACAAATGGCTGTGAGGTCAGGGACTTCACTCACAACGCTGTGTTCTTATCATCAAATTATCTAAACTTGAAGTGAATAATGAAAGCGTCATTTTGGCGCTAACCAATCTCTGCCAAACCCGCCCTCCGCAGTTCAGCTTGCCCAACAAAGTGGGGCAATAAAACCCCAGAAGATTTTCATTAGATAACTTTTATTATCACTGAACCCAAAACCGGAAGAATTATTTAAAAGCACTTTTCCCTGCTGTTTTTATTTCAATACTTACAGGGATGTGCACGCGGAATCCACTACTATGAACAAATGAATCCAGATTTTATGATTCAGCTAGTCATGGAATATTTGGCTCAGGCACCACAGCAGCCTCCAGGAATGACATCGATCAGCATGGATACGAATGGTGAGGGAATAACTACTCTTCGGCACCCAGAGGACGGTCCACTTACTCGCTGTTTGCGGATACTAGACCAAATAACGACAAGTGCCCCTGGGTACCAGAAGGCACTCTACCTGACGTCCTATGTACACTACTTACTCGGTGACAGCATGATGGCACTAACAATTGTAAAGAAATGCTTGGATTTGGATGCAACGCTTGTGGACGGTCATATTCTATTGGCCCAAGTGAGCCTACCTTATGGTTTGTGTATAGCAACTTTGCCAGTTGTCACTCCCAGGTGGACCCTACCTTTCCGAGTAACCGGATGAATATTATTCCATCAAAACTAGGAGGTGAATTACCTAACCTTAATGAAATGCTATCGGACCTCTGTGCTTTTCTTCATATATGGTCGCATGTAATAAAAACAAGTACGAAACAGTCAAATCAGATATCACCAGGTTTGAATGCATTCAAAAAATGTGGTCAGCAAGCCGGAGCTGATGCTTACGAACCAGCGTATTTGAATTAAAAAAAACAAATGACCGAACCAATAATAAAAACTACATTAAGAATGATTTTTAGAGAGGTTCAGCTAGGTTTGGAAAGGAACCTGTGGTTGCAAATTTAGGATGGAATCTGTCGAGTTCATCCCCGATGGATTAGTGTGAGTACCCTACGAGTACTGGTAATCTACCTATAACTTTCGATTCCAGTAATGTGCAATTTCTTGACGAAAGGTTTTATCCCTATTATGAGTATAGCGTGGCGTAATTGCATGCTAGCAGGAACGGACAGATGGACATCTACGTGTTTTGTTCGCGGTCTAAGAACAGTCTCCACAGTGTCTTCCTCCTCCACAGCCTTCCTCTTGTAATTCGGAGTTACTTAGGCATACGGGTTGAATTCCTGCAATATAAATACAGTCGTAGCAGCGGTGTCCCATTGACACCAATTTCACTCTGTACTAAAGATATATATACGCCCGTACAGACCCGCTATTTGTGCACCGCTAATGAGTCCTTTCAGATCTTTAGTATAGGCTGACCTCGATTGCAATATGAATTCCAAAGCCAAAACTTCAAATCTGCTCACTGTCTTAACTTGACTTTGTCATAACAATGGTCTTGCTGAGCAAACTAAGTGAGTGAACAAAGCTGAATCTGTTTGCAGTTTTGCCCACTAGCTAATGTGGCCTGTCATGTTATGTCACTATAAAAAGTCACATCTATCGCCCTATTTCACGGGCGAACGCAGGCAACCCGTGATGATACAAGAAAAACTGTCAAATCCCCATGGCGCGGACGATGTAATTGTATTCAACTGACACGTTTGTTCAGGGGATCAAAACTGCCTGATCGGGATTCATCGTAGATATACAGTGTCACCTTATTGGTTGATAACGTTTCAAAGTATAAAGAGCATACTGCTGCAGAGTACAAAAAAGCTGATTCTAGTGGGAGCATGATATGGACACATCGACTGAATCAACCTACTATCCGTATCTGGTCTAATACGTAAGCTGCTGGCCAATTTTCTTTTGACTTTTTCACCACCTTTTACCCAAACCTGGCGTGTTTTTTAGCTGTCAAGCTTTTGATGCCCCACAAGTCAAAGGAAGATGACAATAAACAACATGCTTCACTGTAGTAAAAATAGTATCGTTATCATGAAGTTAAAAAATATGAACAGTTTTGTTGACTTGTGAGTATTATTGTGTTTTATCCACCTTTCGAGATATATCTTTACCAAGGAAGCCTAAAACTGGCTGAACAGGCACTGGAAACCGGATTGAGTAACAATTTCGAGGTGCGAAATCATCCTCTGTATCAGCTTGTCCGTGCGAGACTACTGACTAAACAAGGCAACGCAAAAGCTGCAGTCCAGATTTTGAAACAAGCCATTTCCTCATTAGGCAGTTCACAAGCGAGCCACTCCCACAAACGCACTGGAGACGATATCGGCTTCGGTGTCAGCAAGGCAGTTTCTATGAATGATCAACTGACGCTGTCACTCGAACTGGCGGAGGCACATCATTCTCTAGGAGAGACGGTAGGTTATACCGGCTGACCAACAGCTTTCCCACAGTTTTGGTGGTGTTCACTAGTTTTCCCCAAGAATTTCGCTCATTTTGGAAATCCAGAATTTTTGCATGGTCGTTTGGTTGCCATACTTGTTAAAAGGTTGCAAACTGGAAACTGCAAATTGTGTGTTGTCCAACTACGAACAGCGAGTAGCACGCTCTCACATCTAGCATGAATTTAAAGAAACTAGTGGAGTCTACTAGGGAGGTTTTACGGAAGCAGCGACCCGTTCTGCGCATTAAACGTGAGTCGCTATGCCTAATATGCAATTCTAGCAAGTTTCACAGCGATTGATTGCATCGCAACAGTGGGATTTGAGCTGGTATAGTTACCTCGCATAATCTGGATGCTACAAATGTGAATGTTAAATCAAGCGCAATAAAACGGACAAAACTCCCCCGTCCTTAGAATGCCAAAAAAGGCTGGTCAGCCCTTTGCGTATCTCATCCGGTGAGCAGTTGATAGATACGTAATCGTTTCACCTCCGGAAAAAACAGGCGAATATACAGCTTTATGAACGCGAAACTGCTTGTCATTCTTTTGAGGTACCTCAAACTTTGTACTGTTCTCGGATTTATGTCAATACCGCATATTTATCTATGGTCATCCCTTGAAAGCCTTGTGAACCTATCGGCCCCTACCAATGTGACTGCTTCTCTCTCCGAGTCCTTGCTACTTCAACTAAAAGTTTACCCGAAACGGATGCGACAGTGGATACAGGGGACGTTTGCATTTATACTTCAACTAGCTGACAGAAACATTGCCACGAATGTCGTTAAAAGTCTTAGCAGTATCTAAGGCCAATAAAACCAACCGTCTGGTGACATAAATTTAGCTAAAAAGTCCTTCACTAAATGGAAGTCGACCTGCGCGGAAACTGCAGACCAACCTTTATAAACAATTTTGCCCTCTGGTCCGATGTTCGCTTTTTGAAATGTGCAGTCCCACTTTGTTGAGGACTACACAAAATACACACAAGTATCCTCTGAACGCAAGCCCAAGACTTACAACAATATCACCACACATTGAACCAGGGAGAATGAAAACAGAACTGATGAAACTTTAGAGCCATCTCAGCAATCATCTTGTTGAGGGAAACTTGGGTGACATATTGTGAAAACCAAATGAGTATGCGAATGAGGGCATTTGCCGAAAAAGTATATTCCAAGATAGGTAGCACTGCATATGAGGTCATTTGAGCCCAACAGGGGAGGAGTTTCTGAAAATTTCTGGTAACACTGCCAAGCGCAGGTACATCTTAATTTATTTTACTGCACCTACACCGGGATCCACCCTTTTTCACCTCAGAAATAGGCAGACATGCAAAGCCGAATAGCGTTTGGGGAATTTATGTGCATCTAAACGTTGGAATATACAGTGTTGCCGAACGGTACCATGACTTATCAAGGTAGCAGAATAATCAAACTAGGCAGAGCTTATCAAGCTGTCTAGAGCTACCGTTGGCCATCCTGTAAGCCTGACCTTCACTCGAATGAGCGCACGGACACAGTGAATACACAAATTTGCAAGCCTCTATGAACCCAGAACTATGTTTGTTTATGCTTTGAAAAGGTGAGCGTGGAAACCTCCCCCTAGAAACCACTGAATTGAGTACAACGAACTAACTGAGAAAAGACTGATGTATAACGACCAAGAAATTGTCAGCCAACTTTTCGTTGCAATCTTTGACAACTTCCTGTCGGTTAATATTCCTTCAAATGCTGGGTTTCAGTTGTAATGATGGGCTAAGGATGTTGTTCACGGTGCAGATTTGTGAGCATCCGACAGACAGGTCCAGACTAGTGTGTCAACTCTCTTTCCACTTAGGTATGACAGCATACCAATGCAGCCGAGTCAGAAAGTGAGAATGAACACTGCATACACTCGTTTTACGTTCAGGTATCTACACACCACAGGGACGCATGGATCGTCACAAACTTGTAAAGTGCATCAAGTTCGCCAAGTGAACGCTCGGTAGCCTCCAGTGGGTTGCAGGATACAGGCGGTGAAGTAAGGTTGTATCCTTGAGATAGGAATTTAAAACAAGTGATTGATTTTGTTTAAGAGTGCACATTGTCAGGAAATGCAAAAAGTGCATTTCGAAATCTTCAGGGAAGATTACTGATTTCATATTCGTATGGTATCTTAGCCGGAAGGGATCATTAATTAACCCGGTTTTGCCCTAGCGGGTGCCACCGTCTGGCGGGCTTGGAACAAGGAATCTTCGTAGTGCCTTCCTGTATTTCAGACATTTAACATAGGTAACCTAACTCTAAATTACTTGAAAGTACAGGTAGGTAGGTTTAATAAGTGACTTGATTCATTCAGCAGGAGGCAGTCAAACCTCTTGTTTTGGGTTGACTTTTGTGCAGCCAGTGTGTGAAAATCGAATAACAGGTCAGCGCTGATATAAAAATAAAGTTATGTTTATGAGGCCAGCCAAGCGGCGTGAAGTGGACTACACTTGCTGTTAAAACTGACTGCACCCTATTAAAGAGAGCACCACCAATTGTAGATAACGATACCGGCCATCCTCAACTTCGAGTGGTTCACGTTATTATAGTGTACTGAACTATTCCGTGGTAAAATGCAGTTATCAAACAACCTGGGAAGTTTCCAAACACTAACATTTCTTTACATAATTATTTTCTACTTGTGATTCAACGATTATCTATATTTCGTGACTTGGAAATAATATGCACTGCAGACGCCGGGAAATTTCGGTACGCTAATAAAAAACATCCATCGCACTGGAATGCCCACCCAGAGATCGCCATATGAAGCACCTGCAAATAAAAGACGGTTAACTGTTTAAGCCGTTACACCGCATAGGTTATTTAGCTTTCCGGCACCTGAGCTTACCATACATTTTGGGTGAATTTTAGGTGCTTCTCCGCTAAGCGATTTCACACCTTTTGAGGAGAGCAATCCTTTAGGTGGAGCACATCCCTGGTTTGTCCCAGAGATTTGAGCGGGCGTTGTAACACTACAACCGTCTTTAATCATCGAATCATCGTTTTTAATTGGTTCAGCATGAAGCAACCAAAGTGCTTCAGGATGCTCAAATGGCCTATTCAGGAAGCCCAGAGCTTGGCAGAATCACAATTGCGAGTGCCGATCTTGCTCTGAGTCAGGGTGATCATGAAAGTGCATTATCAACCTTGCGCACGATTCGGCCGGAACATCCCTACTATTTGACGGCGAGGCAACATATGGCCAACATTTATCTACATCACCGAAAAGAGAAGAAACTTTATGCTGCTTGTTACCGGTAAGTTAACTGCAACTACAGAGGCGAATATATATATATATATATATATAGGTACTAGAAGTCGAACTTGATTTGTTCTGTTAACGTGGCTACCACACAGGATGCGACAAAGTTTTCGCCAAAAATATCATCTGCAGTTGGCGTCAGAAGTTAGCTTTAGAAGTTGCAGACTGGTGGGGACAGATGAGAGCCTTCTCATAAACTCAACCGCTTATTCCAGAATGGGTAATACTTTGCTAACTGGATTAGTCCCTTCCATAGCTTAGCAAACTTCTCTTGACCATGAGGATTGTGTGTTCATTAGAATATTGAATTCCCATACGAAGATACCATTTATCCGCCTAACCTCATATGCCATCCCCGGTTCATTACCCTATCCGATTGGATACAGTCTGCTCATACGTACCACACATGAGTGCCTGTTTTATACTGAACACTTTTTGGAATGAGCGATCTAGGTTTTGAATAATGTTTATTGCAGGGGATATCGCAGTGAGGAAGGAATACCAAGATGCTATGGCATCTTGGTCTCCTAGTACACTTTTGTATTAGGGTGAAGGATTCAAAATCTTGAAATCTAAAATTTCATCTTTGGTGGCCATAATTTTGGACTTATGAACAACCTGACAGAATAAACGTTTGTTCCCACTTATTAAAAAGACTAGAGGAATAGATTTAAGAAACCTATCGCAGTTATGTGTGATAAAGACTCATTCATCGTTACATTATCCTGATCATTGTGTTGACGGATAAAACAAAATCGTTTTGGAAGAACACGAGAAATTTCCCTCTTACAGTCCTCCTGGACAGTTCTAATTTGCCCCACATATTCCCCATTATTACTCAAACCTTATTATTTCCCACCACATCCCATCAGTTCAGAACTAATGATAAAACAAATGATAGTGTTTACATAATGATTCAGATTTTCCGCAAAGCAAGCATGCTGATCCACTCTTTCCGAGCTTCAATTATTCATGACTTGTCGTTTTAATTGGGATGAAGTAGCTGAGGGCGTGGTTGAAATTAAGAAATGCCAATTAACTGTCGGCTTTTACTTTTTTGTTGCCTTCCAGAAAGCAAGCTACCATTTCCAAATGGTACTAACTTTCAAAAAAGGAAATTAAAGTTATTTATAAACAACTTTAACTGTTGCCTTCTGTTCACCTTGTGTGAATGCTAAAAGAAAGGACTGCTGAAACCAGAGTCCATTTGTGATACGATCCTAGTCTAAAAATAAGTCGATGAAGTTACACCAGAATGCATCTAGCGAGTCAGTATATCGATGAATTCAGTTTAATGTCAATCACCTTTACGAACTTGACGCTGTGCCGCATTCAGCGAATTGGCCGATAAACTGGGAACTACTGAGGCACATTTACTTCTGGGTGATGCATTCATGACAATCCAAGAACCAGAGCGGGCAATGGAGGTTTATGAGACAGTTCTGAGGAAGAACCCGAACGATCTTCGACTCGCTGCAAAAATGGGTCAAGCTTTGGTAAAAACACATCAGTATGCCAAGGCTGTGTCATACTACGAGGCTGCGGTCAAGAGTGGTCAACCAGCACTGAGATTGGATCTTGTCAGCTTGTTGGTGAAGCTTCAGCAGAACGAAAAGGCAAAGCGAGTTCTGACTCCGATGATGACCGAAAAAAATGCTGCATGTAAGTAGACTCTAACAAAACCTGGATATCGTTTCCTTTTTATAATTTACTGCCCACGTAAGAATGGTTTGTAAACTCGAATTGCCACGGCCCATAAACCGCTTATTTAAGACAGTCGAAATTGATATCGTTCCGCTTCTTCCCTTAGACGAATGTGACTAAAGTCATGGTGTGTAGTCGACTTACTGTTCAATGCTTGTGTCCTTACGCCTAAGCAAAAAAAACTAACAAAAAAACGTAAAGATGGTAGCCCATTTTATGCTTACTGCGCTCGATTACTGTCTTGTTCATGCTCTCAACTGCGTTGACTATGCTCACTTTTTGACTGATGATATAGCGTTCTCGCATTAACTTCTCACTGTACGTACAAAATGTTGCTTTAAAAGAGTGCGCATCTTTGAGACTAGAGAAAGCCACTCTGCTTTTGGGGGCACACTACCTTGCAATGGGGCACAATGTTAGGCCGTAATTGTCTGCATATCTAGGTGGGCAACAGACTGGACTATTCACTAGAAATAGTCATTTTACTGTACTTGAAATAAAACTGGATACTGTCATCGTGGAGAACGAGTGACAGGACTACATTTACCCCTATAAGCAGATACTTGATCAACGAATTGGACGATACTTTGTGCAGCATTTTGGAATCCAAAAACTTTCAGGGATTAAACTGATGGAAAGTATCGTACAACCTTAGCTTCCGCCTGCGAATGGTTGTTTATTTTCTGATCCTCGTTGTGAAATGGTTGGGTTCCTCGGTAGTTTCTGTGAAAGACGCCCATCGTTTTGCACACAACCTTGTCAGACAACCTAACGTGACACTGAATCCTATACAAATTTCAAAGCTATCAGTCTCAAAAACCGGATACAAATTTCTCGTTATATTTTTCCGGTAGTCTTCTACTTAGTGTGTGATTTAATCGCAAGGATATTCGCAGTTTTTAGTGAATCTGACATAAGATCGCGTGAGACACTATCCTAAAACACTGGGCGGTCCAAATTTCGACCGTGAAATGTGCACGTGAATAGCAATGTTCTATAAAGTAAAATAACTTTTATCGTACTCTTTTGCTTTTTTTAACTCAAAGGCGTCCTACAATGTGAGTCCCATGGGATGATGATTTCTGCTTCTAACAACTGCACTATGAAAGTCATGCTAATGTGTGTGTTTGCATTAATCCATCGACAGAGAGAGGGCAGTAGTGGTGTGCAAATAAATTTTTTTGAATGAATACCTCCTAATGTTGTTCCTTCTCAAAAGCCAAAGCGTCGGTCTTGAGTATGGGTGATGCGCGCACAAAAGTGCTTTTTATTCAAGTCGCATCCTGTTTAGCAGGACTTCATTTAGGAAAATGTCCATCTTTCGTAAAGCAAGGAAATGGACACCAATCAGTTTGGTCCCCTTCTTGGAAGCACGCACTTCCGAAGTGGCTCTGTCTGTCCGTATTCTTTTTTTACTTTAGCAAATGTATGACCCATTCAGAATTCATTCGAACCAAATGGCTATCAGTTCAACTCTCCTATGAAAGACCAAGTTTTTTGCATTTCGTACACTATCAGTACTAAAAAATGCTTTACTGCTAGTGTAAATTTATACAATTTATGCAAGTTTACACACGTGTCGACGGAACAGGTAGGTCCGAATCTGTGTTGTGCTAATCACAGTATCTTACTTGTCCGACACGTGCTTCACGAAGTGAAATTTTTGTAGCAGTTTTGCAGAATCAGTCAATTTTTCTCCATTTTCTTTCCGCATAACAAGAACCAAATGCAAGATTCCATGCGTGGAAGACTAGCTGTCGAAGTCTGAACGCTTCGGTTCATTCTTTCCTATCACACAATAACATAAATGGTCTATAGTGTAAAGATGGATCAGTCTGTTCATGAAATACTTACTAAATGTAAAACATATCCGTATCCGTCGGTCAGTACGAAGGCTCAGGTTTTATTTTTCATTGCAAAGAGGATGCCTAACATAATCATGCCATTTGATTCACCGAAGGTTCTCTTGACCCCAGTGAAGTAAGAAGGGCACTACAATTACTGGAGGGTATGTGTGCGGGGGAAGAGCCAAACGTCCAGGAATATATTGATCTGCTAACTCAAGTAAAATCGATCCAGTCACGACGTCTGAACAGGATGCAAGCCAGCGAAAGTGGAGATGCAATCGCTGAACAGCGTTTGGTCCTGGCAGAGTAAGTTGTCTTGGTGGAAAACTGCACCGGTTTAAGTGAATGAACAAACACTACCAACAACTCCTGCTTAATAGCATCAGTAAATGATGCTAAATCTTTGGGTCCAACGACTTTGTCGTACAACATTCATGTTGGATATATTTTGAGTAGTGGTTGTTGGTATGAAATAAGAAATGATCCCCTTAATGAAATTTACCAGAAAAAATGACCTGGTTACAATAATTGTTCTGAAAGCAGCAGGTGCCTGTAAGTGAGCACTCACGCGGATGTTCGCGCGGTTAAAGATATTTTCTCAAATTAAGAAAAGGGCCACTGCTGCCGGTCACCATAACAGGTACTATCAAAAGGAGTTCGCGAAAATTAGCCCTTGATAATGCATTTGATGGAAACTCTAACGTGAAAATGGTAAAAGACGTAAAAGAGTAGGAACGTAGAACTGATCAAGAGCTGCGTTGACTTCGATGATTCCAGAGAATTCGGAACACACGAAGTATTTCACTTTACTCAGTATTTCAGTAACCTCTATTTCTGTTAGTATAGATCCATGGAGCGAGATGGCTCAAGTGGTTAGAGCGCAAATTTACTGACCGGAAGGTCCGTGGTTCGAACCCTACCTCTGCCTCTCGACTTCTCCTGTCTAGGCTTGGGCAACCTGGCAGTATCCCAGCCCTCGTACTTCCTTCGGGTGGCATGGCAGCTAGGCACCGGAAGGGCGTTACAGCTGAACGATTTGTTTTTTTGCAGATCCATGCTTTTCAACCGTTTTTCACAAGCTTTTGATGTCACTAAGTGAGCTGACCAAGCCTTTTGACCTTTACTCTGCCTTGGGGAGAACTGATGCAGATCCCAGGCTAATACACAAATACAAATCCCCTATACCCTTTGAACTCTTGTTTGGCCACCATCGGAAATTCAGTATTCCTAAGAAGTCAGATGACACTAACAAAGTTGGTGAAAATAATCCAGAAGCAACAAATTGGTTTGGCATATGCCCCTTGTATACTAGTAATAGCTGGAGAAAGCGATAAAGAGAAGGTGAATGATAATTTTTACTACATTCAGCCAAATGTGTGGTTACAAAGGTTGTTGACAGTGGGTGTATCGATGCGGGATCCGTTTGCCTTTCTATAATTTTCTGACAGTATTTTGACAAACAACTACACACCTCGAAGTCGAGATCGAATAAGAGCCAGCTCCTATCTACGGCCATCCTGTAGACAGTAAAATACCAACCACCACAGAGCTTAGAACATTATGAAACGTTGGCAAAATAAATGGGCCAGGCCCTCGTTGTATTGTATAGTCCTGATAACATGTCGCGCAAGCGTAGAAATGGACGATCGGGTGGACATAATAACAAAATTGACCAGGAAAAATGTACGCTACACCACAAGGTGATTGAATAAGCTGTCTGGCAGTACACCCTCACTTCATTTTCGGTCGGTTCTGAATATGTCGTTATTTTGCAGAATTGTCATTTCTCTAGCCTCCATGTCCGCCCTTCATGTTTTGGCACTTAATTGTTTGTTTTGGCATCGATGGTTCTATTTTGCGCCCAATGATGCGACGAACATTAACGGGGATTTATGACTACTTAAAGGTCTTCGAATCGTAAAGATTTTTAAAGAACGAGAGAGTGTATTGTCTTCATATATTACATATATATATATACATATAACTACTGCATGTATACTGCCAAAGTTAAGACGCACACTGGGAGTGAAGGCTGCGTTTTTTAACCTGACATTTTACCTGCCTAAAATTCGCTGGTGAGCTCAAAACAGGGTAAAACTTGTCTCGCAGTATCAAGGCAGTTGTCGTGACCACATATCTGCTATCAGTAAAATACACGACTGGCTAATTAACAATTCGGTGAATGTAAATTTCAGATTTACCTACCATCGAACGGACCTGTTCAAAAGTTTATTTCAACTATTCCCCTTTTATATCCCTCTTAATCCATCGGAATTTTTCATTGAGGAAATTCTTTCGGGGTGAGAACCACTGTACTACACTGTCCTTCAATTGTTATCTCTCGGAGCTGTAGTCTGGGGGTTGCTCTAAAAACAAAGCATGGCCATTACGTAATATGGCCCAAATTGACACAGTCACTGTCAGCCGTCAATGAAGAAAAATATCTGGAATTCATGCCCAACCACAAGGCAGTCTCCCTTATTTTGTGTAATTTCTTCATGCAATTACGGTTTACGGTAAGCGACTCTCTGTTACATTCTCACAGCTTCTCGAATTAAGTTGATTCATTTGTTTTGATAAGTGTTCTTATTTTTTCACATCCATGGCCGGTGTTTTCTGGTCTTGGCCGATTCACGCAAAACCCTATTTGTGTATAAGGATACAAATACCTGCTTCTCATTCGGTTTGTTAATGGTTGATGCTTTGCTGAGATTTTCGAAAAATGCGTTTTTAAACCTTTCAGAATATGTCTTCAGCTCGCATGCCTGAATGAAAAACTATATCGCGCACTTCAGAGCGACAGGAGCTTGAATGCCAAAGAGAAAGTTCGAGTGAACGACGACCTGACCAAAGGCGATAAGACGACCACCAGTGCCACCACTGTGAGCCTGTCGACAAAACATATGGAAAGCGCGCTTGCACTTTGTCGAGACTGCATGGATCACGTTGCCGCCATAATGGGGAAGAAAAACAACGTCGATTCTCATCAACCGCTTACACTCGGAATGATACGGTCCCATCTAGGTGGTGAAACAGGTCAGCCTCGTCTACTGGCCATTCAGCTCGAGATCAAAGCTCTGGCCAAACTCGCTTCTTTGAAGTTGCTTGACGCAGACTACGCCAGTTGTGAGCAACAGGCACTAAGGCTGGCTCAGCTACAGGTAGGTTGTGGGTCTCTCACGGTACCATTGTGAAACGTGATGTCGCCCAAGAAATGAGGCATGCCGCTGACCCATCGATAAAACACTCAATGCATATTTATTGGAGCAGGGGTGTTGACAAAGATGTTTTTATATGAAGCAAACTCATGATTGTGATCTAACCATGTGAATAAGAGTTTTGGGGAGCCGATTTATTGTTTGGTTTTCTGAACCGAAAAAGGGACGCTTCAATAAATGGCTGCTAGCGGGTGATCAGTTTTAGCGAGCATTTGGACCTTGTTGAATTATTTTTGTTGTTTTCCGCTGCATCGCTTACAAATAAGGTATGTGGGATTCGATCCGGAAGTTATTTACAGTGTAAAAGAAACTGCTCTGTCCAAAACTGGGAATTCAGAATCTGATCGATTCGTACTGAGTTCATTGTGGGTTCCGTCATTTCCGGGTTTCCCACTGCGAATTTCACCTCTGAGTTTTATCTCTCAAAATCAGGAAGACCTTTACTGAGTTGTTTCATTCATTTTGGAAACAACCATAGTTGCATTTTTCCTAATCTTCGAGGGTGTTCAACGTTTTGGTTTTCAACAGAGGAATGAGGGTGTGTTGAGGTTCCTGATAAGAAGCTGTGAGTTACGCGTAGGTTTAACGATCCGGAATATCAAAAGGAAAAATTGGGTTCGAAATTCTACGGTACAGAGTGCACAAACGAAAGCAAGGTTATATATACAATAAACCTCAACTGTCCATGTTCTTGGCGTCAACACGTGCACAAGTCTGCAACAGTGCGCAGTGCAAAGTTGAGGTCCGCACACGAAACAACGCCGAGCGGAATGTTGTCTCTGTAGTCGTCCCTTTCGAGGACAGCCACGTGATTCGTTCGGAACTCACGACAGAACAAGTCAGGGCAGGTTCAGCAAACGGGGCACCAACACACATGGGTAAATAGATCAGTTGCTCACATCCACGCACACATGCTAATATGCCACTCTCGGACGGGAAGGCCCTTGCGGCAAGGTGAGTGGCGGGTACATATGAACAAAACAAGTGGAGGCCAAGAGTACACGGACGGAGTTAGCAAATGAATGGGGGAATTATCATGAGGTCAAGTTAGATGCAATAAGGGTGCACAGTTAAATCTTAATGCACCACTCAGTAACATCGTTAAATTGCACTAAGTATAGCACCGATCGTCTTCAGACAAACAGAGATGTAGCGCATTTTCTGGTGCTGCCCATAGACACCTCAATTTTCAAAACCCATGGGGCCCAATAGTCTTACAATAGCAGCTTGCCATAGTAAAGTAAGTTGGCTTAGTTCTGATTGCACTAATCCCTTTAACTGACTACTCATAAGGAGCGAAAAACAAGCTGTTGGGCCACTTTTTGACAACTATCTGGTCTTGCGGATCTCCAAAAACCTTAGAATAGCTGTGCGATATTTCCTTACTTTTCAGACAAGGATATGTAAAATAGCCTAATGCTTCAACAAATGTCTAATATGGTCGCAGTTCCGTGTAGGTCCGCCATGCTCGTTAATGTTTCTTCAAAATAAAACGACCACTTCGATGCAACGATTAGTGTCGTCCTGATGTCACTTTGGAACTTAGTGAACTTGATTAAACACGCGGGTACGACTTTGTTCCGTCTTCTCCGCAGAATAAACGCTTAGTAGTGGATAACTATTCTGTGTTGCTCACTTTCCTTCTTCATTTCTACAGGAGGAAGTCGAGGCCTATCAGATCGAAGCATTGTCTGATATCAATGGAGACATAGGCAACCGTGGTCAAACAGTCTTGAGTGAAAATCATGGAAGAATCGATTTGATTCGTATGCTTGATGGAATCAAATCAGCTAGTTCAATACTCGCTGAGCTTTCCTACAACAAAGCCGACTTTGAAGCAGCTGCCAAACATCTGGAAAATGACTTGCGGAAAGACCCTAGTATGTTGTTTAATACCTGGAAGTTTGGGTGCATATACATACATACATACATATACTTGAGAGGATATACTGTTCGAATTACTTCGTAGACTTGTCATTACACTGGTCCGTTTTGAGAACCCATTGACCTTATCCACGACTACCAGCCGCAGAACTATTCACACCTCCGCCGACCGAATATTTGCCTCTTTTCAGAAGTGTATGCTGGATAGCGTCAACGTTTGTGTTTACTTCGACGCATAATCAAGAGAGCGTTTGCGACTGCGGGACTTGTATATAAGACTGCGATTCCAAACAAAAGCTTCCAATCGTAAAATATTAATCCCCCTACCTAATCGAACGGCAAGTTTTGCAACAATTAGTCAGCATAACTATGGGTCCACTAAAATCTATGGAATATGTCTTGGTGGACAGTAAACGTATGCTTGAGTGTTATCTTAACAGTGGTATTTTTGGCGTTATGTATTACTTCACACACTGATTAAATTATCTCTTGAAGGACGCGCAGGTTAAATTTACTTGTTTTACGAGAAATCACCCATAAGAAAGGCTAAGAAACCATATGTAATAATGAGGTAACAGATGCAGCTTTCATTTTAGGTTTACCATAAGATTTAAATCAAGCAGCCCCAAGCAGTAGATGTTTGACGCTGACGTCATCTAGTGGGGGGATAAATGTCTGTGAGGTGGATACTGTTTATTGTGGACTAAACCGGCCAGCACACGGAATGTTAATCAAAACCCATTGGCAAAACCGTTTGATACATTAGTTTGTGTGGTGGGTTGACCTATTATGTTTCATGTTACTGGGTTTTCGCTCGGAGAGTAGATGGTGGTTTCAAATATCTTAGGCAAGATTCGGCCGCATAATCGAAGGGTATCGTCAAGGCGTAAATTCTGAAGGGCGAGCAAAAGAATAAAGCGTTGTTATCAGTAGGTTAATTTACCATGTTCACCTCACTCGGAAAAGTTGTAATTTACTCGTATCGAAAAGCACCTCAGTATAAGGAAGAAGAGGTCGCGCTAATAGAGGAATGCCGCCATGTACAAAGTAGAAAGAAAATAATTCATATTGACCTCTTTTAGAGCACGTTTTCTAACATGGTCAATTTAGATGTTGTCATAGTTAAAAATTAAGAGACACATATGGCTCAGGTATGAGTTTCCAGTGATTCAGCAAATTCCCGTTTACTCCGGACATTTTCTTCCCGATGGCTACTGTGGGTCAATAGGAACAGATGGCCTACTACGATATGGAATGAATTCCATGTAGTACCCAGCTTAATGGAATGACAAAGCTGCGTTATTTTAGGCTGTAATGATAAGTGGAGCGCCAGATCAATAATGCCTTATCGTAGGTTGTGCAAATTATGGATGGTATGATTGGTAAAGAACACTCTAAGTCTCTTTGTTGTTTTCAGAAGCCGTTAATTATATTTTAGATCCAGCGTTCCACTGGGCTAGGGCCGTATTCAGAGAAGGAAATTGAAAAAAACGACCAAAATGTCTCATTCAGATTGTCAGTAATTTATCTACAAGTGATCAGGCTTAGAATAAAGCGAGTATCAGTCGTGAGCCAAAAGGTGTATGTAACTCTCACATGTAAACTCCCATGACCCCATGAGTACGACGAAAAGCTAGATTGGTCTAAGAAAAGGTTATTTTGTAATCCTACTTTCTTTTCGAGCATTTTTGGCGGGCTTTTATGACGGAAACCTCTGCGCATGAAAATTATTTGCCCATTTTAACAGCGAACCTTGAAATATAAGCCTTTTGAAAGTATGCATATAACTATGTTACTGCTTAGTCCAGCCATGTGATTTGTGAAGCTTCTTGGACATTCCAACTGTCTATATATTGGTGAATTGTCAGTTGTGTCTGACTGATCATCGATCCACGCGAAAGACCCAGTAATTACAAAGTTTTGGGCCCCGAAGGGGGGGAGCTTAACTTCTTTGGATGAAGTCACAGTTTCACCGCAAACATCCAGTGAAACTACAAAAGCTTTGTTAGTACTTATCAGGTGCTTTTCGAAGGCTGAGGACTAGTCAGACAAACACTGACTCTTCACCAGTAGGGATTTTATTGTTGGAATAGGCCCACAAGGGGCTCGAGTAAGAACTATAGCAGCAGCGCAAACTGTTTGGAGGAAGCACTGTCCAGAGGGTAAACGCCTGAAAGCAAGTTTTCACGCTTTCCATCCCTCTGCGCTCACCTGCTGAATATGCCTCTATATGGCTGGACTTTTTGAAACCACATCACATGTTTACTGTCTAACCATTTTCATCACTTAAGCACATTCTAAAAGAGATCTGCCGGAAAATATCTCATTGTTTGCGGCACGTTTATTTTAGAATATTTGCTAATTTTTGGGGAAAACGACTTCGACGAAGTACTTACAGCAGACAGGTGCTAGTGAAGCCTCATGTATTCGTATAGTGCAAGTCTTCATTGTACCTGTTTACCGATAAACGAGACTGTGGCGAGATCGATTAGATTGTGTCCTACCAGCCATCAGGCAAATGAAATACGACATCTAGACACCCACTCAATTAACTACCAAACAGTCTGTACATTGCTGGATTTCCTAGTGTCGGCGACTTCCCTATGTGTTTCAGTTTTATCAGTCTTGTTTATGGCCGTTCCTATTTGACGATGAACTGGGTGGTCCGTTGAGTCTTCCGGAAAAATACTTTTGAGGTCTCCACTAGTCCTACTGAATAAATTATTTAATCGTTTTAGCCATATTTGGGACAAGTGGCCGGGTGACTCTGACGGCCTTAGACACATACAGCGACTCTGACGGTGGTTTCCATTTGGTTTCGGAAATGAGCTCGTTTATCCTGTTTAAAATACTTAGATTGTAAAGAATATCGTTATGAATGAGGATTGTTTATGTTGATATCTGCTTTGCCACCTGTCATGATTCTACTCAGGAGTGATTTCCTAAACCCCAAAACAGGAGTAATTACGAAGTCATACCTTGACTCAGACTATCCCTTCGGGTTGGTTTTGTGTGAGTTTCCTCCGGAAATATAAGCATATTATTGAGCTAGTGGCTACCTTTGTCGTTAAGCTAATCTAGACCTATCTGGTTCCGAATCGACGCGTTTTCAGATCTTTACTTTGTCCGAAAACCAGGCTCCCTATAGTATTCTGAGCACGCTCCTTCTTGAGCATTGCAGCATTAGTGCTGTAGGGGTCATCTCACAACTACCGCTTAAGTTATAACACATTTTCGTTATTTCACACAACACCTCTTAAACGACTGGTACAAGACTCCTAAAATCCAAATGTCATTGACACAAGTATGGTTGTTTGAGTCCTTTTTCATATCATAAACTCGGTTCACCTGGACAGTCATTCATCAACCGATATGTTTGTAGATTACGAACCTAATAAATTATACCACTGAAATCCTGTCAGGCGTAGCTACTTTTATGCCCTCACCTACGCAAGTATCCGTGTTTCAAAATAAACTGGAAATCCTTTTAGACAATTTCTATAAGAATTGGAGGACAAAAATGTCACCGTCCCTGAAAATGTTAGCATGTGCTTGTACGTGTGCGTTCATCCGTGCGCATTCTCCGGTCATTCTGCTGTAGCTGAAGTTTTTTTCTTATCTGGCGGTAAATGTCATCACACACATTCGCTGTTGCTATTCTGATAGCAGGTATATGCTTGACCTGGGTAATTATTGATCTGTGTGTAGAAGGGCTAGCTGGTAACTTACTAAAAAATTGCAGTTGAAACGCACTCGATAATGGACTGTGAATGTGGCTTCGTATATGTGGAGTACACTCTCCAAGGTTGCAGTTAATGATTTGGAAATGCAATCAGAAAGTTGATAACGCATCAGCTTGAATGATATATATATATAGGAAAGTTGCAAATAGATCGGTGTACATCCGAGCTTCTCAATTTAAGAGGCTTCTTGACATGCAGATAAACTATTTACTGCCATCTGAAACATATAGGTCATAAGCTCGTGGATCCTGCAAAATGCCTCAAGCTCAAAACTCGATTCGTATTTTTGTAACTGGTATTGCTGATTATCCCCGAAACGAAATGAAATATTTGACACTTCAGTTCAGGTTGTCCCGGCTATTTATTTGGCTTTTCGTTTGTGGCGCATGTGTCTTCCCAAATATCTGTTATTTTGTCGGGCGATTTGGGTGCTCGTGATTATTAGAATTGTTCCGTCGCGCTCAACCATCCATGTTAACAGATGACGCCATATTTGCACAAACCCGGAATTGAAAGTAAAACAGGATCCCAAAACACTTACTCCTGTGTCTCAATTCCAGATGAGCCCGTGGAAACGTTAGCCACGAATCACTTGCTGTCAGTCACAAGTAGTGGGACAGTGAAGCACGCCACCACTGGTCACACGCGTACTGCCTTAGAATTTGGCTCAGAGGTGACACATGCTCACCAGCTTCCGACCGAGTAGTACAGTTTGACTACTCCTGAATAACGTAATCTTCGATCCAAACTAGTCATCAGAACCTGCGACGTACCTGCAAGTTGGTAGGTTGTAGGGCATGGGACTTAATAGTGTGATGATTAGCGTGGATGAGACGAATTACGAAGAAGGAATACTGCCTTCTACGAACGGGGAAAAATCAAACAGTCGTCGATGGAATTAAGGAAATGATTATTTTTGGCTTGATTCACTCAGTTTATCGGAACAAACTTTTACACTCGCTAAATGGGGCAGTAATTATATTACTTACACGGTTGGTCGAAATCCCTTCCGGGCACTGGTTTTGCGCCTAAGACAACTGTCGGTAGCGCTGGTTACATTTATGCAGCATGGTTTCAGCCTATTTTGAAAAATTTCTGGTAGATTTTGTCCCCAAATATAAGTGAAGAATATCGCGAAAGAAGTGTTCATGTGAATCTCATGTCAAGGGCATGTCAGGATGCAAACGAGTGATGCGCTTCACAGCTGTTATTGCAATCTACCAGTAGAACTGGTCGTTTTTAAAGACCAAATATATCTTTTGGCTGTGGAATGCTTTTTTCACGCGCGACTTGTAGCAATACTAAGCAAGTGAAATTAGACCGAAAGGCATGCGATTCAGTCATAATTCCGTCATGGTTAAGCACATCGCCTTATCATATATAATAATGCATAACGCTCGCAAGAAAATATAATCGTACTGTTCACTTTTTATGCGGCATGGTCTCATTAGTTCCGCTTTCAGGTACTACTATCAAATGCCTCCAATAGGTTTGCTCGAGACCCAATATCAAGTCTGTTTGAGGATTCTTCCAAGGCATCTTGAGTCGGGCCCATTTTTTATGCAATTTCAGTAACATACAAGTTCTTTTAGAACCTAGCCTACCACGTTTTTCAAAGTTGTGTTTCATGCGCAGCAAATGTTATGCCTAAAACATAAATGACAATTCAAAATTTTGGCGTGTATGGCTATCTGAGCACACGAATTTTACAGGTCAACTTAAGCTATAACCAAACACATTGAATCAGTAATAAATTTGACCTGCTGCTTGGTCCCACTTATGGCATACGTAAATCCGTACTGAAGGTAGCTTTTTCTTATCACATTTTGCCTCTTACCTCTTGACTCTTACTTTTTGTCGCTGAAGGCCGTGTTCTGGTTGACTGTGGATGAAACAAGCTGGGCTATTCTGAGCGCTCTCGGTTGTTGCTCGTTCATCTTTAAAAGTCCGTTTTTTTTCATTTTATCCGTATCACAAATACCAAACTTGTAGAAGTGTGAATACGTGAATGATCACTTAAAGCTACAATACCGCATCTCCATTCGAAGCGGCCGGGCTTCTTTGAGCTGTGTTGGTGGGTTTTTTGAGAACGCAGAAGTTACGGTGCAAAAAGTATATCGTTATTTGTTACTTCATTTGTGTCTGCCGGCTTGCGCTTAGTATCAAACACTCTGATAACACAGCTTGCGCGGGTAAACAACTCACCGAAAAAGATCGAGTTTGAAGCTACATATGTTCGCAGGCTTTTGACTGATGCAAACTCAAAGTTCGGCGTAAAACGCCCTTTTTTCTAAGGACAATGTGTGTAAACAACAGTGCCGATCACTCGCGAGCAAAACGTATGGTGGATCAGTTGTAAGTTGATGTCGTCTGGTAAAAATAAGTCATATAGAAAATCGTCTGGTGTGAAATCTGGTAATAACCAACCAGTGCCTTTGCAGCCAACTGGTCATGTGTCGACATTTTGGCTGGCCAGAACAATCCTAGAAAATTCTATGGCAATACTCTTCAGCAAAGAAAGCGCATCCTTTTTGCCGAGCAAAATCGCGCTGTTCTTGAAAGCACTCTCGTCTGCATGACACTTTCTGCGTCCCAGCATTTTATATAGATGGATTCAACATAAACCGATGTGAAGGAGGATTCTTACTTGTTCTACTTATTTGTTTGGAGTCAAACTGAATATTGTCGTAGTATCAAAAGAGCAATAGAATAAAAATCTGTCGCCTTTGACGGAGACTTCGTCCTGTAAGTGAGGCCAACCTATGCTGAAAAGTCAAGATGCACTGTAAAGTTGTTTCGTCAGGACAGGTTTAAGTGCCAGTTAATTGCGCTGCTAATCGGCCGCTCGTAATCGAACCACACAGTGTTCAAACTACTATCTGGGAGATCTCCGGAGTTTCATGGGATACACTGCTGATGATTCCCAGGATGAGTGAAACAAATGTTAAGTGCTTTTCGGCCTTTCGGCATAGGTTGGCTTCACTTACAGGAGTGAATTACCACCAAAATTCCAAAATCTCCTCACACTAGCAGAAACCTAGCGCCCTTATCGGACAACCTCATCGCTGAGTTAGTTTGACGGTTTTATACTCTGGCTTTCATGAAACGAAACAAAACAATTCATGCAAAAAAATAAAAGGCAGAACATTTTTACTGTACGCCTTTGTTCCACTGTTTGTGATTGTACGATAGACTGTCCTCCGCTCCGCACTCATTCGAACTGCCCTAAGTCCTTGCTGAATTTTGAGCCCACCTGCTCCGCCATTGTGCATGTAGGCTGACCAGAAGGGAATTTGAGAAAAATTGAGACCTACCTGTAATTCGAAATTCATATTATCTAGACATAGACACAAAAATATCATCGTCGAACTCTTCTTCATTGTAAATACACTGCGTCGTAAGCTGGAATGAAGCTGCACTTTTCAAATCACCCCTAGGTAGTTCTGATCGAGACAACATCATAAGGCTGCTTGGTCGAAGAGCTGCACTAGTACTCGTCCCCTCAGATTTCAGGATGCAAAGCACTTGTCTGTACAGGTGTTTTAATAGGCAACCATCTCCTGCCACGTTTTCGTATATTTCTGAGCACGTATAGGCCTTCAGTGCTACTGGTTTCTGACTGCAATGGTGGGATCAAAGAATTTTTAGTCCACAGTGTGCTGTTTCATCGAGCCAGTGGCAGTAATGACAAGATTGGCGTCCATATCAAGGGCTTTCAAGTGAATGCCGGCGAGTGTTGCCCCAAATGTGCACCCAAAGCGGTTGTTTGGAGTACCGTAAAGCAGATCCACTAAACATAGTAATCAACATGAGTAACCCAGCTGCCCTCCACTTTGGTGTACTCCCTTGAGTGGCACAACTGTATTTGTATTCGTTATTCTTGTCGAAGCATTTCTTACCGTGAGATGTTTCCTCCCGAGGGAGTACACTAGTTAAAAGCTCAGACCGAGTGAAATCGCTTTCTTGGCCATTACTCCGCTTAAAAAAGAAATGCATTTAGAAAATCGCTGGTTGAAAACCATTACTGTGAACAGGCGCCTGACCATCAGGCCAAGACATGGGAACGCCGACTAAAAGATTACAGTGGCCAGTAAACAGCAGATTTTTTCGTTACCAAACCAAACCGTGAACACCCTCAGAAATAGAGGGTAATAGTCACTCTGACGGCAACTTTGCCCTTCTATCGAGACGTAAAGGGTACTTTCGTAACACTGGTTAACGGTTGTAGAACAAACACACGAAACCGACAGGGAATTCTAAATTCTGGTTTGTTCAGTCAAGTTAATCGGGTCCATTAAATAAACCTATGACATCGAGGACAGCGGAACTTACACTTGATCAGTTTTTAGGTTAATTTTTCTCAGTGTGCAACGGATGATTGCTGACACCCCACAGGATAAACTGTGTGTTTTTACTTTTTGCACGTTAAAATTAGGTTCGTTTTCTTCCAAACTAACATAAATTTCGTGCTGGCAAGTAAAATCCAAACTAGTCAATTCTCCAGTGCCCCGTTAAAAAGCCGCTGCAAGAGCAAATATGGAACTTTAGATATACACATCATGAGCACACTATGGAGGCCCTAAATTTTGCAACAACGTGCAGTGCTCATAAGTCTTACGAGGTCAAGGTTTCCCAACTTTTACATCGCTGCTTTGCTGCTTCAGCGTTTGATGATAAAATACTTAGTTGGTTGGGCACATTCGCATTCGGTCTGTTGGTGTTGGCGTAAGTCAGCATACAACGGCTGTTCGAAAAGCATTAAAAAGGTGACGCGTCACCTGTACACTAAGCTAAGAATGAGAAAATGCATCCAACTAGCAACCACATTAACAATCGCAAATATACCGTGTTGTACGGTAATAAGTACACAGTGATATTCACAGTAGGAGCAACCAACATCCTCGTCATTGTCATCACGAATATCGGCGAAATCACTAACTGCTACCCAGAGCCCGGGAACCGTGAATTTTATCATAAGAGATCTACTCTGTGATAAGTAAGATTAAATGTTGGATAATATAGTTTAATGCCAGCCCACCTCAGTTGTCCGAAATGCTTCTAACTCCAACACTTGGTCAGGAAATCAGCATATGCACCGGCAGTCACTGTACACTATACTGACCTGGCTCAACCCCATGTTTTTCGATGTGGCTAATCAACTGTAACAATAATCTCGTGCACCGCGTTCGGTTAGATGTACCCACAAGTGTCGAGTAAATATTCGGAACTTTCATTCATAGAAACCAAGCAAGTCGCTACCAAAACACTGGGCCAGTGAGATTGAAAATCTCTCAAAGAATACATTAGTGCTAGTGTGCTCAATGTATAGCTAAGCTTCCGCTCCTCGTGATGCTAAAAACATTCCGTCGATATAATTTAATACGACAGACTGCAACAAAACAGTTGTTTCCTAATCGACTTGCCTTAGCATTACTGTCAATTCTCCTAAAGTGCTATGGCTATCAGACACAGACGGTCACAGAAAAGAACAGGCTTCAGATGCCTAGTCAGCACAGACCATGGATCTCAAATTGATACCACGACCGCGCCATGGTATGTTGCGGGAGAAGCAAAGGAACCAGTAATGGGCGCCATGAATGACGCAGCCGATTAAAATTATTTTTAACCTTTTACACTCCATTCACCTTGTTCTATCACAGTCAATGCAACTGCATAGCTGTCCCCAACCTCTAGTTCTCTTTGAAACTCACTGGACATGTCTCAAAACTGCTTGTTTAAACAAAACTTTGTAGACTGTTGTTGAAAGACTTGTGCCAAAGGAAAGGAAGGCTCCTTTCAGCCTTTCTAAAACGTTTTCTCACCTAATTGCCAATAATAATTTCTTCTTTATTTTGGTTATGGGGTTTGCAGAATGCGTATTGTTCATATTCACATCACTCTCGTTTGAATAGTCATCCTCTTGCCGTAGCGTGATTATTCTGGTTAGTCCACCTCAAAGGTTCCCAGTGCCAGCCTGTATATTGAGATTCTAGAGAGTTAGTAAGTCCTGTAAGTGAGAACTAAAGAGAAACTGAAAGATATAATAAGCGGCACCGTTACCTCCAGGGAGAATTTGTAGGTCTCTTTATCTGCTCTAACATCCACAACTTGGTAACCACAAACACTACATCTGGTCCAGATAAAGCCAACTTATACCTTACTCAATCAGCAATCCGAAAGAGCAAATTATTCAGCAAAGTTGAAAACATCCATGAAGTGACAAAATTAGTCGACCATACATTCTAGGTGGCCTTGACTACCCATTGTGATTAAATTTGTCGCTTGTGGAGAAACAGGTCTGCATCGCTGCTTACTCTTTTCATGAGGTCTGTTTGTGATAACCCGGACTCACGATGATTTTGCATGTGGTCGTAAACAGTCCCGCAGGATTAATCTGCCTGAAATATGGTGTCCATAGGATGTATTGGTGTTTTCTGCTCAGGAGACCTACCGACTGCTGTCAAAAACCAGAGAAATTGTGCGCTTACGTGGCTTCAAATTATCGAACTTACCAGGGCAGCCCAATTATATGGTTGTTTAGTGCTTGTTTCAAGTTGATCAAAAACACGCAGATAATAACAGTCGATTTCAACATTACTTATAGTCATTAAGGCACAACAAATTTGCGCAGTTCCCACACTCGAAAGCATTCCCATACTTCCAGATGCTTGTCGACTTGAGAATTTATCTGCCTCTGTCTGGAAATGAAACTATGGTGGTAAGTTACCCGACGCGATTGAACTGCTAGCTAACCACATACAGCTGTGGAAATATCCTTTGTTTTAACTTTTCGACGAAGTGGCGCGTAAAATTAGTCTTAAGTCGGACGCTGATGCAGATTCGCACCTGTTTCGAAACAATACCTGTTTTCTCCATCGGTGAATCTGTTCACACTGAGTTCAACTTGCAAGTAGATTGAAAATATTTCAAAGCTGGCTGCACTAGCACATGTGGGGAGACAGATTGCGAATTTTGTGTTAGCCTATCTTTGTTTGTAGGCAAGTGTTGCAAAACTTTCCAAAAGCAATGTTTTTAAATGGGTAATACAAACCGTTTTTGCCTAAATACAAGCTATACTGTGGAAATAACTTCGTATACTTTCTTACTATTTTACATATCAGTCAACTATCAAACCTTGAGTTTCTTGGTCGACGCATTGCGCAGAGCAGGTCAAGTCAGTCGTGCAGTGGAATGGGTTGAGAAAGCTCGTGCTCTGGATGTCCATGGAAGTGCGTCTGCTGGCTACAACTTCTGTCGTGGCCTTTGTTACTCGTAAGTAATAGTTTTCGGCTATCGTTGGTCAAAGTATGGAAAACAACTCGTGTCTGAATTTTAGCCTCCGTCAATTTCTTTTTGTCGCAGTTTTACGGGAGAGTCAATGCTGGCATTGCAACACTTCAATCGTGCACGCTTGGATAGCGATTTTTCAGAAGAAGCAATCTATCATATGGTGGATATTTGTTTAGCCGCGGAATATCAAGTGACCTATGAACAATTTTCGGAGACTGGACAGGCAACGAACAGTTCAAACACTGCTTCATCCGGTCAGAATAAAATGACAAACAATCCAGTTTCTTCGGACGAGGTTACGAAAGTTCGGGGATTTGAGGTTGCTGAAAACCTGCTGAATGTAAGAACTGTGTGATACAATTCAGTACACGAACTATTATACTTTTTGTGACATTCTTTAAGATAACATCATTTCGTGTGAGGCGTGTTCCTGGCCTTCCCATCCAAGGCTGTTCTGGTAAAGCTTTTCAAGCCACATTCCTTGCTTAAAAGATACGTGTGAGTTTGTACTGGACCCATTGGCAAGGATGCCCACTCCTCGGGCATTCTTCGATTTGGGATCGATAGCCCCTAAAACCGACTGAATCGGGCTCAAACACATTTCGTTTTATGTCTCAAGTCGACAAGACATCAGATCGATGCTTTGAATTGCTGAGTCCCATAAACCACGCTGAATCCAAGTTGTTCCCCCCAAAAGTAGCAGTACTAAGCAAGTAAATCAATTACACCCCCAGGCCCTGATAGTGCAAATGACCCGGCCTAATATTTGAATCTGTCAGTAAATCTTATTTTGGGTATGAAATGAAGTGAAAAGGCTAGGACTTGTTGCTATCGAAGTTCCTGCTCTGGTCGCCAAGTATTTACTAGGAAGGCATTGGAATGACAAAATCATGGCCCATACGAGGAAACACGTACGCAGTCAAACTCTATAAACACAAAAGAAGAAAATCTTTCGTACCAAAAGTCCAGTAAGCATGCTGAGACAATCCAGGCATACCTGAAATCGATAGCAACTATCAGTCTCTACTTTGAATCCTCTTCCTCCATGTCACGCTGTAGATTGATGGCGTCAAATCTTACTCAAAGTCCGGATGCAAAGCACAACGTAGACTGCAATTGAAAGTCTAAAGATAAACCCAAGGCTCTGGGTTCATAGGGCCACCCCCAGCTGCCTATCTTTCCCTACGCTTTCCAAAAAAATCCTTCAACCGTCTTGCAAGCCTGAATCAAACTGTATGCGGATTTAAGGGGCACAATTTCGGTGCTCCTGTAAACTAAAGCATATTATGCTCCACTCTGGAAACTGATACACATTTTTTCAAACAAGAACCAGACTGTCAAGATTATTTTAACAGGCTACTTAAACACTGGATACGGCATCCTTCCACGTACAGCAATGTGTATTTCCGGCAATTCACACCACATTTCTCAATTAATGCAGGTTTTCAATAAGGGTGCACGTCTTTATTTGACTTTGGTAAGGGTTAGCATGACTTTTAAGGATAAAGTATCTTAAAAACATCGTGAGCCGATGCACCTAATTGCAGTTTCGCTTTACAGCGGTAGTTTTTTGCATACGAGGCTCACAGTTTCCAGTCGGCATTATAGTTAATCCGGTAGCTGAGCCTTGGTTTCAGTTTTCTGTTGAATTTCTCCGTTATTCGCTATTTTTCGCCGAACATATACCTGTCGCATTTTAGTGATGGAAGATCAGGGTTGGCTCATAAATAGCGGGTCCATATTGTTGTGAAGTTGTGCACTGCATTATCTTAACATTTATCACATTCAGGAATTGCGACAGGTCAAGAACAGAAAGAAACATCTGCATAGAATCAATATGGTTTTGGTCGCAACAGGATCAAAACCAAAAGTGGAGGCGGTTCTGGAAACATTTGCCCGTATGGCCCAAGAAGACGTATGTTTCATGGAGTCTGTTCATTTTCATGCTATTACCAAAGTAAAGTAAGTTATTTAGCTACTGTTTAGATCCTAGATCGAGCTGAAAAGTGGATGTAGTCATAAACGGTCGCGCTAGTCTAAATCAACATTGCTGGTGACGATAGCTATCTGTCGCTACCACTCTTTTTGTTGGTGGGTTTTTGCTGTTGATTCACCGCTAAAACATTCTCGCATGTGTGTCGCCTTACAGGTGAGGCAAGCGGAAGTTTGCGTTGCTTTATAAATTCGTACTAATCTCACTAGAAATGCAGTTAAGTGGAAGCTTGGATAGATAGACGTGGAAAATGTGCTCACTTTTTAAGTTTATAATGGGGTAGCCTTAACTGGCCTTTCTGAGCCTAATATTTGGATCAATGATTCAGCGTGAGAATACATTTTTTGATAATATCGTTTCAACATTTTTGTTGCCATCCCATACCAAAAGGTGCACTGCAAAATCATTCTGCATTGTATGCAGTCGGTTGCTTCGGCTTTAGAGTTAATTGAAACACATAAGTGTCTTCTACGGAATCACATGAAATTAATCCAGACCCTGGTAATTGGCACTCCACAATCTTCGTTGTCACGCCAATATTTCAGCGACCACTATCAATTGCACATCTTAAGAATACTGACCAACTTAGTTGAGTCATATTACACCCTGTGAAACTCTATCTTCTACAACGGTTACCTTAACTCCGCACCTGTAGGCTGAAAAACAACTCAAATGCGATTTGCAAAAGCTTCATGGTCGTCCTTCATAGTGACACTTAAAGTTGATATTAGTTCGTTAATTGAGCCGAAAGTAAATACACCCAGTTCCGTGGAAATTTCGTCCTGTGATTGAAGCCAATCTATGCTGAATAGCCGAGAAGCACTGTACAGCTATTTCATCTCTATTGGGAACCATCAGCAGTGCGCATCTCACGAAACTCCGGAGAGTCTTGAACCCGCGACCTCCCGGCTAGTAGTTTGAACACTTAACCGTTCGGCCACGAGCAGCTGATCATCAGTGTGATTAACTCGCACTCAGACAGGATATAGCACCGCTCATCCTTCAATCACGGTATCCACATCACGCGGTCACATGTGTTGACTAGCTCCTCGAGCAATGACTTCTCAGGTGGAAGCTTCACTCATCGGGCGAGAATTATTCTTCCACTGAGCTACTTATAGATTGCTGGTAGTATGAGGTGATTTGGGAAATTTTGTGGAAATTTCGTCTGCAAGTGAAGCCAATCTGTGCTGAAAAGCCGAAAAGCACGCATTTCCCCGAAGCTTCTTAGTTAGAGCTCCTTCAACTCCTTACACTGGCGTGCACATATATTTTTCAAGAACTTCGGAAATAACATATACAAACTCAGCACCAAGATATCCAGCTGTTTACCTGATTAATTGCATTTGTACTTCCTGATTTAAATTGGTATCCTCTGCTGAGCAGTACTCGCAAGTTTTATCCCAGGAACTTCTTTTCTGAGTGTACGGCAGCCTGTACGTATTCACTGCACTTTACTCCACTTTCAGTGTTTTTGAAAAGCCCTTTTATATTTGATACAAAAAAACTTGAATTACTTATGTTTCATATAACCAACAGCCTGACAACTGTACCCTGATCTACGGAGCGGCCGCCTGCTACATTGCTTTGAATCAGATACAGAAGGCACGTAATCAACTGAAACGCTTGGCTAAGGTTCCTTGGAATGCAGAAGTGAGTGAATTCCCACGCAGGTATAGTGATGAGTTTAACATATATCGTACACGCGCATTGGCGTAATTGCCAGTAGTCCATTAAAAATCAGTGATTAGGTGTGGGTGTCTCTTACTTGGTTCATTTTATTGCGGATGTTGCGTAAAGACGAGCTGGCCCCAGTTTTTTCACGAATTTCAGTGATTATGAACAATGTTTGTCCATATAAAGTTCCACTTTTGATTGCAACTTCAACTGTCAAAAACCGAACGTCCCACATGCGCCAAAACAGTGGTTACCCATGTTTTTAGCCAACTACTCAGAAGACATCACCCTTTTAGGTATGCCGGTGCACCCAGTTCTTGGTCGGTTACCTTATTAGCCTGGAACAGCAGGACGTCGCTGAAGCAATATGATCAAGTTTTCTTGTTCGACGTTCTCTCTTTCACTCTTGCAATAGGTATACACCCACGGCACCCGTAGTTTTGCTCACCGAGCCCCTCGATTATCGTCAACTTCTAAATGTGAGGCTGCGTACCCTCGAGGCAACACTGATCAGATGCCAGTTAACTTCCTCCTTGGAAAGTGTACTAACCTACAGAATTCCACGAACGAATTTCCCTCCCCCACTGAGCAGTAAACAGCCTTTGTCAGACACTACACAATATGCAAACTCTTCACAAGGGCACAGCCGCTGCAAAGGGCTTAATATCCCCTCGAGGCTAGAGTGGTTTTAAGTGCTTAGATTTTTTGCACTTTGTTCAGACGATTCTGCATTCAATATATTTCTCAGCGTTCCGAGTAAACCAGAGACTTCCAAATGCAGTGTGATGGAAATATCCCGTTGACTAAATTTGCCAAGCGCATTTATTTCAGGGGAAAAGTGTTATCGTTCAGCCACGACGCTATCAGTAAAGGGAGATGAATAACAATCTTGCATATCTTTTACAAGCGTTGAACGACGACTACACACTCTTGTTATCATGGTTAGTGACAAAACGTTTACAAAATTCCAAATCCCAGCGGACTACCAGCTGAGCAACCCAATTTAGTAGTCTGATTCCAATCGGACAACTTTTTATTAGTGCTGAAAGTCACTCAGTCACCTGGCCTGGTAAGAGGGTATGGGAAGCCAGATTTGTGGAAGAAAACTTGATTGTGGATATGCCATCCGTATGCCAACCATGCGCTGTGATGGCTAAAATCAGATAGTAAGTAAGTGACATAAAAATGACACAATTTAGCACCCTTTTACTCGATCATTAATCGAAATGAAAACCGGTTGCTTCATAGTGCAAGTTCCAGTCCATGCAGTGGTCAATCGCTTAAAGAACAGTGAAGCGGGTGCCCTATTCTTTGTCAACTTTTGCTATGCAAATTATCGCTGGAAATTCTAAAAGGAATTTTTTTAAATCCAATTCTTACCCACGGTTTACCAGTGAACATAAAAAAAAACCGTTCCCGTCATGGAAATAAACAGGTACTCTTTTCCCTCCAATGCTGTTTCTCGTCTCTAAAGTGTCCATTCAAGGAACTCATCTGACCTCCACAAGCCTCGACGGACTTACATAGGAGTTCGCCGTTGGTGCGCGTGTCTGACACTATTGTTGCTGCTCTTCATAAGAACGATGATAATAAGGATTAGACAAGTATGAGAATGCCGATGATGAAGAACACAAAGGTGTTGATGAAGCTTTGTTCAAGTCATTCTTCAGCATATAGCAAAAGTGAACAAATTAGTTAGTAGGAACAGATTTTTCAACTAAGCTCTACCGGATATGAGGAGAAGGCGCACCGCGGGTTTTTCAACAGTAAATTCAATAGTTATTTGCTGGCAAAAATTCCATTTCTTGCTCAATAATGACGCGCACAAGTACAGGGTGCATTTGCATCACAAGAAATGTATAAAAAAAATTGTCAAATTCCATGTCCGAGTACCCTCCCCAAGTTCGAACTGACAGGTCCATATAACTGCGGTTTGATTTATCCCCAACCAATTTTACTGTTTTCTGCCGCACTTTTACAACTGTACGCTGTGCAAACGATTTTGTGTACAGCGTTCGATCTTTGCTTCTACAAATAAACAAGAAACGCAGATCTGCTATTCGTGAATATAGAGAATGTCTTTTGTTCTACCTTAGAAGTATTTTCAGTCTGACTACCGTTTTTGGCCAGCGGCCGTGTACAAAGACAAGGCAAGTCGCGTGAAAACCGAGGGCAAAGACATCTAAACACACCCCGGGCAATCCTTCTTGAAACAACACTACATTTCATCCACACTTTAACACAAAGACAATCAAGCATAAAAACGTCTCCTGGAAGTACCAGTTTTCACTACTCACATTGAAGGAGCAAAGATACCTCCGGGGGTAAACTTGAACTACCAACGTCCCGCTTAAAAGAAGGGTGCTCGACCAATTAAGTTAACGAGTTAACTTGACCTCACTCAATCAATCAATCAATCAATTTATCAGCTATAAAGCGTGTACCATAGGCACATTGTTTCCAGCTGCTACAGTTTCGATCACCGGAAAAAGGGAATGTGGAACGTACAACGAAGCCTTGGGGGCGAAGGTATGTTCGGTTTGTTCGGAAATTGGGTAGCTACGCATTGAAGACGATAGCTTTGATGCACGAGCGCCACTGACTGCGCGATTGGGCCATTTCTGCCAGTGTCATTATCCACTGGCGATTTGAGTCCCGGGGTCCCCATCCAGGGGGGCGGCAGTTGCCCGTTCGACTAAGTTTACTGGTTAGCGCTTTCGTACTTCGTTGCCAGGTCATACATTGTCCACCTCTCGGTCGCTTCCACTCAGCCTTGGGGCTGGGCGAAAAGAGCTCTGCGGGGTAGACGGTCTTCTGGCATGCGGAGTACATGTCCCAACCAGCGCAACCTATGAAGCGTGAGTAATTCATCTATCGCGAAGAGTTCCTTCTTCCTAAGACCATCTGACGTACCTCAGGTGTCGGAGGTTGGAAAAAGCTGCCCTGGCATTTCCGATTCGACGAACGATCTCATCTCCAGCCAGTCCACCGGAACTTATACAGCTGCCCAGGTAAACAAATTTATCTACCACGTCGATTGGCTCACCTGCAAGCATGAGGTGCGGGTTTGATCCCGCCCAGTCTTGTAGCAGCACTTTACACTTTGCGGGTGTGAAGCGCATGCCAAACCGTGCGGCAGAGTTAGTTAGGTTATTTAAGATCATTTGCATTTCGGAAGGGTCTGAACCAAGGAGAGCAATATCGTCCGCATACTCAATGTCTGCGAAGGAACGTCCTGGGAGCATTTCGACTACCGAGGTTTCAGAGTCAGGCAGGGAAATTTCAAGCAGCATGTCAATAACAAAGTTGAAGAGGAAAGGGGAAAGAGGACAGCCTAGTCTTACACCACTGGACGTGGTGAACTCAGGCGAGAGCTTCCCGTATACTCGTACGCGCCCACAGGAGTCCGCATACAGAGCCTTGATAAGAGATAGAAATTTGGAAGGAACCTACTTCGCCCCTATATACTTGAGCTTCACAACTAGTTCACCTCTGTCTAACGGGTTAACAGTCGACATCTTTCTGCACCTCTACTAAGTTCCATGCTCATTCTTGTCTTCCTGCTTTTCTTCTTTAAGGATTCGGAAGAGTTGGAACTATCTTGGCTACTGTTAGCTGAGATTTATATTAAGATTGGCAAAACTGATTTGGCCCAAGAACTGCTCAAAAGATGCTTACAATACAATAAGGTAAGGTATTGTGTTGGAACGATTGTGGTGGTGATGGTATGTTTACTGATTGTTGATCAGGTGGCTGCTTACGTGAGTCACTTGCTAAGCTCGGTGAACACATTACAAGCCACCTGATCCACAGCCGACACTCTGATCGGCTGAACCATTTTTTTTACTTTCTTCGGTGAAAATGACAAGGTAGGCTACAGAGATGCTGGCAGAAACCAAAAGCTCCTTCTGCAACTAGTATTTCTCTTACCCCCGTTTTTTTGAATTAACTGACCAGTGGAACTGATGCAATATTATTTAGGCCATGCTCTTCCGGGAGCATCTACCACAGTTACAATGGTTCTCCTAAATAAACACCGCGCAATCCAGAATGCTATTTTTACAGTTGCACGTACTTGTATAAGGTCGGATTGGGAAAACTTCACCATAACAGGACTGTTTTTGCATGATGCATCAAAACGCTGAGAAAGAATGTACTTTTTGACAACAAATATGGCATTTATTTACATGCATCGCCATAAGTTGATGGATTTATATTATGGTAGGCCCTACAGATGAATTGCCAACAGTCATTCTTAATGGCCTTAAGTGAACACTTATGCTCGTCCAAAGTTCCATCCATTCCGAAGAATCCACACAAACAGCGAGTCAAATGATATTTCTAAAGCTCTTTTGCAACAAGTGGAGCGCATCGCAAAGTGTGTTCCACGTACACAGGTTTAACGCGATATCATTCATTAGGATACCTAAGAAAAACGTCAGCCGTTGCATCTTTTTATTACAAGCATTTCATAAACCGCGTGATGGAAACAGCGGTAACTATGGTGGCCTGCAACCGCTGAACTCTGACTGTGAACATAACCTTTGCGCTATACGTTTGCGCTATCGGTAACTTCGTACATTCCTACCTTCCGAGGGTTCTGGATGAAATCTTCTACCAGGCTATCGATCGGAATTGTTCAGGCAACTCAGTAGTGGCGTAATAGTCATTCAATTTGACTCAGTAATTTAGAACAGGCATAGACCCTAACCACTGTCTTAAAAATCCCGGTAATTTCAAAACAGCAGGTGAATACTAGTCTTCTATCTATTTTTAATCGTTGCTAAACTGGTTTACAACCCAGCTAATCTCAGTTATGCCTCAGCTAATCAACACAGATTAAGACATAGGAAACGTATTCAGTACTCTACTTCTCCAAGCAATTGTCTACTGAGTAATCCTAGTAACTCAGTTAGTTAATTCCGTTAGGCATTGCGCTTAGTAAGAGCAATGAGAGGTGCGCGGCTTAGTTTCTTTTAGCAACACACATGGCAAAGTTATTCCATTGCACTTCAACACCCATTCCAGTAGACCATTTTTGTGCGAATATGTCGGTTTCCATACACTCATGCTTATATTCTTCTTAAAGGTTAGTTGCTGTAACTTGCAACTTGTTGGTTCTGAGCAATAGGCTGAATAGTATACAATCTCAAAAATCTTTCATATTTGCTCTATTTCGAAGCAAGTGCTTATTCAGGATTATGACGATAAATTCATTGGTCCGTCACCATTTGACGAACTAATATCTTCTCAGCTCTTATAGCAACTCTCGAAAGGCGTTGTGCAGCAACTAATCCATAACTGCTGGGCTTGTTTGCGAAGGCTTTACGTCCTGAGGCAGTACGGATACAATGAGCAAACCTGGGTAAAGAAAACAACTTGACGGCATTTTGCCAAAAAAACTTTTATAATGCCATAGACAGCTTCAAAATAATACTTTCATCTTAATGTTGGAAATTTCACCAAAATGTCTTGTATTGACAACAGCGAATTGCCTCTCCGACGGTAATAAACTTTTAGAAGACCACTCCGGCTTTCATTGAAATGAACTTAGCTTGGAGGTAGTTTCTTGTTATATACTAAGAAACAGTCGCTCAACAGATGAGTTTGTTTCCAATCTAACGCCCCTCCCCACTGAACTGTATGGTTTTCGGTCCATTTGTGCCATACGTTCTCTTTCGGCTGAACAAAGCCACCAGATGTGTTCAGACCCGCATGCTTTATCTACGTTAAAAGTGATTTATATTTCGACCGACAAAAAGTTAAGCACCATAACTATACCGCCGCTCCAAATCTGCTTTGATCCATGTCTAACTCGTGAAAGACCACACATATAAGGTTGGGGCACAGATGACAGTTCAGCAATATCGGACACATGGTGTGGTGTGGGGTTCATAGGAATTTTTTTTCTGTTCGCTTTTACCACAGTATGGCAGAGGAGTGTGTTGCCGGAGAATAGTAGAATGATCTAAATGACCCGAATAAAGCACAACTATCAGTGAATAAAAAGTAGGATTGAGAATGGATTTCAAAATGTCTTTTCCAAACAGGCTGGACATTTTGTAGATGCTTTATCTGACGCACTAAACTTACCCCGTTTTTTGCAATACAAAATGATACTGTCTCTTGAGGATAAGTGGTTCAGATGCAAACCAAAAATCAACAGAACCTTTTCTTTAACGAGTTAGTGCGGACTCTTGCTTATCCTCAAAAGCATATGCTTGCGAAGGGTAATCCGAGCATTTGTCCACTTAGAAACTCTCTCTTGGAGTCCATTCCAAACACTTTTAACTGGAAAATACATGTGGTTTGCTAAATAACATAGTTCTATGGAAGCTTTTCAAACATTCTTATCCACCAATGACATGCATAAGTCAGAAGACAACATCATCTTTACCCATTCTCGTTATCTGTACCAAGTGACATTGTAAACAATATTTCGGTATTTTGGTGCCCCACCATCACCATGCCTTTATAGTTATTGCTGGTTTGCTAGGACGGATAAAATAGGTTAATGTTACCCTATCCCGGAACCCTGCCCTGCTCACGCAGATAGAGAACGAACAAAGTAAAATACAATAACAAGCAGACCTCAGTCCGCTCGAAGTCGACCAAAACTTGATAAGACTTTTGTGAATGATAAAAAATTAGCAAGGCATCATAGGTCACTATTCTAGTGACTGACCGCGCAGTTCTCAAGAGTACTCCAAAATGCAGCCATATACTAAATAAAGATTAAAAATTCGAGTGGCAGTATATATAAGCACTAGCGTTAACCCTGCTATAAACAGCAGCACAGAGACTGAAAGTTTTATAGACATGCGCCTATGGCGCACGGAGGCCTGAGAATAGCCACTCCGAGGCACTTTCAGGTTCTTATAAGTTCAGCCATCGGATTCCGATAGAAACTTTCTGCATCAGCTTTACCTTTGGCAAGAGCAACGCAAATTGTTGCGAACCTGTGCGATGTCATACTCAACTTCCTGGTATTTAAACCCTCCATATGAAGGCAGGCCATTTAAGCATACGTACAATGAGAGGGTTTTACAACACGGCGGACTGTTTTAATGCAGCGACAATTATTCCTGCACCAAGCGAAACAATGTATTTTGCGGTGTAAATGTCAAGAACGCCAGTCTTGTGAATCGTGCAACTGTGATTCGCAACCCTAGTTTTCTTGATGGGTGGCTAGATAGCTTGTTCTGCATCTTAACTTGGATCGGAGTAACCCTTGGGATAAAAATGTCTGTTTAGTGTTTACCACTGGGTACAACGCGCCCAACTGGGACTGTGTTCAGTCAGGCTGAGTAAATCAGTATCTCTGGATGATATTAACCGTGGCTTACTGCACCCAAGTTTGAAAGTTGAAGCCTTGCTGCAGCTGATGGGTGATTAGCAAAACAAACTGTTTGCCAAACTATTTTCCTAATATCTGAAATTGCTCCTTACGGCATTCGCTAGTTTGAATGAATAGAGTATTAGCACAGTTGTGTGCTTGCCACATAGAGACCAAGTTTTTTCCTGTTAGTCATGCAGGCTAGCTATTGATTTCCTTTATTTTGAATGGAAAGATACGATCTTCTATGCTTATTTTCTGAAATGCTTTCAAAGGAATTCCAAAGCCTCCTCAATTGGCTTTTAAACCTGTTTTTAGTAGTTTTATTATTGTCCAATGTCAAATTAAATACTGATCAATCAGTTTTACCCTAGTATCCTCTCAGGGTATGTTAAAAGCAGACAATTACATACCGAACTAAACCACTGGCTACAAAAATAAGGTTGGTCCGCCATATTTTTATCGCTCTCCTCTCCTGTGCTCATCCTTTTAGTCATGTACTAAAGCTTACGAATTTACTGGGTACGTGATGGAAAGGGAACAAAACTTCCACGAAGCAGCACGAAATTATGAGCTTGCTTGGAACATTTCAAATAGAAGCAATCCTTCAGTTGGTGAGTAAAGTACTGGTTCCTAGTTCCAGTCAGGTGTGCCTTGCTCAGGGAAATTGGACCGTTTATTTTCCCAAACCCTGCAGATGAATCTTTCCTCCAGGTTCACCCTGACTTCAGGGATAAGTGAAAGACTGTAACGTCCCGAAATCTGGTTAGCTTATTTGCGGTGTTTGAATGTACCCTAATACTGCCTACAGAGTTTGTTGCATCGGGTAAATTTTGACTGTACTCAGGCTATTTTGCTAGTTTCGGTATTGTACGTTAATTGACATATCTGTGTTAGAAGATACTGGCTGTGAGTGCATTCCTCCCAGGAACCTGAATCTTCTGCAGAACTCTGACACAATTTTCCAGTGTAAGGCATTCGCTTCTTTAAGCATCATTACATCCCTTGTCCTGTATACTTATACCCTAAATTCTCCCATAATAAGGTTTCTAATAAATTCAATTCATTCCTTGTGCATCTCTGCTGATATGCAGAGCTCAGTTCTGCATATGCGTTAACTATCCAAGCAATTATCTCCATACTTGAAAAAAAAGGCCCCTATTTTGCAAACATCCAAGTTCATCCACGCTAATTAATACTCAGCTAATCTTAATTGATCTTGCGTCCTCTATGTAAGATTAATGTGCATCGAAAGCCAAAAAACACCTTACAGCTCTTTGCTTTCTTCTGAGAGTCTTCAGCGGTGCGCCTCTCAGTATTCAAACTTCTGGTCTATCGGCTAATAGTTAAAAGATATGCCACGTGGGCCCTGGTGGCTGATCAGCAGTGTGATTAACCCACACGTATGCGGGATGCAGAGTTGCTCATCCTCAGATTCTCTAAATTACACCATGTGATCACATGTTTAGTCCATAAACTGAAATCACTCGAAGAATGAACCCTAGAGTAAAATTTCAAAATTTTATCATACCACTAACCTAAAAGACATGACACGTCAGTTCTGTCAACACAAAACACATTTTGCACTTTAATTTCGCTGATCGCAGGAATCTGCTACGATTTTCATACTCAACGCCAAAACAGTCAGAAATAACCACCGCACCAGCGCGCCGAATTCAAAGCTAATTCACTGAGAAGTTGATGATGCAACCAAACGCTGGAATATTTTCCGAACTCGCAGAACCCAGACCAACATGCATTGTTCGAATCAGGCAGGGTTTTCGGCATCACAGTGAAAAGTTCACAAAAACTCTGGCTTTTCCTCTGTTTATAGTGTACTCACTGACGGGTTCCTCGTGTCCAGAACCAGAGATTGCATTTTTTTAAAAAATTTACTGTTAAACATTAGGTACTTGTCTAAGGAGCGATGAGTGGGCTGTTATTTTTCGTCCTGCAATCCCTCATTTAGAAACCAACAAAGCAAGGGAGCCGTAAGAAACTGTTTCTCTCTACCCATAATGACTGTTCCACCTCTCAGCAGGCAGCGTTGCAAAAACAAGGACCACTAAGGTTGGATCACGCGAGTATTAATGAGGAATGGACTGACGCCTGACAGTGCTTCAGTACCAATAGTCACCTAGTGACTTGAGATAGCTTGAGTTATAATTCCACTTGTACTCTATGAACGGCAAATATTTTGTAAAATACCACACGAGCATATTATATAAGTAAACTCCTTAAAACGGAAAATATGATAGAACGTCGTAGGTTAGCTTGCTGTGAGTCGCCTTCGCCGAATTGTTAGGACATACTGTTGAGCAACCATCTTCTGAGCTTCTTGCTCCAGTCTGGCTGAAAACTAACCAGGGCGACAGAAGGCACTACATTCTCGGACCGGCTGCTGTATTTGAACCACGACTATTTCCGCACTATCATGCTCTCTTTGTTTTCAAATGCAATGCAGTGATTACATAAATTAAAAGGAAGATCTGTTTGTGACTTGTAATTTTTCCAGACACAGAGCAGGCTGTAGTGAACTGCTAAAAACATACAGAGAAAAATAGTGCGCCTCGCTCTAATGCGTCACACTACTTCAACCAGAAATAGGGCGAAAAACATTTTTGAGTAATACCTGCATGGGGCGCAATATTCTAGGCATTTTAAAATTAGTTATCCGAGTATGTTACCATTTGTTGATATTTTTGAGGCTGCTACGTGTTGTTCAGTTTACGGCTAGTATACAAGTCAGTTTTAAACCGATAGTATTGCTCGAGTATATGATTCTGGTCTGTTTTGAGGAACCTTGTTTTTTCCCCCTAAATTTTTTAACACAGTTCGACTCCTGGTTTTTTCAGGCTACAAACTGGCACACTCCCGTTTGAAAATACGTCAGCTACTTGGAGCTATCGAAGTATGCTTACAGGTAAGTCATATACAATTCGGTTGGGTTACAATATTTCTATCTCGGAGATCATTGCCAATAAATGTTGATTCAATTCGTGCGATGTTTCCAGCAGTTGGGTTGTGACTGCCCACACGATAACGTGGTGTTTCCAAGAACGGCAACTATACTGCACTTGTGTAGTGGCTAAACGTTTGTTTGACTGTAGATAGATGACATTGTGTTGTTACTAACGCGGTTGCTAAAAGCGACTTTGGTACCTCGTAAAAATTGTTCCTACTACCTAGTTACGTAGGCGGGAACATAGGAAATTCGCAACGAAAATCAGTACATTTTAGGTACGTTTTCAGCCTTAAGTTCCGTAGGCAAACTATTCACGACAGATAATTTTCCTTCAAATCCCTTTGGATTACTCGCCGGAGTAGACTAAACGTAGGTTAGAATACGTACGTATATATGCAACACCAGCTGTAACAAAGCAAACTGATAATTGTATCTTGGATAGTTCACTGCGTGTGACAAAATTCTTTCAACGTAGGATGTGGTGACTTGTCACGCTGTTTGGTTATTCGGTTATTCGAGGCATGAATGCTACAAGCATTAGGCTAAACCTAGTTAAATCCTAAAGATGGAACAAAGAAAGCTATGCCAACCACCTTTAATAACTTTGATTTGAGCTGAGGCGTTGAAGTGTGACGTGCGTACGCGGTCCAAATAAAGGTTGCTTTCTGTGCTGGTTCAACAAAAATATCCTGCATATTTTTCTTGTTTGGTCTAAATCCATATCCAGTAAATCTTTTACTGCTTGCATAAAGTATAATTAAGTACGCGACTATCTCATTTTGAAAAACAGCTTGATGACTATGCCAAACTACTCTAACGATGGATACCAGAAACTGATCGTTTTGAGTTTCTTTGCCAAATTTAATATTCTCATCCAGACATACAAATGCACAGTCGTGTGCCACTATTTCAATTTCACATCAAGGTCAAGGACATGTCACTCCACTATCGTGGCCCTTCTAGAAACACCACTCTTAAGCAAACACTACAAGAAAACAGCATATAGCATCGTCGACCTCCGAACAATCTTTCTAGGACCACAGAACATGCACCAGCGATGAACATAAACACCTGATCCACACCGTGGTCTGCCTAGATCAAGTGAGCAATAAATCAGGCTTTCGGCATCAACAAATTTTATTGCCGATTATGTGTTGTACGATTTCCGCACCACACAAAATGTATACCTTCTTGGCATCTCCAGCTAGAGCAGCTGATTTGCTCGTGACCCCAAATGCTAAGCCACGTGTCTTGTTTTGTAGTGTCGAACCCGTAGTGAGTTTCTTGTGAACTGAAGAACTTGTGTTGTCGCCGCTTGTTTACACCCACACATACAATTGATTCCTTAAGCAACAAAGTTTATTCCGTAGCCAACACACCAGGAGTAATTTTTTGAGGACAAGTTACCCAAAGGACAATGGTGGAAAAAACCAAACCCAACGGTGTAATGTCATGTTGAAAACTTATTCAGAACCCGATTCCGTTTTGGCTCTGGGCTCCGAAACGTACTAAACTAATTGAGTTTCCCCGATTGTTAGAGCTTGAATTCACATCAACACAAATGCAAATTTTAACATCTGGACAATAAGCGCGAAAAACTTGCCACCACGATAGATCTTCGTAAATGATGAATTTTCCTTTCTCTATATTTTGCAGGTATTGGCGGTCTACCCTAATTATCCCAGAATAAAAACAGATGTATTGGACAAGGCGCGGCTACAGTTGCGAACCTGAGGGTATCTGAGATCAATAAATCTTTGTCACCAGCCCACTGACTTTTACTACTCAAAAGATTGGGCACACTTCGTTTAAACCAAACATCTGACATCCAAACTCAACGTTAATTTGAACAATGTACGGTCGGTTCATAACCTGAAATTTACTATTTTTATGGCTTCTACAGCTGATGATAAAGTAATAATAATAGAATAAGAACAAAGGCGTTACTAAGGAAAACTGTCCTCTTTCGGACTGTAAAAAAACTTGTAACTTTAAAAAAAGATCAGAAATGAATTCTAAAATTAGCAGAAGCGCCCCAATGGCATTCCTATCTGAACTATTTGACTTTTTATTACTTTACCCGTCCTTGACTAGGTTGCTTATTTTTAGGAAGCTCTTGATTGTTTGGAACCTAATGCCCAGAAAAAAGTGGAAATGCAGTCAAATCTCGAGAATCTTTCGCTATGGATATTTAGTACTTGTTGGGACACAAAAGGGGCAGGCTTCTATCTCATCTGGCTTTTCACCTGGCTTTTCCTTATCCATTGGGTTACAATAAAGATAAAAGCTTTTGTACGCTTCATTTTATCTTAATCTGGTCACACTTTTAAGTGGTATTCGGTAAAAAGCTGGAGTACGCTGGTGCAGCAGTAGGAATAGGCTCACTTGGCAGGCCGCAAATTCTTAAACAGACTGATCCATAACTATCCTTGAAATTACACTACACGTTTAAACTACCTTTGTTCTGAGAGCAAGGTTTGAAAGTCTTCTAGAGCACATGAAGATACAAATACTATGGTGCCAAATATCTTTCAGCAGAACACAACCATATATCACTAAAATGATGGGACGTAGTATAACTGCCCTGTGACGGAAAAGCACCGAGTCGAGATTAACCCAAACCGTCCCACCTGACCCATCAAGCCAAGCAGATGAAGTTTATGATAAAGAGGAATTGGAAGCTGATAAAAATATTTTGCCTTAGCCAGCAAAGAGAAACGGCAGCATACTTGCTTTCATGGAAAAGGGACCATCCTAAATCCGGTGAACGTGTCATTTAAATACGGGGTTATTTTTATCAACACTGAAAAATAAAGAGGTACAGACGATCTAACTGTACTTAGCATAGCCTCAGAAAAGAAAATCTTTTTCAATTGTCAGGTTTTACGGTGGGTTTTGTCTGTTTAGGTAAAACCTAGCCTTAAGCCTGCATTTGCGCATATTTCTTGTCAAGGATCTGCCAAATCTAAAAAATATAACGATTTTCTCAACGGTCTTGTAGTGCAAGTAGAAGAAATATAGGATGTTGATCATTGTGGCACTTGTGACACACCACATGTTCAAACTCAGTTTAGCAGCAAAATGCACCATTTCTGCACATGTATGTCCATTAAAACATCGATTTTCATTGTTAAACTTTCAACACAGCGTCACGAAATCGCAAATGAATGTTTATTCCCAGTCACACCATCCATCACTGTTACTAATGTAGTTCCCATTGAAGTGGCGCCTGGCAATACAGTTTCTGGTTCGTGAGAAGAAATAGTTTAACGTGAAACTGATCAACATACGAAAGCCTATCGAGTATTCCGTTTCTTGGCCATCCAAACCCTATTTGGTGCACCAATGTTTTCTTATAGTTTACATAGATAACTGATTGCACAATGAAGAGGAAGAATTTCGTTGCAATGAGAGAAGCATGCCTAGTGTAGTACACAATCTAATCCAAAACAACAAGTGTATAGACTTTGAAAATCGATGGTGGGCCCTGACTGAAACAAGCTCATAGTGAATTGAATTTATCATAACTTTTACACTGTTTTGGTCTACTGGATTATTGCGAAGCACGCAATGTTGATGCACTTCAGCAGAAATATCACGCCGTCTTAACCTGCACCCAACCATGGGTACCTATTGAGCTATGTAGTTTGATTTGCATTGTAAGATTTAGTCATGAGGTCGTTGTTGATGAATAACGGCAACCTAGACCTGACCCACCCCTACACATGCCTTGATTCCAAGTTTGTGTGACTCGGAGTCCCCCTACGGAATGTTAATCAAGTGTTTTTGTCCGTTTGGGTGTCTGTGCAACGGCATCGTGCTTGGACTAGGCAGTAAAGCCTACAAGCAAATTTGTGGCGCTTATAATGAGTTTTATAATTGGCAGATATGTAACGACTACATATATACGCGATGACATTTTCATGGACTGGTAGTTTTTTCAGCTACCCACAGCACCTACATTTTATGCTTGGGGTTTTTTGCCTCACTGGACGGACTGTCGCATTATGTACGACCACTATATTAGCTTATCCATGTGGCTGATAATACCTGCCCTGATGTCTAAATCTCCCCTTTAATAAAATAATTTTAGGTAACCTACGCAGACCAATTCACCGCTCAACCTGTAATGTCCTAATAAATTCTAAACTGTAAAATAAATATTGCAGAATTTCAGACCACTAGCTTACACGCGCGTCTAATCAAAATATTCATCCAACGCACAATGTCACTTCACTGAAACGGTAGGAAGTTAAAAAAAATATAGGGTAATAAAATTTAAATATTTTTTGTTGCATCATGTTACAGGAAGAGGCATAGAGTACGAATCAATGGCTTCCATGTACACAGCTTCTTTTAATGTGTTCCTATGGAAGTCACTTCACAGAAAGTCAGTGCCCTCAGGTTTAGACTACGTACAATTGCATTAAGGTCACAGATAAGGAAAAACTTTTGGGCTATCTCAGCATGGTGCTGAGCGATCGATAACATCCGGTCAAAATTCTGGTGATGTCGACCAGAAGCACTGCCAGCTAATTTTCGGAAATTGTTTGCCGGTTATTTGAGGATGACGGCGGTCAGCTCTACAGGTTTAAAATTTACTAAAACCACAGATAAAAATAATAAGTACCACACGAACTCGAATAATCAAGCTAATTCCTAAACCTGACTAAAGTATTTCTAAATGTGTGAAGATTGAGCGCAAATAAGCCACCGCGTACGCAGTGTTCTGCATTGCCTTGTCTTCTGTTAAGTGTCATTCGAAATACGACCATCCTTAAACTGTAGGCGTATTGTGATCCTTCCTAAACGGTCACACGTAAGCTTGTGTAGAGCACAGTTAGGCAATAAAAAATACTGCTAATTCGAGGTACCCTTTAGCTAGAAGAGTTTTAGCAGCCTTTTACATCAACGACTGATCTGTTTCACACAAAAATTTAGCTCTAAATGAATGGCTTTCCACTGAACTCCGCTAGCGTGTTATTAGAGAATAGCCATGGCATTGAAGACTGTCAATCTAGGTGACTTTACGATTTACTCTATGCTGTATACTTCCATCCGGGTACCTCAGGTTGTTTTAGATTCGTTCTCGCGGAGTGTGAACAAATTCGACTAAATGCTGTTTAAAGCACCAAAAATAAACTAATAGGATGGTGAGTAGAAAATGGAACATTATCAACACATCGTTTTTAAGCAAGTGCACCTAATGTCGCACCACATATTGGGTTTTGCATTGGAGTTAGAATGTCAGACGAGATTTTTTGACTAGATGGGTGAAAAACCCTTCGGGTTATGCAACATGAGTTTATAGAAGATACTGTTTACCAGAGCGTATATTCATAATATGTGGTACACATATAATATACATATATAATATATTCCCAAGTAATGTCCATAGACAAGCATCGATCGCATTGGATCAAGTATCTGGGGGCTAACCGCTAAACTGTCGACCGTTTCATACAGTTGAAGAATGTTTCAAAGAATTGGAATCAAAGACATTTTAGATGAGAATAAGTTCACGATAACCAGTTTTTTCTGCAAACATTTAGTTTATACTGGTTGCAGATCGGGTTGTGAAACTTCAATAACCATCTTTTACAAAAGTTTGGATTTCCTATCAGCGCGACTTGTTTGTATCGCGAATTCCTCAGAACATTCTAAGGTCTCAACATCTTCAGTGATCTGATTGTTAGTCCTCTACCAAACTGCTGTTTTCAGCCTACTTATCCACTTCTAGTTTTCGTTCATCACTGGGAAAACCGGCCATTTTGGGGCTGTAGCACCTTGGTTCGTTGCGATTACACCTGTGCTCTTGTCCGGTTTCAGGAGGTCTAAGTTCTTCGTGGGTCGTTAACAGTACCGCATGTCACCGGCTTGTTTGTAAAAGCTCGCTTCTACAAGGCTTAGGTGCATATGACCCCTAATATGGATATAGAAAATAAATGGCGTTTTTTGGAAGTTTTGAACATTACTCCGTCCGAAGTCAAGTGCGATGAGGATGACATACCAGTAACTTTAAATTGCGTCATATAGTTTTCGGTAGTTGGCAGACTAGTTCATCAGATTCCAAGGGTAATGCTGATTTGATTAAGTATTTAACTTCAGCCAAAGACTTACAGACAAATTTGGAGGCATTTAAGGGAAGCATTTAGGTTTCTAAACGAACAACATGGGGTTTGAAGGTCGCCACTTAAACAATTTGGTGGATAACTAGCAGAAGTTAGATAATGAAATTGTTGGTCTTCACCGGGGATTCGCTCTAATTTCCTGATAAAATCTCTTGGCGATCGTTTCTGTAGCACGATTGATTCTCAGAATTATCGGGTTTAATATGATGGTGTCACAAACAGTTGCATCTATTTCGGTGACAAAAGTGAACCTGTCACCTAGTTGTTTATAATTCAGTGTTGCATAGATCAGTAATTTAGCGGAGAAATATTTCGAACGAGACCAGGGGTAATCTCACTGTTATTTCTACAATGGTTTCCTTGATATACCACCACATTTAATAGCATATTTTGGCCTATCTCGAGAAGGACAGAGTCGACAGCTTACAATCATTTCACTGTGGCTCTGAAAACGACAAATGTTGGAAAAAGAAAACAGAAGGCCTAAAACCTTCTGTGGTATATAGACTTTATTTTATCCAGCGAGAACATTTCACACGGTGATCAAAATTTTCCGAAATAATTGCTCACTAGATTGGGAAGGCAAATGTGACCAGAGATGAAGTTTTATTTGACCAACAAGCATCAGGCCTCATAAAATTGAACGCTACTGCTCAAAGATGGAGAAAAATTTAGAAGGATAGAATACAAATCAGGGGTCGATAGTTTAATAGTCTCGATAAATTTTGACGCAAGGTCCAAGCTATGCTACATCAGCCTAACTTCTACTAAAGTCTACGCCTCCTGCCGCTAATCTTTGTGGTCAGATGTGTAAAGTGTGAACCTGAAAATCAAGCAGTCGAATTCCGTTGGCCTGATGAATCCCATTCAGACGTAAACGCTTTGTGACCGAACACGTAGAAACCTTAAGCCCACCACGTTGTAAATGTCAAATCCCTCTTGGTGGTTTTGTAGGGTTACGAACAATTCTACCTATCCACCAGTAGTTAGATTCTTGTCAAATTTTTGTCATACTCATTGAGCTGAATCCACTCTAATATTTAGTTGATCTGGCAGAAGGTTTTCAATCTACGCCTGTCTTAATGTTGGCGCAAAATGTCGATGAAGGGTAGAAAAACGGAGGTCTAACCTGCAGAAAACTTAGCTGGATAGTTGGATAACTTCTGTTGCAGCACGCGGGGATTAGTCTATTGATTCTGACTACTTAAAATACAGCATTTTCATTCGGTTCAATATTTGCCGGTAAGCTTTGTTACGAAAGGTTATCAATCGTGTTCACAAACATGCAAAATACAGTGTCAGTTACGTGATGGAAGTATGCAGATTGTTCGCTAGCAGGCACATTCAAAACAGCAGTAATAACACCCCCCTATGGGAATTTTTGGCTTTAATCTCCCCTGAGAATTCGGCAGAAGAGCGGGATAATCTCGCTTCAAATGGTACTACCAAGCGTAGTGATTGCACAAAAATACAGTGTGGCTTTAACTAAACTTCTAAGAATTTAAGAAATCCTTTCAAGTATTTGCGCACGCGAGTTGCTACAAACGGTTCAAGCGTTTTAGCCCTCGTCAATTCTTCAAATAATATGTATGTTTGACCGTTCTTAATGCAGGCTGGAATTATTCACCGCTTGCTGGTCACCAAACGCCTTTCTGGTGACTGTGGTCTAAAATGAGGTTTCCGGATGCGTAACAGTTTACAGGAGGTGTCCATTGTAAGAGTTGTTTTACCCCTTTCATGCTGCTAATGCTCAAACATTTCGGACAGTTTACGTAAAGCTTGTCGCGAAAGGATACGTGCTACGTTTTGGTAGATCCCAGGCAGAGAATCGTGGGGCAGTTGGTGGTGGCACATTAGTTGAGTAGGTTTACCTTCCTTGTACATACCTGAGGCTTTTCTTACACCTGTCGGTAACGAGCAAGTTGTGTCCTATAAAGCTTGAAAAAGCCCTCGGAACAGTTCGAGTGACCCCATGTGAAAACTTCATGCAATACATTCCGGATTGAGATACCTGTGAATGATATGCAGTAGGAATATATTTTTGCTTACATTAATTTTTGACGGATAATGAGTAAAAGGCCTACATAAAAACTTACAAGGATCCCACAGCCAAACAAACTTACATCGGCTGACGTGCTGTGTTGGGGCAAGTATTCGCGCGATTCAGCTGATGGCTTGGAGTGATAAGATTGCAAGCGTAGGTCGAAGCCGAGGTCAAGGCAAATTCCTTGATTTTTTCCTCTCGCTGTATATGCGCTGCACATGCTGTGATTGATATGTACAATCATACCCCAAGCATCATTCTGCATGAACTGGCATGGCCTTTCCTATAAAAAGGGCATGATATTCAACTGCGGGGAAATCAGGATTAATGCCTCTCCTTGCATCTAGAAAGCAGACTAGCTTCGGAATTAAAAAGATGCTCGTTATGCATTCATTTGCTGGCTTGCTAGTCTTCAGCGTTATTCACAGGTATTTATGATTACTGTAAGGAATGGAGTGCTTATTGTGTGAAACTGTGAAACTTGAAAATCACTGGTAAAAGGCAGACTAAAGTCGCCCGTTACTCTTTCTCATGTTGCCAATCTGCACGCTGATCAAGGTTTTTTATTCTGCAACTGCTGCAGTCTTCCCATCATGAAAAATCTCCTGGTAACTACGCTGACGAAACACCTTTTTGGGGATTTCCGTCTGGAAAGATTGCTGTATTAGTAATGCTTTCAGCAAACCAACCGCATTTACTATGAAAGTATCGCTTGCAAATATCCGAAAAGGCATTATTTATCGAATACTTCCTAAGTATCATAAAGAGTTGTTTCATCTGACCGCCGAAAGATAGCCAAATTCCTAATGGAATCGAAGCCCAAGCGAATAGAAACAACTCAATGTTACACAAAAGTTTGCTGAAAGTAAACTACGTTTTTGGGGTTTTGAGTTCAGGCTTTAATGTTTCAACACTTTGTCCTGGTTTTCCATCAAACTAATGTTTGTTCAAGTTTCTTCTGTTACAGCGTTCAAATTAGTTTTAAAAATGGAGGTCTATCAAGTGAATCCTTCGTGGTACGAGATACTAGAAAATCCCAGCACAAAGACAAAGAACCCCCAGCTGATGCAAATGGGGACTTCCTAGCCTTACCAAAACGGTGCTAGGACTTAACTCAGCGAAAAAGCACCCCATTTGGGTAGGACAAAAACACGGAACCTATGCATATTCTGCCGATCATCACTGTGGCTTGACCCTGCCAACAAAAGCTGAAAACGCCCACGACCGGTTTCGCCCTTCTTGGGGGTCATCAGGTAGGCGCAGTCCCCGAGTTTCCGTCAACATTATGTTCCACTTGGACCCAAATTATATTGATTTCGATTATTTCACTCACTTGCATATCAATTTGGTTTTAATGGGGACAGCCGTTTCCCTTATGAAAATATACTGCGCTATCTCGAATATCGTATCAGCTGAAACATGAGGCAGTATTTGTACAGCACATTCAGTTGAGGAATATCATAACCAAAAGATTCAGCTGAGTCTCTCGTGAAGATCAAACCGTTATGCAGATGAGTGCATTTGTCGAAAAGTTCATCTAGTTTCAGCTACGTTATATGCTTAGTATCCCAAGCCAAGCGCGAAAAATTGTAAGCGACTGCACGTGACATTATGACCGCTGTCGGATGTGGCGAACACGCCATTGTCACATGTTTGGCCACATGTTGGTAAGGTCTCCGACAGTTGGCGGTTTGTTTATTCTCCATTTCTGCCTTGGTAACCCTGCCGTGGCCCTTATTTGTCTTTCTTTATCCAGCCACATTTGCTTACAGTCTCAAGATCGGCGACATGGCTGACGTTGTATTCAGTTATTTATCATGTCTCGACAACCACGCCACAGTTAGTTTGATCTCTTCTGATGCATTAGATATATGTATATATAAAGGTCGTCCAGGTGCATATCATTAGCGATTTCCCAGCTGTTGACATTTCTTTCCGGACCTATTCAGTCGGATTACTTGCCGATGCACAAACGAAGCTGCCCACAGATGTAATGGCTGGCTGGCCTCCAAATTGTTAGCTTCCGAATTTCTTTCAGTATTAAGCCTTGATATAATAGGGTTCGCACGGAGGGGCCAACCTTCAAAAATGTCCAGCAACGATTAGGATTTCTAAGCTTGTTGAACCACCAAACGCTCGGATACTGTAGTGCTTACGCAAAACTCAGCTTTTGAAAACATTTGTCAAAAAGCCGAATTCATACCCGTCCTCGAAAAGCATCCCGGATAAATTTCCTATTGTTTTGTTGTTCAGGAGCCCGTTTTGAACAGGACTAGCGTGCTCCATCACATATTTGCTGTTTTCATCGCCGAATTGAACTCGGAAGAATACTTTTTGGAGATTTGTGCAGCCAAATAAAATATAAAATAGAGAACGGTCCATTAGAAAGTTGGGAGATGATCAACATTAACCAAATTCAGCTTCCTGGACCAAACTACAAAAAGTATGTTTCGAAGTCTTCATGCCCACCACAACCTCCATGAGAATCACGAAAAGTGAGGTATCACTACTTGTCTGCTTACGCATAGCAGTCGGTCTTTCATTCCGTGGGTGAAGCCAGTCAATGCTGAGAAGCCCAGAAATTGTTTCATTCCAGTGTCGATTCGCTGGTGGTGGAAAATCTACGATTCTCTAGAAATAGCTCAACCCAGGAACTCCGGATAGTAACCGAAACGTAAACAATCCACTTTTTAGGTAGATGAACGTCCTGACGAATCTCGTAATGTTTGGTGAACTCTAGTTACATTTAGGCTAAGCTGAGTTCAGAGTCGTAACTTTCTGACTGTATTCTTCCCGCAAAGCCACGGAACAAAGGATTTCTCTATTAATGCCCGAAATAGGTGAGAATAGCATAGTAGTACATTATCAACTTATTTTTCAACAAAAGGGACCGATACCAACATATTTGGTGGCCTGAGGTCTATAGCACGTAGATGAGTTGGTTTTTACGTGTCCTGAATGAAAGATATCGGCCTCTGAACGAGAAGCTCTACATCAAGTAAAGAATAGATAATTGCTCAAAGAGAGCTGCAGTTGCAGTGCGCAAACATAAGCCTAAGCATTTGAATTTTATCGTCTCAATTTCTGGACATTTGTTTTGCAGCAGGACTGATTTCTATCAATAAAGATGCGACCTCTCGCCTGACTGACGGAGTGGCGTTCAAATCATCATTGAGTTAAATACAAAATATTGAGCTACGGTGCAAACTCCCCTCAAGAATATGGTGCGCATTATTGGATTTCAAAAAGGGCTGAAAATATTTCAGACAGATTACAGAAAATTCTATTCCGAATTCTAAATAGATACCACCATTAGGCTCGAAACATTTGGTAGTACGGGAAAATGTTGGTAGCGCGTTAGCCGGCTAGCGCTCAACTACCACCTGATCATCAGCCAAGAGACACTTATTTCGTTTGAAAAAGCAACTTGAAAATCCGATGCTTGCATTTTAAAATCATCCTAACCAAAATGTAAAATCGCTAATTACATAGCTGTTTTATCAATCAGTCTGGTTTCCTTTGAAGTTTGCGGCTTCAACAAACCTGTAGTATTTGCTGTGCTACGGATGATTATAGGTAAAACATTGGCGGTGTCGCAATCTCCCGTCCTTCATTCCTAGACAAGACTGCAAGTTTGGGCAAATTACCCCGCCCCTCCTTCATATGCGCATTAATTCTTTCGCTGGTGCTGGTTTAGTAGCACCAGCGTACCGTCAAAGTACACTGCGGATCAATAATGCACCACATAAAAAACTGTCTGTACAACCCATACCATTTTGCAAGGAAAATAAGGGTTTTGTATCAATTCACATGTATTCTGCTAAAACTTTGTCGAACCAGTACTAACCCATACAGAGGCATCTGTACAATTGTGAACAAAAGATTAACTGAGGACTGGGACTTAACGAAGTGAGCTTCAATTCTTACTCACCAACTCCATTATCACCAAAGCAACTATAGTGTTTTACTCTAATACAGTGTAATCTGGCTGGTAACTTGTCAGTTGAGTCTGGTATTTTGTTTCACGATGGCATTCTGCGTATTTACGTTGTTCAATGCCAAAACCTGTAGAATACACAAGTAACTTTGTTTGAAAATCATTTCAAAAGGATGATTCTTTGAGGTGACTGCGAATTAGTCAAGCATTTGACGGAGAGAACAAACATAGACTAATTTTGGTTGAAGAATATCGTGAACGAGGGAGTTCACTGGAACTGGTTGATTTTTCATAAAGCCGAGTTAATGTGCAAATAAAATTGATCGGCAACTTGTGTCTGTCCGATTTAGGTTCAAGTAGAACGTAACGTTGACGGAAACTTGAAGAGTGTGCCTAATTGATGAGCTCAATATGGGCGAGACTGGTCGTGGTTTGTCCAGTAATTTTCGGCAACCTTCAAGAGAATATACTGCGGTATCTCGAATGCTCTACTGAATGAAAAGTGAGGCAGCATTTGTGCAGCACATTAGGCCGAAGGATATTATAAACGGTAGGTTCAACTAGGATTCACTTGAAAATGCCAACACAAACTTAGTTTGCAAATGAGTGTATTTCCCCAATAGCAACACCATTTATTATATTAGGGTGAAACGCTGATTAGAAAACAGCTTACGAGTAGTACTGTTTTCTTATTAGTGTAATGATTTCCTAATTTTCAAGCGGCTTTCAGAACAAAATTTTATGGGTAGACACAGGTTTTAATGTGGCAGCATTGTGGATCGTTCCTGCACAAACCCTAATGTGTGTGTGTGCAAATTTGGTGATAAGTTGTCTTCCGGCCACATGTTAGCGTAAACCAAAATCAAGCTGGTGTTTGTCGGTAGTCAATCATATCTGTTTGAGGTTAGATCAACACAGTGAAAAACTTAGGGTTTGTTGATTCAAAGCGCCGTAACTTCCCTAAAAGTATATTAAAGATGTAAGGTCACTTATCTCACAAGCTTACTACATATTCGAAGTTTCAGCTGATTATGTTTTTATTAAACAACTTCTTTAACTTTTCTCGGGAATCTGAGAGGTACAGAACAGCTAAAAATACCCCTACTTTCTCTATTTTCAAAGTGGACGTGATAATTACAGATCGTTGAACTTAGGGTGCTTACAGGTGAATTTTATTGACAGAAAGTGGCCTATTCTATTAAAACAAATCATATCCTGTTTACGTGCTTTCTACTTCCATTTCTTTTCGTGCTTGAATGGAATAATAGAAGGCTTATTCAAAGGTTCCAAATCCACGAACGTAGAGTGTCTTCCAGATGGTGTGGTGCTTTAACATTAAGCAAGCACAGTAATTTTTTCGCAAATTTTTATTTTGACTCCCCCATCCCATATGTTTACGCGCTGTTGAATCTATTGAAGGGAAACAAAGAATTAATTTTGATTACCCTAAATTTAAATGAAAAATTGTCATGAGACTGAATCCTCTGTTTATTTGCCCACAAAATCTGCATGACTTCACCGGAGAAACTAGATCACATCATGATGGTCGTTTATGTGAGATCGCAAAGATTCAAAATTATCCAGCTTCTTGTCCTGCGAATGTCTGATTCACAATTATATTATTTTTGCCACTTATGTTCGGGTCGAACGGAAAACTGATCATCGCGTCTTACTCTGTCGCCACGGAATCGTAAATTTAGGGGGAAGGATGCCTGGCTGGAAGTAGCTGATCCGTATTTATTGCCAACCTCGGAATGAGCAGTTGGGATTTAAAGTTCTCTGATTGGTGCCTGGTTGGGAGGCAATGAACATCAGGCCATCCGGAAATTCCGCAGCAGCTATACGGAAGCCAAGTAAAATGACCGTGTTTTTCACTTTCTGTCCTAAGGAGGGACTAAATTTCCAATGTATTTACGGGGAATTTCTGAGATAAATGCGATAAGTTGAGCGTAACGTCTTACGGCTTGAAAGCTCATGTCGATGTCATTGGCAGTTCTAGGAATCAGATAGTTAAACCTATGCTGGGTGGAAACAGATATGCACAAAAAACAGCGAATTTTAGTTTGCATGAGCATTCTTAAACAGCTCGTCTTAAGGCGAGTACGCTTACGCCTAAGTAATCCCCGGGTTATAAAATGCATTCAGACTTGAAAACACTTATTTCATCCAGAAGAACCCGAAAGTAGCTTACATTCAATAAGTTACCACAGGCTGAGGACTATCGCAAGTGAGAACGGCGTGAAATAGATACACTGTTTATCTGGAATTACTGAGCAAGAATTTGTTGATCATTTATGCGGCAGGGAGACAAACGTACAAATATAAACGCCAGGTATAACCTGTGTAATGTGTGGTCCTCTCCTTGCTTCATATAGGCATAAATCAATGATGACAGCTTCTTTCCAATGTCCACAACACGCTAAATCCTAGGCGGACAGTTATGTATTTGTGCAATGTAAGCCACTGACTACTGTCCTATTTTGCAACAGAAAGTTGTGGAGCAATTCGCTTGCTCTTTTATCAAATTCCATCGCTGCAATAATGAATACCACTGATGTAGCAGTGAGCGACTGCCTCTGAGTTTTGGGATTTCGAGTTGTTTTTTAGCCGCCTGGTCTCTAGTACGTACCCAGCAGTGAAGTTGGCTATGCACCACGTCTTGTTGCTACTCATTCCTTGAGATCAATGGTTTGAGCTATGAATCGAATCCACCGGAAGTCTTACTACCGGCGAACATTTAGATAACTGAAATGAAAAGTTCAAGCACACGTGGCATGCTACGACTGTTGAGTATATTCACCGGACGTGTGTCTCCCGACACAGCGACCGGCGCTACTCGCGTTCCATCACGCATATGCACCTGGAAACATCACTAACGAGAGTTTCAGCTGGGTTCTAGGTGAGTCTGCTTAAAAAATCAAATTGGTTTGCAAATAAGGATATGTATCGGAACCAGTCCAAATCGGGTTCAAGTAGAACGTAAGGTTGACGGAAACTCGGGGACTGCACCTACCTGATGAGCCCCAAGAAGGGCGAAACCGGTCGTGGGCTGTCGAAGAATTTTCAGCAACCTTGTGAGTAGTGCATTACGTATATGAACTTCACTGCTGTTTAGCTATAACTCTGTTCAATAAGATAACGGTTGATGTTTTCACTGCTATTAGTAGACATCTTAAGGCTTTCTAGAGTGGATCAAAGGCTGCCATCGTCCAGACGCCTTGGGTTTAAATTGCCTTCAAGTAGAAGTAAGTAGGATGTTGGCGGTTTTAGTCCGGTCTCAGTCCTGAATATCTTTTCAGGACACATATAGACCTCTTAGTCGAATGTCTATTAAGCAGCCCGTCTTCATAGGACTTTGAATATCTGGACGGCCCACCGTATCAGTCGCACAACGGGCTCGCTAATTTTACTGAAAGATATCAACCATTACTTCATTAGGCAGGAATGTGGCGAATCGGCTGTGAAATCCAAACGCATAAGCGTAACCGAGATTGTGAGTCGTTAATAGTTCATCCTTCCTGTAGACAGGATGTCGGCTGTTCGAGTTCACTCCCAATACTGTCTCCTTGTTCATGTTACACGTACCTGGACATCGCACTTAAATATCATCTAGATTTTCTTGTTCTTTCTAGCACTTGGGATAACTGACTTCACCTTTTCACGAACCTTTTAAAGGAGTTGATAATTCTCAGAATTTGTCTAATAATAACCCTAAACAAAGAAGGCTGTTGCGTTTAGCATAAGCACACTGCTAAAGTTCCCATTGTGACACATCTGTCTTTCATAAAAGACTTCACTGTTACGAGTGCTATAGTACTAAGCGATTAAAATGTACCATAAGTTTGAATAATAGTTCCATCCAGCTGATTTCACAGGATGCGTAATTCTAATTTTTTTCCAATCCATCAATTTCCGTTCACACACACAAGGCAGGTTGCCTGTTAGGCTTCTGAGGAATTCATAATCTGCCTCGTTTGACGTGGAACTAGATTTAAATTTTCATAGGACGAGAGATTCTTGAAAAATACGCATAAGAAAAATTCACCTCGATGTTTCGTAGTAGTTACCGCTAGTACCGAAGTTTCAGATAATCGTATATGTATATGTATATGTATATATATAAATGATGAACTGATCAGAAAAAAACGTTGTTTACCTCATCGCATATTCTTGTGGTAATGCGTTGTAATTAGCTCTAAGAGTGGACAATATTTTTAGGAAAGTCTTGAAATTTCTACTGTTTTTAAACAAAAAACCCCCATCATACAATACATTTTATGTACAGTTTACTGTTTTTTTATCCTGCTGACATTCTACCGGAGTTTTTCTTATTGAAATCGATTCTTCGTCGTTGTTGCAATGGTTTGGCTTAGACGACAACAAAAACAAATGACATACCTATTTGTGGTAGACTTTGTTTTTTACAGAGTACCCATGTAAGACATTTTAGTTGCCTACCCCGCTCATCAATCAATAACACTAGTCTACCACACTGACACTGACGAGCTCCGGCGACAAAAAAACAACAAAACCTCCATGTCCATGCAGTTTAGTCAATTTTCCCCATGATGCTCGGTGCAAACTATGCGCGTCGCACTGATGAAGGTCTTGGCACAGAGCATGTGTCCGTACGCGTTCATTATGTTGCATATGTCTGGTGCGTCGTCTGTCTACGAGCTGACCAGTATGTCGCCGCTCGGTGCTTCACACCTCGCCGCTTCATGTTCCACACAAGTACCGCCCACCCGCACTTGACCTGCCACGCTACATTCCATTGCTGCCGGTTGGACCATAAACTGCACGTTAACTGTATGTAAAGTATATGCGCAAATGGACAGCCAAACTCCAGCAAACGCGGGTGGATGGTTAGCCTGTCCAAACGGCACGGGAGCACCGTGGGCTGGTAATGTTGCTGTCCGTACCGATTAGTTAATAGTGTTACTTTTTACGTTTCGAATCAAATGAATCAGAACTTATCGGATGCTGAAACCCATGTTATCATTAATTATGACGAAAATTGACGAAAGTAGCATGTACCTTCCAGAAAACAGAACTTATATAACCACATGATCTTGGTGGCATGCAAGGGTACTCACCGAAAGCCTTTGGTCACAATTATTTCATAGAACCTACGATGAAAGTGCTTAACCAAGTATGTTCGTTTCAGTACACAATTGTCTGGTTCAAATGGAATTTTTCATCTTGTGGAGGTCATACTCTGATTTATTATATACTATGGAAGCTACCAGCTTTTCGCCTGTGAGCGGCTAGTTGAATTCAAGCCGGTGTAGAACTGGGGCACTCGAGGATTCCAAAGTCGAAATATAAGCACGATAATTACATGCCTTCGGGTGATGTGAGTACTCCTCGAAGAAAAACATACCACTTCACAAACACCGGTTCTCAAATTTTAAGTCCATCAAATTCATGACGACCGTGCATAATAAATGTACCTGACACATATACCGGTGCAGAGGGGGTCCATTCATCGAAAACATAAGGAAGCAGTCTGATTCAGCTTCTTGTGCGGAAGCTCCTTCTTGGCTTACAAAAGTGCTAACAGTTTTACCCAGTTAAGCAGCCCTGAATCCTTCGTTTGCTCTTCTTTTTTGAATCCGCCTGGCTTTGTTTGCATTATCTCTGGTTTGGAACGCCAGGTTAAATACGCCAAAAATTTCGCACAAAATGGATAGCTTAAGGCCTGGTCTACCCACATCCCCTTTGGTATTTTGTTGCCTTCTCCAGATACCTAGCTATCATCCACCGGCTGGACTCGATTGTTATGCATCAAGTACTTCCATAAAAGCTGCGACGTTACATAAGTTTCCTCACTAATTTCAGCTCACGGTGTAACGAATGGTAAAAATGCAAATATGAGTATCACATAGGCAGTCATTTATTGTTCTCCTCTAACAAACTGGTTGATGCTGAATATGATTTGCTTAGCTGGTGGCATGTGCTAGTAAGTAAACGGAAAAAATGGAACAAATTTGTAGCCGAACTGACCTATCCTGAAAGTAGCGTACGGAAGGTGCGAAAATCTACCGGATTATCCAGTGCAAGCCCCCAATACAGAATGGAAGTCACCATTGGTGCAGCTCAGTTTTGAGTGCAGCTCACTGACCGGCTTGATCGGTCTGCCACAAAAGGATCAACTTAAGCCAGACAATCACGACCCTCTCTTCTCAAAGTGAAATCTGCACTAAACTCTCAAGCCTCTAATATCTCTGTCTTACCGGCTGAAAGATAACTCCTGTGACCAGTGTTGAGCAAGCAGCAAAAGCGAATACGAATGCCAATATTGCCAAGTACCGCAAACACGGATGTTTTAACACAAGAATCATTCCGTTTGAAAGCTTAGGAAAACAGACTGACATGAAAACATAATCTATCGAATCTGTGATTGAAACTTCGCAATTTACTCAACACATGAGTGGAATGTCACTAGATGCGTACATGGGGATCCGAACTGCTGGCCTAGCCTGAAGCATCCCTGTAGTTTTATGGGTGGTTTGCATGGACGACTGATTGCACAAAAAATGCTTTACCTCTAATGAGCAACCACGAGTGTGGAGCGTTTACGGCTTGCTTCATAATATCTGATAGGCTATAAGATTAAGCATTTTCACTGCGTTACTGTTCATACCGACACAACGCAACAAAAAAATTGTAGAATTCAGCTAATGGTTATTGTACAAACGTTATTAAGTTGCAGCTAGGGGTAGATGGATTACCAACATTGACATTTGTGCCCTCGCAGTAAGTAGGCAGGTGATGCTCATACCAGACCCGGAAGAAATCAGTATCTATTCATCCTCAGGTGTCGATGGACTAAGCGATCAAGTGGATACCATTTCTACCACGAAAAATTAAAGGATAGAATATAAAATTACGCAGCTAGACATCATATATTGACTGAAGAAAAGCGTCCATGCTCATCGGCTGAATTTCACCCATCATATTTTGACATACATCCAAGTATGTTGTAAATACAGTTCAGCACAATATCCCTCCAGTAGTCAGATGATCTGTTTTCTGGTGCGTTCACTAGTGGTTGATCAGATGGCCACTGATCTGTTCGTCGACCATCATATGAACCAACATTACCAAAGTAATTAATGCAGTCCATCCCGTGTGACTGTACATCTGTGTTCAGTCTAACCGGGTCTCGTCAACTTCCTTAACCTCATATTATTATGCAGCCCGTCCCAGTATGGGAGAAGAAACCTTCAAGCCTAATTCGCGTTATTTGTTCCCCATGATAAGAGCCGATCAGTGGAAGTGTGACTAGTGTGACAGTGTGACTAGCTTTTCTGTACCTGAATTCATCATTCCTGTTCATGAAGCGCGTATTTCTGCGGTGGAAGTGCTCTCTTTGTCATTTGGCGGTTCGCCCTGCTGGAGTCTTCCAACAAGTCTGCTTAAAACCTCACTTTCGTGGTATATTCCAGAGCGAATCATGTCTTATTGACAAAAAGCCTGGAATTTTTGAAAAGAAATGGATATTTCACCCATTATCACCGGTTCTCCGAAGTATATGGTTTACAACACCGATTTTTCTTTTTTTTCTTCATCAGTACACATCAGGTTCCATGAACACCTGATAAGCCACCAAAATTTAAACTTAAGCGGTCTTTTCCACTTGGGACGAATTAATTGCTGCCCATATGCATTCCTGTTTGTTGCTCAAGCAGCCTCAGATGCCTAGAGCATGAACCAATGAAGGCGGGGCGGGGTAAGGCGTGAAGATATCAAAACGTTTTTCTCTTCCAGACTAATGGCCGGATGCTGGCGAGTAACGAGGATAAGACCGGCACCAAAAATTGATATTAAAGTTTACATACACTAGCCACACACGGATGCGAAAAAACATTGGTGTAACACGCTAGCCTAGTCGTACTTAATGCTGGGTTGTACAAGTTTGCCTGGAAGCATTTCCATTGTACGACGGCTGCAGTTGCATAGGTCCTGCGCAAAAAAGTAACAGTTCGACGTTTGACCAATCTTCACACAAGGAATCCTTGCGATTTTCCGTAAAAGGATGCTGCTCCAAGCTGTGTGCGTTCTCGGTTTAAATGTAACAGCTAGAATTACCGTCAGTCACGATTCTTTAATCCCTTGTAGGATATCTGGTAAATTCAGTGTGTGATAGCCTCATCAGTCTACATATTTTCTCTTCTTAGTCTCTAATACAACATCTCCTTCCTAATAAATCAGTCCATTTGTCGAATTCGCCGTGAACCGTCCAAATGACTTCTGAGAATTCTTCGAGAGGCTTCAGGCCTTCTTCGACTCTACTGGGTTCTACAAAATTTGGTGGAGGATAAGTTCTACAAATTCGTTCGATGATTTCAATAGAAGTAATAGATTTGATAAACAAAACACATAGCATCCACACAGCGCCTTACGAAGAAATTTTCGAAGTTCATTTATTTTGTACAAGCTACAAAACCACGGTTCAGCTTCGCGGTTCCACAAAGCAGCTACACAAAAATTTGCTGGAGTACTTTGGAATTAAGCAGCAGAGTGCATTCGCTGAGAAAATAATTCAAACTGCATTAGCTGCTACAGTTAAGCACTTTTTATACTTTGTTGCCACTTTCCACATAGCAAAGTATCCGTCGACAGTAAGGCCCATGACTGCGCATGACCGAGTTCTCATGGTCGACGCTGATGATGGAGTCGCAGTTCTGACATTAAATGGTTGGGTTTGTTGACCAGAGATAACGAGAATCGGAGCATGAATTTACGGAGAGCTTTCATCTTGTGTCAGGCCAACAGTTTCTCGGGCTTTAGACTTGAATTTTTATTTCTTTTACATCAGGTATATTGATTCGATAAGTCCTCACCAGTGTGCTTGTTCTGCTGCATTTAAAATTCGCGCAAGCATGAACCAGTAGGTGTTTTACTGTCAACTCTAATTGGTCTTTAACCGACACTCCTGAGGGATACGTGGTGACATTCAAGACATTTTATGTAGATTTCCCACACTGAGATGTTTTGGATTACTTTCAGTGTTACAGTGATATAAAGCTTGCGATGGTCTCAAAATTTCCCGAGAAAAATTACAAGATCGTAAGACGTTAAATAAGCAGTTCCTCAGAGATGTTCTGTTCACTTAGTTTCATACCGAAGTATGAATTTCGTTCGGGACATCCTTGCTTGATGCCGAGTCATCTCTGGATTCCTCTCGGCGAAATTTAGCAGTTCTGTGAAGTCATTTAAACCATGTTTCGACAGAACTCCCGAAAAATTCAAAGCCGATTTTGCATGAAAACTTCAGCGAAGTGGTAAACCATGCAAAGCTCTTCGTAAATATTCAGTCGACAGGCGACATGTAATCGAAAAGCTCCTGGTAAGTGTTAGTGAGAACGAAAGCTGTCTTAAAAAGGGCTGAAACCGAAGGCCGTGGCTTGGTTATTATTGAGTACTCCATGAGGATCAATTTGCGTTCCGATTGTAGATCCGACCACGCACCAGTAGCCAAATTACCTGAAGAGACTGTCAGCTGGCTCTTCTAAGAGTTACAGTTAATTAGTAAAAAAATCTCTACGATAAACGCTTGTTTGCAGAATCAAGAAAGTGCCAGCAATAGGGTCAACGTACTGATCGCCCTTCATTCATGACCTAATGGCAGGGTTTGCCGATCATATCCTTATTTACCCAGTGGATTTCGGAAGGGAATCGATAAGCACTTTCCCGAAAGACAGGGCAGCGTCGCTGACCAGACCCTTTTCCGATTGCGAAAAGATATAAGATATATATGCACATATAATATATATAAGATATAAGACACAAATCTTAACCTCTGGTACTGGCAAACATGCGTATTATTAAATGAAGATATATCCATCACAGGGGGCCAGAAATAACGCACGTGCTTTTATTCTGTACGCGAGTATATCTGTGCAGCTTCTTCATCCTTGTTAAGACTTTGTTGTGCATTGATCACTAATTTCTGGGGTGATTTGAACCTGCAAACCTGTGTTCAGTAGTTGAACATTGTACCGTTCCGCCAGAGGTAGTGGGCAGCAGGTTTATCTCATTTTCAGACAAGATATGGCGCCATTCATTCTTCAATCACACAACTCGCCTCACGCCATTCGCTGTTACTTGGTTTTCCGAGTGACAAATTTTCGGAAGGTCCACACAAATTGCGTACTTTTTCGTGCCCAGCAGAGTACCTACGAATATGGCATCACCCATTCTTCAATCACAAAAACCACCTCACGTGATTACCTATTGAATGTCTTCTCGAGGGTCGACTCCTAAGTGAGAGCTAATCACTTAGTTAATCAGCCAAACGTTTGAGTGTTCAACCACTGGGAGAAAGTTGCTGGTTCGATTCTCTCTGGGTTTCGTGAGATGTGCAATGCTAATCAATCCCAGCAAGGATGAGCCAGCTGTACAGTCTTTCTCAGCAGTGCTTCTCAGCATAGATCGGCTTCACTGACAGGAAGAAACCTCTATTCAACGGTCAAATCTCTTCAAATTATCATCCATTCTCAGTTCCCCAAATGGCCCGTTTACTCCCAAATAGGACAAATGTTACTAACAACGGATCTGTTGCATATAACTCATCACCTGACTATAGGAAACTCATCTACTTTTCACATCTCCGAAGCATGACTGTGATAACCTATACCACGATGTCTATTCATATAAAGATGCGAAGTATCAACTCTGATGGGCTATTTTCCTTGTTTACTGATTAGTGTATTCATTTTCAGCTATGTCTGCTGGTACATGTGGCTTGAACCTGGCCAGTCTGGCGCACCAATTACGTAGACAAGCGTGGTAACATTTTAGCACAGTCATCTGACGTAATCTTAGAAAAGCACATATAAGTCACAACTGGTGTTGCGGTATTTTTCATACAGTGCTCCATCTCCGGCCATAGCGCAGCAAAATCTGGTTTATCTACGCCAAGTCTACCAATTGCAGTCCAGTCGACTCTCGCCGATCGGTCCAGCAGTTTGTTAAGGTGCTTGTACCTTAAATCCGACAGCTTAGGTAACGCCTGCTTCACTCCAGTGTCGGCAACCTGGGGAGATTGGGTCTGTTTGATGCTTGGACCATAGATGGATTTTGTTTAGTTGTGAAATTCCATTAGGTGCCACCAAGCAGCGAACTCTCCGACCCGCTCACTTCACTTTTCCCACCGTTCGCCTTGTTGCTGCTGAGTCAGGCGAACTCGGGCGTCATTATCTGCTGTTTCTTGACCTCTCTGTTCGGAATGGCAATAGGTTTGTAAAGTGCCTTGTAAATATACAGCCACTAGCCGGTTTATATGCTGATTATTGTCGTCAAACCAGTGAAGACCCCATTGGTCCATTTTTCTAATCTGGCTGACTGCTCACAATCTGGTGCTTCAAGTTGTGTCACACTGTCAACGAAAATGATAAAGAGCGTGAGCAGAATGGCCTATCCTTGCAGGTACCCAATGGCGGTGGTGGACTACAGAGAGGCCTCTCCGTAGGTCCTTAACCTAGAGTGCCGATCACTTATGAATGGGGCAAACCATCGAGATAATGCACCGAGAATGCCTAGACATCACCGGTCTGAGACATGCTCGCCGAGCCCAATCTCATTAGGTTATCCAGGAAGTGCAATGACCAATAAATATGTGCTTTTCGTATGTGGGCATAATTCAGTTAATTTACATGGTCCACCATGCGGAACGGGGTGCCTGATATAAACTGCTAGCTGAGAAAAAACAGGCAAAATCAACAGGGGCCTAAACGGCGAACAACATGGGGCTCCCATAGGCCTGAACACCGTACTCGTGGAATATATTCAATATCCAATAGGGTCAATAAGCACCAAAAACTTATTAAAGGCCAGTATAATTAACATGGTAGAACGTTGATAATCTTTGGGTAGCAGCGAATATAGACGCATAACCCAAAAACTCAAGTCGGTGAGAATCGCACCAGGCTCCTAAAGATTTCAGCAATGTCACCCACCCAGAGAGCAAGAACTTTTTATAGGCCTACTCCGATTGCAGCCGGCCATCTCGGAATATTTCGTCTTCGTTGTCTGTTTCCTTTCTGATAAAGAAGTTTGGACATTTTTAAGAGTTCTTAGTAGCAATGTTAGTTCGCATGATTACGAGAAGTTTACACCCAAGTTCAGTGTATCCAGTCAGCATGACGATCCACACTCGGTTCAGCATGCTTAAGAAGGGCACATTTCGAATGATTACACAAACTGTTACTGAATTCTTTAAACTACGTTTGTCTCCGACGTAATACACTACTCATATGGTTACTGAAAACTGTTTGACAGCTCACAGTCGGTTTCACCTTTCTAGTGGCTCACCTGGTAGGCGCAATCTCCAAGGTTCCATTAAACTTATGTTTTGCTTGAACCCAAATTGCACGCAGTAAGCGAAAAATTATCAGCAACCTAATGAGTAGTGTAGTACGTCTATACATGTATCGCGATATCTCAAATATCGTACCAACTGAAACATGAAGCCGCCTGGTGCAGCGCACTCAGTTGCTTAAAAACATCATAAATAAGAGATTCAGCTGGCTTGCAGGTGAGTCCACCGTCAAAACCAAATTGGTATTCAAATGAGTGTATTTTACTGACTTGATATTCACTTGTTTGAAGAAGTTTCAGCAGATAGGCATTTCACCTTTGACCCGGCAGGTGCATGCTATGAAGGTCTTCAAGATCAGAACGCACACTATTATTAGTCAGCGATTTTTCTACTTTAACATAGTTAGTGCGTGGAATAGCCTTCCTCCGAAGGTCGTTCCTGCTGCATCTAGGACCCAATTAAAGCCAAGTTTTGATGCTTTTTATGTAAGTTTACGTGGTGGGAAGCTTGCTGCCCAGATCTGAGAACTTGAAAAGCGGTGCTCCACCCATTTCAGGTGAATAGAAGCAGCTAAACAACAAAGACTACCCTGCCCCGAAAGGCTTTATCGAAAGCCTCGATGCTGCGTATCAATCCATGAATTCGTGAATCCGTGAGCCAGATGAATACTTAAAATACTTACCAGAAATGCACAATCGGCAGTCGAAATCTTGTTTTTTCAAGTAAGATTGCAGAAACGACAGCCACACCTTTTGCTGCACAACAATGATCTAGATCTGGATGTTCTGTCTACAGCACTTTAGATTCCTTGTGATCAGACTAAAAAAGATGTCTCTGATTTTTTTATTGACCTTGATGATCACCTCATCATTTTGGTGCGCAAAATAAATAGAATCATGTTACTTTCCTGTCAAAAGAGCAGTTGCAATAGCATAAAAGTCTCGAAGTTTGGAATCATTCATGGCATCATGAAAAGGCTTGTATACTGCGGAAAGGCCAATAAATAAACCCATGGACTATAAATGTGAAATCCGGTTGCTCGCTGATCGGAAAGCATTGTTCTATTAAGTGTGAACATTGATAGAAACGGATATTGCTAAACAGGAACGGGAATACGCTCAATCTTTACTGGGATTCATTACATTGGTGGTGAGTATTACTTGAAAGTGGTCACCGGAATCTCACCCCGATTAGCGCGACCCAGCCAAACTGATCGCAACAGTGCAAACCACATTGCTGTTTAAAAACGTTATCTGAGGGGCACTTTCATAAAATACGCGATGCTGTCTCAAGGTAAAAATTTCATGAGACATTCACTGCCGTCCATTTTGGTTGAATTCTGCGCCGCCTGAGCTCGTACAACCGAATTCCTCATCTTTTGTATGCTACACGCATGGCAGTAGGTGGAGGCACCCAGATTGTCAACCCAACTCGGACTGTCAAAACAACTTACAAAATTTCTCCTAAGATTTCCTCTTGCAATTGAAGCGGATCTACGCGGAAAAGTTGAGAGTGGCTGTACAGCTGCTTTATTCCCGTTAGGAGTCATCAGTAGTGTGCACCTCAAAGAGCCTTAATGGATTTTCGAACTTCCTGGCTAGAAGTCAACTACTACACCATTCATTACAGTAAACAAAGTAAGGTTAGAATAAACCCACGCAATCTTTTGTCGTAGCATGACTGAGTTCTGAATGGATACTCAAACGACGTCTTCCCGGCAGAATGTTCAGATCTCATAAACTTTGAAATTTCACACAAGTAAATCGAACATGGACTTTATTTGCCAAGATGTGAGGAGTTTAATCGTCACATCACCTTTTCTAAAATAGTTTTTTGTAGTTGTGAGTAATTATAAGTTATGTAACGGTGAAATACGAGTAAACCGCAATGCTAACAAACGCGAATCGGAGCTGTATTCGGAGCCCCGTATTACTTGGGAATTGTGACCCTTTCATCAAATTTAGAGGATTATTTTATTGAAAACTTGATCACATACCACGTAATCAGCACGCGTACCCTTCTGTGACTTAGAAAAGCTGCGCGTAGTAATTCACACTGGCTCACATACCTCGGACACAAGCCATCCACGAAGCACTCTTCATTGCCATTTTCGGCTTTAACACGCCAGTTGCCGATTGTATATTGATCGGTTAATCGCACTCATTCTCCAGTGAACAGGCTGTTTGTGTGCGTCCAATGTCGATGACCTTTGTTGCTGACCCACGCCAGCAGGTGACCTTTTCTGATATGTGCTATTGGTCATCGAGGGGTTCTGGTCACATGATGGGTGTTGTGTCAGCATTTGTCACTCGCTATCGTGGCTACCATCCGGAATGGTCTTGGTTCTTTATCTACGATGGCTGGTAAGTTTGGAATTCAGCAGAACCAGCCAACCAAGCCGTCCAGCATAAGAACAGCATGCACAACAGGCTGTACAGCCTCCATCTCCACGAAGTATACCGATGGAATATATGTTTAAGCATAATTGCTAACCATTGCCTAGCTTTAGTTAGCAAAACCAAATTAAGGTCGCCGATGCGTCTGCAAATCAGAAAGAACGGCAATAGAGTCGAGTGAAACAGTCAGTACGTCTGCGATGTAGCACATTTTCTTGGCCACACGTAGTAAAACATCTGGTTAAACTTGGCAGCAGATCGGCGCTAAGTGCCATCACACAAAATCACTTAACCCACGCCGAAAACATTCCTAATTTAAGAAAGACCTTTGCAGCACTTCTGCCAAACTGAAAGGCACCAATAGCTTTCAGGATTAAAAACTTCTCCTGCATTACCAGGCAAAAAAAACAAAATAAGGTTTAATTCTGGTTCGATAGAAAAATATAAACAATTTGCCCAGTGAGGTAAAAAAAATCGCATACATCTAAGAGCACAGTAATGTTTGAAACTGGAAAATGGAGAAGGATTTATAGCAAGCTACACGCTGGTCCGGACGGTCAGTAACTACTGAACAATGTTATTGTATGTATACCAACCGGCGATGACAATGTTGTGATTGAGTACGAGGCACTCCAAAAAGTGGACAAGAACTTAGGAAGCCACTGGCAAGTAAGATTCTACCGGAATTTCCAATCACGAGCAAAAGGAACTGATACGTTTATGGTGGAAAAAAATCAAATTATAACCAAAATGTCTGTGCGATATGCGTAGTTCGCTGCTTTTATTTCGGGCAGTCAACCCAGATTAGATCTCAGACAGTGGGCACCCAGTTACCTTGAGGTCGTCTAGCCTATCTAACAGCAAGCAGGTGTCTACTGTCGATCACAAAAGAGTTTGTTTTTTGTAAGCAAGAAGGGCGGGTCTTCGGATGGGCCTAACTTCAGAGAAGTAGAAGTTACAATATTTTGCCCAATGAGTCGCTATTGTTGTACACACAATCCTTCTGCCAACAGAGGGTGGGTTCAGTACACAAACTTGAGCGCAGGCAATGCTCGACTTAGAGGAGCTTTGACCCATTACCCTATTCTTGCAAGAACAAATCTACCGATAGTTCCCAATCGCAAATACGTTCAGCTTCGTTAATCCATTCGTCTAGTTTATTCAGACTGACGATTCATGATCGACATTAATTAGTGCGGCATTGCTAAGTAGTAGCGGCTGAGGCAGAGCCGCTCGTAAATATACACTGGTTCTTTGTTTTCCGAAGTGTTTGGAGTGTACACCGAACCTGGCTGATTCCCACATTCATAAGTATCCGATGTTGGAAACATCCGTACTAGATTTCACATTCTTGAGATGGATATCTCTAAGTAATCTGCCGGTGACCTGAAGTAAAATTTTGATGAAACGCGGTGAAAGCCGTCTCCACTGTATAGTTCCATGGATTGCTGTATTCACAGTCGCAAAGTTTCTGCCTTCTTGTCCTGGAAAAAAGCATCTTAGAGGTAAAGGCATAAAAGAAAAAAAGCTGTTCCACGGTAAACTGATCTTTGGCTCAGTACACAGAATGAAATTTATGACAAAATTTGTCCTCCACAGAACGGTCGAACATTATTCCTAACTTTTTTACGCTGTTCGTATAAGGCCATATAAGTGCTAGACACACTAGGCCTATATTGGAATTTATCCCATATGAAAGCTGAATGTGATTAGCCTTGAAAAGTAACTCATCACAAGCTTCGTCTCGATTCTGACCCACCAAGTGGATGCAACAATTTTGATCACATTGGTCGAGCCGTTCATCCCAACGTCACGCGTTCATTAACGACGCTTGCATGAGAATATGAATCACTATTGACGTGATGCATTCACGTGCTAATTAAGTTGGTGTTAACGGGCAATTCATCTGAACCCCAGCTGAGTCCCTCGTTTATGGCATTCTGTAACTGAATATGCCGTACTCTGACTGGAACATATCAGCACCGACTTCGCATACTGAGACAGTCGGCCCTCCGATCACAGAGGTCATTTTTGAAGGTTGTTGACAATCTCATTTACAATTAGAACATAGCACGAGTCATTTATTAATAATGCTTCACATGAAATGTACAGCTATGCGATATACACCTGATATGATGTGATAAAACAGACGAAGTACGCAATGCTTTAATTAGAACAAAAGTTAAGTTACGCCTACGACATAAATTGTTGGGTTATTCGTAACCGACTGATCGTTTAAAACACATGCTCCCAAAGTGCAAATGGGATTCTAGCCTATCTAACAGCAAGCAGGTGTCTACTGTCGATCACAAAAGAGTTTGTTTTTTGTAAGCAAGAAGGGCGGGTCTTCGGATGGGCCTAACTTCAGAGAAGTAGAAGTTACAATATTTTGCCCAATGAGTCGCTATTGTTGTACACACAATCCTTCTGCCAACAGAGGGTGGGTTCAGTACACAAACTTGAGCGCAGGCAATGCTCGACTTAGAGGAGCTTTGACCCATTACCCTATTCTTGCAAGAACAAATCTACCGATAGTTCCCAATCGCAAATACGTTCAGCTTCGTTAATCCATTCGTCTAGTTTATTCAGACTGACGATTCATGATCGACATTAATTAGTGCGGCATTGCTAAGTAGTAGCGGCTGAGGCAGAGCCGCTCGTAAATATACACTGGTTCTTTGTTTTCCGAAGTGTTTGGAGTGTACACCGAACCTGGCTGATTCCCACATTCATAAGTATCCGATGTTGGAAACATCCGTACTAGATTTCACATTCTTGAGATGGATATCTCTAAGTAATCTGCCGGTGACCTGAAGTAAAATTTTGATGAAACGCGGTGAAAGCCGTCTCCACTGTATAGTTCCATGGATTGCTGTATTCACAGTCGCAAAGTTTCTGCCTTCTTGTCCTGGAAAAAAGCATCTTAGAGGTAAAGGCATAAAAGAAAAAAAGCTGTTCCACGGTAAACTGATCTTTGGCTCAGTACACAGAATGAAATTTATGACAAAATTTGTCCTCCACAGAACGGTCGAACATTATTCCTAACTTTTTTACGCTGTTCGTATAAGGCCATATAAGTGCTAGACACACTAGGCCTATATTGGAATTTATCCCATATGAAAGCTGAATGTGATTAGCCTTGAAAAGTAACTCATCACAAGCTTCGTCTCGATTCTGACCCACCAAGTGGATGCAACAATTTTGATCACATTGGTCGAGCCGTTCATCCCAACGTCACGCGTTCATTAACGACGCTTGCATGAGAATATGAATCACTATTGACGTGATGCATTCACGTGCTAATTAAGTTGGTGTTAACGGGCAATTCATCTGAACCCCAGCTGAGTCCCTCGTTTATGGCATTCTGTAACTGAATATGCCGTACTCTGACTGGAACATATCAGCACCGACTTCGCATACTGAGACAGTCGGCCCTCCGATCACAGAGGTCATTTTTGAAGGTTGTTGACAATCTCATTTACAATTAGAACATAGCACGAGTCATTTATTAATAATGCTTCACATGAAATGTACAGCTATGCGATATACACCTGATATGATGTGATAAAACAGACGAAGTACGCAATGCTTTAATTAGAACAAAAGTTAAGTTACGCCTACGACATAAATTGTTGGGTTATTCGTAACCGACTGATCGTTTAAAACACATGCTCCCAAAGTGCAAATGGGATAGAATTATTCCAGATTTGAAAGCTTTTTTGCCATGATTTTCGCTAGAATTTAAACATTCTTCAAGGCAGAAATGTATCTAAATAGAAGTTCAACTGTTGGTCACGTTCCTTCTGTTTTTTTTTCGAGACAGCTGAGGAACGCGAACGATACCCTATCCCAAGTGCACCGGAACTAAAAAGTGCACTGGGTAGACGATCGGATAATTGCAACTGTTAAACTAATCTGTTGTTGTGCACTATATTTTTGGACCAAACAAATCTGATTTCAAGTTTGTTTGGGTTTAGAACATCAATTCCACCCAGTTAACAACACCATGCAAATAGATCTGGCAGAAGACGTCATAGAATCAAGCTTTTTCTGATGTATCTTGCACAGTGTATGGCGACTTGCCTACTGACTTCTACACCTATGGTTTACTGAATTCACAACTGCTGCAAAACTTTAGACCTGTTCTTGTTGATCAGAGCAGCTTTCAGTATAGAGTGGCCTCCCGTGGAACTTTTGTCCTGCATATTAGCGATTCCAGGAAGTTCCAACTTAATTACGCTCGTTTGAATAATACAGCAAGAAGACAAAAGCCGCAGGATATCAAAATTTTGCATTTGTATATCCATTCGTAATACTAAAAACCATCGTAATTGAGAATACTCAGCAAAAAAAGACAGTGAAACGGAACCAGTCGTGTGGTTGGCACAGTCAGGTGCAATTCTTTAATCCAAGGTAGGCTGATGACTTACGTCAAGGTCTTTTGTGCGTACAAGCTGAGCTCGTATTTGTTGATCGACATGGACTCACTAAAAGCTAGCGATTTCAATTTGACATAAAGCAGTAAAATTCTGAGTGCTTTACCGGGTTCACTCCTGTGTCCAGTGGACAGAACATATCTGGTGATCGATGGGGCTGGTTTTCTGGTCTCAGCTTACAGACAATCGGTCTATCTTGTTCTCTGTCTTCATATCTAATGAGAAGCGGCTTAAAAATGACGTTGATTTTTAACGGGTGCCAAGAGAAGAAGGTTTTCATCATACTGTTCAATATATTGGTGCCTGTGTTAATTGATTCCGACATCCCACTCGTTGACTTGTCACCACACCGAACTATCTGTGTCAGAAAGCTGATTTTAAAAAGCGCTTTCTGAGTCATAGTGTATCGTTATATTCTAGCTTTCCGGGTATGAGCCGTGATTGATTACACGTGTGGGGTAACTCAAATGGTGAGCGCCGACTTTGTGGCTCAATGATAACAACTTTAGTGTCGCGTTTACAATTGGTTTTATCGTGTTTTGTGCTCAATCATCTAACGTTTTGGGCATGATTTCAGTGTTCCGAAGTCACGATATCATTAATCATACCACCCCTACTTGGATATGCTGAGCAGTCAAACTAGTCACCATCTTTCAACGGGTAGTGTATAGTTTACCAGAAAGATAAAAAGATATTCTTGACGGGACGACATAATCTATTTGAATTTCCTCAGTTACCAAGAGAAAATGTACTCTGGTAGATTCAGAACATATTAACAGCAACGAGGAAACCACATATTGTTACCCAGTGTTCTGGACCAGTACTTCTTGCGCATATAAAACAGTTTGTTTCCGCCTAATTAGGCTTACCTCGCTCATTCCTTACATTGATGGTGTGGTTGTGTGACTTAAATGCGAATGACTGACCAAAGTCTTTTGTTTGACCAATCAATAAGATGTCATTTCTATTCAATGGCTTAGATTTCGGGGGCGATTGCTCAAGGGCTTAATAGATTTTATCATTGCGAACATCTTAAATGGTCATTAAAATTAGTCACTCTTTGCTAACTGGCTAAATGGCTGCTAAGACTTAGCGCAATACAAACAGCAACAGCTCAAGCATGTCGGCTTCCACTTTCACAACCTCTCTAAGAAAAATCAATTACAAACCTAAACACTTCGCCAAGACTTATTCAAATTCAGGGACGAAAAAGAGATTTAAACATCCTTTATAGCGCCTGAAGCAACTGTTTTAGACCCATCCAGGCAGCAGTCACCATTGGGTGAGATTGGCTTTTGTTAAAAAGTGTTCATTACGGCATGCACGATGTTACAATGCAGCGCTTCGCAAATGAGCTTCTGTTGACCCACTGTTAGGACGACGCACTGAAGCCTTCCCGTGCCCAGTGACCGAATTGCTCTGCTTGACATGCGTGTCACGCACGCTTAGCGGAACAGGCTAGAGTAAGCGAATAAAATCAGGAAACGTAAGTGGGGCGAACAGACCCATCATCATCATCATCATCATCATCATCATCATCATCATCATCATCATCATCATCATCATCAAAGACAGCAACATCAGTGTTGACACTGATGCTTCACTGCGAACAGACCCGTGCACCACTATTAACATTCTTCACCACTATCCCACTACATCGCTGACTACGCCGAAATGTTTCCGACGACTAGATCAGTTCTGAATCCGTGCTACTAGTTTACCTGTTTGTGGGCACATTTTGGCGCACACCGCAGGCTAGCGCCTTCGGGCCAACATAATCAATGCATATTGTCACATTTCACCAACGTACTTCATATCTGCGCCAAAAATAGGTTGGCCAAGGATAGGTTGCCTGGTTGTTTACCTTGTGATTTTGCTGTCAAATTTGTTGTTGTGCCACAACCAATGGTCCTGATGGTTTTGCTCACCACCTAATCAACATTCAGGGGGTACCTGGTGGTTATCTTTGGTATTTTCCCATAACAGGAGACGGTTCATTCATCCCCGGTCGTTTTAACAATGTAACTTAGTTGCTTTAAGTGTGGCATTGCATTCCACGCCGCGTACGAGAGGACGCACGCAGATGAGTGGAGGTGACGACCGAATCGCGGTCATCAGTTGGGATAGTACGGAGTACACAACCACGCGTCCGTAGTGTGCTGCCGATGCACACAGTCAAATACCTGAGGAAACGTCGATAGCTGTGTGCAGTCGTTCCCTACAGGCACCTAACCTAACCACCTGTAAGGTCCTGTGGTCATCTATAATAGGATACTACAGTGCACACATGCATTATTGTGCAACGAAAACACACTTGATGTCCATCCAAGTAGACCAAACACGCACACAATTTTAACTAATCTCACACAACACTAAGCGGGAACTGTGTTGTGTGCGCAGGCGTAACAGGGCTGTCCGCACCGCCCAAGTTAGACACGAAGTAGAACATTTTTCAGGATCGTATCAAGACATATTCACGTCTTGATCGACTTACCCATGTGGTGGCTCGGCCGAACACAGATTTGAGGGTTTAGTCGAACAGATTGGAGGCTGCGAAGCTTCGCTCAACATATCCTTTGAGGGCATTTTCAAACATCTGACTGCAAACACCAATCCGTTTCAAACTGAATTCGACTGACGCAGCGGCAGATCACCACCAATACCAGTACTTTCGATACTTTCCTTCAGTTATTTCGTACATTTCTCAAAGACAAACACACCTGCATAGAAGCAATATACATACCAGTCCCGAACTTCATATTCATTCCGATATTCACAAGTTGGAAGTACTCAAACGTCTTCAGAATCGTTTGACCCGTCAAGTTTTGAAGAATTGATGCTAAATTCATCTAGCCACTGGCATCGTGTATAGTAGCCACAAACAGCACCAAAATGTCTGCAGGTAAGTAATATGTTAAGCTTCACCATCCGTTACGTCTGTTTCATTTCGGAAAAAGATGAATAGCGTTTATGCATTATTTGGGATAGTTCATGGAAACATGTAGAAAGGTGTTGCTAGTTTAATGAGACTCCGCTTCCCTCTAGGTCTTGCGTGAAATTAGTGACTGCTAGGTTTTGGTTCGACTTTCAGTTATGTATATTCAGAGTTCAGTTGATTCGAGTTTCTCGACACCAATTTAAGATAACCAGCTGGTTTCCCACCGCAACGATGTTGTGCGAAACAACAAAGTTAAAAGCATGTTTTCGATCATTATCTATTAAATGCCGAAATCGTGACCGAAAATGGTTCGCTACCTACTCGCTAACATTCGTGGACATCGTCGGTGCGATCCAAGGAGGACAGTGTTGAATAATTGGCCCTGTCTCTTAAGGATGTTTCTGCTACTTCTGCTGCCACCGTGTATTGTGTCTGTGACTCTCCTAACTGGACAAAATTGCTCCTCTTTCAACTCTGTACAATAGGGACTGCGTTAGGAATACAGGAGTGGTTTGTCATAAGTGTGTTACAACTAATCCAGAAATGAGCGGAGAGTGTTATATTGGAAGGGATATAGCTGTCAGTGGCAAAATAGCTGTTTCCTCTGAAAATATGTTAAGGACCTACACTTGTAAAAGTTATCCTTAGAGCCTGAAAAAGTCATAAAGTTCATACCCTTTTTCTTGCTTCCCTTTTCTACGGTTGGGTTTTCATGAAACCATGAATATATCCCGTCACGAAAGACCAACGACAACCCCGTGAACATTTATTCGAACCGGTGAATTATCACATCTCACCAGTTGTATGGAACAACCACATATTCACTCATTTCAAAAGGATCTGTCTAGTTTGACTAGAATAGGCAGTACTCCTCAAAGGGCAGTGCTCGTTAGGCCGATTTTCAAACAGCGGTTCTGTTACGCAGATGTGAACAAGCAGGTATAACTCCGTCAGTCCAAGTCAAGTTCTATGTGATGAAGCAGAATTGCTACTGATCGAGACCATGACAATGGAGTTATTGGCTAGCTCATACGCATTCATTGGCGGCCGATCAGGTGGCTGTTTACCTCTTCACCCGCTTTGCGATCGGTTGTACGCAGACGGCGTTGACTGATACCCGCTCGACAATAGGTGGTTTCACCGGAAGCCATAGCTAGCTATACAACGGTGGGAATTAACTAAGGGTACTCCCCAGGTCACCTTGAGGTTAGCTTCCACCGATGTCATCACATAGATCACGCTGGATAATCATGCAGTTTCTAATGGGAGGGTGCTGAATTCATTTTAAATAATTTGAGCAAATAATCGGGTCTCCTATTCGAACTCCTATCCCTTATTTCGTGGGTAGTTCAAGCTCTGCTATTCTTTTGTCTACACCTGAAGTCCAGTAGTACTCTGTTGAGAGTAATAACAGCAATCATTTTTTCACCGCCGTGTGAGGCCTTGCATTCATCTGGTATTGGAGTGATTCCTAAAGGACCAACTACTCACCTGTCACGTGGTAAAATACTCCCTATAAACAATCATCCATGAAAAAATTTAACCAATCACTAGTTGAGGACAGGTCTGAGTTCTAAACAGACGGGCCAAATGGGCAGTGTGACTAAGCGGTTTAGTGCCCAAGAGATGGTCAGGTGAATACGAATATGAATACCAAATCTCCAAGTGAGGCAAATGTTTGAGATCCAAAGTCCAACTTACTAGATGTTTTGTTTTGCGAACGTGTAGCCCTGTAAGTTGGTAATGCGTTGGAATATTGTTAGCTCGGGTGAGTTTATTGGTTGTTGATCAGGTGGCTGTTGATCTGTTCGTCGAGCTTGGCAATTGGCTTGCAAACGTTTCGTCACGATACGAGGAGACATCATCAGTGCGCACCCAACAGCGCACTGAAAAAGTATCCTCGTATCGTGACGAAACGTTTGCAAGCCAATTGCCAAGCTCGACGAACAGATCAACAGCCACCTGATCAACAACCAATAGACCTGTCAGTTTTGTAAGCGCAACAATCTTCCACTATAGTATTTGACTGTATTCCCGGTCAAATTACGGAATAAATATGCAGTAAGTCAGTAGCTGACAAGATCAGTTACCAATGGTTGTTGCACTAGTTCTTGAACCGCGCCAACCTGTGCACGAAAATGACTTGATATTCTTGTAGTCAACCATCCAAGCATCGGATTTCTCAGTCGAATCTAATTATTTTCTTCACGCTGTCCCCTCCGTCATGACACTCCATACCAATCTTGCAGATTTGCAGTACGAATTCAGAACGTTAGTTCATCTCGGAGATTCTTTCTGTTCATGACTACCCATAAGTCAGGATGGAAGTGGGGAGCTATCACAGTGGATGGGAATAATAAACAGACGCCTACCAATAGACCTTGAACCCAAACTGTTTGTGTCAAACTCTCATGATATTGCCGGTCCTGCGGATGAAGCTCTGGAAACATAAAATGCAATCTCTCTAGATAAGTAACTGTTCACGTGCTGACTGATAAGTACCGTTCAAAGCTGGTTAGTGTTGGAAAGTTGTAGTGCAACGCTCAAGGCGCGTTACCAACCCACAAAGTCCGTTCATGAATATTGCAAGGGGTGATGCTAGGCTGGGTCGGTCTAACCGGCTTTTGGTTTCTACATATGAAGAGATAAGTCACACACGGGTAAGGTGTATCTTAACCACTCGACATTTCGGTTTGATTATGTGTCTAGAAACTTGCATGGTGCTCAGAGTAGCAGAACAAAAAATTGTCAAACGTTTGTCCTTCTAAATGGCCAGCTGAGATGACCAGTACAAAGAAGATACGATCTACGTGCAAACTAATTTGGCTTTAAGGAATGACTCAAGCGAATTTGGCTGAATTCTTGATATTCTTCAACTAAATGCGCTGAACCAAGGCCACGTCGCAATCCATTTGGAACAGCATTCGAGATATCGTGGTATATTTTCTGGGGGAACACGCTACTCATAAGTTTGCTGAAACTCTCTGATAGCCTTACTTCTGGTTTAGCCCTTCGTTTGGCGTATCAAGTAGGCACAGCCTCTCATTTTTATCAACCCTAGGTTCTGCTTGAACTAGCCCTTCGTTTGGCGTATCAAGTAGGCAAAGCCTCTCATTTTTATCAACCCTACTTGAAAGGAAATTCTAAACAATGCACGAAATACACTCATTTCCAAACCGTTTGGTTCTAAAGGGAAATTTAACTGATTCCAAACCAAGACTCTCGTTAAAACCAAAAGTGAACATATTTCGAGAACCGTTTAGAATTTGGATTCTAGTTAAACATAAGCTTGATGGAATCTCGGGGATTGTACCTCCTGATAATGGTAAAGAATGGCGGAATCGATCGTGGTATGTCAAAAGGTTTCGGCAGCCTTATCAGTATTATGTTCTGTCAACAGGAGCTTTGATTAAAAGAATATTTTTTGCGATAGAAATCCAACCTGCGTATCACTGGTGTATCATCGCGGTTATTATCTTCTCACTATCGCTCACACCACATTAGCCCAGTTGCCCTATGTCCACCGATCAAAACGTGATCTGCATCGGCTACTTCCACACCATCTGTGGTCAGAATGTTCTCACTTTCCCGTTTCTCTGGAAAATATCACTTAGGCTAAATGACATGTTATTTTCCGACTGTGTGCATGTGTGCTACCAGGCCACAGTTAGTAGCGACGTAAAACCTATACTGCTCTAGCCTTACACTGTCCTATACAACCGTTAGAATTTGTACGAATGCAGATTCGCTGAAAGTCAAATTCATATCGATTATGACATTATGCTGTCCGTAAGCTAGAAACAAACGTCAGCTATTTTGTCTTCTGTTCCCATTACGGTGACTCAAGCACGTGTTTAGCGAAGTTGTATTTGGCCTACGAACCTCTCGCCCAAATAACAGTTGTTTGATTCAAACTCGCTCTCCTGAATTTGTCTTTTTCAATAAAAATGGAATGATGTTAACGGGTTCGTTGAAAACCAGAGGACTGAACACGGATATCGCATTCTTCTTTTCTATGCTAGGCTTTATCAGTTCCACTTATGACCTGCCTCTTGTTTTATTCACGAACATACTCATGCTTGGAGCCGGGCGATTTATTTTTCGATCACAATTGTACAATAGGATAGGGTGGAAGTTGGCTAGGATTCAGAAGAAAGTTGGGGGCACAGCCTAACACATCCTCTACCGGTCCATTTTTAGAGTGCTCGATATGAGTAGGTAATATTGGTTGTGTTGGATAGCTTGCGGCATTTAAGTTCACCAATTCATTCCAGGCTCAAGAGTGTAACCGAATGTTATTTAGCCTAAACTACTTTCAGAATGTAAAACATTCATCTTTTTCTTATATTCTATGACAACCCTAAAAGGTTTTGCTTGGCGTCAACTGTGTGACCATTTGAAAACGGGCCCTCGTTCACACATCCATACTTTTTGATTACAAAAACAAAAATCTTATACCACAACCTGAAGTTAACTAGTAACGAGATTTTTTTATTATTAAACTTCGGGTATCTGTCGTCATTTTGTAGGCGAATCGATCGTCTTGATGGTCATTTCCCCGACCTAAGTCAATTTTGACCAGAAAGATGAAAGTCTACGGCTATTTGACCCTTCTCAGGCATAACAAACACAAGTATTTTCACTGCCTTCAAAATGTAAGTATTGTGTTCAAAAAGAAAACCATCCCAAGTATCACAAGAGCATTCTTCCAGTAATTCTTTAAACGGAAAAAACTGTCATTGTCTGATCGAGCGACGTGAGCTATGTAATTGTGGTTAGTCTTGGCTAGTTGCTTCTTGACAGCAAGTCAACCACACTAGTGACTAGACCCATCCGTAGTCAAACGGTAGATGTCCAGTCACTCGGAGATTCGCGAAATGCGCGATGATGATGGTTCTTACTAAGAACCAACAGAACCTCCTATCTCTTCAGCATGCAACCCGCGATATCCAGACCCAACCCGATATAAATTTGAGTAGATAGCTGTTTCTGGACCAGTCAGGTCGCTCAAAAAAACATGGATGGATCGGTCTTGAAGAAGTTCTGACACCTTATGTATAAACATTTGCATCCTTAAGTTTACATCCTTATACTTGTGGCGTTAATGAAAAAAATACCAGTTCCTGATTGATGGTCCCGGAAGGGTTTCATAGAACTCACTTATGGGACGAAGTCTCCTTTGACAACTTCTCAAATCTCCTCATACTGTCAACAAACATCCGAATGTGACGTTGACAACTGTTACATGGTGTAAACTTGTGGGGATCTGGACCAGTAGTTGGTAGTGGTAGTGGTAGTAGTAAAAACAAAAACGGTTATTAAACACAGGTAATAAATGTAAAAACTAGATAGTTCAGTTTCCAAGGATATGCTGAATTCAAGGAGTCAGCAGTTTGTCTGATTAGGCGACACGTTTCTACTTATTCCACACACAAAAAAGCAGTATCTTCACATTCAGTGAAACGAGAATGAGGCGAGTGTAAACTACCGGCAGGCTAGGTAGCCTAAGAATGGTTACACTCAAAGATGATGCACTGGGCCAGTGGAGTAGTCCTCAGGAGATACACCATGAGCTTGCTGGAAAGTTGATTTCTGGCGAATGAGCTGTGACTTGTATGTCGTTTCCGATATTCTCTACAAGTAGTTAATGGAGTTCCATTGCCTTTGACAATGTTATCGCGAACCGTCGTACTGCGTCCTGGGCGACTGTTACCTATATGTGTAGCAGACAACCTGCAATCTCATCCTTCATAAAGGCCATTATACCTCATCAGAAATGTCGATCAAAAGAAGCATCTGTCCCTAGTGCTTGAATGAAACGCTGCTCATGAATGCAGTCGCACAATACAATAAACAACTAAATTATAAGAAACATCGTTCAGCTGTAGCACCCTTTCGGTGCCTAACTACCATGCCACCCCAAGGTTGCACGAGAGCTGGGATACTGCCAGGTCGCCCAAGTCTAGACAGGGGAAGTCGAGAGGCAGAGGTCGGGTTCGAACCACGACCTTCCGGTCAGTAAATTCGCGCTCTAACCACTTGGGTCATCTCACCCCAACTAAAGTTCACAGAAATACCATACACCTCTAGACGCCTACGCTGTCTTAATCCAGTTTCTAGGTTCATCTTCCCATTTACATATATGTCCATACGTATTTTATATATGGCAGCTGCGTAAGATGCTCCAAAGTTACTCAGCTGAAAGTTATTCACTTGGTTATCATTCGGTTCACCAAACTAGTATTTCAATCCTAACTTCCTCACTGGATGCGGGTAACGTTCGTTTCAATTAAAGAACGAAGCTGTCTCTCATGAAAAAAATCCAAGAACCTAGCAGATATCAGTTTGGTAGCGACTCGCGCATGAGAAGGATGGTGACTTCTGAATGATGAGTGAAGGACGACGACTGATATTTTTAAGACCAACAGGTTTCATTAATCAGCACTTTGTTTGGTAAAACTTTTATGACTAGCCACAACAGCTATTTGTATCTCTCCTGGATTGTTTTCTGCGTTTTCCAGAGAGTGGCAGAAGGAACCATCTGAGATAGCTTCACCAGGTATGGCTTGCGTTGAGAAACTACCCAAGTCAGGCAAAATATAATGTTATTAACAGAAGCTTTTTGTTGCGAATTTTTCGTGTGACTATCGCCCAAAGCGAAATACCAACAAAAAACGGATATTAGTAACATTGAGTTTTGCTATCTCATTGGCATACGTTTTCAGCAGGAACACATTCAGTGGTAAACCCTGAGTGTTTCTTTCCATAACATGTAGCAAATCGGGGTTTGGCATCCTCCATGTCACATTCGTAGTTTGCAACGCTTGATTATTTACCAATGTCCAGTATCTTGTTCGCCACGTGATTGGCAGGTCGGTACTAATTGTTGACTAATTTGTTTTCGTTCTGTCAATCGTAGTACGCCACATGTGTGCCAGCGAGAAACGGGATAAAAACTGTTTTACTGAGGTGGAAATACAGGCGTAAATCGATTCCTGAATAATTCTACCCAAGTTTCCTTCCTTTTTCGATACGCATTCAGTAGATAACAAGCGCAGGGTAAGAACCTAGACAAAGATCCCCGCATTAGTGACGGTATCACCGTAAAAAAGCAAAGCAAAGGGAAGTTTGAATGGATGGGAGCAAATAAACTAGTTGCACAAGCAAACGATTTGTCCAGCAGGACAAAAATGTTCAACCCAGAATAGGAATTGTAGTCGCAACTACGTCATTCAACTTTTAGCTGTGATGAACTTCAAAGAATATGTTTTGACATGAATCATAAAAATGAGGCACTTATTATGTGTTTCTCGACTCATTTTTACAGTCTTTTACACGAAAAGGTTATCAAACAGTTTCTGTGTGCCTAATTCCATTATGCTGTACGTTCCAAAAACGTCCGTCATCCTGTACGAGTGTAGTAAACAGTTAACTCGTCCCGTGGTGCGCTTTCCAAGTATTTTGTCTAAAGAAGACTACCTGTTGGCTTTTGCATGAAGCATGCCTCTAGCGCATTGCAGAGTTCTTAAAGGAGTCCAACTGTGTCCAAAAGACGTCTCTGGATAATCAACAATTTGTGCGAATTCGTCAAATATTATCGTTCACGCTTTACGGTGAAGCGACCCATGTGGTTTTGAACAGTTATTTGTCACGAGTGACTCAACTGAATCTCCCTTCCGCAATATTTTTTCAAAAATTAATTTGGTTCACTGATTCAGTGTTTCACCTGGGGACGTTATTCAATATGTAGAGGTACTTTCGTTGACCTGATTCCACTCATGAAGTTTTTCAGGAGTTTTCGTCAGCATGGATAACCTTTACCTTGTTGTTGGTGTAAACTAGACTAACCCTAATTGTTCCTTCTTATGGTCCATTTGTCTTTAGGGTGTACATGCAGCTTCAACACAAATATTCGCCACAATAGTAACATATCTACGTTTCCCTTTCGTCATCTACTAAGTTAAATATTTCATCAATAGTAGTACTCAATTTGTTCGTTTTTTAACTAACCCAGTGAGAAGTCTGATAAATTTTAAAAGACAAACTTAAGTTTTTCGAGTAGCTGTTGTGGATGTGATGGGTGGAATGGAAATAAAATCACCATATTGATTGTTGAATTGGAGAGGTCACTTTAGACCCAGTTCATGATAGCCTGTAAAAGACCTGCTCGATCCCCATGGAAGGCCCAAAAATTATCTTGCCTGGAAAGTGGCCCGAATCTTGGTAGACATTAGGTCAGATTCAAGGTAGCTCAGTCACAAGAGAACTTCAATTTCTGTATAAACTTGTCAAGTGGACGTAGACGGTTTCAGGCGTGTGATCCGTTGGCTGGCAGAAACAAGTAGGCACGTAGTCCCGAAGCCGACATTTTTCGTTTGCTGTCCAAACGGTCGCAAGACTGGTCTTTTCTACGGCAACCTGTTGATACAAAATAAAGGAAGAGTCATGTTCTATCTTGTGGTGATCAGCCAAATATTTACATTGAATTCTATACCGAAAAACTGAGATCATATTGATGATGGCGTCCGCACTACGCTGCTCCGGGGTTGGGGCAGGATGTAACTGACATTCATTTCTAAACTATAACAGACCCACCACAAGTAACAAGCATTCAAAAGTAAAATTAGCTGTTTCGACATAGATAGGACGACCACATGGCAATCTGTCCATCAGGACTAGATTTTTAGACAATCCTAGGTTTATAATAAACATTTTCGGAGGAATTCTACCAATATCTCTATTATGCCTACGTCCATATGTAGCTTCTTTACAATGTATGTTACACAATTTTCCCACAAAATAAACGATTAATGTGACCTTTTTCTCACTCGAAACTACAAATCGAAGCAGCAGAACGATAAACCGTCAGATTGGTAATAGAAGCAGCTATATCTTACAGATCCCATTAATTAGGTTGCTTGCTATATTCAAATATGGTTTTAAATCAGCTGATTCGCAAACCTTCTTACCTTCGTCTACATCGGTGTGATGCGCTTTACAGCTGAGGAGGCTGAAAGTAAAACAGATCACTCCTTACCTGTCACCAATGCATGACCAAAGATGTAGTAATTTGTACATACCTCAGTCTATCACCATCAAAATAAGTTGCCCTCAGTTTCGAATACACGAGAAATTAGCGGAACGATGAAGTCAGCTGAGTGTGCATCTATGTAGTATTCAAATTTTGGCGCTTATTTCACTTGAAATTGAATAAAATTAATTATGAAACTTGTTTTGGTCTTTGGAACCTAAGGTGTTATTCAGCGCGAATAGAATTTTAATGGCTGTACCATTCCTAATCCGGATAAAAAATACGCCTCTGATCACCACTCAACAGCTAGGTCCTTTTTGTTCCCCAAAGTGTCTGAAAAAACACTGCGACCTATTTTTGCCGATACTATGAAATTAAAGCGAGCACTCGGGGTCTGCGCCTACCTGATGAGCCCAAAAAAGGGTGAAACCGGTCGTGGGCTGTCGAAGAATTTTCAGCAACCTTATGAGTACTTCATTAAGAATAAACCGAGCCTATTCATCAATATCACATAATCGCCTCATCTGATTATTTACAGCACAGTGGTTGAAGCACTTTCATGTTGTCTCACTCAAGTCTCCTCGCTGCGGTAAAAGTCACTGAATACTGGCGAGTAAACCATAATTGATTTACAGCTTACTATTTATACAACACGCGAGAAAAATTGCAACTAACTGCTAGTTGGTTGCACCTTCTTTCGGAAAGTTGAACACATGTTTCATCAACTATGCCGTCCAGCTAATTCCTTGACGGTCAAGCTGGACGAAGGAAAAAAGCCATTTGTAATGTTCGGACCTATCATTTGCTATGGCCGATTGCTCCATCCTGTGGCATAATTGTACCTAAGTCCATATCATATTAGACCACACAACCAATTTGCTGCAGAGCCAAGTCTGTTTGTCTGTGTTTTCTAGGTTGCAGACCATATTCATTAACCCTGTGAGCTGAGATTGGCTATCAAACCTGTCTACCCTAGTTAAAGAAATGTCACCTCACAAGCTGACTCTCACAGAGTATGTAGAGAGCACTAATCCACACAAATTAGCCATCCATAACAGCATGTGAATTTCATCGGTTCATCTCATTTGAATACTGACAAGAAACATTTAATAATGGGACTTTCATGCTTGCTTGGCCCTTCGCTGAAACGTTTTGCTTCTGTAGCTGTAATAAGACCTAAATGGTAAAGCGTGTTCGGACGACACAATGAGAAAGCACACTTCAGAACTGGTTTCAACAACAAATATATACACACGATGACCTCGAAAGTATACATTGTTTCGTGTAAAAAGTTGGTAGCGTCTCCAGTAGGAGGGCTAAATGTAGCAAACAGTCAGTGATACACTCAATCCCTTGTAGGGAGCTACCATTTCGTTTCCTGTGCGTAGCAACGGCTGAGCGCCCTATGTACGCTTTTGGGAAGGATGGTCTATTTATGTCCTTGTGTTTGTAGCTTCAAGAACTGGGGAGGCACAGCCGGAAACACGCTTATCCAGATACTGGTAGAACACTGTCCAGAATGGAATGCGCTTTTCCATCCCTTCGCTTAATTGTGGCTGGCAGATGAGCTGGCCCTGATGATATCTCGAATCGCGATGCTTCAAAAACACCAGTTTGAAGCAAAGTCAAAGCAAGGCGACCCTATCCTGATTCATTTTCAGGTCCACAAGGAGAATGCTTTGGATTCCAGGTCACTGTTGAAAAAATGGTAGCCAGTGCACGTACCCATGGTTCACGTACCTTTAAATGTGGTAAAAAATTGTCACTAATGACTAAACAAATTCTCTTGCAGTCGACCGTGTCCTTAAAAATAAACTCAAATTGTTCCATTTGAAATTCCTCACTTCACTAGAAAAGGCTCTCTAACCGCGGAAAAATCGCAAATTCTTGTTGCAAAACTTCGACGCTATACCATCCATTTTTCACTAATGGCACTGGCTTAACCGACGGCGAATTCAAGTTTGCGGATCCCCATTTAAAAGCATCAAGTGCAGGTTATCAAACATTTTTGATGCTGTAGGCTATGAAGCAAGCACGAAACTTCCAATTATACATGCTCCATTGGATCACGGAAATAGGCTAACTATAAGAGTTTGGTCACCGTAACAAACTCTTTTATTAGTGGTTGTACATTGGCCGTTCGACGATGGTGAACGACTGGCCTTCGTGACAACAGAAACGATTGAGTTTTTCGAATAACTCATTCTGACATTACTACTATTTATAAACTAACAGATAGAGTTGTTTCACTTCATGTCCTTGTCTAGATTCCTCACCTTCACGCTCCAGTACCTGGTGCATCGAGTTTTGGCTACAATTCATAATGCCTAATAGTTGTACCTGTGGTTAACAATTGCTCCTTCTCAAGTTCCGGCGCTCGTCGATAAAAAGTAACAATGCTGGTTACAACCCATGTCTTTCGTTTAAACCCCTGATAGATCCTTTAGTTAAAACTTGGGCTTCTATGGATAGAACACTCCTTGTTGTGGTTGGTCAATAATTGCACTCGTGAACATGATAAAGACTGAAAACCCGGCGCTTTTGGCAGGCAGTGACGTATATTAGCTGTTCTAAATTCTGCTTCTTTCCCTATATTACAAAAGCTTCGATCGGTGATTGTTAAACATCGTCATAAAAATGGGTGTGAAGATGTGGCCCGACGTGTCCGACAACCGGTGTGCAAAATTTATTTTTGTTCACAAGCTTAATCAAAGTAGGAACAAAAAGTATGTCATGTTCCCTGGTTAGTTGTAAATTTCTCGCGACTTGAACCCAAATTCAATCCAACCCCCATATAAAGCGGGACTGGTTTACGAATGAGTGTATTTTTTGACACCTTACGGTTTTAATCCAGCAACGGTTACTTTCAGTCTAACCTCTGAGAATAATGCTCCATGAAACAACGACATACCGATGAAATTATCTCGACTAATGACGTTGATTAAAGGTCTTTACGATTAATTAATGAAACTCAGCAGGCAATGCATGTAAAAAGAAGAGAGAAGGACGATTGTCATTTGAGTTTCTGTGTTTCTGATAGCAAAGTAAGCAACAATGTATTGAAAAAGGCAACCACCCCTTTGTGTTTTCATTGCGTTTAAAAAAGATGAAAGTCGAGCAATGATTTGGAAGCAGAATTTTCTCTGTTTGCAACCAAGATAGTTCCTGGGAGCAACGAATGAAAAAGCAAAACGTGAGGTTGTCGTGGAAAGTTTTACAGAATACTACTGGGTAAAAAAACCGCAAATCCAGGGCTAACTCAAAGCTGGCCCTGAATTGTTGGCTGAGACCCCATTGCATCACATAAAAATAGCAATAGAAACCTCATTCTTGACAAAGAATTTGAAGAAGTAAGGTCTATGTTTAAAGTGGGAATATCAGTCTTGATAATAATTAGCTATGTCTGGGAACTTGAGTCCAGACTAGTGAAGAATGGACTTCAGTCGGAGGACGCAGCAACCAACGGTCAGCTACCGACAATAATTTAGTTAAAGGAGAATACAGTTTTGCTCACTCTATTGTTAACCAAACCACATTTGCATTCTGCTGAGTATCTGTAGTAAAAAGCTTCTTCAAAAAGATTGATTCGATTCGAATATACTCAGCTTATCCTTCGTAGGTGGAACAGTAGTTGGTGCTGATCGGCACTTCAGAATTCACATCGACTTAAAAATTGTCCTACGTGGAAAAAAATCGTTTCACAAACATGCATGCAGCAGGTGCATTGTTTCAAAAGTTAAAGGTTAATTAGAATGTCTGTGTAGAACTGCTGACACAATTTCTCATGGATTTTTGTAAAATTAACTAATGCAGTTAATTTGCAGAAGGTGAGCAGTGTACGCTGTAGTTGAGTCTCGTGCGGGTAGAAGCTGGCTTCCAGATGCTTATCTGTGATCACAAGACTCAAGTACATATAACACATCTCAGCTTACTCCACACACCAGCTCAATTAGTCCACATACTAGAGTAGTATTTATTTGTGAATCAGCAGGCCTACTGTAAGTAATGAAACTCCGGGAAACATTACCGCCCTCGAAGATTAGTTTAAATAGTGCGTGTCTCAGCTGACTTCATTCTTGAAATCACTTGAGCATTTCCGTGTCATGCAGGCATTATTCAGAAGATGCAGTTTGTCAGAATAATTTGAACCGAAATATTTAGAAATATGGTCTGACCTTATTTTATCAGTAGGAGGCGGTATTACCTAAGATGTCTGATAACTTCCTTTCATATTCACCTGACATGACGTAACGCCGGGATACACTGGAACCAGAGAAGTAATCCTTTCAACCAAAACACCAAGTACTTCAGGGACGTTGCAAAAAGATCATCATCAAGATACATCATCTTTAGGAGCCAATCTGAACTTGTGAAAATCTTCTATTTATTCAAAATCCTTGCATAAACGTCTGGGAAGTAGAAAACGGGACACAATGAATGTGATTGTCGGATCAGTATTAACAGTGAAATGTTTGTTAATTTTCCATGATGAGAGCTAGGGTAATGGCGGTTACTGAGTTTCCACTACGGGCTGTAAAACCGAAAAGTTTAGGCACCGCTGATTTGGGTATAAAAGCAAAGGCATACAACAATCTTTGAGAAATTTCTCTAAATAGAGTACTCGAGGTAACATTTTCTGTCCTCTGGTGGTAGCTGTTTTAAGCAGATGATTATGGCGGTTGCTTCTCCTGAAAACTTTAAAAGGACCGGCGTTTGCTCGTGAAAGACAAGAGGTGAGTGGCACGGAATTCGCAGAACCCTTCGCTCTGTAATCCGCTGCACTTGATATTACAATCACTTGGCCACCATGGAGCTTGCATTTAAAAAACCTTTGGAGGGTTCTTTAAAACAATTCAAGGTATCCACACGGATGAACACAGTGACCAAAATGAGCCAACATTGAGCGCAACAATCTTTGCTGCTAATTCTCAATGCGACAGTAAAACGGTATACGATGATAGATGGCATGTATTCGTAAGTAGTTCAGTTTGCTGCTTTAATCGTATCTGGGATAATTTCCCTTTCAGCCAGTAAGTAAAAGCAAGTCCTTGTTTCTGGTGCGACGACAACAAAACGCTCTCAACTGCCAGACAGTTTGAATTACTAGTCCGTTCTACCCACAAATTCGTTTGTAAATGATGGCTTACTGACTAAAGTGAGGCACACGACTGTCGATGGCGCCCGTCTCACAATTCGGCTGGCAATATCGGCCGATGTTCTTGAAGAGTTCCAGACAACTTAATCTTTCCCACATAATCTGTTCCTACAAAACAAAAGTAACGGTTAGATCGACTTATAATCAGTCGCAACAGCCAGACCAACTTCTCACCAGTCTAACGGGAGCCGTTAAACTTATACTGTTTGTTAGTTGCCTTCGTATGTCAACATTTTATACTGCAAATTAACTGCTTGGTGATGATTCATCGCTGTAAACAAAACGGCTGATTACTTAGAATTGGGTTGGCATTTTGAACCCTTATGCAGTTGCTTTTAAACGTATCCTCTAATACACTATCAGACCAGGGGAATTATCTCTATATCTTTGGCAGAACCAAGTTTCTAGTGTTCAAGTATACAAAAGAGGCAGGCTGATAAAAAATTCCGGGTTCATTTCCTCAGCTGTCAAGACAATAACAGCCGCCGTTTGCCCACATTCGAACAAACGTCTACAAGGCACATGCGTGAAGAGTCAGAGAAAATATTTTGTGAAACTTCTGAAGAAAAATATTGGGTCGTTTGAAACAACACCTCCCTTTTTCATCTCATTAGAACTTATAGAAGACAGGATGTGATATTTTGACAATTACTTCACTGGCAACACAACAAAGGGTAGGAACAATCTCCGATGGACGCTAGCTTGTTCGTTCCAGAAGGTCGTTTGCTTAGTGTTGTGTAATGGAATCGATTTTGCCTCCAGTTTATCTCGGCCAAGTGAATCTTACAAGCCGGTATGTAGTGTTTTCCCCGGCTAGACTGCAATTTACAACCAAAAGCATTTTATAAAACTTTTTTTAAAAACCATCCTTGGGTGCAAACTGCATCCAAGCCCGAGTATTTCACCCTCGACGGTTTTGAACTTTGCTTTATAAGGGTGACCCGGATTGGTGCACTTTGCTTTGTTATGCTTCAGTTTGGCAGTTCGGTTCGGATTTTGAGGTTCGCAGTGAAGGATTTATTTTCATCTTCAGTAAAATGACCTAGCTTAGCTTCCTAGTTTTGACTACAAGACTAAATTGAAAGGCGATGGGATCAGGTGTAATTTGTTGACCACTTTGGATGAGCTTCTCCTGGGACAGAGTTGGTCGGATTCAGAAAGTTCTTGAATGCATAGTGCTAAGACACGGTATTCAGCTACCAGATTTGCACAAATCACAATCCACTGCCGATTCCAGTAACCAACTCCATAGACCTTGGGGAAACCGAGTTGCCCTCTGGCGCTTTCAGCCTTACTGAGGCAGGTGTTGTATTGTGCACTGAGGCGAAAACGCCATCCTTGACATGGTAGGAGGACCAAAGTTCAGTTATTCCAACATCACTTTTGCGGAACTTATCCCGAAGCCGTTACAGAAACCATTTTTGGAAGTTAAGACAGGCAGGTTAGATCATGACGACGCTCTGAGTTACTATCAGTGGACACCCCTAGATAGAAATCTCTCGCTGTGTCGCAGACAGCAGATGTAGTCTGCACACACAGGCTATATTTCGCAGGACGGATAGCTGCCTCGAAAACTTGATTTTCCACACCAAAACACACTTCAGTGCTTGTTGTGAGTAGTTGCGGGATTTGTAATGTTCACATTCACATCACTCCCGTTTGAACAATTGCCCTCCTGTCCAGGCGTAATTATTCTGGTCTGTCCACACCAAAGGGGTGAGACACTAGACTCATGTTTCGCTCTTGTTAGAGCTCATCAGCAAATCCTTGGGTGCCAGGGTTAGAAATCCAGCGGCGAGCATGCTACTACTACTCCATCAGCTCACACTTGACGCATCTAAATTTTTATGTCTAAAACAGGTGAAGTTGTTCATGCTCGAGCGAGGTGGTTGGTATGCCCGACTCCTCGAACCACGACCCAGTAACTGTCCTGGTTGTGACGATCGATTGGCCCGCATGTCGGAACTTCTCAGTCAGGTTGCGCCAGAGATGCTTGAAACACCTTGGACAATTTTCGATTTTGTTGTGGGTGATTGAGGGATTTTTAGTGTTCACAATCAGTTCTTTCATCAAAGCTGCAACTGTTCGCCTAGCAACCAGACGAGATCAGTTTAAATTCGACATTATTAGAACAGGATATTTTGGGCTCCTAGTTTCACCCATATGAAAAGTGCCAGTTTTCGGTTGCGAACGTATTACTTCCCAGTTTTTGTACTGCATTCAGTATGCGTTAGTTAATTCAAAATGTAGGCTTGCACTCAGTCTTTCAGAAAAAACACCTGGTGTGGTCTCAGCTGAAAGCGAGGCTATTTAAACATAAATAATGCATTGCTCTGCAAAGGAACTGCAAAGTTATTGGAGGCTGAGGAAAACTCGGTCATTTGGTTGGTTAAGCACGATAATTAGAACGTGTTTCGTGACACGCTGCGACTATGATAAACCTGTCAAACAACCAACGTTACATCCATTACCCTGACAGTGCCTCACCTATTCGCTAACGCCGTTGTAATACACCGTGGTCTAACCAGTCAAACTCCTAGCATAAAAGAGGAGTCCAGCTGAGATTCGGATTGGTGTGTAAATGAATGAATTTCGAGAGTTTGAAATTGTTTATGTGTGGCAGATAATTTTCCTTTCCCAACCTATCGTAAGCTCTACAGAGCTTACTCTGCTGCACACATAAATCTGATCACTTTGGCTTTGTACCCAAGTCCGCTTTAAGTAGGGCTAAAAGCATCCACACACACTTGATTCCCATCCAGAATTTCCATAGGAAACCTGTCCAGATTTCGGAAGAACAGTACTCAAAATTAAACATATTCTTTGAAGCAATCTGTTCCTTACGCTTTTGAGCTTAAAAATTAGGATAAAAAAGTTGGTTGGACTAGAAGGAGCGTGTCCGAAGCTCATCGGTTCTATAAAAATAGACAACAGGCTTCAAAGGTAAATAGTTCAATGTCAGTATATCGCGATTCTAACCTAGTGTAATGCCATTTTCTACTGCCGTAGGTGTTCCTGGGTTATAAGATCATGCGGGTCTTCAGCCTCAACCAAACCGTTCAATCAGCTTGCTAAGTACTTTATAGTTTTTTTTCGTTTTTTTCAACCAGAGGACTTACAGCTAGTCAGTATTTGAATCTGCACTATATTAAATATACAAATGAGCTGACAAAAATAAGTCTGTACGGTTCTTTCAGACCCACACAACCACTGAATATAACGTTGCAATCTTGATGCCGTACATCATGTTTCAGTCGGCAGATCTGTGCTAATGTGTACAACTCGTTTGAAACGTTCAACGCGAAACAGGCTTATTTGAGTTCACAAAGTATAGTCCGGTTGTTTAGATGTTTCCATGGGGTAGCCATCAAATGTATCTGTCTTGCGGTTTGGGCAATGACACTTCTGTAAATATTGTTGAGTTTTAATCGGAGACAACTCGCCCCTGACACTTTCTTTTTGGCGTTTTAAATCTGGAGGAACGAGGATACGACCATTGGTTTCACTTCCTTAATATAAAGTAATGACCAAGGTTATTATTGTTTTAGTTTTGCGCTGATCTTCCCTCAGGAAGCCACTTTAAGTGGCAGTAAATATCTTGAAAATTGCACGCTCTACCATCTCTAAAATTGTGGCCGGAGGCAAGTCTCTACCCAACTGTCTGTCACCTTGAAGTGACTGGTCTTTCAAAGTTACGCTCACAGAGACTGTGGTCGTTTGGTTAGCTAAGATGAAGCCGACAGTGTGATGATTGGCATGAGGGAGTACTATTTATGCTCTACTGGGGAACGCGTGCGCGAAAATCGCTGTGTGTACGTGAATAGTGTAGTGACGCGCCTAATAACAAGTCCCCTACTGTTTTTGCCAAAGCCGCTGCTCCTAAGAGTGTGATTTTACAATCTTCTTGAACTTTTTTGGCGAATCAGATATGATGGATGGTCTTGTGGGACAGCTCTTCCATTGTATGGCACAAGACAGTTGCCATGGTGTCCATACACCCAGTTTATAATTAGCCGTGCTCCTTGCAACGGTTTGGCCAGCCCTGTCACATCAACAAACCTCTTTTAACAACTCACTATTAACCATCCTCAACATTCGGTATATATATTTCCGGTTACACTTAGATTAGTGAAAAATCGTAGTGTCTTTCCTGCTGTGAGTTTACTTCAACCAATTCTGTTGGAAAATATGGACTATTCAATGTAGGAGCGAGTATAAGAACCAAAATAATGGCTTACTATCAACCAGAATCCTTATTGACCCCAAAGTCATGTGCGTTCCATCTGCTGGAATAGAATTGCTTGAAAAGCAAGACAAAGTTTGGATGTAATGGTGTACAAGAATTCTTGCCCAACTGACCGTACATAACGTGGTCCCGACCTTTCCTTCCGGAATTTACATCGAGGAACACTGACCCTTTGGTTTTTTCCAGTAAGAGACTGATTACAAATAAGTGTCAAAAATATTGGAAAAACTCAACGAACCCACATTTTATAATGACCAGGTAGATTATATCAAAACACTGCAGTATAGGCTTTTTGTGGAATGGGCTAAGTACTGTTTACATAAAAGGATTTGTATAAGACATGATAAATTCTGGATCCAAATGTGTTGCAAACCCTGCAAAACTGTCATAAAGTGGATGTTTATGTATGTGGCAACAATATGTGTGTCATCTATGCACAGACCAAAATGCCTTTGGATACTTTCTTCGGGTCTCTTGTGTACGCCTTTTACGTATTGCTCATGCGCATCAACTAATCAAAAGTTACCCTTTGTGAAATTTCGGACCCTGTTGTTAAAATGGAAATGCTAGTTGACTGAGAAAATCACCATCTTAGCACGGTGTTTGATTTCGCTGTTGAGGTGACCCGATACAGGAGTGCATGTAGATTCGAATGTGGATTGGCCGTTTATCCCACCGCCGAACACAAATACACAAAAAAATATGCACATTTCGGGAGAGAAAGCATTTGTTAAGGGATAAATGAATTCTGATGAATTCTCGTCTACCGTATACAAACACAGGGACAATAAGATATTTCATACCACTAAGCCGTGTTGCACATAAGCCCAAAAAACTGGAAGAGAACAGCACAAAGACCAACGTATTTGCAACAGTCTCATTCTAACACATATTAGTGTCAGGCGGTTTATATTTATAGTTTGTGAGGAGGATAGACAATGACTAGAGCAGTCCTTGTATTGCGACATTCACAGAAGGCCCGGGCAAAAATTCAGTAGCGACATCTCACTGCCCCAAAGAAATAGTAATTGAGATAACCTGCGATCAATTTTGATCCTGTTGGTTTCAGTAGGATTAAATTTTGCGGTTAAAATAACACAAAAAAAGTTTCCTGTCACTGTCCTGTAAAAATGAAAGAAAACAAGTAATCAGATTTGCTATGTGAAATCGCAGTCCATAAACATTCACCTTAAAAGAATGACAAATCACTGATCCAGGTTTCGGGTTTTTCAGTCAAGATTTCTATTCAACTGACAACCAATGAACAAGTGCAATTAGGCCGCACAGATAACCACCCATGGTGATTATGCTCCTCAGTAGTATTCAAAGTATGAGTCTGAAAAACATCGTTTTTCCGCAAAAATTTCGAAGGTTGAGGTGCAAAATTTACAGATCACAAGAACTGTACATGGCTGCTGGAAACAAGCAAAGTAGTACATGAAACCCTATTCCACAATCCGCGTTTTAACTCGCACAGAGGGTTAGGTCAACCGAAAGGTGTCAGCAGAAAAAGGTAGGCAGACCTTCCATGACTGCAGTCCCATCGGTTCACTTCATCAGCACCGAGTTTAATGTAGGAACAGTATGCTCTCTTCCCTAAAGGAAACACCTTCGGGTACTGCGGAATGACTACTGGTGGAGGTGTTAGTTTATGTAGGTAGTAACCACGTTTTCGTAAGTTTTTACGCGAAGACAGCGAAAATTCCGTTGTTACTGCCCCAACGGAATGGATGTGCCAGATATACGGTGATGCGGAGTGTCTATCGCTGATACATACTTATGCAGTCAGACAAACATATGTGGCCGTCGTCAGATGTCACCACTTATCTCGCTGGAAAAGTGGGTTTCTGTACTACCCAGCTGAATTCAAACATCAATGTCAGGTCAAGAAGCTCTATTACAAGGGCGCATACCCATTACAACGCTGAAGAGAATGGTATCGGTTGGGAACTTTAAAAATAGAGCTACCGTGCATCATTTGAACCCGCACCTCATCATCATCATGACCCTCGGTCTGTATTACGAATGCAGCAAGTATGTGAAGTAAGCTAAACCGTTTGCCAAACGAGGCCAATTCACAATATAATACTAGGATAGTGTGCCGGAAGCGCTCATAGAATCACTCGTTGGACGTCCACTGAGCAGACAGGGTCAGCTTGCCCAGAGATTTTTTCCCTTGGGGAGGGGAAATCAACCACCAGGGCCCATCCTTCGCAACTGAAGCTTTGTTGCATTCAGTTGAGGAATTGTGTGACCCTGGCGTTGGCTCACCGGCAGACACTTTCTGTCCTGGAGGACTTCTTCACAAATGTCATACCTTACCACAAGATATTTATAAACCTGATCGAATTCCGCAAGGTGCATCTTTCGCCAGTCATACAATCGATTATTAGAGAAGCTCCATTTGCTAAGCTCTAAGTATCCGTCACCAATGGAAAGTTCGCCCAACTATGAGTGACTGCAAAATCCATCATCACGGTATGAAAAATCACCGAAAAGGCAATATTCAGCCCACTTGCAAAGACAGTAGACTCATTCAACTTTGCGAATTCCGCTCATTAGGCAACAAAAATGTGATTTTTCTGTGTGCAGTTGTTTTACTACTAAACGTCACACACAAAACAAGAACTGCCGGTAAGAAGTGTATTACGCATACACAGGGCCTCCTGGTCTTTTGGAAGACACTTATCTTAGCTGAAATGACCCACCTGATTTCATACAGAATAGCAATCTGTCAAACAGCTAGACGGCATCCAGCGTGCCATTTCAAGGATCTCAGTCTCATTGGACTAGCTATGTAGGTAGGTTTTAAAGATATCCCAAAATATGCTTTGTAAACCCGTGATTAAAGTCTCAGTTTGAAGTAGAGTCCGTCTGTTGCAGTCATATGCTGTTTGGAGGAGGAAAAAAGATCTTCACACATCTTGAAATGGCACATAATCTACCTATGAAATTTAAGCAATATTTTCCACTCCCCTGTTTCTCGGACTAACCGTCTGTGCCCAGCAGCTTCATTGTTGAGTTCAGTGCGTGATGTTCACAGCGGGCCAAACGTCGATGTCTTCTAAAGGTCAAAGGGTATTTGTATAAACTAATTGGGAATAGTAGAGAATTTGGCAAGTCTTGAAAGTACGAAATCGTAGGAGGCGAATGAGTGTAGACTTGAACCAAATATCATTCAGAACGCAAAGTATTGACGCGGACAAAGAAGATTCCCTTAGTGAACTGAAAGTCACTGATGCTTGTGGACTCTCACGCGTATAATTTTGTTCCTAAAACTTGGACTTAGATATCACACCTTCCCCTACAACGTTTTACCACCAATTTTTTTATAAAAATTTAGCCGCTTTCAGGTTTTTAGTTGCAAGCGCGTTACTTTGTGCTGCTTTGTGACAGGCAGGTATAATGTAGCAAAGCACTTATCCACGTCTCAAATTTTTGTCAGGGCAGCTGGAGAAAAGAATACCCCAGGAAAGTGTGTGAGTCTCCTCCTTATTGAACAGCGGAACGATGGGACCTTCCCTCTAACCCTGGTAGGCTTATGTCGCTCGTCCGTAACATTCAGCTGACTACCCAAAGCCGTTTTACTGAAAATTTTCCCGTCAGGCACCTCCCTACTCTGGAGCTTCTCTAACTGGTCGTTATTATTTATGAGCCCCAAGTATCCGTTTGCTTCTGCCGGTTGAAAGCTTTTCCATATAGTTTTTTTTCTTAACTGGGATTATCTCTTGACGAATCTTGGCAAGTCTTTGATTTAATTCCCCTTCTAGTTCCGGTTAGAGTTACTTCTTGGTACGGGCCAAATCTCAGCCAGCATAAAGACCCTGTTGGTTTTTTTGTGCCTGCTCTTACCAATGAGACAAGCCTGAAATTGGTTGTCCCATAAAATTTTGATCGCCTGTTTAGTTGCCTGGCGATCAGGCTGAACAAATGGCGTCGCAGAACCGAAGCGCTAAAAGACAGTCGTTTCTTGCACCTTCAGCATGCGAGATATAAATAACATGGAAGAATTATCTACTGCTCGTATGGTGCTTGTCTTATACGTCCCCCAACAAAAGCCTGCATTTAGAGACGGCGTTTCTACCAAAGTATGTGCTTTCTGCCAGATTACAGAGCGGATTTACCTGTAATGAGAATTTACTACTCAAAACATGAGACGGACGACAAAGGAGAAGGTTTTGATTTGCCCCCCTTCATTTGGGGCAAATTCCCCATAGATCGTCAGTGAAGAAAGAGTCACGCCTCAGACTCTTCAGACGAATGAACTCTGTTTGAATATATCTTGAGCATTATGAGCTGTCTTCTTCCCCGAATCGCTTCACGGGTAGAGAGTTCTTATCACGAACCCCTCGAGAGGTCTGAACCTGATAATTTCCAGTTGGTGGTCTGACACTATACTGTTCGGGTACAAGTGACTGACCAGCAGTGAGATTGCCCGTCCATAGGCAGCATTTTATTCACACTACTACCATCACGCGATTCAATGTTAACTTGAGCCTGGACTGACGATGCCTTAGAGGGAAGGTCCATGGGGGTTGTATGGTTTTATATGCTAATGACCCCAACGAGTGCTCTAGGCTTTTCAGTACAAATTGACATCAGTTTCAAGAGTAAATCTTAATGACAATTTCAGTATGTTCTACAAAATATCTGGTAACATTCAGAGCTGAGCTCCATGCAGTTGAATGTTATCTGTGCTGACATGACTTGGAGTTTATTAGACAGCCTCAGTCCTTCCTTATAGTTACTCGATCGTCTTAGCCGGGCAATCTTAGCCGGCCACAAAGAAAGTTCGTTGGATGTTAGATCGTGGATTGGAAGTTGACGTAGTTTGTAAACAGCAAGTTTGTTGTTTTAAATTGTGCCAAACAAGAAAATAGTGGACAACAAGCTTCTGTGCCAGTTGATTGCTATCCCACACTTTAGTCACAAAACTTTTCAGAGAACTCCTGCCATATGGTTCTATAGAAAGTCCATTCTTTCGACTGCACTAACTACTGCGTTAGTGTACCTGCTAGTTGGTTTGCTTTTCATCGGGCTGGTCAATAAGACGTTTCCGTTGATCTGTCCGATCGATGACGTCAGCTGTTGGATGCCGAGACGTCCTTATAGGTAGTTAGCATGGAGTCGTCTCCTAACAGCTGCTATTTGGCCGGGCTCAATTGCAGTAGACGACATATTTTCACTGTGTTGCAGCATGATAGGTAAGTGGTACGTAATTAGATTAGAGGAAATGATTGAATAGGGCGCCGTCCGTGACGCTGCAAAACCGGTTGCATAACAGGTAGAATTTTAACGTCTAGGATTCAGCTAGTGCAACGCTACAACGACCAAATTCATTTTTACTAAAGCTTATCGGCCTATGCTGTGGCCTGCGCGGGTACACAATACGTTGTGTTCGAAATCCTTATAAATTGATTTTGACTTCGACCATTTCGGTTTTTGCAAAGGAGAGTTGGAAATTACCAAAGCGGCAATGTTTGAAATCGTACAAACATAAGCCTATCGAAGTATCAGACTCGGTGAACGGGAGTTGACACAAATTGGAATATTTAAAACCGTTGCAATTGGCATGTTTCGGTCTGCCTAGGATGTAATAGCTATTATAAGGACTGATAATTATGAGAAAGCAAAAGGGAATAACTAGCGGCAGAAGGCTGGTGTATCCAGATGAGTGCTCGGTGTTTGCGCGCAGGTTGCACAAAAACTGAGGCACTCCTCGGTTGTGCATAAGGACACTGAGGATAGTCTGGTTCAGTCGGACACAATTTATGAAATATTGAGTTGAATGCAGCAGTGCGTTACTTTGCTGGAAGATGGAAGAATTCACATGGACCATGGAGCCAGACTAGTCCTAGTCCGCGGTAAAAGTCATCGTGTTGACCTCCCTGTTTCCATCTTGTCTTCTTGAAAGATTCAGCCAACCATGATACGTATAAAATACACCACTAGAACCGATTCAACTAACTCAGCTGATTGTTTCGGATATGCAAATCTAAGCGCCGAGTAAGGAATGCTATTGCAAGCCAATGGTCTATACTGCTGACACGAACATTGGTTTCGTTATGGACTACATGAATTTCGAACGGGCAGTTCACGTTCACCATCGCATTATGGAAAGACGAGTGTATGCCTCACACTCTGCGTTGCATACTACAAACTCGTACTGCGGGCATGGCAGAGTTTTTGTTCCACGTAACTCACAAGTTAAACAAGGTTGTTGCTGGACAGTTTATTTCCTTTTCTTTAAAGTATGGGCAAACCTAAAGAACGAATTTGTTTATGAACCCCGTCAGGAGCTCTGGAACCAATAAACCGAGAACTTTTCGGATTTTCAGCCATTAACTAATATATTCCGCTGATTTTTTGGGTCTTCATATTTTCCATGAAAGTTTAATGCACATATGTTGGGGAGAGCAGAAACATTCAAAGGAGATTTGGTGACCTTATAAGGACTTCTGCACTATGTTAGGTTGCCGCTACAAACATCGAGCACAAAATGGATGAAAATATGGTTCAGAACACTTCCTCATGTCGCTGATTTGAAGTGGCACTGAGATTGGTAGATCTTAATTCGCTTTAAATTTGTATGCTTTTAAATGTTAGCGAAATCGTTAAATTTTTCTTCGTCGAAACACACAGGTATTCAGCCAAAGTTTCCAGACAAACCAAAGATCCGGCAAGCTGGCAAGTCCGTAATATTTGAGGTTATCCTAGAGGCAGCCCCGCCTCCCGAACTTCGATGGACCAAAGGAGGAGTGGAAATTAAATCTGGCGGACGCTTTAAAACCGGCTGTCAAACGACTGGCAGTCAACATCTGCTCTCTCTTGAAATCAACCCTGTTACTGCGGATGATGGCGGAGAATATTTGGTAACAGCGAAAAATCGACTGGGTGACTCAACAGCTACCATCAACCTTAATATTGGTGCACCAAAATCGTAAGTTGTGGTCACGTGATTTGTCCTCCTAGTGTTGCCGATTTGTTCCCACTGCTTCAAGGTTGCTAAATGTAAAGAAAAGGGTTTTACAACCATTAAGCTGGGAGAGTCACTTAATCACCTGTAGTTGCGGTGAATTGTGCAGCGCTTTTGTGCTGTATTGACAGAAAGTATGCGCTGTAAACAAAGGACATTTGCCAAACCAATTCATGGAAATGCAACGTTACTGTACTACACCTATAAACAGATAGACCCGTAGTGGATACAACCTACTCAGTTAAGATTTCCTCACACGCACAGACATTCTCAAAGAAAGACGTGCAGTAGCGACTCACATCCAAGGCTTTGTGGATCGCAGAAAGCTGAAACAACGTTTAGCCGAGAAGAATGTCAGTTTTTTTATTCCTCAGTGGTATTAGTTTTATAGCTCCCAAACACTTTCTATATAGATAGTGCACAAAGATAAATTTCAGTTGAGGAGCAAACTGGTCGTAGGCTGAGATAAATACCTATTGGTAAATAAGACCTTGCTTATGAAATTCTCAGAGTGAGTGCACTGCAGAAAGGCTGTATTACGATTCAGATGGACTAGTTTTCGACAAATCAGTCTATCTTCCCCTGGGCAAGATACCACTTACATTGTGGATTAATACCACTAGATGGTTGACCACCGGATTCCACCATTTGGTGTTTGGGTCCCAATACTAAGATATCGGGAGAATGTCGGTTGGATTAAAGCATATTTCTGTTCAGAGCATTCAGGTAAAATACATAGTAAGCCTGTGATTCGGTCAAGTTTCAACTAAGTGATCCGTTAACCCCATCTCAGCTTTTCAGCTTTTCAAGTATCAAATATTATTCACCGAACTTCGAGGACTTCACTTGCTTATCCTCGAAATGACAGAATCAAGAGTGAGTAGTCACAGTGCTGATATTTAGCAAGGGGTAGTTTTTGTACATGCCGATCGTCGGCCTAATTAAAACACGGTGGTCCGTGCATAACAGACCCGGCAAAGAGAATCATGCACGAACTGTTCAATTGAGTCAGACGCAAATGTCATCCTAGTTCGCAAAGACGTGATTTACCCTACAAGTGGTGCAAGTTGACCAAATGCAGGTGCCAGTGTCGGATGACTAGTTCGTTCACATCCCACAGGTCACTCGACGTTAAGCCGAGAAATATTACTCTCACTGAACTTTTGAAGGTCTATTAAGTTTCGGAAAGAGCAAGGAACAACTTGCTATACTTACATTAGTTCGGTCTTTGAATTAACACTGTTTGACCAGGTTAAGTAGTCCAACACGACCTATTCTGTTGACTCTTTTGTAAGTCCACCTTATATGCAAGCCAAAGGACCAAAAGCATATTCACTTGTTCAATATTCCCAGGGCTATAGAAGAAACATCCCATTCATTCATTTTGCAAATATTACTATCAGCAGTCAAGTTATTACTGGCAAACTCTACCAAAACAGTATTTCATACCTTCAAATTGCGCTTCGTGTCCTTCAACGAAACAGCTGCGAAATTCATGGTTTGCAAGTATGTTTTATTACGGCAGGATTTAGACATGTCAACCTATTACCCTAGGCCAGCTCATGAGTTCTCCTTGTCTAATCTCTTTCGAGTTTTCTCAGTCCACTGATCTTTCCCACCCAATGCCTACCGCTATTTTAGCGCTGCTAACAAAGCTCCCCGATTCCCGGAGAAACCAGAAATTCGTATGGACAAAGCCAAGGGTGAAGTGATCATGTCTTGTAAATTGGAAGCCAAGCCCAAAGCCACTTTGACGTGGTTCTTGAATGACAAAGAAATCCAAGAAATTCCAGGAAAACGTTTTTGGACTGTAAAAGACCAGCCGGATGATTTGTACATATTAGAAATCCATATTGTTGCGCCAAAGCCGGATGACGGCGGGACTTATCGAATCAATGCTAAAAATGTCGCTGGAGATAGCAACGCCAACATCAATTTAAACCTACAGGGTAAGCTGACCCAGGCAATATTTACCACTTCTTCTGAACAGTCCCAATGGGTTGGATTCCCTTTTATTTACATAGAGTTTTGAATGGGTTTTGATTGCTTTATTTACCGAATCTTTCATAAGGTTGTCAGTTGCGTGCTTTAACATTTGCGACCTGAACTGGTTGGAGGTAAACACTAGGTTTCTCTTGTCAATTTGGCTCGATAGTGTGCACAATCTAAATGAAACTAATATATGGAAATAGAATCGTCAGCATACCATGCCGAAATAAGGACGCCTGCATTTCCCTGATTAAGGTCTCAGTATTCCAATGTATTACTGAAAAAGCGCATATCCTAGTCTAGACCGAAGTTTTATATCACTGACTTGCGAATCGCGGATTATTTCTAATATACCGTTGGACAAATTTGATGAAACATTCATCCAAATCTTCAGTAGGAAACAATTAAGCAATTCTGTTCTCGGTAAAACTGTTTTCATTAGGTATAAGACAGCTAGCCAACTTCAACAAGCAAACCGCTGCACATATTCAGGCACTGTGGTGTTTGTTTAGGACTATACTGCACCGGCTGGACAGAAAAAACGGTGATTCCGATAGTATGAATAATTTGACTCAAGATGCTCCGGAAGCCTGTCCGGCATTGTATTAAACACTGTACTCCAACATCCTCTATAAGAGTACCTCCACCGTTCGGTCCCTGCGGAAAATTCGTTCAGATTTCGTACAACCTGGTTTGGACCCTTTATTCTTCTTGCCCGAAATGCCGAAATTCTATCGTCACAAGTTCCTTGCGGCACATGCCTCATTGACACTGGTGGCTCTAAATTAACCCACCATGGTAGAACTTTGGCACTTTGATCCACACACTAAGAGTGGGTTTGTAGATGCTGAAGTGGCATGCATCCACTCCTGAGCCCCAAGGTCACAACATTTAAAGTGGTGGATAGCAGTGGGAAACAAGATGGATTTAGCATCAATTGTAGGATAGCTATTCAGTGAAAACCACATCCTCTTTCGACATTATTGACTGCGCGTGGTTGAATCATTCAACCGATGAAATGTTTTTATTCCGTATCAATTCCGTATCAATCCCATGTGCATGCAAACAAGCCCTTGAGATCCTGTATGATTTTAAAAAGTTGAATCGGACCTCGTTAGCTTAGCATTCGGCTTTGAATAAACGTCTTAAAACCGGTTTGGCAGAAGACCTTTACAAGTTTCTGCACTTTCTTGCCCACCTAATCAAATCGACCCTCCTGAGCTAGCAACGCACGCTGAGTTCGTCACTGTTGATAAGAAAATGAAAAGGATGGTAACTAATGTGTGTGATTACGAGATAATAAAGACTTCCGTTACTAGATAGAATAAACTGCCAACGGCCTCGTAATATTCTTCTACTGTTGGGACCGGAGCACCTGGATACCATGGTTTAATCAAACGGGTTCATCGTATATCCCAAACCTAACTGAGGCATGCATTTTCACCTTAGTTCTGCGAATAATGGTTCCGTCACTCAATGACTGGCTCCGTTTTCCTCTTATATCCCGTCGTTATCCATTTTAGATGATGATTGTGTAATAACTGTTTCGATAAATGAGTTACCGCTGGGTCGAAGTCATCGGATGGATTTCCTGATTATCGGCACTGCTTCTTCAAAACACGAGGTTATCGTGTGAAGAGGCCGTTCTTTAGAGGATTAAAATTTGCTCGGAATTCACTGGGGCGAATCTGCGAATGGCGGCCACAAAACTGTAGGAACCTCTAAATTGTATTACTTTACAGATTTTACCATCTGACATACCAACAGGTCTCTTGGCCCCCCAGCTTGAAAACAGTCTAATTGTTTATTACTATCCACGGAAAAATGAAGGGGTTCCTGAATTTACTTGTTTACCGATCAGTTAAAGCAAGTGACATTCTTGCCTCATATAAACCGTTTAATGCCACGTGACACTGCTCGTCCACTGCTTGTCAGGTAGGCAATAATTTCCTTTCCAACCAACTAACCGTCCAATCTACCCAATTAGGGACATTGTATCAGTTACAAATACTTTCGACAGACCACATCCTGTCCCAACGAATGGCATAATTTTGTGACGTTTGCATGACGCGCTTACCGGTGCAACACATCTGCCAGCAGACCTGCCAGCTGCCACCGTCCCTTTCCACAGTTTCGCTTGAGAGTGTTCCGAAATATGGAGATTTTACGTGGAAATATCACACCCGCGTATGAACCGCATCCCCATTAGAAGTGCGCGTATTGCGTTTGACTGTAAATCTTTCTCTTCGGGCACTTGTCCATTGGTAACCAAAGTACAATGCAAGTATACATTCAGGTAATTGTTTTCCCATATCAAGGTGCATGCGTGGGTGCAAACATGCGGTAACCCCTCCTTCGCACCTTGTTCCACACGTGCGCATACATGAGCGAATACTTTCGCGACTTGTACATCTTGTACATTGTTATAGGCACATATGTAGTGCGCACAGTGAATCTGACCAATAAAACCAATCAAACGTGTCTAACTAGCCATGATGGCATGCAAACTTATTGATTGATCGTCTGATCAATAAACTGAAATGTCAGCGAATTGTATGAATCAGGTGTCTAATTTTCACTGGGACAGCCTAAACAAAACCCTTCACCACACAAACGGAGTCTCGATGTACCCGAAAGCCTCCACTGGGGATATCTTGTCTGGAAATGTTTTAGTCTATATCGCCTGATGGTTAGTTTCAGGCGACTTGCATTTGGGGGATGTTCAGCACCCCGCTTAGTCCTGCTGGATGTGCTCTTGTAATGTTCGAACAGAATATAATGCCTGGGATCGTTGGATTCCCTTGGCGCACCCTTCTTTTACAGGACACAAATCTAAGTATTCCGTACATGCATATTACTTTTACTTACTTACGCATACTTACAGTCACAAGATGAGAACTGAAATAGGAGATCAATTAATTTAAGACTCATGACTTTGAAATATATCCCACATGTCATGCTTAAAATTCTGACTCTCTTGGGTCTTATGGAGTCAGATAATTTATTATTATTGCGTAGAGTCCTTAGGTCATTTTATTCCATTATATGATTGGACAAGAGGGGGACTGTGAGGTAGACGGTACTCTGACATTCAAGTTTGGTTAGCTCCTCCATCACAGGGAAGTTAGTTCTACCCGATATCAGCTCGCATACCTCTGCGCTGTGAATCCGACGTTTCCACCTTATCCGAGCAAGGCCTTGAAAACACCAATGGTCAGATGCAGAAACTTTTCCGACATCTGGGCATAAGAACCACGTTTCGTATCCATAAAGCAGTCTGCCGCCGTGCCTTTTCTATACTTGAAGGACAAGCTGACTTCAGACCCGTGCCATAGGCGTTGGAGGTTAGCAAAGCTACCTTGGCCTACCTGATTCAAGCATGATCTCATCCTGAGCTTGACCACCAGCACATTTACAGCTACACAGGAAAGTAACTTTATGAACCACGTCTACTGGCTAGTCAATAAACATGAGGGTTGGATTTTGTCCCACCCGTACTTGTAGCAGCTATTTAAGACATGAAGTTTTGAAGCGCACGTCAGTCTGTGCAGCCATTTAATTTAGGTTAGTTAAGATGGCTTTTATCTTTATAGGATCTCAGCAAAGGAGATTAATATCTTCTACGTACTCGCAGTCTATGAATAGACGCTCCGAAAGCATTTCACTTCAAGACGTCGGAAACAGGCACAAAAGTGTCACTCAGTAGGTCGACGGCAAATTCACGAAGGAACTGTGAAAGAATACAGCCCCGTCCTACACCGATGGAAAGTTTATCGTTGACTGCTACACTCATACAGGCCTTGAGGTCAATTTCCTTATGAGAGACAGAAGGTTAGAAGAGGCACTTTCGACAGCTGGGGATTTTAAGAGTTCCTGACGGCCAACGGAGTCAAACGCAGTCTGCAATTCAGTAAAAACAACCATGATTAGCCTGCTGAAAGAGTTGCTTTGTTAAAGCGCTGGTCCCAATGTGAAGATGTAGTCGACACATCCTACGTCAGAAAGAAACCTCCGTTGAGTTCCGCTGATTCGTCACTCCCAAAATCGACCAAACTAAGCAGACGGTTAAAAAGTACTGCACGGATGCTGTGGCTACAGGCTAATGCCCCACTGATTGTTGCTCGGGGTCCTCGCACCCCTTTACAATCACTTGCAAAGCTCTTCATCCCGCCGATATTCTGCTCTCACTTCAAGTAGTTTGTAATGGTACGGCCAGGCTGCCTATATACACTCCCTGAATAAGAACCATCTGTTCTGGAAACATTATCGCTTTGGAAGTATATTACTGCACTTTGGGTCTTTATATCCGATGAAGGTCTAATGCCAGGGGACTTCGGCACATATGTTTGTTTAAGTGTGCTTTTTTTGCTCGGAACATGACTGTGTAAATGAATGGATTTCCATTCTTTTGTAAAATTGCTTTGTTGATGCTCATTTCTTTGCGGTCACTTGGTCAAACAGAACAACATAGGAAGTGGCATTTTCCGAAACAAAGCCTACATTTTGCAGTCCACCAACAGTGATCATCATTTCCAAGGTGTTTGGTTATTCGGTGTTTGCGAAATCTGCATGCATCGTCGTGTTTACGAGCTGCTAGTAGCATCAATAACAGCTTTTATTTTTGATGATATTCAGTATTCATTTGGTCGGGTCGAGAGACCTGTAAAGGCAGTCTTAGTGGCTGGCAGCACACCTAAGTTTATCTGTTTCCACTCAGCCTTTAAATAATCTTCCCCATCAAGATGGCTTCGGCCAGAGAAGACTAACACTGCTGATCTAGAGAAACCCGATGGGTTGAGGAAACGGATGACTCTACGGCAACCATCGTGAACCTAGGGGAAAGCGAACCGATAAGCAAGACTGTATGGTGGCATAGTGGTATGGTCGAAGTACACAAAGAGGGTGCTCGACAGGGGACGGTAATAATCATGTGACTGATATTTACATGATCCAAATGAGTCCATTTTCGGTTCTTGGCTCACATGCAGTACGTCATGAGCTTCCCTTTCGTAGCTCAGTGCTAGCTATGAGTGGATGATTTTCTGCTTCCTGGAGTCCATTCTAAGTCTACCGCCCAAATGTGTTACTCTGGCCTAGTTGCTCAACTTAAGCGTTCGTGTCAACGGCCGGGATAACTATACCCGTGTTTAATTTTGCTCAAAGCACTCTTGACATAACCCCATTAAAACGTTCTTAACTTTGAAGTGGTTATTTATGGGAACCTATACTGACATGACAAACAAACATCATTTAAAAATCAAGTTCCGTACAGTTCAACAAACTCTGCTTGAGTCCTCGGGCCAACTGCAACATCTATGGCATAAACACCACGAGTCCGTCCATCACAATCGTCGGACACCGAAAGATTCAATATGTGGAATATCAGATTTCTTCCTAAATGGTTTTAGATATGAGACCAAGCTAGGTTTTCTGTGCATGTTTTGGTGACACAGTGTACAGCGAATGAAAGGTCAAACGGGGTTCCAGCAAGAGATGCCTGTTGCCTTATTGTCAATTGTGATGTGTACGACATCTTTTGAGTTTATAAAGGAATTATTTTGATTTTCCCGATTGGTTGACAGCTCAGGCACGAAACAATAGTTACTTTCGTAAAGGATGCATGGGCTAAATTAAGCTAGTTGACGTGGGGGGAGAAGGAAGAAGTTGTGATCACTGAACTGGAGGCTGAAATGGCGGGCCCTAATTCCAAACTGCATAGACAGAGCTGTGATACTCTACTGTGAAACTCTAAAGTATAATCTAAAACTTAGCATGGAGTTTAGGGTTTTGGTTGTGGACCCCGGCAGGTCTGACCTGGTAAGGGTTTTTCAACGAACGCCAGTAACTCAGGATGCTGACCTAGCAAGCGGACGCAGCGAGTAAGCCACAACTGTTCCACGCTTGGCACTACTGAGCTCAATGAATGCATTTGGAGTGGCATTGTGTCATCGGTAGGTTTAAATTAGTTTGCGACATTATCGTCAGTCGGTTACTGCTAAGGTCAACCAATCAGAGTTATGCTGTTTACGGTCAGCTTTTCATAACCCGTCACCCAGCACCACTGCTTTCATAAAGCTGGAAATGCTGGCCACCTAGAGGAAACATCCTTCTAACTTTATCCTCCTATGACGGATGACAGAACAGCTTTTCCCCGTAATGCACGTGCCCGTTGCTGTTTTTTTCGGCCAATCTGCGTCACCTTTAGAACTAAGAACAGGTGCGTGACAGTTGGGTGATTTCTATCGGCTTTCCTCAGGCATTCCTCTTGTCAAACATCACACTATTCTACTGGATTTTTTCCATGCGCAAGAAGACCCGGTATTTGGTTTGCCTTGATCGGTTAGCATAGACTTGCTTGCAAGAGCGGCAATACAGCGGTAACGAAGCCTTTGGTTCCCACACTACCTCAATCACTAGCGGATTACTGAATTTATGAAAAGAACCTTACTAAGTCACAATACTCGTGTTCCGTCTATTTTTCTGCCTAAGACTTACTTTGGCAACTGACCGTCTCGTAGTTCATTTGTCTGCAACACTTTGTCGCTGTTCCTTACATGGTGTTGTCTCCTCAATCAACTTTAGCGGACCACTGAAAGGATGCACAGTGAGCCCTGTAAAATACTGCTCGACAAAAGATAATGTCTGGCTGGGTTGGCTTCAAGGTACCTACGACACACTCGCAGCCTAAAATGCATACCCACCTCTGGAAACTATGCATTTCAATGCGCTTACTGGTCCGCTGAGCACAGCCTTGGCGGAATAACACGCAGTAGCCAGTGGACATCCTGTTCCTAGTGATTCGCGCGGGATATATTTGGCTAGTTTTGATGAGCCTGTTAGTTCGAATCACCAGACAATTCAGTGTTAACAGAAAAAAAATGAATGGACCACTGCGCTTTGTGAACAACTCATCTTTTAGAGAGTTGAAACTGTCATCTGCACACAGATGAGAGGATTCAGGATACTTTTCTGAATCCAGCAGAGTTTTTTTGTTTCTGGTAGTTACCAACCTCACGCTTAGCGTGTTACGTGTAGAAAGGGTTTTGGTCTATTTGGTCTGTTCAGATTGCTATAAGGATAACCAAACTCGAATAACCCAACTTGTTTTGTAAAAATAGGAACAGAAGCCGGCGTATGACAGACGCTTCAATTTCGCGTCCCGTATAAAGTAAGGGCTTGAGTTCTTTGCCAACAGCGTTGATTAGCCACCCAATGAAGTCGGGCGAAATGAATATAGCGCTTCACCTGAGTCACGTGCACCGTGATTACAACCTGCGGGAGTCCAACCTCCAGCAAAACATTATTCTGCAGCCTTGTTCTCAATGCGCTCAGCAAATCGCTGGCAAAACCATCAGAAAATGGATTAAGACGTGCGACTCAGTTGGATTATTTTAAAACGATTTGCCAGTGAAGTTGTTTGTTTGTGCCCAATTAGTCGCCATATTCAGGGGACAACGGTTCAGCTATAGCACCCTTTCGGTGCCTAGCCGCCATGCCACCCGAAGGAAGCACGAGGGCTGGGATACTGCCAGGTTGCCCAAGCCCACACAGGGGAAGTCGAGAGGCAGAGGTCGGTTTCGAACCACGCACCTTCGCGGTCTAACCACTGAGTCATCCCGCCCCTATACTGGGCCAACACCGGTCGGAAGTACTAGCGTTAGCAGTTAAATCATAATTATGGCAACACAGTCATTACTTGCTCTTGAAGACTGAAAAGTATACTCATTTGCAATTAAGTTGCAGACTTCACTGAATCCTAGATGGATGTATAGTTCAGCTGGAATTTAGTTGAGTCTTCCGTCAACGCCAAATTATTTTGCAAATGTGTGCAATCCGTCAGCTGCTTACGACTTGATGTGTAAGCAGAATATACGGCTAAGGAAATCTCAGGATCGCGGGTACCCAATGAGCCACAAGAAGGGCAGAAGGGCTGTGAAATGTCGAATGACTTTCGGCTAGTATGTTCCGTCAAGAAAACGTAAGCTGACAATCCAAAAGTTCATAAACATCTGGTAGAGTACTGAATTACCGCTGAACACGAATAGTGTACAAACGAACCACCTCACTGTTAAAATTACTTCAAAATTGGGCGAGTACCGTCGTATGAGACGGATAGACATCACCGAGAAAAGGCTTCCTCGAAACAACAGTGGACGCTTCCATCCCTACGTCCTGCACGCATTCCTAAAGTTAGAATGACAGTTACTGTAAAAGGTGCGTACAAATTAGACGGGAAACTATGTTTCGAAATTCCGATACACTGACCAGACTCAATTAGGGATGTCACTTATCGAACCAGGGTTTCTTCGTTGGTCTCATTTAGTTCATAAAAAATCCTGCGTTAACTTTGACGAAGCGTGCTCTAAGCCACAAAACAATACATTAGACATAGAAGTTTGAAGATATTCTGAAGAACGGATAAAAACACTTGTTGGACATCTTGGTTAAATTTATAAAGTTAGTAGATGTGTTGTAAAAGTGAATTTTTGAAGGAAGTCGTTTAAAATGGAACAGTTCCGCAGATTATGAATGAGCAAATTACTATGAATTATGCCCGTCCAGCTGAATTCACAAAGACAGCTTACAAAATACACCGAGCGACAGGCTTGGCAGTCACCTTCCGCGGTGAATGCGACTCACACCATCTCCGCTGTTTCATCATCGTTCAAGCTGAACGCGGATGAGCAAGAGTATGCCCATCGCTTGCACGATTCCCTACCGTCCCGTGAATCCGTAACCCGTTCGTTGGGGTCGGGTGGAAAGCGAGTCGAAATCGAGTTCTACGAGAATTAACGGAAGCCTGTTAAGAGATGGCAATAACAACTTGCGTCGAAAACAAGTGGTCCCGACCAAAAAAGCCGCTGCTTACTGGAGCAGATCAACGAACGGAAGAAAGCCGACAGCGTGTGACCTGCATGACTTGATGCAGAGGTGACATTTAAAAAATCATAGATACGGACCCAGTTACATAAACTGACAAGGAAAGGACCGGAATGAGCGACATGCGGCAGCAACCTCTGTAGCTCAGTCATCTCACAACTTATACGAGTTAACGGTAAATTGAACTGCAATCACACAAGAACTAGATGGCTTGAGAGCACACGTTCGCATCAAAAGTTCATTTATGATTTTGCGACGGCTCATGCCAGAGTACAGACCTGGTCAGGCTAACATTCCGGTTGACTAACAACCCAAGTTAGCGATAGAAGAGGTTGAGGTAAAAAGAATAAATAGGAAGTAGAGAAATGCAGATATGAAGCAGTTAAGGAGGAATTTTCGTCTGCGAAAGGCACACTGTTACATATGCTTTTAAGCAGCCTTAGAGACGTCGCTTGGAGTAACTTTTGCCATTCTTAGTTTACATTCAATCACCTCCCCTCGCTAGTTTCCAAACGAATGTGCACACTATGCACTATTCAGTCAGAAGCATCTCACTTCTTACCAACGGCTTCCTAGAAAAAATTATGATGTCTCTCTCTAAAATGACCGTCTTAGTGATTAAACATATAGCTTGGGAAATCCAGCAAAATGCTTGTTTCCTATACTCCTTTTTCTGCTAACGCCATCAAGGTAACTGGCTTTGGTCAACACATAAATTTAACCAGCTGTGTTCAATTGTATCACAAGACCCATAAAATTTCGTTCTAACAAATGAAACAATTTCAACACAAGATTAGTGCCTTGTCTTTACAGGATTCTATATGGACAGATTCTATGGACAGATTCACAGTCCACCGAAGGTTCGGCTGTTCAACAGACCAGTTCCTCACTAATCCTTAGCCTAATTATTTCGAATTGGAAAAAATATCTTGGCAGATTCGATTACGCTGGACTTGTCAATCGATGTTAGGTTTGAGATAAAAACGAACGAACATCAGGAAATTTTCAACGTAACCAGAGTTCACTTAAAGTTCGGTTTTACCCAAATTACACTCAATTACGATCTCTATCCACATCGACTCATTGTTACTGACTTCGCAAAAAACGACCTCAGAAAAGCGCCATTGATGCCTGTTTGCTTGTGCACAACACAGGGACGCTGGAAATCTAGACAAAACGGGAACGATGAGCGTCCGACTAAGAATAGGCATTTCCTAACGTAGCGCGCTATGTATGTTGCAGAAGCACAGTGGACAAGAGTTCTCTCAAGACAGATGTGTAAGGTAAGGTTTGTGGATAAAAAATGATGGAAGCCTCATTTTTCAAAGCTCTTGGAGCAAGGCGACAAATTCCAATAAGTACGACGAGACTGATCAAATTGGAAATAATCATACGCTAAAATAGTCCCCTCTTCAAAAAAAACTTTTCCTCCAGTGTTCCAAGGCTCATCAGACGCTACGTGAGGTCGGTAAATATGTTATACCTGAGGCCGCCTTAGAAATGTGAGAATGAACAAAGTATTGCCCAGCATGGAACGAGCGCTTGGGATCTGGTCTACAGTTGGGTAGTGGTGTGATCAGCACTCGCACAGTACGCACGATGTGAAAACACCGTGAGTCATGGCTCCTCGGAATCCAGTGCTTCAAGACCAGAAAAAACCTCACGAACTGAGACTTACTGAGACAACATATCAAAACTTCTAGAGCAATCAGCCGCAGTGGCAAAGGTTTTACACTATGACGCAATGAGTTCCCAGCCTTCTGGTAACAGATGTGGAGTTAAATTCCCTCCACACCATTAACTGCACTGGCCCCTTTGTGAAAGTTGGAGATAAAGGTCAGAGGTTTGTTCGTGACCTGTAAATTCCACGTTATCATGATGGCCGTTTTCGATAGATTACATTGGTGAACGCCATACAAGGTTTTACCACCTACTGAAAGATTTAGTTCATTCTTTTTTAAGGGGGCTACTAATTCAAAAAAACATCAAGTGAATTAGAAATCCCATTTATAAATTCCAAATCAGAGGAAACTCAAATCAAAGTTCAGTTCATCCCAAGGACAAGGTGAATAACTGCAAAAACCAACAACAACCTGCGCTGAAGGCGCTGACCGAGGGCGAAAGTTTTGACCGATCAGGCTCTACGGAGGTTGCAAGCAAACCCGTAACAGTAGGATTTATATTGTGTTCTGTACTATCGAAAGGAAGTAGCCCGATTTATAGTGGTGAGATATGTATAATTTTACCAAAAATGATCATTCAAAATTTTAACATAAATCAGCACTCAGATACGACAATAACCGTCCATGGATAGTTAGACCTTAAAAAAGCTTTTTGTGGAAAACTTGCCAAATTTTTGGGCTTTTTCATCACCTGGGCGAAAAGCTACCCAGTTGCTGCAAAACATGCTTTTTTAACTATCTACCGTAAAAGAAGTTTTATAGCTGGTAGTCGTAGTCCCAGTTTTTAGTCAGCTTTTAGTGTGTGGATTCTTAGGAAATTACCTGGAATATGTGGTGGGTTTACTGCTTAGTACTCAACGCACCATCACACAACAACCTTACTCCGTACTACAAATAATCATATACTGCGTATCTTTGGTGCCTGCCTAGAGCCCTTCACATTCAAATTGAACAAATCTGAGTTTACCTCACGCAAATCCACGTGGCGGTTTTAAGCTGAAATCAAAAGAGTGAAACATCGCTTAGATGCGTTTGGTTTTCCCAAAAACAAAAAACTGTCTGATAGTCGTGATACCCAAATATTGCGGAAACAGTACCTGACAGATTATGATCTCTTGCAAGCAAACACTTATTTAACAAACAGCTCATTTATAGTACAATACAGTCGTGTTTTCCTACTCACGTCAGAGTGAAATGTTGAATCTTTACAGGACAGAAATCTGCTGCCAAACCTCCGGCGTTTGAGAAACCTAGAATCTTTCAAGATAATAATGGGAAGGATGTCGTATTGGAGTGTCGTTCAACAGGAGATCCAAGCCCGAACTACACCTGGTACCAAAATGGGCGGGAACTGAAACCGCGGGCACACAAGTTCGACATGAGCAGCAGCAAAGATGGAGCTGTATTTGTCAACACCTTGCGATTGATTGTGAGTCTGTGAATCTACAAACACTTATCCCCTTCATTCTAACTACATAAGCACAACCGCTTGAGTCATGTTTTTCGTGATAAGACCAATAAAACTTGCTGTCAATGAGAACCAAACCATATTTCACAATGTTTCAACTTGACAGTTGCAAACAGTAATTCTGCTGCTTTTTTGCGTCGTTCGTTCATGTTGCTTAAATTACAAAATGCTTCACACAATCACCCCAGAGTACACCTCAGTTTTGCATACAAGAAAACATCTGACCACAAATTCGCTGAACTTGCCTTTTTATGTTCATATTCAACAATTATTTGCCAACTTTTTTAAGAGTCAGCTAAGCGTTTCAGTGATAAGATATCGGAAAAATTACCACAAAACTTTGGTCTATTCATTGGATGATTTTGGAGCCTTCTGAACCCATTTTTATGGCGTTTGATTCTATGGATCACAACAAATTTTCATACCTTATAAGCTCAAAAAATTGGAACTCGGCACTGGCTTTTTCGTGAAGCGTCAGTGATTTTATTACTACTGTCTTTTGAAGGATCACAATTTCATTGTTTTAGCAGGGTTACCAAATGTCGCAAATTTATACAGTCGGCTTGGTGTTATTTGGACAGAAATAGAAACACAGAACCCTCACTGATGACTTTTTGTTCCCCTTGTTTCACGTTTTCCCAGAGCTTCATGACTGCGGATTCCGGTACATACACATTGGTAGCGAAAAACCAGCACGGTGATGCAACTGCAACTATGGAAGTTAAAATGTAAGTTCATCTGTCATTGCTTGCTTATTTGTGTCTAAACCTAATTCCCATGTGCAACCCGTTTGACGTTGATGCCAAATTTTCAGAACGTAAGACTTATTATTTAAACCGATATGGTCTAAACAGAATAATAATGTTGAGATAATATAGAAACCTTCAAATAAGAACACTAACACGAAAAACGTATTTTGATGACGAATGGATAATAGTTCAATCATCCTGTCGTCACTGCTTGGCTGCTTTTTAATTAGGCTACCATACAAATGCCTACTAAAGGTTCAAACTCTATATTTTTAATTCAGTGCAAAAAAATACTGTTATCTTCTCTTGATTTGTTGTATTCATCCGATGTATAATGCAATGATATCTGGTTCAGTATCAGTACGCACTTATTAGCTGGGAACAGAGCCGTTGCTCTGCTCGAGTACCATATCTAGTAACCGCGAAGATAGTTGTTTGAGCACATTTCGGTCAGAGTGATATATTAATCTGAGCTGGTCCGAATCTTGAGGTAAACTGGACAACTAGGTGCGGTCCTTAAAGATAAGTTCTTGATGTGCACGTCACCCTCCTGAAGTTGAGTGACCCATGTACTTTAAGACTAAATAGTCTGGGTTTTAGTACACATGGTGGCCTTTCCCATGTAGATATATACAATTGCTCAAAATCAGAAGATGAAAATATGTTGACATTGACTCAGTCACATATGTTTTCTGTATTCAGAAAAGGAAAATGTCATCTGACTAGTGGACATACTAAGAATTCAACAACCAGCATCTTACCAACCAGGGAGAATTTATTTAAGACTGCATACACTTAACATGTGGTTTTTAATGGCTTCGCTACTTTAAAACAGTATTGAAAATAACCAATGTCCGCTGTCAATTTACTACCAAGCTTACTCATTAGTCGAACCTCATCAGACGCAGGAAATTTCCCTAGATCTTTATGATTTCACGTTTACACTACTTATTTCAGAAAACAATGTTTCACATAAGGTAGAAATAGTGACCTCTATTCGGGCACCTTTTAGAATGGAAATGCTTTTAAAAATCCTGTCACCGATGAACTTACTGAACAAAAGAAAACGTTGGCCTGATGCAAACTTACTTCAGAAGGTTAACGGATGTAAGACCAATCAGTGAAACAGTAGAACACAACCACATGTCCAGTTTACCTAACTTTCCCATATTTACCAGTTACACCCATGGGTTTCTCAGAAATACGCTGTACTGTGAAACTCCCAGGCGCTTTTAGTTCAGATAAGATGTCAGCAAGGAAATACTTTCGAACGCGGTGAGGCGTCATGGTTTTTACAAGATAATTGTTGACTTTACCAAAAGATAAAAGTGGCAATTGCTTGACTTTGAAAACCCTTGGAGTGCTAGAGTAAGGTTGCATTGATACAGATGAACTTACGCCCTTGTGAATTTAAGGACCAAAATGTAGCACAGATGTACACGGTTTTTCACATTTCTGCATCATGTGTGATTTTGTATTTAGGCCCCGCATAGTCGGATTACCAAATGTCCGGTTTGAGAACAACAATCAGCAAGCGGTTCTCGAAATCAGGGTGGACGCTGGAAGTCAGCCGGTTTTTACTTGGTCCCAGGCTGGTAAAGCCCTTGTTATCGGAGGACGTTACGGAACAAATGTACAGCTCGAGGGGACGGTGCACAAAGTCGAGCTAATTATTAGTGATGTAAGTCGTTCACCATCAAGCTACGTACTTACAATTTCAAGCTCGTGGTTTTTTCGGGCACGAGCAAAGAGTGTTTGTCTCTTTTGGGTAGATTTATTCATGGGCATTTTATTTAAATCGTTGCTAGTTGGATCGAGTATATCACTTCATTTTTAGTCAGTGTTGTAAGAGAAGTCTTGTCTTATTTCAAACGTCCTTCAACCGGTCTTTGTGACGGGGATTTTGCTAATAGCATTGTTCGAGGAAAAGTGGCTGAAGCTGTTTGTAATATCAGTAGAAAAATTATCTGAACTGTGAGTCAACCGGTAACCATAACCTTCACTGTTTCCCCAATGTTCTTTATTTTCGGGGATATTTTGATAGTGGGCGAGATGGGTCAGTGGTTAGAGCGCAAGTTTACTGACCGGAAGGTCTGTGGTTCGAACCCGAAATCTGCCCCTCGACTTCCCCTGTCTAGGCTTGGGAAACCAGGTAGTTTCCCAGCCTCCGTGCTTCCTTCGGGTGGCATGGCAGCCAGACACTGAAAGGGTACTACAGCTGGACGATATTTTGATAGTGTACCCAAAACTGCCTTTGGGAAATCGTGCTCAGAGTGGCATCACAAATAATTGGTTCACTGCATGCTACTCTAACCTAACCGTGAAAGAACACTTTACGATACCTCAAAACCTGGGCGACTGCTAGTAATGTCCAACATTCTATGCTTTGGGCATTATTTGGTATACTTTGCGAGCCAGTGATAACGTTAGACTTCCGGTAGTGTCATAATACCACCCCAGACTTTTACTGAGCTCACTGTCTGTTATTGGAACTAGCCGCATTATTATTATATATGACGTTCATCTGCGTTTTCAACTTGGGCACAAAGTGTTTGAAGGAATGCAGGGTAGCTGGGAATGAATCCTACTAGTATGTGCTTCCCAATGCTGTTTGATAATTTCGATTCTAATAGTGATGACGGGTTTGATGAAAGCGAGAAATAAAGAAGAGGAATAAGGACTAAAATAAGGATTGAGAAAAAAATTGGCTGTCTAGGTTCGAATTTCGCCTCCCGTTGCAGCAAATGTCAGCCGCTTATTCCGACCAATTTCTCCTATTGCTTTCGTGTTCTCTGTCAGCATGTCACTGTCCGCAAGCGATTAATCTTTTGAAGTTGTCCAGTCAAAAAGGAACCGAAAGTTTCATTTTGTTCCGCTTTCTTTCATTCAAAGTTGATTGAAAAAGATTCCGGAACCTATGACTGCGAAATCACCAACGGAGTTGGAACAGCCTTCCAGTCTGTCAGTTTCAAAGTGCCGCGTAAGCCGCTGTCATTCTTTTGCACAATTATTTAAATTCACAACACTGTAGACGATTCCGACAGATTCCTTCCTGCAGACTAATGTGGAAAATCATTGACACAATTTTGTGTGCTTATCTTGATTTCTACACAATCAGTAGGTAGAATTAAGTGGCTTTGCAACCAGGTCACTGAGCGACCACATACGTTCTTGTTCCCCTGTGGCTTACAGACCTTATTTGAATGGTGGGGTCATAATAGTGAGTTATGAAGACACACAAAAGCAAAGTGTACAAAATTCTTTCACCCGACTGTTCGTGCACACACAAAAGCGATTCGCCACGATTGATCGCCTGTCAGTTTTCAGATGACCAATGAAGGAGATTGTACGCAGTAGTAAAAAATTGGGGTGAATTAGCAGGTCAGAATAGGTAATGTGAAATTTTAAATCCCCAACTTTTGTTTCATAACTGCGTCCTTTAAGGAGAAAAATAAACTATGATTTCCCTCACACAGTGTCTTTGGAGGTAGTTGTCATCAGCTTTCAGGTGCTATTTTTACAAACTACTTTACTTTGTAAATGTCGACGAGTTTTTCCACGCTAGGGTTTTTTCGCTAGAAGCGCCTTGTAGCTAGCAGAAAATGTCAAATAAATTAAAACTCCTTAATTTTGAACTAAGGAACTGTTTCGCCACAACGTTCGCTCGGTTTTGCAAAACAAAATCAACGGAGCTGGGCTAGTTGATGGACACCATTTCACAGGATTCGTAATGGCGGGAAGCTTTTGAAAAATCATGTTCCTGACCTCAATCGGCTACTATGATGCACAGAGAACCACAACAATTTCCGGAAATCAGACTGTCCGTGTCATCAGAATTTCACCAAGTCTGATGTAATACCATTTTAATGGACAGCACTAATTGCCTTTTCTGAACGGTTCGTCCTGTGATACACTGTCTGTGCGCAGCGTACTGGCATTATTCAGAGATTTCACCTCCCAAGCAATAAAAGTGCAATAAATGTATCTTATTTTTGTGCAAATGATGCAACGTTGAACATTCACACCTTTTTACGTGTCCAAAATTTGAACCTCCCGTTAGATCATTCAAAAAATCAATCAACCGTCGGTAGTTACTATGAATGTATTAGCTGATCAGTAGTTGATCTTCTCATGTGGCCCAGAAATTACAAATCACTGTTTTAGAATTTTACTAAATGTTGCAGCTGAAACCATTGGATAAACCCAAATAAGGTTGGGGGATGCAGTTTTGCTTTTAACAAACCCTCTTTGTGCATGTAAAACACTTCTGAGGGCTCAAAAGAAAGGCAAAATGCATGGGAATTCATCACACACACACACTACACGCCCACACCCAATGCTCCGCTGCATGTCCTAACCGGGCATAAATTGATGGTCGTGAAATATATCCGTCACAACTGCTTTGTAGCCTCTAACCGTTGAGCCGCATTTAACCTTTGTGGCTCAGAACTTTAGCGCTGTACTTTTATCGCCTTTCACGTCATCCCAACTGAAAATGATGAAATGAATGTTCCTCATGAGTGGTTTCAAGGCTTATCTGGTAGTTTCGAATAACCAGCGAGGTAGGTGGATAATTGTCCACAGTAAACGATTTAAGCCGACAGGATATCAGTGGCTCTAAAACAATCATTGAAAGCGGTTTATCTAATCTACAGGTCTTCCCACCGTGGTAATCGGGATGCAGAGTAGTTTTTGTTCCGGATGTCTAAATCACATATGCTACTTATAATATTCAAGTAACGCAAACTCACGCGTCCTTCCCCGTAGCCCTTTCACGTCGTTCCTTTGAACTGCACTCCGTATGTGCTCATTGGCCTTGAAGACAGTTTAGCCCTTAGTTCATTCACATTGTTCATTCAGTATACCACAGTTGAAAACGTTTGCATTCATACTGGCCTACATAAAACTGGTGTTCATCGTTTAACATCCACTCTAACGTAAAAATTTGCGTTCAAACCGGAGAAAACCAAGCCAATTCTCGCATTTGGTCTTTCTACGTCATTCGAGACGTTTTCGATGCGCATACTTTACTTGCCCAATATACATTTTCCATAAATCAGTTTTGAATGGGATAAAAGCTGATATGTTAGGAGAGACTTAGGAAATTAGTCACAATATTTGAATCATTACCTCGTCTGACTCACGGTTTATCGACACTACTAACGTGCTGAGGCGTTCGAAAACTATAGACTTCTAGCTAGCATGCCAAACCAGATATCCAGGAGTGAGTTTCATTCAATCTGCCGCCTGGTTTACCTTTTAACTTTTGCCTTGAGGCAACGAACCATGGCAACCATTATCAACAGTGGAAATGTCCAAAGCTACCCTTTCGTGTCTAATGGATAATAACCTTAAGGCGCTTATACTTGAAGACGTGCAACGCTTTTCACCCTAATACACTATCACTCACCTTTTTCCCAATTTGTTCATCCGGTTTAGTGCACATTCACCAGATTATAAATTCAAATGCTAAATAGGTGATAGTATCTAACCATACGTGCTAGGCAGCCAATCCTAATACTCAATAAACCGTTGTTCGTGCTCTTTGATTTTCAAAACAGCAAAGGAGTCGAAAGCCACCCTTCCGCAAATCATCGGATATCCTGGTAACCAGTCGGCCGACGCTGGTAAGTCAATACTTTTTATGTATCTTGACTACTCGCATGACCATCAGTAGTGAAATATAAATGAAGGATTTCTCACCTATCTGGAATGGTGCTGCCATCCTCCAGTAACAGGCCTGGATTTATCTTGTCTTGCTAGCAAATTCGAATGAATTGGGAAATCATGACACGACAGATCTCTATGATCGAACCAAAGGAGGGGATCGTTAATCATCTCCTATATCCTACTTGCCAAAGGACCACATTGATCTTCGTCTGATGCCACATTCTGTCCCATTTTAAGTAGATACATGAAATAGGCGTGATTGATATGAACATTATTAGTTATGGATTTGAAATATCAAACACAAACGGACTTGCGGTCCTAAAAGCTCAGTAGGTGTAAATCTACCTAAATTTGTATCAATCAATAAACTCTTTTAGACAACCTCCAAGATCTTGATCAATCTCCATATCCTGAGTCAAACGTTTCAGATTCTGAGTATTGATCTATGAATAATTGTTAAACACTAGAGCGCACTCATGCATAAAGCCTGATTGCGTGGCTGGAGTTGTAACCCGTTGTGGACCACAGCTTTCTTAATACCTCCCCAATACCGTGAACCCGAGTCTGGATATCCGGGTAGTCATACCAAGTGAGCTTAACTGTATTACATGTCGAATCACCTCTTATTTAAGGATCCAGTTAAAAAGTGGCTATGCAACCCATGCGAGACGTGATAGTAGGACACGACTGATGGTTTTGAGGGTTTTGGAGGAAGTATATTATGAAATTATCTACATTCAGTAGAAATGGAGCTGTGCGTACACCATATGGGTAAGCAATTTTTTAGGTGGAGCGACGGACGAGCCCGCAAAGGAAACTCCCCTTCTCACCAGCGCATCCTTAGGTTACATATTCAACGCTAGCCTTCTTCCAGTATCTGTGTTTTACCAGTAAGGTCTTGTGTAATTGAAAATGTATTCCAGACCGGCAGTTCATTTACCCGCGCTTACGAAGTGTTCTTAATCATTCATGATGTCTGCCGCAGCCCTCAAATCTCCACACGACCCATAAACTGCAAGTAATCTGCTTAGAAAAGAAAATGCCCCACAAGTCACAAGGCACCTTCTCCTGAGTAGCCTGTCAAACCTGGATGACGTGACCTGAAGGGTGGTGGCATCATGTCCCATCTAAGTGCAGGTTGGTCAGGCTAATGACTGGCCGGTCATAGCCAAGTGATATGGCGCTCATCTACTAACGGATGGCTGGGAGTTCATATAATCCTACAGCCTCATGAAATGTGCACTGCTTATGGTTCCCAAAGTAGAAGAAACAGCCAAACGATTCTTCTCATTTCCTCAGTAAGGCTTAACTTTACTTGCAGAATGAACTACTAGTTAAAATACATTATCGTAAAATGTTTGGAAATGGGAAACAGTGTAATACAAGAAGGGAAAAGTTGCTTTAATCTGGTTGTTTCCGTTTGGAATATGCAGTACAAATATAAAACGGCACAACAACTCCCCTGCTCTTTGCTCCAAATTTGTTCTTTTTCCTAAATTAGCGCTTATAAATAAATCTCGTCATCCCTGCTAGTTTTGTTTCATGTATCAAGTTCGGCCTTTTGTCTAAGTCAGTATAGATCCTATTGCAACGAAACATAACAGCAAACGGTCCCTCAACTCCTTCCACCAGCAAACGCCTATGGTGAAACAGGCGAACCGTTTCACGAAGACTGAAAATGTCTGCTTGGTAGGCATTTAAACATACCTCATAAAAACGGTTCTTTCTCAATGACATTCACGGTGACTTCGTTCATAGTTCTTCTTCCATGTCTTCTTAACCGACCATTACCAGACACGACTTGTGCGTATTTTACAGCTCATGCAAGAGACGTGGGGGCGGTCCGGTGATCGCACGAGGAAAGTGACAACCATATCGAATTGTACCCATCATAGTAGTTTATCATCCGCATTATGCTCTGGACGAACAGTTATATGGCACCATTCTAAGTAGACCAGCATGTCGTTGAACACCACTTACAATAAAAGAAACTCCAGTTATTATAAGACGAAACCGAAGTCGTTGAAAAAGGTTAGACTTAGTTGAAGAATGATATGATGAGCCTTTCACAAAATACCAACAGACCATTTGGCATGTTTGCGACGTAATTTGTCATTGCTACAAGCACATAATAAGTTGAACTGCCTACACGGTTGTAACATGAGTAGTACGGAAAACTCCGGCGACGAGTGACATGATGTTAGTGCACTGCTGCCTCTATTAAGGTGATTTTGTGTCATTCAACTTTCTCACAGGACGAACCTTCATCCTAACAGTGGACTATTCCGCAGGATCCGTCACTCCACAAGCTAAGGTGACCAAAAACGGCATTGATATTACCAGTGACAAACGTGGCACTGTTCGTGTGGATGCTACCAAACGGTCCATTGTGATCACACTGAAAAATGTGAGGGTAGAAGACAAAGGCGCCTATCTTCTGCAGCTCCTGTCAGAAGGAACAGTGTGTGACAAAACATCCTTTGATCTTGATGTCATTCAAGGGTGAGTGAGAAGTTTGACTTTGACATGTTAAATTTATTTACTGAGGATATAGGTATATAGGATGCAAGCCAAAACCATCCCACACTATTGGTGCCGATGTCAGCTACCACTTTCGAAGTTTACAATTAGCACACTAAAAAAAAGTATAATTAATAAGAAGCATTCAATGGGCGTCACAAGAACTTTTGTCTGAATGCATGAATTCCAAAGTAGTGCAAGACCAGTGGAAAATCATTCACCATAGTAGTCAGCTGAGTTCATAGCTTTTTCGGACTGCATGCCTCCATCATTCTCCCAAGATCAAAACTGCATTATCAAAATAACGCAAATTCAAGTACGTACGGAAGTATGAAACGTAGTTTTTTTGAAACTGTAATTTCATATATATATATTTCCTATATATATATATATATTTCAAATTCTAAATATGAATATTTTACTGGAAAGAAAGCTCTGGATTGTTAGTTTCCGTCCATATATCTGATCTTTTTCAAGATTCTGCTCTCAGTGCAACTGTGAGCAGTGTTAATTCTACTCTGTTCAACTCTATTCTATTCCACTTTTGAACTTCTACCTCGGTTTATGCGTTTTTCCAGTGTGCACGTCCCAAAAATGGTTTAAAACACATCGGAATTTTCGCCAAAAGACCATTCAAAGTCCCAAACGTATTCGAAAAAAATAATGGCCCAGATTGACGGAATATGTCTGCCCATTTGCAAATTACCTTGGCGTTAACGAGAAAGTTAACTGATTCTATTTTCCCGGATATTTTTCTGCACAAATGGTGCCTCCTTTTTGTACGGAATTTGAACATAAGGTTGATGGAAGCTAAAGGTTTACGCATATCTAATGACCACCAAGAAGGGTGAAACCAGCACAGTGTTGAAAAATTTCCAGCGAATTTATAAAGTGTGTTCTGTGAAAAAGAAATTCCAAAGGGCTTTGATGGTTCACTTGAACGCGTTCTTCACTCCAGTGCTACTCTGTTATGAACTGCTGATGAAATAAGCGATATATTTTCACTCTGCGCAATTTAAATTTATCAAATATTTAAAGGTCCCACTCTCCCCAGTGCTGGTTCCTTACTGAAAACAGGCAGTAGTACAATGATTTTCTGCGCTGGTTGAAGAGCGACTTAACTCTACAAAAGAGGTCTCCGACATTTTTATATTATGACCCCATTTTCGTGCTGTCTGAGTAGTCGGCGGCTCTGCCCCTTGTTGATTTAGCACTATGCGTCTTCGAAGTTCGATGGAGTTCTGTGATCTCCGTGATGCCAAATGCATTCATGCAACAACCGTGTTCCCCGATTCCATTTGTCGGTGTGCGTGTCACTTAGCTTCCTTATATTGTTTGGAACACGTTGGTCATTCTGTCAAAAAGAGATTCTTCAGCGACAGTCAGCGGTTAGATTTTGCACTCCAATTCATGCACCAGTATTGTTGTGCGTTGTGCCTTGAAAATGACCTAACATTTCGGGGGGTGGTACCGTACTGCAGTCCATTGTGTACTGTGTTTGAGTTCGCTGTGGATAGAAGTTTGCCAGGTGAGCACACCAGTTGGCAGCCTGGCCAAAGGTAGCCGTTGATATTGTTCATCCAAACTTGCCTCAGCTTGACCATGAGGGATCAAAACGCCCAGGATAGCATTTAATGGCATTCGGTCGCCGCATCATTATCCTAGCTTTTGTGAGCATGTTTACTACAGAGTGAAACCGCCAGGTCATACCGTCACTGAAACAAGTGGCTGGATCGGGCAGATAGTCAGACAAATCAAGTGCGTCGGGAGTTCAGTTCTCCGGAAAACTTTGGTCGGTTTAATAGAGAAGTATCCACACATTTTCCACTTTAGGAACTGCTATGTTTTATCCGGGAAGGAGGGTATATGTGCTCATCTTACTAAAAAATTGTGACATCTGCCCGATTTCCATAAAAGGCTGCCTAATAGAAGGTACCATATTGACAAGCTGACGAAAAATAATACTTTTAGGCTGCATTAATCTTGGCTCTGATGTGGCGTGAGCACATGGATATTTTGGCTTGAAACTGGCCCGACCGATGTTGGAGAACTATTTCATCCAATTCTGCGGGGATCCACGAAAAGGAACTTAACCCAATGATGGCCATGCGTACAGCAGCAATAATGAACAGCCGTGGAAGCGGGCAGCGTAAATCAGTTTTGCGCGTCAAGCGTCGGCAGTCATAGATAATGATAAACATGTTGGCTGCTCGGAGTTGATATCCGATGCATGTGGTCGAGCGTAGGATAGAAGTGAACCAACACATCGCTGAGTCTTTGTGTCTTTTAAGAGTTTTTGGCCAGTGTTCGCGTCTGAAACGTAAAACAGGAGGCTAAATTGCGGGATGCCAGCGGAGGTGGCCGCCTGTAAGTGCTGGCATGTTAGTTTCCCGAAGACTTGCTTTGATAGATAGGCACTTTGGTGCTTTCATTGAATGGTAGATGATATCAACACAAAACACTCGACCATGACGGAGATCTTTGTTGTGACCGTACCTGTTAAGAACTCAATCGTCTGCGTCCTTTCAGTACCTGAACCATAAACCGAAGCACCTTCATTTTAGTCATGAGCGTTGAAAGTACGGGTTGTGATTGATCGACTGAAATCAGTGTCAATCATTCCATGACCCATGTTCCATATGACCTTCTGAGGCCTTTGTCATGAGATCGAGCACATTGAATTTTGTTTGTATACACTTGAATTTTCCACGACCGCTTCCTTGGGCGAATGTGTTTGCAGGAGACAGTGAATCTTTAACATGGGAGTTCCAAACTAGAGCATATTTTTGATAGCGAATATGGTGTCCTGATCATAACTTACTCGGAGAACTCTCTAAGTAAGATCCTAACAAACAACTGTATCCGTGCAAATATTCATTTCATTTGTAAGTATTCGGGCTTCCCTCAAAGTTCCGAAGAAACTTATCTCCTTAAAGAATTTTTTTTGAAAAGACAAGGGGCAACCAACCATACAATAAGGCAGCATCAGATTAATACGACTGCTGCAAAAAATAATGAAATATGTGACAGTCGAATGCTTCATCGTGAGAAACTAAAAATGTTTTCCGCTGATTCCCCTTACTCTTTAGGAGAGTTTTGAAGCATTGTTTGACCTGCATGTGCTGCGAGTTTTCCCATTATTCGTTTTTGGTAGGATATTTCCATGGGCACTTAAAATATCCTAACAGTTACGAAATTTACCACCTGGAGGTTTAAGTGCATCTTTAGGGGAAACAGATGTGTTTACACTTCCAGACGAAGCAGGTGTTTCCCACGCTCAACTATTGTCGCGTAGGTTATATGATGGAGTGGGCTCCCGTCCTGTTTCTGTCCGTTTCTCGCCGGTGAAAACAAAGACAGTATGCCAGCCAAATTAAGTCATTGAATTTGTCCATTCTGACATGTTTCCTGAGCATTTTGGGAAGAAGCCGCGCAAACTGTACGAACTTGATCTGACGAAGTTCTTGTTTCAAAATCAAAACGTTGCTCAGCAATAAATCTCCCGATTGTTTCCGAGACTTACAAGAACGTTTACGAAATTTGATTAGACAAATACACTCATTCGCATAACAGTTTGGCTCTCACTGCAGACTTACCAGAAACCCAGTGGTCAGGTGATGAGTCTTTACAGCTATGAGTGATCATTAGCCATCCACGTGTATTTTTTAATAAGCGTTTGGTGACCTTGTAGGATTAGGATCCTCAACCTCAGTCCCAGTTCTCATTGTTTCCGGAATTTCATTGCGGGTGACGATTACACGGAAAATCGATGCGCTCATTCTGAGCACCTCAACCACCACCATTAAAATCAATCTTAGCTCCGAGTTATGTGAAATATTCCTGTAAGCTCATCAGAACACATGCGTAAGCGTTCTTCAGCTCGGTTGGATGACGACACTGCTGCGAATTCTGCCACTGTCATTGCAAAATCTATCAGTGTCGTTCGTTCAGCTGTGGTACCTTTTTGGTACCTAACTGCCATGCTACCAGAAGGAAGCGCGAAGGCTGGGATACTGCCAGTTTGCCCAAGCCTAGACAGGGGAAGTCGAGAGACAGAGGTCGGTTCGAACCACGGACCTGCTGGTCAGTAAATTCGCGTTCTAACCCCTGAGCCATCTCGCCCCCTATCAGTATCGAAGCGGTAGTCTGTCTCTTGAGCCCAGCCGCCGGATGTCGATTTCAGAAGCTATTCGATAGGTCTACCGGGTAAATGTAAATCAAGCATGGAGAGGTATGGCTAACACGTTGACAATCTTCGCTTATCGTTTGTTTGATTGTCCACATAATGCTATGGGCTCTGCGTTTGTCAGGTTCGTCAAAGATCCGTTTCTGTTTTCCGTGACTACATTTAAGCATCTGAGTGTGAAAACGTACGCCATTCAGCGGCCATGTGTTCCTACTTTTGACCTTGCTTAATGAAGAAAAACTTTAAAAAAGTTGGAATGCTCTGCAGAACCTGAGTATTTCAAGCAAATGCTTGTTCAGAATTACCCATTAAAGAACCATTACACTGTTCAAGAATAGCTATATGCAACTGTGAATGAATTTTCAGCACAAAATGTTATAGCAGTGTCAATCAACTACTTGTATTTGGAACTTTGGACAAATAGACAGACGTATATGGGTTTGGACAGAGGCTGTTACTCAAGCAGGAGGCATTACCCATTGGTGATTCATCACTAAGGTGCCATCAACGAGATATCAGGTCACATAAAGAAGAAGAGAATCAAGATCGGTCGCAGTACGAGGACGGAACAATTTTAATTCGGATTGTGTGATGGAATATAGGTAGCTCGGGTGCGCTGATTGATTGTTGGTCTGTTCGCCGAGCTTGGCAGTCGGATTGCAAACGTTTCTTCAGCAATCGAGGTGACATCATCGGTGCGGGGTTGACGACGTCACCTCGATTGGTGATGAAACGTTTGCAGTCCAACCGCCAAGCTAGGCGAACAGACCAACAATCAATTCGGATTGTGTTCCTAAAGTAGACTGGTCAGCAGAGCCAAGATTCTATGTTCAAAGAGGCCCACTAGTCCATGGCATTCATTCTCGAGTGTGTCAAACATGAAAAATGGAAAAACTTTATAAAAAGATATCTCGATAAGTAGGAGATCACTCACACTGTGCTTGGTCATACGAGTATTAATTACTGTAATACCGGTGTATATTCCCCACTCAACAACAAGCCAGGTGATGAGACTTGTCAACACAGGCTTTTTAGGAAACTGTAGAATGTTAGACAAATTCAGCCAAGGATATCATAAACGAGAAATTCAGTTGCGTCTCCCACGAGAACCAAATTGATGTGCATATGAGTGTACTTGTCGAAAGTCAATCAAGCTTATTCAATGCTCACGGTCCCTTCATCCTTTTACAAGATAAACAATTGCCACGGTTGAATAATTGTTAAAACGTGGGAAAATGCAAGAGTGACAAAAGGTCAACGAGTGAGCAAAATCCTTATCTCATCCGACATGTCCTGCACTCAGAAGAGACAGTGTAAATGCTTCCTACAGTTTGCACATCCCTTCGTCCAATCCGCTATATGGGGAGAAAACGGTGGAACTTTATCGTTCACTTAAAAAACGTCTTTTTTCAAAACAACTCACTTCAACCCGAATTATGAGATAAAGCGGACAGTGCTCAGTAATCGCAGAGTCATTCATAAATCACAAAAATTCGGCCTTAGAGTGAATCTTGATCAGCCACCGGTTAAGGATGTTAAACGAAACCCTTAGGAATCTACTTCAAATGGCTCAGATAATTAACTAGACAAAACAAGATGAAGAAAGACCCTTTCATTCAAGTAGCTGATATCGATCGCAATCGTCAGCAGCGAACCTTTTGGGGGTAGGAAAATCTGGATTTCAGCAACAATTACTTATCACACAAATCAGTAGAAGTTTATGCTGAGCAGGTTGAATGGAATTCCAACAATCACCTCAATGCGTGCAGACCCACACAGAAAGGTGCAAAATAAATTTCTCGAGTGAGAGTCATTTTTTAAAGTTTCATCTTGTTACTTACTTGTTACTTTGTTCGTGGTTGTGGCCACTCAGCGTCTTACTTGTCGTCATGCCAAGTGGCCATAAAAGTAACTGGTGCAGAGTGTTTGCGTGCACCACTAAACTCAAAATAAGGAGCATGGTAACTTGCATTTGGAAGCACTGTGTATTTTAAAGATGGGTGCACTGCACCACCTGACTTTATAGTTCAGCCATAATCCTGGCGTTTGATACCATAAATCTAAGAAAGCAAACCGTTTCCGGGGGTAGCAAAAGCAAAATTAGACTCTAAACAACCAGGTTCAAAAATAGGTCAGTATGTTACAACGCGGTGAAAGATGAATGAATTCATACCTGGATATTGCAAGGCGCTTTCGGAATAGGTAAACGACTAAATCCGTGTTTCTTTCAGGGGGATTCGTAAGGAAACAAATGCTTTTGTCAGGGCACAAGCTATATTCCAGGGGGGACTTTGGTTGTAGTCACTCGTAGGTCTTGACTACTAGGTATGTAGGTTCTAGAATCCCGATCTCGACGTTCAAGTGTGCTGTCTCCATTTATATCATTATCCAAAATATGCTCGGAATACATATGTATAAATCCAACTGGTACAATCCATGGTACTGTACAGCAATCAAATTTTATGGCACTGTCATTACCATGTTTATCGCAATATCCGAAGTCAGTATATTCGAACTTAAGAATTTCGACTAAAAGGAATCTCACACGAGTAACATTGGAAAGTCTGCTCTTTCGAGTTTTCTGTCTTCTCTGAACTTGATCCGCCGGTGGTGTCTTGTACTGACCGTTTTTCTCGGAACCATTTGGAAAAGCAAACAGTATAATCATCTTTTTGTGCAATTTCTCCAATCCGCCTCTGGACGATTTTGCTATACGGTCTGTAGGTTCAGTTTCCAAAGTCGAACATTTTAAAACCAAACCTAAGCAGATGTTATTCGGACTGATGGCACACCCACTTATCAACCGCCCACTCAGACGGCTTGGTGATAGCCTGCCTTAGTTGCACTCTGTCGTTGCTTCCTGTTGTATACCCTCGCGATTTTGTGCACTTCACCAAGCCTTATGGTTGGACAGCTGTTCCAATCAAACGTGTGTCTAGTTGAAAGCCAATCAGCTCGGTTGTGCACCTTACCAGCTGGGCAATGATCTCTTTTTAGGAACATTACAAAAATATAAAATTGTACTTGAATGGTTACCACTTCTAATCCCAGTATGGTCGGAACGGAATTTCATCTACGGACTACTGTGGAACAAAACATTATGACATTGCACAAGCATCTGTGAAATAATATTAACATATTAATTCTATTCAGTGGAAATTGTTGAAACAGTGGTACTTCCCCTCTGGTAAAGTCATCACCTACTCTCTGCTGTTTTCTGTGTACGGAAATTCAAGGGACGAAGCACTAGAAGAGGAAGACGAAGTTGGTGAACTTCAGGTCCCGTCCAGCAAAGGAAGTCGACGGTCCTCGGCGGCAAAAAAAGAAGAGGACTTTGTAAGTTGAACTCGATTATCCGTCCTTTTTTTTCGTAATGGAAAACTTTCAGCAGTCATGCGTATTCAGTTGTTATTATTTTGCCTTGGACTGATACTGACTGATCCATTTTTTAAGTGTGCTGGAATAAAATTCATCGAATCCCTCTGAGAGACGGATTTCATGCCCCCGTTTTCAAACTTACCAACAATAAAACAAGGCTTCCGCCAAGCTTTTGCCAGCAAAAATACTCAAAATTGAGGTGTCGAACAAGTCATTCTCGTTCAAGCCGTACATCGATGCCGGATAATGTAATGCTAGGAGTTTCTCACCATTTTCACACTTCGATGCTGGCTTGGAGTTACGCTTCACCGCCGCCCGGCATAGTCAACCTCTGAAGTTCAGCATTGTTGGGGATGTAACTAAGCTACTAAACTAACGCTGGGAAGTTGTTGCTCCAAGCAGTCAAATGTGATGGGCTTCGTAATAAGCTAGTTGTGTCATTGCACGTTGCTGATCTCAGCATCATAATAAAGACATTTTATGTATATCACTGACCTAATTCGTTTCCGTGTTCTCGACAATACGCATTTGTCATCATTTAGCTCAATCGCCGAACCTCTGCAGATAAGCCGGCACTTCTTGACCCCAAGGCTCTAGAACAGTCGCTTCAGGCTCGACGAGACTCAATGAATACTCGACGTACGTCGTTGGCTGATGCCATACCTGGCTTTGCCGGGTTGAAGCATCGGGAAACTCCTAAAGTCGTGAGTTCATCCAAGATTTATTGGCTCTGTGGTTTTTTGTTCGCCTTGCAGCAGGATTGTCGTGTTTTGTTTATGTGGCTTCAATGGGATCCGCTGTTGCCGGTGCCAAGCAGCCATTGTAACTCAGTGGTAGCGTTATATCAGGCTTGTAATTGGTGTCTGGTTCTTCCTTTATCATTTCTCCCTTCCGTATAAGTAAAAGAACTACAACATCCTTTAAATGCATGGCTATCATGCGTTTCCTGCGAAGGATAAGTCTTGAAATGGAGCCAAATACATCCTAAGTAGTAGTTGTCTGTAGCTAAAATGAGCTTATCCTACGGTCTCTTTACAAAACTAAGGAGTTGGAAGTTGCTAAGTGAACAACCAGCAACTCTTATTTCCATCTGGTACAAAACTAAGGAGTTGGCAGTTGCTAATTGAACAACCAGCAACTCTTATTTCCATCTGTAAGTCACTGAAACACTAAGAAAAGATCTGATGGCTGGGTGTTCAAAGATCAGATGTGCTTATTGTGGGAAATACTTTTCAACAAGGGTATTCTTGTCTACTTTATTTGTTTCGAAATATGGTTGTGATATCGCATTTTCCATATTTGTTTCCAGGAGAAAGAATACTTCATAGAAGAGGTTCAAGATCTCAAAATCAAAGAAGGCAGTATGAAAGCGTTGCTCAAGTGTACGTTCTGCAAGCCTACTTCCAAGTTCCGGTGGTACAAGAATAAATTAGAAATTTTCCAAGGACCCAAATACAACTTCCTTCAGTAAGTGAAACTATCCATTTTCTCGCATAGCTCACTGGCTAAAGTAAATGTGACCCAGTGATTACTAAAATCAGTTGATCAATGGAACGCATATCGTAAGATTTTCTATGGCATATCTGTTTCTTTTTTAAGGGAAGGCAATGAATATGCATTGGAAATTAAACGAATCGCAATGGAAGACGTCGGCAAATACACCTGCAAATGTAATGACATCTCAACCACCTGCACCCTGGTCGTTGAAGAAAGAAAACAGATGTATCACTTTAATCAGAAATTACCTATGACTGCCGAAGTCGTACGAGGAAAGGACTTGACTGTGGAATGTTCTGTTTCCGATCCGCGTGCACCAGTCGTGTGGTATCACAAGGGCGAGAAGGTTGAAGTAGGTTGCTTGTTGGTTTAAGTTTTGTGCACAGGTTTACGCCAATAAAGGCAGTCAAAATCCCTATTAACTTGTAATTAGTTCAAAAGAACAACTGATGTTAGTTCAAATATTTTTTGAGAAAGTTTCAACTGGCTGGTTCATCACATTTGACTTGATCAGATTGGCCAATCTTTGTGCTAATAACTACAGCATCGTCCGAACGACTTTCGACTTTCAAGAAATATGACTAACATGAACCTGTTATCTAGTTCAAATTCCATGCAGTCCTCATTATAATGATACGCAGAAGACGTAATCCAGTTTTTGAGAGAACGCGAAATGCTTTCATTACTAGTTTCCGCAGATTTCGACGAAGCTATTTTTTATCAATTATACCATCTTTATACAGATTCACTCAGTTCAGCTAGCCCTTTGGTGTACTATCCACTGTCCTCAATAATACGCTTACAAACGAGATTCCCGTTATGATAGCATCTAAGTATACCACCCTTACCAAATGAACTGGCCAGTGACGTTCTCTTAAAAACTTCCAATGTAAATTATTGTTCAACGCAGGAGTTTAAGTGTATTAAGATGATCTGCGGTCTTCCAGTAATCTGAATAAGCCCTCGTCCGAAGTCGCTAAAGATGTACACGTTTCCTGTCTTCCGTTGTCAATGGGTTCGAAATTCATGAAGATAACAGTAGAGCCATCTCTTGAAAATTTACACTCCAGAAGAGATATGGAAATCTCCAGAATAATAAAACAAGTATATTTTCTTTATAATTATTGAATAGAGATTTTCGATTTTGAAAATCCATAAGGCAGTAGAACAGAAAATAATCAGCGTTCTCTCGCTGTTTCTCACATATAGTACGTGGCTGGCAAAGTTGAAATCAAACGACGTGAGAATCGATGCATTTTGCGGATAGTTCGAGCCAGACCGGAACAGGAGGGAGAGTACTGCTGCATGGTAGAGGGTGACGAGACCTACATTGACATCGCTGTGGAAGATCCCGACTGGTATTTCACCCGCGAGCTCAAAGCGCAGCAATGCTACGAAAACGATGAAATGGTCAAATTGGAATGTGAGGTTTCCGATCGTGATGCTGAAGTGAGCTGGTTCAGAAATGAAAAGGTAAGGAGTTTATTGAATGTTAGACTCTAGTGCACGAAAAAAAGCCTCCCGATTTATTGTAAATTACTTTCTCATCATTTCCTTTGGAGATCTAGAGCGATCATATTAACAATGAGTGTAGTTAAGATCAGCCAGGTTAATAAAAAATGCAGAGAGCACATTGAGGATAAGTAGAACTTGCTAAGAGCCCACAACTGGTTTCACCATATTGGGGGTACATCAGACAGGTTTAGTTCCCGTACTAGGTAAATTGTTAGGACTAGGACTTGTTAAAGCGCTGAGGTATTCGGAGGCCACCGCTCACTTTAGAAACTGCGTTGTTCTGTACGTTCAAGCACGTGTTTCAGGGAGCCTATAAACGTACACAGTACAGACAGCTCTGCTCCCGCGAACATTACCTCGGCTTAATCGATCGCACCGGTACCATCCCGTTTCAAGCAGGCTTTGGGATTTTTGACAACACTGAATGGGCTGGCTGGCTAATTCTAAGTCATCTAATGGTATAGTCACAAAATTGCTAGAACAGTAACCACTGTCTTAGAAAGACTGATAGTTTCACTTGCTCCACATCGAACAAGACTGTAGAGAAGGGTTACCTCTTCGACTGGCCAAAGAGCACATCCAAATTTATATGCATGCTCCACATTAGGAAAGTGCAAATCAAACTGTCCAGTGACCATCACAGAGTTGGAACCATTCACAGTTGGTTCATACCTGAGGTTAAGCAGCATATCATCTGCTACTTCCAAGCTCAGTTACGTCTACGTCTATCAATAAAAACGAAATGGTTGCATTTTATGGTGTCCAATAGACCACCTAGCTCAACACTAGAAACAAAACCCCACAGTGCATCGTCGAGATCGTGTCATAATCATTCCCTTATTGAAATATGATTCTTTGAAAAGAGGCTTTCTCGCTGTGTGTTCTGTTTCATTTTTTCGCATTTGTACTAAGAGAATGAGTTGTCTTTATTCTTGTCAAAACCATCCTTCCACAGCCAATTACTGCCAGTGACAAATATGAAATCCTGAGTGAGCAGCGAGTGAAACGCATTCTGAAAATTAAGAAGCCAGTATGTGAAGACGAAGGCGATTACGTCTGCAAAGTTGCCAAAAAGACGACCATGTGTCATCTGACAGTGAAACGTGAGTTTTATCCTCCTGTCTTCTCCACGTACTACAAATGTACCCCTCACTAAACTGTCCGGGCAAAGGCTTATGCCAGTATTTGTCTACTTAGTTAATAACAGCTCTAAAAAACGTTTTTCAAACACGAAGACCTAAATTTAGGCTCTTAACTTGGTCTCAGGTTTCCCTTGCGAATGATCAGTTTGAATTCGTCTGGACTGCCAGACAAGCAAGGCCAAGAAGTTGTTTCATTTTTAAAAGAATGCATTGGTTGCTTTTAAGTGTTGTACGCTTCATTCGTTTAGTAGCTAGGTAACTGCCGCTAAGTACAATGGAAAGCTGTAGAAAACAGCGTGATGGCTTCATTCTCATGGTATGTGTCTCTTTAGTTTGAATTGAATCCTCTCTACCCAAACGACTTCGTTTCATTTACTCAGTCACACAGGTACACCAATATCTCTACTGCACTAAACATTGGTGTAAACTGCATCACCAGCAGACGCTCATGTTTGTAGACTAAAACAATCGTTTTGCAAATAGAGATGGTGCTAACTGGAGACAAATGAATCTCTCGTTCATAATATGATGTAATTTTACACAGTACTATATGACATGTACGTTCCTTAATTTTTGGGTTGTTTCGAAATGTTAAATCTACCCACTAAAGGATACTTCGGCACCCTGAACAGTGTTTATGCTAGGGTTGCTTGATAGTAAGTTACTCGTCAAAAAGAAGACTCGATTCATCTAATTTGCGTTAAGGCATATTCGGTGGTATCCATTGGGTCAGGATAACAAAATTACATTTTGACGACGCTTTAGGTACCTACAAAGCATTTTTGTGATGTATTGATTTCTGACAATAGTGTTCATGCAAATCTCATCTTGTATGGCAATGTGAACGGCCTCGTTTAAAAAGTCATCCACTGATAGATATCCGGATTTGAAAGTAAGCCTGTCATGCCTCTGGTAATTTAAACGACATTCTCGGACGGCAAAACTTGCTCCAATTATCCCTTCTTACATAAAATTATGCGAGTGCACCAACGCAAACAGTATAGTCTTTGTATCCAGCTGTTTTCCGTACAATCGTCAATGTGTGGTTATCTTGCACTTATGTTTCAGCGGATGTCGAATTTCGTTTGAATCTAATCGATACCAAAGGTATTGAAACAAAACGAAAAGAACTGGAATGTCGTGCGTTCAATCCTAAGAAATATCCGGTTTATTGGTTCAAAAATGGAGAACCAATTCAAATGAACGATCGAGTGTCCGCCCAGGAAATAGAGGGATCGCTATATCTTATTTTCCAATATTTGGAAATGGATGACAGTGGCTTGTATTCTTGCAAAATCGGTAGCCATGAAACCAAAGGAACACTAGAGGTAAGTTTATCGACGCATTCACATTGTCTCGGTGTACATCCCCTTCAACCACTGGTTAAAAATGACCTTAATTTACACAATTTCATTATAGTCTAGAGTTTAGAGTTGATTAAATCTACGTCCTGTGAAAAGAAACCAAGTCACACAAATATTACATTCGCCTAGGATGGAACGCCATAGTATCTGAAAAGGTACTAACAGACCTTGACTTAGCTGTTGTTTACTGTGTAGAAAGGATCTTACGTTTAATAACGTTACACCCATGAAGAACAGTATGTTGTGTTTTGTTTTAGAGGGCTGAAATGACCGGCATACCGGTAGCCTGTGACACAGCTTGTTTCGACCAGATGCGAACCGAATGAATAGACATTTACCAAACTACAGTCAAGATTTATTGGTTCCAGCATTCCTGTTTAGGCGCAACCAAAATCATGATTCTCAAAATTCAACCACATTACCCACAAAATATGTTAATATGTTAATGTTAATTTGCCTGTAAAAATTGGAGCTTAAATTGAAGTGCCAAATATATTTGTTGGGTTTCTGTTGACATTTTATCCAAAGTCTTCGGAGTTCATTGCCTGTTCGCCGAAATAGTCCATTTTAGTGTTTAGCATCTTCACACACGCAAATATACGCACTCTCAGAATACCTGTCAAACGAATACGCAGAAGTTGTTCGGAATTATCTCAAATGAATGAATCAAACTATAAACTCCACAAATAGCAGAGCAGTCGAAGTGCTTCTTGTGTCTTCTCCCCTGAGTGTGGTCAGAGCAATGACATCTACGCCCACCCAAAATCGGTTACGAGGTGATAACTTGGATAACGATGAACTTGTCACGCAGTTGCTCAGGCGCATCGCCCCACAGGTATCCTCGAAATAATATTGCCGATAACTTCCGTGTGCTTCAGAAGTGTGTCTTAGTCAAATTGCCATCAAAAGTAAATAACAACAATATATGCGTGGTGTGTCCATTCCACGTCTAAGGACAGAAATTACTAATAGCGATAACAACCAATGTGAATAATATTCAGAGTACCAGTTGACAAACATTATGATTTTTGCGATCGCTTCTTTTGGTCAATACAGATCAAGAGTTGACAACAACCAAAAATGAACGAGGCATACAAGTTAAACGAAGATAAGGGGGAAATCCGTGAGTAAAAGCGTCAAAACGGTTAATGTTACAGTTGGTTGGCTTGAATGGCCCGTGGTACGCGAACAGAGCATGGAAGTCTCAATACGCCTTCGAACGCTCCCTGAGTGTATAGACTTGAGCTGCGTGAGTGGCTCGTAACTGCCCTACACGTGACCAGACATTGTTATTGAACAGGTCTTCGTAGATAGATCAGCGCTTAGTAGAGCAACCTAAAAGCAGTATTGGAACTGGTCACATGACTAGTGGACGGCAACTGCGCTAGCTCCCCGATCCGGCTGTCCGCCTCGAAGGCTTATGCTGTTTTATTTTATTTTTGTGTGGGCATAACTACCGTTAATAATAATGGTAAAGGGCGATAACAGATACCGATAAATCAGTAAATGATTGAGTCCGCAGCAATAGTCATTGCTAAAACTGCTCCCCTCTTCCCTTCAATCAGGTGCAAGAATGCGACAAGCCACCCAGTGCGGATTTGAGCAATTTCAAAAACGTTGCAAACTTGAAAAAAGGACAGGCATTTATGACAGCGTTCCCCTTCAAAGGTATGTACTGAGATTGTTTAGAAATTCTGTATGTTCATGGGCACCATCAGTGAAAAAGGCGAAAATAGTGTCGGGCTTAAAGATGATTGGTGCATGTAGCATGTATTGTGATGGAATGACACGAGGCATTCGAATTGGACTATGAACAATCGATGCCTTTTAGACTAAACGAACACCAGATCCTATTGGTGAAGTGAATGTATCACTCAACAATTCTTTCATGACCATCTTTCATGAACAAATTAGTGCTACTCATGGGCGATTGAATGCCTGGGATTACGAGAGCTGACACCTGGGGTATTTTTGTTTACAACTATTGGTCGCATTCTAAAATAGCTGTTACGCCGGAAGGTCTCATCCTCAGAAGAATTCTGGCCAGTACTAATGCCAACTTAAGATTAGATATCAAAGTGGGTCTTATGTACATACTGTGCAGAGTTCTTGCAATCTTCCCCTTTTCACTCATCTCCCATAGGCTTCCCGATTCCAACCGTCAGTTTGTTTTGTAACGGAGTGCCGGTTGCAGAGAAAATCAACCTCAAACCTGTTGTTAAAGACAATACGGTTGAAGTGGTTTTAGAAAACGCGCAGCGGTCGGACGCGGGCAAGTATGAAATCAAACTGAAGAATGAATCGGGCGAATTAGCGGTTCCTTTGGAAGTGAATGTCTTTGGTAAGTTTTTTCTGTATTTCTGGTAACAAATAAAGCCTTTGTTCATCCTAACATCATATTAGAGTGCGTGGATTAACTTTGCGAAAAAGAGCTATTTAGGTGCCGATATCCATCTTCGTTTTGAAAATTTCCATAAAAGCATGGGGAATAAGGGTCGGTTCCATATGTTAGCTGTGTCACACAACTCTTGTGTTGACGACCACCATATACGCTGATTCGACATACATGTTCTTGTTCATACAGGGGAGGCATGTTTGTCCAACCTGACTTTTGCTTTGGAATCCCGCCGACAGACTGTCTGTGTTCAGGTGTTCCGGAATGAGAAAAAAATAAGCGAAAGATGAGATTAAACAAGCCTCGATAACGGACCACAGCATCTACAAGTAGGGTGTTCCAAAACATCTTAGATGATGTTACCCAGAATGCATAAAATCACTCCACAAATGTTAAGAGAAAATCCTCTATTTGAGCGAGAATCTCGAGAAGAAAAGTCTTGTTTGCGTGAAGAGGATGTATTGTGAATTGCCCCTTAATATCGTGGCAAACTTATTCTTATTGATGAAAATAACACCCACATAATCAGGTTTTTTTTACCTCTTCACTGAGTTTTACAAAAGTTTCCGACAAGATTTAAATATGGGTCAGTATAGCCATTAACCTCATCCAGGGTGAATTTTACGCTTATCCTTTTAACAATAGAAAATAAAGAGTTACTTGTTATTCACGACTCATAAAATATCAGCTACCAAGCCCCCAAGATTGAGGCCTGTTCCAAACCAAAAGACTCTACTTGTCGATAAGTGTTATCTACCGCCACAAAATATATTACGCTTAGTTCATCATCAAAAACTTTGTTTTTCTCTAATAAACTTTAAACTAATACCCCTGAGACGCCTAATTTAACGTTTGCATTGAATGTGTGATAAAACATTCCTGGGAGATCTAAACCCAAAGTGTGAGCTTTAAGGACTTGTGTGAATAATCTGTTTTTGACATGGGGACAAGTACGAAAAAACTGACGATGAACTTTGTGGCCAACAGTGAAGCTGCAGTTGATTCTAAGGCGTTTTACCAGAACGTCAAACCATTGTCGCAAAGCGTTGATATTAATAAAGCTTACGTAGTTTGCTACCCAAATGTCGAAAAGCACATTAACAGAGAGGAAATCCGTAGAAAGTAGAGTAAGTTTGCCACTTACTTTTTAAAAGTTCAAAAGTCTCCACCTACGGATATGTAACCCATCGGAATATCGCTGCTCTATGTATGGCGTCATGAGAATCCATTTCACAGTTTGTGCAGATAAAACCGTCAGAGTACGCCCACTGCGCCGCAGTCTGGAGCAAAGACAAGGACCCTCCGAGAAGTCGGGCCACAAGAACAAACAGTATATGAAACAAACAGCAAACTGCTTACACATTCGAAATCAACTATGTCAGTTCTTCCTCAATTTGAAGTTCGCGGCTGACACTAGGAAAAAGCTCGGTAGCCGTCTGTAGTCATTTCCAAAAGGGTTCAAATAGTCCGTCCACCACAGCTGCTTTTTAGGATTTTCCCAACTGTGTCGACGCAGACAGTAGTTGCCAGTGTTTGCAGTTCCTTCAGAACCTCCGAATCCCTAAATTTGCGCTCAGTTTTTCGTGAATATTACTCACATTCAACCTACACCTTTTTCATCTAAACTGAACGAGCTGTAAAAGGTGTTCACTGCCACAGATAGACTGGATGCTCTTCAGAGCACCTCGAATTCGCATCGACTCATCTCTGGTTTACTTTTGAGACGATTTTGGTTTGAGCAGTGCAGAGAGATTAGTGATAACATATTAGCAAACTTTGCATGACGTCTTTGCATCATTGGTTATAGCATAGCTTACGTATGCTCTTTTCCTTCATTGTTTGCTCAACTCTTTACCGTCAACAGACCGGCCAAGCAAACCACGTGGTCCTCTACTGCTAACTAGTCTGTCAGCGAAAAAATGCACTCTGGAATGGGAACCGCCAGATGATGACGGCGGCAAGCCTATCAAGCATTATGTGGTAGAGAAGATGGACACAGAAGACGGCACATGGAAGCTGGTGAAAAATGCCAAAACACCCAAATGTGATGTTGATTTGGAGGAAGGAAAGAAGTACAAATTTCGTGTTCGGGCCGTGAACGATGAAGGAGAAAGTGACAATCTGGAAACCGAAAAAGAAATCTTGGCCAGAGATATCTGCGATCCTCCGGATGCGCCAACCGGACTAACGGTGAGTATCATACGAAATGTTTCTGTTAGTTTGCCAGAGTGTTGCCCCCGGACATTTTCTGTGGAGCAGTGTTTGTTGTAAGATAAATCCATTTTACTCCGATTATCATTGGTTCAAAACCGCGAAAAGATACAATTGCTGAGATGTTACGACACCTTTTAGTTTCACCAATCGTCCAAGCAGAACACGCACTTATTTGTTGGCACATGGTAACAAGAATGACAAACACACGGAGGCATTCAAATTGGTAAGGGCTAGTCCGAGATTAGTGCCATGGTAGGCAGATGTGTTGAGCTGCTACCGACCGTGCATGCAAAATGGTCCGTCTCAGTTTAATCACTATTGCCTTGCTGACTGCTTGTGTGTGAGCTGTTCGACTGTGTAACCGAAGAGTTAATGAGTCTCTGGAGAAAACAGAATGACCTGAGGTCACTGTATGTTTTGCAGCCGATTACGTTACATTACGGCTTGTAGGCTGACAACTAGACGACCGTTCTCCCAAGCGCGTATCAGTTATTCTGATGTGTTCAGGCATTCTTTGAGAACAAAGGCAATCTGTTCACCGCAAATGCCATTGAATTGTTAGGTGGCATGGGCTGCAGAAAGCCCTGCCTCTGATCTGAAGCCTCAGAGCCAAGATGGGCTGGGTTACTCCCAGTTACATGGCTGGACAAGCAAGGTCTAGAGGGGCTATTAGCCCCTGCCTAATGTTTGCATTATGTTATCGTCTTCAACTGGTAATTTCGAGAGAACCACTTCCTTTTTGACGGTAGGAACCTTAATCACGTAGGATTTTTGCACGCTGGACGGAACATTCCGGATAGCCATTCGCTGTCCATTATGCAGTTCTTGAGGTGTGCGAATATCTTTTGTCCTGTAGACTGGTGCCTTGACTTTCCGAAGTTTAAAGGCTACTGCTTAGTGCAAAGCTTGAAAAGTTAATATACCGGTTACTGCAGGTTACTTCAGGAGAGTGCGGGTTAGTGTGATATCCGAACAATGTGTCCATACATTGATGCTAAAAAATATGGGGAGATGAGGTGCACTTGTTGCTTGTTGCTGATAAATTACACTGATAATTACGCTGATTATAGTGCATTCAGTGGGTTCAATCTACTAGCCGTACACTGCAGCATATATGGTCTATATTAGCATTTATTCTCGGTTGAAGTTTGTACCAACCTGGGAACACTTTTAGTCTCATCTAGCAGCCACTTCAACTTCAGCTGACTGGATGCGTTCAGCTCTCCAGCAAATGTTTCATCCTGGCTGAGTCTCACCAGGTGAATAAAGCAGGATTTTTAATGTGACATTATTGACCGCTTTAGCTTAGAGGAGTTTCCTAGGATCCAGCACATAGATCCATTTGGGTGAGTGCCCACTCACAATGGCACCTCATATGGCCATATGAACGATACATATGAATGATATATATGTTTGATGGACTGAATTTCTAAGCGCCCCGCAACTGCTGGTCTTCTTAAATATCCATCTCATTGCTGTTCCCTTTCTGGAATGCAGCTTGAAGATTGGGATAAGGATTGGGCAGAACTGAAGTGGATACCACCACGTCGTGACAATGGCGCACCTGTTACAAAGTATATTGTCGAAGGCAAGACAAAATCGAAGAACAAATGGGAAACCCTGAAAGAAGTGCAACCTACAACAGCCAAAGTACCCCTGGTAGAGAACGAGGAATATGAGTTCCGTGTGGTCGCCGTAAACAAGGCTGGCAAATCAGAGCCTAGCGAGACCACAAAACCAATGATTGCGAAACCCAGACTATGTAAGTTTACTTAGAACTATACACTGCTGGCAGAAAAAGCCGTCCAATCTATTCCCTTCTAAATATCTCTTATATTTTGTTGGTATTTCTCATCAGCACTCTGGTTTAAAGTGAGGCAGGACTCCTACCTGTCAGCTGATCACTAATGCATACCATTTCATAAATGACTGCCTCATATTGTAATCTCAAACTAATCAGTTAAGCAAGGTCCATTTGAGCTGCCCAACCATTGAGTTAACTAATATGGCATATGCTCTTCAATTTCCTCCCTTCCTCTTTGGACTTGAATTGCAGTAAAACCTTTCATCATCAAGACCAATATAAAACCGATCAAAGTAAAGGTTGGCGAACCGGTTACGCTGGACCTGACTTATCGCGGTGAACCAGATCCGGAAGCTACCTGGTCAGTCGCATCTAAGGTGAGTGCCTGTGACTGTACCTACTCTCGGTGAATGGCTAATATTTTGGTCCGGATTAAGGAACTTAGTCTTCTTGTACCACCTCTTGTGAACAGCGTTCACTCGATGTGTATAAGTTAAACTAATGTTGATTTCCTAATCTGACTGCTTCCATGTCTACAATCTCAAGAAGCTTTTAGATAACACAACTATCTACTTCTCTTCGATCAAGGTCCTTGAAACAACGGAAAATATCAAACTTGAATTCAAAGAACGTTCAGCCCACCTCAAAATTGTCTCGGCTCAAAGAAAAGACACCGCACTCTACACACTTCGAGTCTTTAATTGTGTCGGTGAGGATCAAGCAAGCATTGAAGTTGTAGCCCTCGGTAAACCATCAAAACCGGTCGGTCCCTTAGAAGTTACTGATGTGACAAAGAATTCAGCTACACTATCTTGGAAACCACCTGAAGATGACGGTGGTACACCTATAACGTAAGTATGGTCCTCAGGCTTTGACGTAATTATCTCTTCCAGTCTGCTCATTTCTCAGTTTTTCTCGAGGCAGTGTGACAAGAGCGACCATCACATGAAAAATTTTCACCTGGATCCCTCCTGCTGGTCGCCTGTCCTGGGAGTGGACACAGTATGCTGTGCCCAGTGAAGATATTTGATTTTCAAAGGATGTTGTGCCTTTTCGGAAGGTTCTTTTTTAAATTTGACATGTGGTAGATAGTAACAAGGTTTAAAAGCATTCCGGAAGACATTTGATAGAGTGCAAAGGGCCTTTATTGAAGAATAAAATAAAGCAGAAAATTTCGTTGTTTGTCTGAAGTTATCGATCGACAGTTAAAAGCTGTTGCGAGTGCAGTACTAAGTTACACTGATGCAAAGCAAAATTTCTTTGTTTATCAAACAACCTGCGTGCAATAGATTACCCACAAGCTACCAATGTTTATCTTATGGTACACAAATAGCGAATAACACTCAGTGTTTTCGTGTGCACTCCCAAAATGTGTGATCAAAAAGAGTAAACTGCTGTATACTTAGGTGTACCTAAATGTGGTCAGCATTCATCGATTCAGAAACAATTATCTGAAGAAATCGTTAACGAGACGAGATACATGCGACGAAAAAAACATACCTTCTAGTTTTTGTGAACACAGGCTAGTGGTCGACCAAAACGGAATATTCAGTAGAGATTCTCACCCCGTCAGTTAAGCCAGTGTATGTCGAAAAGCCGAGAAGCACTGTACAGGTATTTTACCTTTATTAGGAGTGATCAGCAGTGCGTAACTCACAAAACTCAGAGTTTCGTACTCGCGACCTTCCGGCCAGTGGTTGATTACTTAGCCGTTTTGCCACGACTCGCTGATCAGCAATGTGGTCAGCTCTCACTTAGACAGGACACATCGCCACTCATCTCTCAATACGGAAACCAAATCACATGGTCACGTACTGACTGAATCCTAAAGTGACGACTTCTCAGAAAGAAAGCTTCACATATCCAGTAGGATTATCGTTCTGAGCTGCTTATTGATTCATAGTGTTGTGAGGAGATAGATAGACGGAATCACCATTATTTTCTTACCTTGTTGCCTTGGATTACCAATGTTGTTATATATGTCTGGGACAGGTGAGCAAATATCGGAATAATCCCTCTCGTTCATGCCATTTTAGTCCTACTGACACATTGGGGTTTGTCCAGGTAATGGAACTGGGATCTCCATCTTTAATGGCTACTTATTTGACAGTTTCCTCAATGACTTTAGGAAGTGGATTTCTGGTGGTTCACTCACGAGTAATATTGAAGAGCGTAACCCTAGATCTGTTGTAGAAAATGAAAGTTGTCTGGTTTCAGTCTTTCACTCTCCTGTAAATACTGCACAATAAAATGTATTAGACTGATAGAAAATACCGTTTCATGGTATTAATGTTTATTTTAATTTAGTGCTTATTATTTGGGCCACTGGGCCATGGAGATCAAATTTATACTGAAATACAAGAGTCTATGGTTACTAGGAGGACTAAACCATAGGAAGCTTCGTATCGATGCTGTGTTAGCTTAAAAATTCTTATGTAATACAAGTTTAGGATGAAAACTATGGGTAAAGAATTTATCCTCTTTGCAACAGCCAGGTCAAATACGACCGAAGACAGTTCATTTAAAGCAAACTACGTCACAAAACACTCAACGCACTGGTACGGTAGCCTTTATCCTAGACCTCCATGGAGAGTGGAACCAAACAGGATTATTGGACAAAGTGCGTTTTCAGACACTTAAATTAAGAACCATCGCCAGTCAACAGGAACCAGCCTGTTTTTCGTCTTGCAGACAGTTTGAAACTCACTTAGATAAGGTTTGTTGTGAGTCTTAATGCATATAATGTATTTCTCAACCCCTATGTTTAGTCATTATGTGGTGGAAAAAATGAATCTAAACAAACGACGCTGGGAGCCAGTCGCTGAAGTTTCAAAAGGTACGTCGGTTGTGGCACAAAAACTGGAGGAAGGCCAACCATACCAGTTCCGCGTGATGGCTGTTTCCAGCCAAGGCACGAGTGAACCACTAGAAACAGAGACAGAAACGATTGCCAAAAACCCATATGGTATGTCTTCATCAGTCAACGATTTGTTCCTATTTATATTTCTTGCATAATGTGACGGAAAGTCTTGTGGTTATCACGCGAGACGCCGCCATACTTGGTAGTGCAGCCATCGCAAAATTAAAGAGTCTCTCCGCATAAAACGGAATGCTTTTGTCATACAGACGCGTGTGTTGTAAATGACATGTATCTCTGATAGGAAAGCACTTAATAGAATACTTGTCCGTGGAAGGTCAAAATATGTTTAGAGCCTAACGTTTAAGTGTACTCAGTATGCAAGAATCAACAGTATTCACAGTTGAAACAACTTTATACGAGGATATTTATCTTGACGCTGAAGTTTTTGACGTGCCTCAAGCTGTATGTGCATCTCAAACTGTGTGCCTCAAACTTCTGAGGGAGAGGATTTCGGATTTCGGTGGAAACTACCGCGTCGTTCAAAACAAACATAGGTGCTTGGAAGGTAAAACCATACGAAGTCTGAATGGAGTGCTAACCACATCATTTCCAAATACGCTTGCAGACACCATTCGAATAGAGAGATGGTTTTTTCCCTTTCTGAGGCGTTTTGAAAAGAAGAATCCCGGTGTGAACACCCTCCGTGGTATAAAAGCTGGACAGTTTCATTTCGCTTCTATTTATAGTATCTGGATATTAGCAGTAGTAGTAGTAGTCTGGATTCATCTTGTCTGACTGGAGCTGTTGGTGGCTTGACTTCGAATGAGGCGCTTCTTGCTTCTTATCTAACACTCTCCTGTAACCCTTCCACATTCGTCGCCTGCATTTACTCTTTACGTCTTCAAAACTAAACAATAGTAGTTAGTCATCCGAGCGAAACCTTTGACACTAAGTCCACTAGTGAAAACTTTCTGAACCAACTGACAGGTCACTCATTGGTCACAATATCCAAAAATATCCACCAATTCACTATGCTGTATACTTCACTTGAATTCACTCTGAACTGGTACTTTGTAGTTGCTGCGAAACGGGTACTTTCCAAAGAACCTGGTGCCGTGAAACTAAACGATCGGTTCTTGATTTTTTTCCTTCCGAAACCTTATAAAGGTATTTGACCACACCATCTACACTTATGATAGAAAGCTATAACGATTATGTAAGAGGCGACTCGCCGCATCCATAGGTAGAATTTTCTGCTCGGTGAACGACTGCATTATTATTAATGATGATAATCTTAATATTGCGGTTTTTTCGAATAAATTTTGCATCACTTCTTGTATGCAACATAGACTTATCACTGTTTAACGGAACACCAGGCACATCTTGACCCTGCGGAAAGATAATTTATCGGACCCAAATCTGTCAACGGTACCACTCTTCAAAAGTATCGATTAGTTGAATTTACCGGATTTCGCATCTTCCGATTCCATCAGATAATGTTCTATGAGCAGCCCATCCCTCAAATTTACCAGTGAACGAAAAGTATCGGGTTTTTATATGCATCAGTATTCGGTGCGATAGGATTCTTATATTAATTGTATTAGTACCACCCGGATTTTCGTGGGCCTAGAGGAATCCTTCAGAATAGGATTGTACTGTTACGATACTAACTTGTTCATGCCCGCTTTCCCGCTGTTCGCTACTAGTTGTCTTCGGTGTTGTGTTCATCACGCTAAGTTGTGCGTTGTTATTTTCTCCAACATAGCGACTGCTGTTGGCTTTCTTAGGTTGCGTTTTCGATTATTTTGTACACAGCAGAAAATGGTACCGATTACACCTACTTAATCAGTTTACTGTTCAGCTGCTTTCAGATATCTTATTTATTTTCTCGATGTCACACGAGACTCACCTTTGGGGAAGATTTTCCAGTTCACGCTTGGGATCCTGGTGCATGTTTTTATGTGCAGTTTCTGTTCGGCTTCTGGGATATGTATCGGTCACGAAGCCTAAAGTTCAATCACACTTTGCGCTTTCTCCTAAGTTGTCTTAGGTCAGATGCCATATTAAACTATTCGATAGCCCATCCGTAGATGGTACACGACTTTAGCGTCTCATCAGTGTTTGGTCCGGTCGTACACAGAGCCGGTTACTGATTGGTGGTCCAACACAGCCAATGAGTATGGCTAATCGGTAAGTAACTGTATTGGCCTAGGTATCACGATCCGCCTGACAGTGGACTGGCGCTACAATCAGTTCAGGGAAAGCAGGAACTTCGGCGATTGTTTGAAGGCACGGCTAAGTACAGAAGGGAAAGCGTCACACGCAGCATTGGTGCAGCTGAAGGATCGTCTCCTGGTTGAGAAGACTAGTGACAGTGTTGAGTTCCCAACTCGGAAACTTGAGTCACGTGCAGCGTTGATAAATCCGAATGCCAAAAATGATCCGAAAAACTACGGTGATGTCTACACACAAATAAGCAAACGTTCACAGCAACCTCAGGGTCCACGATCATGGCCTCAACACGTGCGTAAGTCTGCCACCCACTGGCGCAGCGCAGTGTCATTCACACACCAGGTAGTAGTGAGCGGGGTGCTGGGTCAGTGGTGTGAGTTCAGCCAGTCCCTTCGGAAACCGGTCTCGTGATTCTGAATGGCAGTGCGACCACACGAGTCACAACAGAGTAAGTCAGAGCAGCCCAAACAAACTAGATTAGGCCAATGGGCGCAGTGACACACTCAGATATGCTGGCATGCCGGTGTCGGCCTCTATGGCAACATAAATGGCAAGTGTGGAGGCCGTGACGGGTAACCAGTGAGAAAACAGGCACATGAATGAGACAATCAATTACCATTCTGTTAAGTAAGATCCAATAGACAGTGCATATGAAAATGAATGCAACGACCACACCAAAGTCGATATAAGTCAAACATTAATGGCCCTGCGCAACCGAACGGCTGAGCGCGAAAGATGAATAAACGAACCGTCAAGAAATGCTGATCAGACTCGAGGACGGCGAGACATACGCTCTAGACACAAAACATAGAATAAGGGTGGGGACTACGACTCATACTACACTGAATGATGACCGAGGTGATGGAAATCATCGAGCATCAATATGTGAATAGAGTTAGGGAAGGTAGTGCTAGCCAGCATGTGAAAAGCGGTTTTAGATTAGTGGAAGCAAGCGTGGTTGTGATGGATACTAGTCGCTAATATAACTCGTCTCGGTCTGAGGTCCAAGGCCCAACACGATCAAAACTCACGCACCTCGTCATCAGCCCAATTGTCATAACGTTTATTCATCCAACCAGATTAAGTAAAAATGTAAAGGACGATGAACAGAAAACTGCAAATAAAGTGTTATAAACTGGAAGAGCCGGATCCCGAATCTAACCCAAATTCAAGTTATTTTTCCCAACAAAAAATTCCTAGTTGACAACTCATGCTGATTCATCCAACCATTAGTAAGCGATCCTATCAACATGCTCTTCATCTGTCCTAAAAACCAGCTAAACTTGCAATCTAACTACTTGACCTGACGAAGCTTTGGTGCTAAAAGCGATACGTTTGTTTTCCAAACTCTTCTGAGACGAGGGCCGGTGAATTGTATCGCATACGGCAGAAAAAGGTCAGGTTCCGAGGAAGAAACCGTTCTCCCTGGTTCATTATAAACACAGCAAATATGCCGTTAACATGACTTACCACATGCTAAGTTTTCTTGTGCCAACAGAGGTTGACTTCTTGTGGCTCGATAAAATGTTTTATTTGGCTGCAATCAGCGTCTGGATACGTCGCTACGAGTGATTTAGGACAGGCCAGATTGGTAATATTTCACGATAACGTTGAGCTGAGAACTTGGTGACCGACATCTCCCTTCCTAAATTTGAACAAAAACCACTCCCCATATATACTACCCTTACAGCTGAGAAACAGAAGTCTGTTGACTGAGCAAACAACCAACGGCCCAATGGAGGGTAGGATCTACAGGATACTCCGACATGGGTGTTCAGCATGACATTTTCATTAGCTTGGTGACCTATTCTATCCCACTGTTCAGCATTTCCAACAGAGCGACTGTCAGGCTACACGGTCGCTTTTCCTCTCCACTAATCCACGTCTTACGGTCCAGGTTATCAGCAAATGACTTATCATTCCAGCAAAGCGGTTCGCAGCGTATTACTGTTTCGTGCAATCATGGATTGGAGTGGATTCGTTTCTCCGACCATCTCTTTGAAAATCTTTCGGGAGTAATGCGTATAAAGTACCGCTTGTGTCATTCCTTTTCACTCTGAAAGGACGTAGCAATAAAGGAAACAACAAAAACTGCCTATTTTTGTGACAATTTTCAAAGTTGAAGTGCCAAAATTTTCTAGTTTAGACCACAGTGTCTTGATGCTAAACGACTTCTCTGGACTATACGGCATGAACTTGGGCTCCGAAAATCCTCGTGGATACTTTAGAAATTCAAGCAAAAGTATGCAAAAAGCATAGGACAAACGACAAAAACCGCCAGACGGTGATAACCATTATACAGTCCTCTACACCGCATCGCTGGTATGCCGACCATAAACCCTGTGACCTTCACAACGTTAGACAGAGATCAAGTGGCAAAGTGACATCTGCTCGTGACCAGAGTTAATTCCGTTATCCGACCACTATGATTACACATTTTGGACACACTAGCTCCGCCCTTTCTAGGTGCTATTTTTACTGAGGGCTAAAACTTTAAATCGATCGCAACGAAGCAGTGTCGTACCGGTTACAACTCGTGTCCCTCTCTCCGCTTACCCCTCGTAAATCAGCAAATCCCGTTACGTAAATCATGCACTGGCATGTTGCACTAAACCAATAGTCATTTTATTCAACCGGCGTCTCGCTGTTTGGAGATTGGCAATTGTAACGCCAGTATCTGAGGACGGTCATCGGTAATTCAATTCCTTGTATGTTTATTGTTATCTAAGGATGTATTCCCCAGGTTGTATAAGAAAAAATGGTATGACTTATTTTGGTCCTTGAAGTAGACTTTCGGAGACTGTCAGACATTAGCGAATGCCCCTGACAACATTGCGGTTAATATCCTTTTGGCTGGCGGCTTTTTTCCACTTCCAGCTCCATTCGAAATTCCAATCCATTCACTCAGCACTGTGATTTTTTGGTTATACTACGTTTACCTATATAGCACAACACCTCGATGGTGGAGCTTCTATTGTCAACTATGACCCCTAGTAGGATGAAATTTACATGTAATTTTACATCTCTACATCCCCTCCGATTTTCACATTTCTCTTGTGTCATTCAAGCTCTGTTGCAAACTACGAGTGTACTAGAACCCACCGTTCGGTTGAACATAGCTTTTCTCCATTTTACTTAAAGTTATATTCACGACAGGATTATTACTGTTACTACTGTTACTACTACTATTGTTACTGTTACTACCCCCCTTACTACCCTTATTCAATGGTGTGTTTCTATGAACAAGTCAAAAACTCTTTTCCTAACATGAATTCTGTTACAAAAGACATCGAGTGCACAAGTTTTTAAGAGTCACGAAACCGCGTCAAACACACTGGAAACAAATTATCTGCTTGACGATTCCACATTCAGTGCAGTTTTTTACTTCAAACTGAAGACCAAGTCGTTCGGAAAAACCGGTTCACTCGGCAAGGCCTGAAAAACACTAAGAAGCCTCGCAAACTGACGGTTGTATTTGAGTTTGCACGGACTAGAGGAGATTGCGGTAGATTTGCCATCAATTCTCAGTGAATAATGCTTGTAATACAATGACGCTCCGTCTCGTTCATATGATTCGAAACAATCAACAAGTCGATTCATCATTCAACGGGTCATAGGTGGCCGGAAGCAAACTCATTTCACCTACGGGTTCGGTAAACACACCTAGTCGTCTATCATTGTTTTTCAATTCTTTTCAGAAAAACCCGGACCTCCAGAAAAGCCGGAAATTGTGGATCACGACCGAAACCGAATAGATATCAAATGGGAACCTCCAGAGGATGATGGGGGTGCTCCGGTTACAGGATATCATGTTGAAAGAAAGGAGCCTAAAGGCCAACGCTGGTTGCGATTGACCAAAGCACCACAGTCCGAGCGAGAATTTACTGACGACGGGGTGCGCGAAGGAAAGGAATATCAATATAGAGTCATCGCTGTAAATGCAGCTGGCCCCGGAGCCCCCAGTCCTCCAAGTGAAAATGTTGTGGCAAAACCAAGTCGAGGTAAGAAAACTAAGCGCTGTTTTGTGAGCTAGAACCCTATGATTTTCTTCTGATTTAAAGCTGGTATGCCACGAATCTCCACCGGATCACGCTAATCTTTCGTTATGGTAGCTGATTGTAGTTGAGTTATGAGCCTCAAAACTAAGTTTTTAAGTAATGGAGTCAGTGGCTTAAATTTTAATTGGCCTGACCTTGATTTAGGACATTCACTCGTCTCTGTCATTCTGATTTAACGGTTTGACTAGAATCAAGTGGTTATAGCCATATCTCGTTGAACCTGGCTCCATATTCCTGATTCTGTCTGTTTGTGTACCAACAGAGGCTCCCAAATTGTCCCTCAAAGAACTTCCACTGGGACTGAATCAGGAAATTCGGCTTCGAGCAGGAGAGCCGTTGCATATGCCAGTGCCAATCACCGGGGCTCCGAAACCCACGGTTACATGGACCAAAGATGATTCACCGTTACCCAGCAATGCACAGGTGGCTGATACAGAAGAGCGGACCTGTGTGGACATTCCACGAACTGTACGAGGTGATTCCGGTCTTTACAAACTGAAGTTGGCAAACGATTACGGACAGGATGAGGCTACTATTAAAGTCATTGTTATGGGTAAGTTGCTAAATGATACAGTTGGTTGTGCAAATTCAGTTGAAACAATGTAATTGTTGCCACTAGCTAGAGGCTTCCCATGTTAATCAGCTGCATTCCTGCGCAAAGGAAGACGGCAAACAAATGTGGCTGACCAATCGGCGTTTCATATTCACTTTCAGACAAGCCAACTCCACCGCAAAACGTTGACGCGATTGATATCTACGAAGACAGATGTAAAGTTGTTTGGAAGCCACCGAAGGATGATGGAGGCTGCCCAATCACAGGTGAGTACGGCTATTCGCAGATGTTTTCACAGCTATCCGACGAATAGTATGTGTTTCGATGCATTCCGAGTCGATGTCAAGGCACTTCTGAAAACTTCGCGATGTGTGCAGGATTTTGTAACGATTTTATTCAATGTCACTGTACGAAGCCACTTGTTGTACTCACTTTAAAAATCTCCTTTGTTTCCACAGACTACCAGGTAGAACGATGCGACGCCACCATTGGTACCTGGGAACGAGTAACCGGTTCGATATCGGACAACTCGATTCAGGTGCGTAATTTGGTCAAGGGTAAACAGTACAGGTTCCGCGTAGCTGCCATCAACCAAATGGGCATGAGCGACTATGCAGAGACCAAGACTCCCATTCTGGCAAAGAACCCTTATGGTATGTGAATTTTGGTGTGTTGAACACAAAGTTAAGTTCTAGTCCGTTCATTCAAATATACATGATTTTCCAAAAATCATATTGACCACACACTATATACTACTGAATGTGCTCCCGCTATTGTGATATTGCAACACAGTATCTAGGATGCAGAATGATGCATGCTCTGATAAAACTCATACGTCTTCCTCGGTTTAGATCCGCCTGGTGCACCAGAGAATCTAAAGATTGATGAATTTGACCGGCATTCCGTCACTTTGAACTGGAAACCACCCAAGGACGATGGTGGAAATCCAATCAAAGGTGAGTGGACCTGAGTAGCTTTGTACCTGACCTTCGAGGAGGAGATATAGTGATCTGACTTATTAAGTAATGTCAGTTGAAAAAGACAGCTAGTACTTGCACTAAAAAATCTTTGAGTCTTGAAGTCATCAGTCGAGAAGCTTTGCCGTTTGAAGTAATAAAAAGATCCGCTTCTTTTTTGTAACCGACTGAAAATGGTGATACGTTATGCCTACCTACTTCTTCTTTCCTGAAGGCTATCTGGTTGAACGTCGTATTCCTGGTGGAGAATGGCGTAAAGCCACTCCGAATGTTGTTCAGGGAACAACCGCAAAACTCACCAATGTTGATGAGGGTCAAACCTACGAATTTCGCGTCAGTGCGGTGAACGACGCCGGTCCCGGAGAACCTTCCAAAGCAACCGCTCCGCACACAGTCAAGGATCCCACATGTAAGTATTCGGTGGTTATTCGTTTGTCAGCCAATTTAAACCAAGAGGATAAGTATGTACATACTTCGCTCACTTGTCTGCGACACAGAGACCGTTCAGCTGTGACACCCTTTCGCTGTCTAGCTGTCTAGAAGTAAGGGGGCTGGGATATTGCTAGGTTGCTCAGGTCTAGATAGAAGTCGAGATGCAGAGGTAGGGTTCGAACCAAAGACCATCTGGTCAGTAAGCTCGCGCTCTAACCACTGAGTCATCCCGCCCCATGTCTGCGACACAGCTAAAAACAGTGGCCGGTCCAGACGCATAAGTGAGCTGGCAGTAATTGAATGAAAACACCGTAGTGTGCAGTGCCGTCCACAATCAAAGTTCACCAAAGCAGTTTCGACTGTAAAGAATTCATGAGGCAACACAAAGTATTAGTTGGAGATCAACTGCTCGTGAAAAAAGCAAGGAAAAACCTTATGACCAACCTAACTTCTTGGAATATAAAACATCTGCCTCAGATGGAACGAATTACTTGCAATGGAGTTTAAAAAAACCTGGATGCTTGGCAGCAACGCTTACGGTGGCACATCGTAGTGTTCTATAACATAAAGGCCTATTGATGCTGACGCCTCTTGTATGGAGTGGACAAATTTGCTGGGTGATTATCGTCCAATTTTATCGGTCCGAAGGCATGTAGACACCGACAGAGACGATGCAAGAAACGAACGTCCCTGTTTGAATTCAGCATTGAGAAACAGCATTGAGATCTAGGCAGTACTTATACCAAAACGCAACCTGTTTCTCTGCAACTGTGAAAACCTGGTTACCTATAGATGAAGTCCAATCAGCATTGACTATGATACAACCATCCATCACAATACTTTGGCAATTTAGTGCTTAGTTGTCCCCGTCCGATATGGCGATGACTGGTTTGTTCTGTTTTCGCATTTCCTGTTCTGATTGTTCCAACGGTCTTCAGTGAAAGCCGCCCATGGTGTTGTACTACTAGTATAACAGGTAAGTCCCGAAATGGATAGAACCGTCCTTGATCACTCTGATAAGAAAAATCATAGTAACTCATTAGAAACTTGTCGCACATTGAATAGGGTATGTTTTTCGAACTTTTTCGGCAGCGAACCGAACACAGAAGGGAACGCCGACCGGAGAGTGTTCATAGGTAGTACTCGCATGTAGACAAAATGGAAACGCATTGCATTTAATGAGATAGGTCATTAATTCTAGAATTCCAATGATCGAAACCGAACGCTTCAAATATTTCACCCACGGAAAAAGATGTTATTTTGAAGCTTGACTCTTGTTCTCATCGAACTAAGCAATTTACCATATATATATATATATATATATATATATATATATATATAAAGCGTCTAGTTCATTTTACCAAGACCTCCGGTGAAAAACAATCCATTGAAAAATGCAGCAATGTCACTGGCTCTAGCCATGGTTCCGTTCCGCTCCCTTCACTTTGCTGAAAGCAGGAGATGACCCGAATTCCGAATAAGGATAGCGGGTTACATGTTTTGCGCCGACCAGGAATTGTTAGCTCTAATATGTGTGTGTGATTACCCTGAATTCACCATGGCTTTTTTGTGATTTTTCTCAGATCCTCCTGGGGCCCCGGAAAACCTTAACGTTGACAGAGTCACGAAGAACGGAGCAAAATTGTCTTGGAATAAACCGCGACGGGATGGTGGTGCACCCATTACCGGATATGTAGTGGAGAAGAAGAACGAGAAGGATGAATGGGTTCCAGTCCTCAACACGGCGGACACCTGCGCATTTGTGCCAATGAAAGAAGGAGAGACCGGACAATTCCGTGTTCGGGCTGTCAACGAGGAGGGACCTGGTGAACCAACAAAGCCAACCGCTCTTCTGAGTGCACAAGATACCCCAGAAGCTCCAAGGATATGTACCCCGGAAGAGGGAGTAGGCGGTCCTGGTTCCGGTGTTGGTGGGCTGAAAGATGTTACGTTAAAGGTATATCTCACAAGATGTTGATACTTTTCCAGTCCATTCGACTAGGAATATCTGATGAAACTTCAACGCAACCTTCGGATATTATGTGTCATTAGTTTTTCTGGACAGTCTTCTCTTTGGTTAAACTAAGCGTAGCTGGATTTCTAGTGAGCAGCTTACCAAAGTTAACTCTTCTTAAATGATGGGACTATGTATGCCTTCGAACTTTAGGCCGGACAAGAACTCTGTCTAGCTGCCGCGTGGTTTGGCCATCCCAAGCCAACAGCTGTTTGGACAGCTGGAGGTAAAACCATCAAGCCGGACGGGTCTCGAACGAAAATTCTGGACAGACCACCTCCGCCACCTGCCAAGCCAGGACCGGGAGGAGTTTTGGAACAACCGGCAGGCGGTACAGCAGTCCTGGAGGTTCAAAAAGTACGGCGCGCAGACACTGGAGATTACGAGCTGACGCTGATGAATGATTTAGGACAAGTAAAAACATCATGCCACGTGGAAGTCCTTGGTAAGTTTAGTCGTCTGGTTACTACGGTTACTTTGCGCAGTGAGTCTTTCCACTTTAGTTATAGCATAGGAAAGGTGAACAAATTGAACTATAGCCAAATATAAAAATTCCAGTTCCAAGAGAAAAACGGCTGCCATGTTTGTCCATTGGACGTAGTGTTGTCTGTCTGGGCCGTCTAAACTTCCTGCTCATTCGAAGTAAGGATATGTAAGGCCATGCGCACTTAGTAACCAATGAAGATTGAATTAACGCTTCTCTGTCATGGATGCAATAACCGCAGTGCATGCTGTCAGTATTCATGAAAGAACATTGATACGGCACTGCCGTCAACAAGTGCTTTTTGCAGTTGTTCCAAGAATGTCTCATACGTGGCGGCTTCCCTGGTGACCCTCCGAATGCTATGCCCCTGTTTCCTGAGTCCCTTTACCTATACTTCGAAGAAAGCATTTACAGTGTAGAGTCCTGGTACCTTTGAAAGGAATAATATTTCAGAGAGGAACACTATATATGTATGACTTGATCTGAATGCGTAAAACCTAGAAACAGTTCTTATACCGCCGTGAATATTGTCACTCTCCCTCAATGTACCTCAGGTCTTGCTGTGACATCTGGAAAAATTCCTAACTTATCGTACTCTCCCCAGAATCAACGTAACTATCGATTATTCTGGATATAATCGATGGATCAGTGGCATTTGATCCCAGCTATTTGTCTTTTTTCATCACTGGACAGGAAAAACTGCTTGGCTGATAACCTTGTTATTTGCATTGTCAACGGGACACTTGTATATTTCGAGAGGATGCATATGTGCTGCTGTTGCTGAAGCAACTGGTTTTGTAGAATGGATGTGCCGCGCGCGCAAGCATGCACACACAATTTCCCCTCATCATCTCGATCACATTCCATAGGATAGCAACACAATTGGTACAAACATTGATCTGTTTTCGACGCACGGTGCACACCGCCCTGACGAGGGGACTGCAGAGTGCCTGTGAAAAAAGGGCCGGTTGATAGCATGTAAAAAGTGGAGTAGCGCGTAGCCCTGAGTGCGGCAGTGTTTGTAAGCCTAAATCGGGTTGTCATGTGGGGAGCTACATCACCTTATGCACACCAAAAATACAGTTTTATTTGGATTTGAAATCATTAACTGCGTTCAGTCGATCTGAATCAGTGGCAAGGGATGGTCTGAAGTCACCAATACGGTACTGACTGTCTATTTAAGGCTTATATCAATTAAATGGTTGATCGACTTTCATAAAGGAAACCACTCACAAGGTTACTGAAGACTCTTCAACAGCCCATGACCGGTTTCGAGCTTCTTGGGACTCATCAGGTAGGCACAGTCCCGAGTTTTCGTCTCTCTTGTTTATGATTGATATGCAGATCAGTGTATTTGTCGAAGGCAGTCCAATTTGGGTTCAACTAGAACATTAGGTTGACGGAAACTCAGGGGAACTGTGCCTACCTGATGAGTCTCAAGGACGAAACCGTCGTGGGCTGTCGAAGAGTTTTCAGCAACTTTATGGGTAGTTTTTTTAATGAAAATGCACTGTACCAACTGAAACATAAGGCGACCTTTTTGCAGCACATTCAGTTGAAGGATAGTATAAACGAGAGATTCAGTTGAGCCTCCCGCGAAAACCAAATTGGTATGCAAATAAGTGTATTTGTCGAACTGCTTTTTGTGTTCTGACCCGTGAAGGCAAACGGTTTATGCGCTGTCTAGTGGTTGACATTCAGAACCTTTGTGCTGCACTAGATGCACTAGATAAGTTACACGAGCAACAGTGATACATTTGCCGTTTCTGGTAGTATTTTTGTCTCTTACATGGATGACATCATTTCATCCACATATTGTCGTCTGGTGGCATCGTTCAACAAGGTAGCTCGCTGATATCACAAGTATCCCCGAGAATCTTTCACTACGAACTGTCCACCATCTGTAACTTTTCCTTTTCGACTTTAATAGATGTACCGGGACCTCCGGAAGGTCCACTTGAAGCCGAAGATGTGAATGCAGATGAAATGACCTTGAAATGGAAACCACCTTTGGACGACGGAGGCCAACCAGTCACAAACTACATTTTAGAGAAACGTCTCAAGGGTAGCGACAGGTTCGTGAAAATTTGTTGGTTGTTTCCGGTGCACTATTAAAATCCACAACTTAAGGTCAGAAGCTTGTTAACTTTCGTCAAGCCCCTTTCAGTGATATTGGCTCCTAACTTCCCAAAATTAGCTGCACTCGACTGTAATTAGTTCAGATACCACTTGTGCCCTGGACTTTATATCAAAATTTATATATCATATGACTAATAAAACTCGGTCTCTGCGGGTTTTTCTTCCTGGTCACAACCGTTTTCTTATCAGTCAATGTTTAACAGGAAATAAATGGAGGTTGCTCACTACTCAAAAGCCTATCTGGTCTATTGACGACATATTGGGAAATCTACTCAGCTGTCACAAGCATGTCCGTTCACGTAGGTGATTGTGTTAATTTTAGCCCTGTAAAAGTGCGTTTTGATGGTTGACTCTAAGTAAACTGATATACATCTTCATAAAATATCCGGAAATTAACAAGACGTGAGCTTCAAATTGTGTTCAAACGGATTAGTTGTGAATTCTGGCCTGACCAGCTGTTATCGGACAAACTGATGGCTGATGAGTAGTCGAACAGTTTTACCTGGATAGTGGTTGTTACTAACCAAGAGATGGACATAGAATTCATAGATTATTCAGTGAAAGTTCGAGTGCGCCTAATGTAGTGCATCACCAACGAAAGAAGGATAGGGCAGGACCTGCGTCTCACTGGTCAATCTATTAGACTGCGCACAATTTAATTTACGTCTGACTGCCCACTGGTTGTTGAACTTTTGTTAACTGAATCTAACAGGTCTTCAAGCATGGAACACGACAGCTAGCAGGGCGTTAGCCGCAGAGGCTTCTCATCACTGTTTATTTCTCATTTTGTAGGTCGAACTGTATTCTGCTCACAATAGGTCCGCAAATTCTGAACTGTATGAAACAACAGGGCCAAAATTAAACACCGATAAGCACATTTGAAAGGTGTTTTTTACTGTTCTGGAATTCACAACGCCATTTATATTGCGCTGGCAACAAACCCAGCTAGGTGTTACTGAACCAGATGCAGAGGATCACAGTGCTTTCCGTGTTTATCCTGGGACTCTGGCTTATCTACAATGTCCTAATACCTAATAATTGGACTTTTTCTCCCAAAACAATAACGTTAGATGAATCGCTAAGAATATGCACAGCCCCCACAAAAATGCGGAAGAAACAACTGATCCGCTCTGCCAATCTCCTACAATTGACCGAATTGTTGGTCTAATGAGGAAACCGGAAAAGGTACGCACACCTGTGCGGATGCTGCTGTGTCACTGATTGCGGCCGATCGTGTATACTGACAGCATGGAGAGGTTTTGGAAACCAGTGGTTAGCATCTGTTCCTAAAAGTTGTATTACTTTGATCTTTTGGCCTTCGTCCGATGCTGTTTACATGAGTCTAAGTTTAGGTTTCTGCCCTAACTACGACATTGCCATACTTTGTCCAAGCCAATGGAACCTTCGCTGAAAAACGTTCAACTCTGTAACAGTGATTCATTTCTCTGCGGGGAGTATAATTCCTAGCAATATTTGTTTTCGGACAACGCTAGTAAAATATTTTCACTGGTCCGTGGGCCCTACAAATTTTACTTATAAACAAGAATTCGGAGCTACAACATTTACACAGGTCAGTCGAAAAATAGCGCAAACGAAAGATTCAGCTGGAATTTAGTCGAATTTCTCGGAATTGCCAAATAAATTTGCATGTGAAGACAGTTTCTTCTAACTTGATTTTCACCCAGTACAGAGGGGTGATAGGAACCCGGGGAACTGTGTCTTCCTGATGAGCCTCAAGTAAGGTGAAAACCACAAGTGAGCCGAGGAAATGTCTTCGATAAATTTGTAAGTCGTGTTGTGCCAAGAAAAGTCTATACGTAATTCATTCCAACATGTCGACTAGTACTGGAAATCTTTGGAGTTATGCGTGGTCACACTTGTAATATGCTGCACAACGTCCATGCCTGTCCATGCCAGTACATCAGTTTTCTGTTCCTTCGTTCAAATGTACGTTCAGATTATGTCTAATCGGAATGAGAACACTCGATATTTACGTCATATAACAGACTAACTGTCAAAACGAGGGATTCAATTAAGTCTTCCTCTAACACCAAGGTGATTTGCAGTTGAGGCTATTTTTAACACAAAGAATTTCCATCCGAACGCTCAGAAGATGTAAGTCCTGAGGTGCAGACAATGACAGTCTATGGGAAAATAGTGTGACACGCCTCTCTGAAGGAATAACTTGGATTTTTCACCCCAAATTTTTGTGAAACCAACCAGTTCAGACCTCTGCAAAACCCTGCCTTTCTGTTACAGTTGGCAAAAAGTGAGCAACTTTCTCAACACAACAACAGCAACTGTTCGAAATCTGGAAGTGGGCAATGAATACGAATTCAGAGTCATGGCCGAAAACGCAATGGGTATGAGTGAGCCATTAGTGACTACCAAGCCAATAAAGGCCAAACATCCGTATGGTAAGTGACTACGGTCAAACTACTTTGGCTGATAGTAGAAACAAGTAATATGTACTGGAAGTTTATTTTGACCGATTTCGGTCTTCCAGTGTAACTAAGTCAATCCGATTCGACATATATTGTGTGTGTTGTCGCATGCTTTGATTGCCATTATCGGTGAGCAGCTGTTCCACACAATAGGGGCACGTACGTGTAAAGTTCACTTTCATACTCGGTTTTGATGCTGTTGAGTTCAACGTGCTTTTTATTGCACCCCTGTTGCATTACAGACCCACCATCGGGAATGTCAAAGCCAACTGTTGAAGACACAACAGATGATTCCGTATCACTTTCTTGGGAACCGCCACGTAAGGGTCCCACAACTGGCTATGTTGTTGAGAAACGACCAAAGGGATCTAGAGAATGGACTAAGTAAGTTCGTCAATCGCGAACCATCAATAAATCAAATTGCACAATGGGCCAATCACAACTAAGAATTTGATGTATTCCAACTACACGAGACTAGTAAATATTTACCACTGGAATTTACTCTACACGCGCTGCGGAAAATTGCCACCACCACTGTGATGCAATATTCCGTTCCAACATTTTGAGCACGTGATCTACAGGATATTCTCCCTTTTCAAAGTGTGTATTTCTATCCATCCCTCTGCTACTGATGTCGATAGAACATAAGCTTCGATGAGCGCTTTGTTCTTTGAACCACACCGATAAAATGGGCAAGACCTGGAAACATGTTACACAATCAGGTGTGAAAATGTCAAGCAACGGTCTCCATAGAAAATATTTAGCTCAACAGTTCCAGCCATTTCAGATTTTCCCATATAAAACCAAGTGCTTGTCAACTTGTTCAGTTCCAAAAACTCAAAAGTAGCTGCCGTTTTGCTATCCTGGTTGCGACCGGGCAAAACCCATTGTTGGCTCCTTCCGCAATTGACTTATATGCTGCCTACGAAGAATACCTCACTAACGGAAAGCTGACCTGGAAATACATTAAATCAACATATGAGCTGAGGTCATACAGTTGCTAGGATGGGAAGGAGCACGGTAATGTCAATAGCTACGTTGTGGTTCGCATCGCAGTGACTTGTCCTCTTGCTGCCGTACACACAAATACAGTTAAGCTGCACAATGAGAAGGCATCTAACAACCCGGCTTGGGACGGCCGATTGAGCAGGCATGGAACCCGTCTCATGGTTAGCTCCAAGAAATAATAAGTGACAGCGTCACCGTTTCACTGGAGCGACGGCGTAAAATACACAACCAGATAGCATCTCTAATTCCCATCCAAGTTCACGTATATACCACTGATTGTGCATGTTTGGTGAATACTACATATGTCGGTCATTTTTTGCTCGTTTTTACTTCGACCCATAGACTGTTCACTTCACGGTCATTCAAGGTCCGCTAGTTGTACTTTGGCCAAGGCACTGACACTTAACTGGACGCTTGTCTGTCCCTTTTGTTGTTAGAAAAAACTGACAGCTTCACTCGGGCAGTTGCTTTCATCTAACACACACATTTGACATCGGTTTCATTGAAGAAGAAGCTTGACAGAAGTGGACTGTACTTATTCGCGTTCTCTTCCACTCCGGGTTGCGTAAAAATAGAGACATACTTCGGTTAAAATCGAATCTAAATAAAAAGACGCTGTGTATCAGTCGTGCCGATTTTTTTCAACTTTGTCTATCTACCCCCCACCCTGCAGAGCCAATACGTCCAACGTGGTTGGTACAAGCTACACGGTGAAGGGACTACCGAAAGGCAAGGAATTCGAATTTCGGGTGGTGCCATACAATCTGGCCGGGTTGGGTGAACCCAGTGAACCAACGGATGCTACAAAGGTTCAATACCCGACAAGTAAGTCATGTTTTGTGAGCAACTGTTGCATCCAGACGTTACTTCAGGGAATATCTTGGTGGGGTACTACTAACAAATAGTACGTCGAGATGATGATGACCTCGTTTTGTCTTCTCAGATGTGAAGTTATAACCAATAAACGGAATAAAGTCCAACAAGGTGATGGCATTTGGTCGATCAGATCGACTCTTTTTGTGATTATTGAAAGTAGCAACGGTCACTCTGGTTATAAGTGCGGGTGTCATCATGTGACAGTTTTGATCTCAAGCTCGTTGTACGTGAACAATCGTATTGTCCTTCCTTGTTCACAAAGAGAAATGTTACTGTTACATTACGTTGCATTTTGAGATACGGATGAATACTGGGTTGGAGTGCCCTCTTCTAGGGAGATCACTTCCACCATCTGTCATGCTGTGCATGCTGTAGTCTGCTGTACCTAACACTATATACCTAACACAGCATTATGAACAACAAATAAGTGACTGAGAAAAACCTGATTCCTAAGTAAAATAGTTTTTATTTCTTTTTTTACCCGAAAAGCTTATAGTGGCACCACAAGATCACATCAATCTTGGTTTCAGCGAGAAGCTTCTATCCACATTGCCCATTGTCCCCACCGCTACTGTTGGCAGATAGTCCACACCGAAACGGAGAATGCAAGGAGACTAAAATCCTTTCACGGTGCTTACAGTGGATCTTTGCACTGTGGACTGTCTATGCAAACCCAGTCATCCAGCAGTGTGACTAAAATCTGTTCATTTTTCCTTGTGAACAGCAGCTTTCAAAGTTCCAAATGACGAAGAATAGACCCTGACAGTATCACTAGGTGTCTATCAAAACACTAACTGACCCCTTCTCATCGTTTGCAACACAGCTATGATTGATTGATTAGGCACTGAATAATTTCACTTGAATAAGGTTTTGTTAGTGCTGTGTGCAAACTGGCTTCTAATGAAAGATTACCAACTCCCCTTCTTTCCTCTGTCCTGTGTGGGTTATTGACCACCCAGCTTCGTTTCGCAATATTCAACCACAACAGGAAAACCCAATGAAGAGTGATATATATATATATATATATTTGTGGAGATTTTGTTCCTCACCTCCTCACCTATTGCACTCCATTCCATACACAAACAAAATTCTGCATTTGTGTCAGTCAAAAACACCTGTATCATCAGGCGCCAAAACACACGTTCGTAACATCTCGATCTGTTATCGCACATTGTGTTGTCCGTTTAACCTATCTTATAGGCGATTGTATAGCTGATTACATATGGGAAGTTTGCTGACTGGTTGCCAAAAGGATGGATACTTTTGTAAAAAGTGCGCAGCACAGAAATCTGTAATCGCTGGTGCTAAATGCTGGTCGACAAAACACGGAAAAATGCAGGTGCTTATCGTCCATGTTCTGTTCGCGTAAACGGTTTAGACGGCAACTGATACAAAGAAAAGTTGTGCGGTTGGAAAACTAACGACAAAAGTTAGCAGTACAGTTCAGACACAAACAAGCCAGAAGAGTATGGTAAACAACTTGCGAATTGGTTACTGGGTCCAAAACTTTATCTACCTGGTTCGAATCTCTATGTCAAATATTCCTCCATTAAAGTCGTACGTTGACTTCAGATGTGTGGAGTTCCCATCGTCTTTCTATCCTGCAAAACGAATTTCGTAACGGGTATAGTGCCTTTGGGTGTCCGACCGGCAAACTGCCAGAGGAAGAACCCGGATCAAAACGACCACGTGATGCGCATTTCAACAGGTCAGCTGATCCCGACACAGCATCTATCCTAAACAAAAAAGAAAACACCCAACAGCCTTTTGACATGGCCTATGTTAGCCAGCCAGAGAATGTGCGAATGAATGAACACATAAAAAGCAAACCACCTGTCGAAGAAGAACTAGTGGACTATGAAATTGCTACAATTATTGTTTTGACATTGATGTTGAAAGAATTCACCGGAACTCCACTGACAGTTTCATCTTGTTTGTAGCTCACCAGCTGGACATAGTTCTTGAATATTGGCCAAAGTTAAATACTAAGTAGTATTTTAGGCTGCTTTCGGTTGAAGGGAAAATCTAAGGGCGAAAATCGTTCTTATCTTGTTTGAATCTCAATATAGTTTCAGTAGGCGGAGGAGGTATTTGTCAGAAACTATACCTTGTTGTATTCAGGTGTTGAACTACGCAAGTCACCAGTCGACGCTATCACCCTATCAGGTATCATGGCATGAATCACGTGGGCATTCAAGAGAATGGGTTTTACCTAGAGTAGTCTCGGATTGAGGAACACTCGTTCATCAAAAGGTCTATTCTTCCATGAATAAGTCGAGTGATTTACCCTGAATATCGATAAAAGACTAGATAATTAGTGTTTTTAGACTAACGGCCAACAAAGATACGAATTAATACTGGGCGAAAAAATTTGTAACTAGGACATGTCACAAAACTGATCTCAACCTTGAACACGCAATAAACTAGGTATTTAATGGAAACCATATTTGATAGATGTCCTCCTGAATCTAGATCAATGTTAGTTCACAGCTGGTGAGGAGTGCCGTATTTGATTTCTTTTGTTCATTTCAAGCACCACCGAAAATTGGCCGTGACGCTCCGAGAGAAATTAACGCTCGCGTCGACGAGCCATTCAGTATTCGGATCCCGTATACCGGAAGCCCACCAGAGAAGGTTCACCTGACCAAGGTATGTTTTGTAGAAATTTAGTGTTTACGGTTGTTTTCTTCGTACTTCATACATATGGTTAATCACTTAACGACAGCCACTCGTATGCACAAATCGGGATAACCCTTCTCCTTCAGAGAGATCGCTTTCACACTCTTCATGTCGGTAGAGTGTGATCTGCAGTTCAGTAGGATACGTAGCTTTCACACCGTCACAGAGGCTATTGTGGACAGAAGTGATCCTCCCTAACACAGGAACAGCCTCTTTGAAATGTCGCTTCCAACGCACCTGTTTTCAACACCCCATGAAGCGAACAATGGGCTTGGTGATACTGGCTGTTGCCTCATCTTAGGCTAAAGCGTGCATGTATAGAAAGCTGACTCGATTGATGTGCGATCTCGCGCCTCATGAGTAACTGAACGATGATCTTTGAATAGATGCTGCGTTTCGCATGTAAGCCCTTGTCTAACTGCAAAATGTCAGAACAATCTGCCGCTTAACTGTTCACATGCGTTCATTTTGGATAACACTTACAACACTTGCACAACTTATCGGCCGGCCCAGACGATTAACTGGAGCTATGCAAATGCGCTTTTAGCAGCGAGATCAAGCCCGTCTTATAATGTCTGAGCATCACTTGAGAGACAAAATCAAGGTTTTATTGCCCAGTCCTCACCTATCAGATAACTGTAAAAGTCATTTTGTTGTTTTACGCATCATAACCTGTGTTTGAAGGTCAAAGTTGCGAAAACAGCTGCCAACTAACATAACAGACGTTGGCATTCGACGCCTAGCCTCGCCGCGCGCTGCCAACATCCAGTTTCACGAAACCTCACACACCCATAATAATCTGCGACTATTTACCCGCTCATCCGAACATGAACTCGGTTTTGTTTCCTATACCAACCAACCCTTATAGGCTGGTATTCCGGTACCACTGGAAGGAGGCCGATTCAAAGTTGAAGTGACTCCAGACGAAGTTATCATAACCGACATGAAAGCACAAAAGGACGATTCCGGTCCTTACCAAGTGGAGTTGGAAAACGAAAAGGGCCGAGACAGTGTTCCGGTAACGGTCAAGGTATTTGGCCCACCGGAGGCACCCAAAGGTCCTTTGGATATCAGTAATATCAAGGCCGAATCATGCACTCTTTCATGGAATCCACCAACAGTGAGTTTGTGCCAACATGACAGACGGTTTATAATAATGTCGCAGTGAACTATTCGCTGATTGACCGGATCTTTTTCGCCGTATTAAATGGGGTGTCAATGGATGAGTATTCCGGTGAATCCGTAAGGCTAAACAACTGGAGCCATTGGACTCAAGCGCTAGTTAGTCAAAACTCCCCTTTCAGTTCTTCTATTCCCATAACATACCCCATCCAACCAGGCCTTAATGGCCCGTGCTTCATCATCCGTTGTCCCTACAATGGTTCCTGCATCGACATATTAATCTTTCCTTCTCACAGGCAATGCTGATAAACCCGAGCAGATGCAGTGCAGGTTGAAAAACTTCGCGGGCCCAAGTAAACCTGTTTCCCTCTCTCTCATTAGTGTTTCAGAGAACCGATGTTTCATAGAACATTCCGTAAACTTACGAAGTGATGCACGAATAGAGGCTAATCTATTGCGTTTGAGAAGTGAGATAATTGAGAAATTCTCATATAGAAAGAACTGTTGAGGGAATCCACAAGGTTCTGCTATATTCTCCATTTCAGTCATAGAAAGTACGCTCACTAGCATACCCCTAGCTTGATGGCTTTATTGATGGGTTAGAATAGTGCCCATCAAAGGCAAGCATCGAAGTGGATAGGAGGATTTCGTACTGAAAAGGGCAATGAGAATGTGCTATCAAAATTATGCATCAGTAAACACCAAGTTCTATCAACAACTTCTATCCTGTGTAACACTCACGATTCCGACCTGTCTCAAAAATGCACCGCTTTCCTCAAGCTGATGTTGACTTTTCAATGAAATGTCGATCATTACTGTACTCTGTGTCTGCTTAATGGTCCGACCGATTCCTTGACCACCACAAATACGGAGAGAATTTTGTCGTACGCAGATTTTGAATGTCGGGTGATTTTATGGCGTCCAATTCTTTCACTGTCAGAAGTAGCCCACTCGGAGAATATATCAGAAGTTAAAAGCCAAAAAGTCCAGGGATTTCCGATTTGTGGAGGCCCTGGGAGCGATGTAAACGTCGAAAAGATTCGGATGAGCATATCCAAAAATGGTCGTTTTAGTAAAATAGAATCAGATGGGAGTCGTTTGATACCAACAAAAGATGGGTTGGAAACAATTTTGTACTGAATTGACTGTTCATTTATCTGATTCCATACTCTGTTCGGATACTCACCTTATTCCTGTTATAGCGAGTCTATATAAGTCAGCTAGTTTACAACATTGTTCTTTGACGTTCTCTCTCCAGGCACTAAAACTCTGCACTATCTTTTTACGCTTTACATTGTAGGTTGCCAAAATTAGTTAAACTCTGATAGAGTTCAGCTAACATGATCAATAAAAGCGATCAAAAGGTCTACATGCAAACCGCAGTATGGCTTTCAGCCTCTACCTGCAGCGGTTTGGCGTTGCTAACCCGTGGTCCCCGCCGATAATTTACATGAGTTGATAGTATTTGAATACAAATGATACCATAACTTCCTACAACCGGTCGAAAGATACAGGAGTAACATTGGGGATGACATGGAAAACATAGTTGGTCCGCACTGCGTTGGAGTGGCCCATCGTACTCAGCGGTAAACGATCGCTAAAAGCAGTTCCCTTAGCACGCGGAACCATGCTTGAAAACCTGAGTTTTAATTACTTTGAATTCTCCGGCGTCAGGAGTTCAGAACTTTGTCCGTTTAAATTAATTTTCCAACGGCACTGCTTAAGTGAACCATATGCTCAAACATTCTCAAACGAACGCAAATGCATGTTTTATTTGTCATGACTCAACAGGATACTGGTGGCGCACCCATCACCAACTATGTCGTGGAGAAACAAGACACAAAGACCGGTGAGTGGAGTACCGTGAGCGCATTTGTTCGCAGTCCGGTTTACGATGTCACTGGTTTGGATGAGGGTCACATGTACCGATTCAGAGTTCGTGCAGCAAACGAGTATGGTGTGAGTGAACCACTGGATGGAGAAAAGTCTATCGTTGCAGAGAATCCCTTCAGTAAGTTTACTTTGGCATGCACACGTCCATTAACTGAATCCTGGCTTTGTAAAGGTTTAGCGATTGGAACTGGGCGGTTTTGGTTAATTTTGAATCGAGTTTGTGTTCTCTATTAACTGGTTAATTCCCGCAGCACTCATTTGTAGTATCAGAGCACTTCAGCGCTCTCACTCGTTTCCCCTCTCCAACAAAAGCCTTCCTCCTGAAAGAACCATTTTGCCCCGCTCCCGCCGACTTTGTCAATTCACCAGAGTATAAAATGTCGAACATCCGAAGAAGAACCAAAGTATCTAGAAAATTTCGGTCCTTCTCCTCCTGGAACGCTGCCTGGCCGGGTTTCGGCGAGCCGTGATTTTCGAGCGCCAAAGTGATTTCCTCCGATGTTCACTCTTGGCATTGAATAATGAGCTTAACCTGTCTGGGTGGTCTCAAGGCTCCTATGTAATGCTGTCAATCTTGGCATGTACTTTAAGTCGTGGACTCTCATGTGGTCGGTTAGGTATGATGGTCAAAGCTGCAGACAGCTCAAAGTAATAGCTCACTTTTGTGGCTGTTAATTCAGCTTTATTAGCATAGATCCTTAGATGATAAATGCAGTAGAAGTGGAGACTGCTCCTACCAAAGACAAAATGAAGACCGTTCAGTTCAATCAAAAACAGTTCATGGGTCACTGACCTACTATTTTTAAACAGTGTGATATATAATTGAAATTTTCACGGTATTGTCATAAACAAGCGGACTAAGATCTGCGTATGTGTGCACATGACATGTTAGTTTTTGGCTCGCATCTGCTGCCTTGGTACCGTACGCAAATTAGTTCGAATGGCTTGTTGCATTGTCTTATTTTCAATAGCAGCACTTGTGTATACAGTTTGACTAATACAGAAGAATGCTCTGTCCCACAGCTGTTCCCGGAGCTCCTGGTAACCTATCAGCGACCGACGTTGAGGCCACTGAAGTCACACTGGAATGGACCAAGCCACGTTCTGATGGTGGAAGACGAATCGCAGGCTATGTGGTCGAATACAAACCAGCAAGTTCGGATGAATGGCGACAGGCACCGGGTGGCTTGGTGAAAGGTCTGAAAACCACAGGTAAATATCTCTCTCAGTCTACGATGCTCTGCTTGAATCCCGTATTTTGCAGTTTTTCATCGAAGTCATTAAATATGGTTATCGTTTTTTTTTAGTTGATGGTCTTCGAAAGGGCGAGAAGTATCAGTTCCGTGTGGCAGCAAAGAACGAGGCCGGTGTTGGTGAATTCTGTTACACTTCGAGGCCGATAGAGTGCAAACCCAAGTTCAGTAAGTGACATTCGGACAGACTGAATACGTAACAGTGAATATTTCGGGTAATATGGGGTATCCGTATGTCCGTAAAATCAGGGACAGAACCGGAAGGGTGCTTCAACCTAATACGAGTGTTTCCAAGATGGTTTCTTTGAAACTGGTGTACAGTTGAACATAACTGACCCTAAACCTATGAAAAATCCTCCCAATTGGCACGTATCAGTCGCACACATTCAGCTGGTCTTGTGAACCGACCACCTTCAGGGTGGATCAATCCTGTGACCGTTTTGGTTAGTCCCCCCCCTACACACACACACTTTTGTAGGAGATTCCAGCCACACATTGTTATCAGAAACTGGTTTCGTGAACAGTTCCACATAATCATGCTAAGATGTTAGTAGCCATGACGGCTAGCAATGACAACCTTCAGTACCCTCAGGGCCGCGACGGAAGTAATAGTTTAATTCAGTCAGGATAACAGCAACTATCATCGGACTAGATTCAGGAGCATGAGACTTGGTGAACGTCTGTCTGTTCATTTTCTAAGGACAATATAAGAGGCCAGATTGCACTGACTCGAATAACCGGACGTATAACGCGAATTCGATGAAATGTGAATTGTCATGGTGTGTCACCCCCTGATGATTTCTAGAGCGTAGAGAGAATAAGTTGAGAATAAGAGAATAAACGTATACAAGAACTCGAGCTTTATTTTTCCATTGCCTATCCAGCTACCGCTGACAGTCCGGGAACTCCATTGGTGGAAGATGTTGGGAAAAATCACGTGGATCTATCCTGGACCAAGCCGGCCAAAGACGGTGGAGCCCGCATCACGGGATATCTGGTAGAGAAACGCAAAAAGTTTGGTGCCGATTGGGAGCCGGCCACCGCCGATGGGCAGCCAGTAAGTGGTACGCAAGCTCATCTGGACAATTTGGAGGAGAACGCGGAATATGAGTTCCGAGTGCGCGCCGTTAACGCTGCTGGGCCTGGCGAGCCTAGCCAACCCACGGAACTGGTCAAAGTGCGACCCAAAAGAGGTGTGTCCAACCTGCCTTGTCTTCGCAGCACATCATGTGTGTTATTGCTAGCCGAATCACTGAAGGCCTAGTACCTGATCCCCATTTTAATTATCAGCGATTCATTCAAACGTGGCCATTAGCAACTTCTGTGCCTGTTCAATTCCGCATAATAAATAGCATTTGTGTCAGTTGACTAGTTTCCACCGATTCGAGAAAGGGCTGTTATTACTCCATATGAATGCACCCTATAAAAAAGGAAAAAGGGAATCCAGACTGACCATTTATGTATGTGTGGATGTTGTTCAGAATAAGCATCGGCGCCTAGACGTGAGGACAGGAGTATAGGTAGTGTTCGGACTCATTGTCATCCCAGTTTCATAACTACTAAACATAGAAGGCTCGAGGTTGCAGGTGGCTTCTTATTGCTTTTGTCTATATCTGCCTAAGATAATCTTTCCGATTCAAGCTCGCCGCTAAGTAGAACAGAACCGGCCAGCTCTATGTTGTTCCGAAAATCCGTGTAAGCTTTGACGCATCCTGACATTATCTCAGTCACTGTATCTCCTTCGAGTTTTATGACAACCACATACAAGAAGAGTGCTGCTTTAAAATGGCTTTATTGAGATATATTCAGATATTTCGAAAGCGGTACCAAACTACTTAGCACTAATTTTAGTGGCTTCCAATCTGTGATTAGATGGTTTATTTCCGGAGATCATGTCGTCGATTCAGTGCGAAATACATGTGTCTTGTCTCTTTTCCAGATAAACCCAAACCACCTGAGGATCTGGAAGTCACGGACTTGTTTGCGGACAATTGCAAGCTGGTTTGGAAACCACCCGAGTTTGATGGAGGTTGTCCAATTACAGGTGCGTTCTCTCTTCTGCTACGGGCGCTGCAAGCAAACACAGTCACTCCTGTCATGAAAAACTCAAATGAAAAGAGATCGCTTGCTGGAGAGGCGGTCCAGCTGAGAAGTGTCCATCCTCCAGATTAGACTAAATGCTCTCTTTCCATGTTTTTGGTCTTTATTGGAATGATTACCATATACAGGTGTAGGAAATACAACAGTTGTAAGGAAGGCGTCTTACTGTATGCTAAACCATTCATGGAAAAAATTATGTAGGCCATTCGCCACTAGTATGCACGTCAGTGTGCCTTGCACTTCCCTAGGGGATTAAACATGCCTGGTACATTTCTGCTTGACTAATTCAATTAAGGTATTCTGTGACACTCCGACATACGACAACCTGTATTTTCACATGACAATCTTGAAATACACTGTATAGTGGATGTCAGGGACTTCAGCCAATCCTTCCAACCCAGGTTATTGTACGCTTTCGTGTTGTGCTGCCTATTTGCACCGTACCAGGTGAGGTCAGACGAATTTGGCGTGAAGCGTAAACTATCTACCTGCCTTGATAAACATGATAACCATATTCATTAATGCCTTTAACGACTATGTGAGCTAAGTTCGGCTGTATAGATTCATTCTATTTTGGTTACTGAATTGATTCTATGAAGTTTGAGTCCCCTTATAGAGGGCCTATCACACTGGACGTTACCTTACCAAGCTCGTTCGCTTTCAGACTGTTTTTGGTGAGACTGTTGCTATGAAATGTATATTCAGGGATTGCCAGATGAGCTGGGCAGTAGTTTGAACTTTTGTATGGAGTTTTTGTGCCGAAATTTATTCGGCGACTTACCTAGGAATAGTAATCCTTCTTAAGAAGGGTATATCTGTGGCCGTGTCACCCTTTAGAAAGTTCACATCGACGTCCTCCATCAGACGGTGTTTATCTTAGAAGCCCCTGCAAAGAGTGAACCTAAGTGCATCCAAGTAACCCCTTTACCGATAGTGATCTAGTTATTAAGTGGCTAATGTTCACGTTGTAACCTGCTGCGCCTGAACACTTCTGGTAACCACCCTATTTGTTTTACTGTTAACCGACTGACAGAGGCCTATGATCACTTTTTTCATAAGTCCCATAAGTTTCTGTGATCATAATAGAAATAACGGGTCTTGGTCCTATTACATCCGATTTTTGCATGGTAACGTCGTTTGGTAATGTCGTTTGCCAGCTACAAAACTGATGCAATAAAAGCCAATGGCGATCAGTGGTCCTCTCATTTTCTCATTAAATTAGGGATGCAACACCACCCCCGTATCTTACGCGTGCTTCATCGACCATTTGAGGTTATATTGTCCATATCCTACTGCTACCTTGGTTTCGCGCTAAATCTTCATAATCCTGAGGTTCTGCATGCATGACTTAATTGTCTAGTCAAAGTTCAATTCATTTAGAGTTTACAAGCAACAGGTGGTGCTTGTTCTCCACATTTGTTTCCCCTTAACTGTCACTCTCATCCATTGCGTAAATTCCCTTTTTTTCTGTTTGATGCCAAAGATTATGTGGTGGAGAAATGCGATGCGCTCACCGGAGCCTGGGAACGCGTTCCCACAAGTGTAGTCGGAACCAGTTGTCCTGTACGTGGCCTGGTCGAGGGGAAACGGTATCGGTTCCGTGTCTCCGCTGTCAACATGATGGGTGCCAGTGAACCATGTGAAACGAGTAGTGCGATCACGGCAAAGAATCCGTTTGGTACGTTTAGACGAACTCTAACGCGCACACTACCCAAACAGTCCCTGTTTCCTTGGCGTTTTTTGTAACTTTTGTGTTGGAAGGCTAAGGTCTAATAATGTGTTGACGGAAGCACTAAGAAGACTCGGAGTGTAGGATGTTGATGTCGCGAATTTCGTCTCGTTCTTCATAACATCAAAGAAAAACAGTTGGACGGATTATGCGGATCACTCACATTTGAACGATAATTCCGTGAAAAATGCTGGTTTCAGGGGGTTGTGTGCATACGGTTCTACTTGTAAATTTCGTGAATTACGCAGTTACGAATCATCTCAAGTGAAGAACACATAATGGTTGCCCTTTGTAGTTCATTTTTGGTGGAAGTCATCAAGACCTGAATGCGGGTGAAAGGACTGTAAATTGCTGGAAATTAAACTAAAAATAAGGTTTTGTAAAGCCTATTAACTTCTCTGGAAAGGCTTTCTGAAGCAACTGACCAAAACTGTCCCCTCCTGCAAGGTAGTACTTCCTGGGAGTGCATTTAACATTGAAATATGTTCCATTGGACCAGCTTGAATTTGTCGCCACTGGGGTGGTCTCTGAGAGAGACAAGGAGGGAGGAAAAATCCCACTGCCCTAGTAAGCGTGTTTTTTAAAAAGAAATACCAATCTAACTATGATAAGCATTATACCTACAGTCGTATTATAGACAAATCTCAAACAGCACAATCAATGTAGACATATTCATGCCGTTTCATTCATCAGTTTGTGTCAACCTAATATTAGTTCGGAAGCAACAGTGGCATATTCTGTCACCAACAGGCTGATGAACTGCTTGTTCATCAAGACGCGGTTGTTTCCGTAGAGTTGCCAGTTGCAAGCCGTTTCGGACACGTTTTCCACTCTAGATTATGTTCGTTTCTGAAGATTTACCCAGTGTAGATGTAGCTCCATGCCATGTGTTGTGTATGTGATCATCCACATGGGAAAAAAGATGACTAACCATAAATCAACTGACTTTAAAAACTAGATTGCCTGTGGTCAGCAGCTAACTTAAACGCAGCCCTTACCTAGTGTCTCTCAGGGACCAAGACACTGAACCTAAAGTATCATACCAGTATAGTAATATTTGATAGTAATGTGAAGGCTTTCAATTTAGATTTCCTCCTGTGAGTGAAGTCAATCTGTGCCCGAAAGTTAAGAACAACTGTATGGCTGTTTCATCCTCACTAGAAGTCATCAGTAGTATGCATCCTCCGAACATTCAGGAAGATTCGAACCCTCAACCTCCGGGCTACTAGCTCTTTTCTTGACAAAACTACTTATAAGACCGATTAAAACTTATCAGTCCGTCTTATAGGTCTCCCCCTTCCCAGGACTCATCAGCTATTCCGTCACCAATAAGTTAAGTTGCAGATAAGCACAGAACTCGGCTTACACACAATTTGGCGTTCAACACTAGAACTTCCATAACTAAAACTTCTCTGGGACTACTTCGGTTCCCTTTGTCTCCTGAGGTTGGGTGCTTGTGTTTTCATGAATTTGCACAAATCGGGTCTACCCACAAAGCCCCGAAACTTGCAAGGCCAGCCCTGTCCTGCCTTAGGCTTTCAGAGGCGAGCGTATCGATCGAATGATGGGGTGGTTAGCTTGTCTGCCGCTGTCGCTCACCTTGGTGAGTCATCGATAATGGGCTTGTAACACAAGGTGAGACGATTGTCTAATCTACCGGCATTCACACATGCTCCCAGCCCACTGTGATGTGATTTGGGTGACTGCGCGACTGCGGATGCTCACCGTCCTAGTGTACTTATTCCGGTGAATCCATACCGGGGAAGCAGTGAATTCTAGATTCGCTCCAATCGGAGCTCATCGGCAGTGCATACTCTTGGTCTTGCCGGGATTTGAGCTTCCAGTATCTGACGTCAACCCAGTTACTGTCTTGAATGTGTCAGTCGCTTGACCCGCCTGTCAGAACTCCCAAGTCAGATAGCCCACGGGCGCTTGAAACCTGATCTGGCGGCTTAGCGACCCCACAGGATCCAATACGTGTGTGTGCGCGTACCATCAGCAGGTGAGGTAGTCCAAAGTGCAGTATGATTGTCGGTGAATTTGCTTGAGTGACGGAAATCCGAGACTAACTGCCCCGAATACCTGCGAAGAACGGTTCCGAATTCGTCCTGGTTTTATAAAAACACGTCACTCGAGTACGTACGCCGTTGGACGCACTGAAACCGCTCATCGGCCGCAATACTTTACGGAGTTGAAAGATTCGTTTGGATAGCATATGCAGAGGAATACTGGCGCTATCAGTTGACATACTTGTCGTTTTCTTCCTCTCACAATTCCGGATGATACGCTCAAAAAACCTCAAGTGTGGTCTGGGTTCGAACCCGGTTTTGTTCAGTAGTTTGAATGATTGGATAGAAATATGTACGAAGTCCGTTTGAACCCTTTATGATCTTTCAGTATCATTTTCGTTTCTCCGGATATCTTGCTGCTTTCAGGAGTTCCATTGTTAGTTAGGAGATAAGATTACTGGAAATTTCGAGAGTCAACCTACTTGAGAAGCCTCGTGTCGTTTAGACTGTGGGAGAGGCATCATGTGTAACGGATTTCGGGCAGTGATAACATTGCGGTCCATAGAATCACATGATCAATTCTTCTGGTTATTTTTCAGGAACACTAAAACGACGAACAGTGATGACCAAATGACAAAGGATTAGTGAGCGACCGGATAATTAAGACCGTCCGACAACAGACAAACTGCACAATCAAGGACTGTGTGGACCGAAAGAAAGATAAGAGCATTGAAACAGCCTCAAACTAAACCTTAAGTTTATTCAGAATTATGAACTGCAGGATGTGCGCTCGGTTTTGCAATTATGGCCTAAGGGACTATGGCCATGCGCGCTAAATGGACGTCGCAGAGAGCATTAAGTGATTAAAAACAACGAATTTCTTATTCGTTCAACATGCGTCTTCACAATGTCTGTTCGAAAGTTTGAACGAATACAGAAGCAATCAGGTGAAAACTGTAACCTTCAGCTGGTAAAGTAGCCATGCTTGTCAATTGTCTCCCACGAAAGATCGCAACTTGTAAACTTAAGGACGAATAGGTTTAATAATGTCCTGGGGTTTATTATTATTTGTCCGACAACCATGCTGGTCGACCTGCAACTGACGAAAGTCACTAGCGTCTACGGGCCGGTGTATCGACCGGGTGTCAGCCATCCTACTTAACGCGTTTAGGGCGTTGTTTGACCTACCACAGTTGGGAGTGCAGCCGGTCTGTGTGACTACCCCACTCCATGTTGTCCTAGCGGTCAAAGGCAGTTATCGGTTAGGAGTAGACGATTTAATTGCTTGACTGAGCTCTTATTGTTTTGGGCCCGTTTTAACGCTCTATGATAATGCGATCGAAACTGTTACGACCAGATTACTGGGATTTGAAGCTAACACATGATTAATTGGTCTCCTACGTCACCACGTTTCAACCTTCCTACTCTCAGCGTCATCGTCATGCTTTTCGTTGTGCAAGGCGCTAACTCACGATGAACGTCACCTCTTCCAATTGGGCTTTCTCGTTATTATATCCGTTTATCACAGTACAGCACAAAATATATTATTGCATTGTAACGTATACCCAAAGAAGTGATAGATAAAATTACCTATACGTCATTCTATCTCAAGTGGGTCTAGGATTTTCATAGACGATTGAGAGTACCATCTATCCTATGCTCCATACACCAGATTTCGTATCGTGGTTAATCGGACATTTGCAGAAAGTAATTCTGTGATTCAACTGAACTGTGCGAACCGTGTGGACAGCATTTCTGAATAGTTCTGCATTCTAACCGATCCTTAGAAGTGTTAGGTAGTCTGTTAAAACAAGTCAAGGTTTGAGGCACTTCCTACAGTGAAGCATTATATGAGTTCCGCTGGTCGGTAGATCTGTAAGAAGCAAGCGTATATCTAGTAGGCTGCTTACTGAAAATTTTACTCATCATTTAGTGGTTTGAATGGCTCTTTAGATACTGTATGTATTCTTTATGTTCGTTCGTATTTGTTGCAACGAAGTAGTGATTTTTACTAGGTGTCAATATGCATGGTTTTCGTACAATGTAGTGCAGGAAGTCACGTAATTTCGTTGAAAATTCTCATATGCCAATTGGGGAATGAAAAAATTTCCAACCGTTGTAGAATTCTACAATGTCTTGGGACAGATGGAAAGGTTTTAAAAATAATGGCCTGGAAACCATGCTTGACTAACGGTCAGCGGAAACCCACCGAGGAGCTGACCAGAGTCTTATCCCAATCCTTTATAAAATACGGCGGAATAAGTTGGATTATCCGCAGTGATTGACTTGTGTCCGAAGTGATGTTTTCTAACACACGAATCGTCTGATAATGCGCTTGGAACGTTCACCTGGTGAACACCAATCGGAGCGACTTTTTCAGGTTTGTACACATCTGCTCTCTAATTGTCAAGTCAAATTAATGCCACCGAACTATCGACTGGCTACCCAGTGTTTTTTTAATCCAACCTCTTCAGCCATGAAAACTGACAGTTGCAGACAGTTCACAGAAGCATATCCTTATATATGATGAACTAGACTGTGGCGCACCTTAAGGAACGTTAGGCCGGTGTTTTTCCCTTGAGTCACATGAGCTGTAGCCTACCGGGTGTCTGGCAAAGATCATTCTGATAATTTCAGTCACTCATTGTCGATTATTGTATGCCTACTACATCACTAACTGATAACGAACTAGAGATGGATTTGCATATCTTTCTTTCGTGCTGTCGGATTGATTTGTTTTTGTCGTTCCTGTTTCCCACCAGATGCTCCGGATGCCCCTGAAAATGTCAAAATCGATGAATTTGACAAACATGGCGTCAAGCTGTCATGGAAGCCACCAGAGAATGATGGCGGTAATCCCATACAAGGTGTGTTCTTGTGTGTGTGTGTCCGCCTAATGATTACCTTATAATTGTGTCAATACTTCTCTATTATTTATGGGCGCGGTGGTTGGAGTCTTTTGACGACCTAATAATCGGTCCTGCTGAGTCGACCGGATTCCCGCGATGATAGCAGCCGACCATGTTGGAATGTCACCACATGTTCCAACAAGTATGGTTAGATGCATACGTACGTGTGAACCGATCGATTCATCCATGAATGATTGACCGACCCAGCTAACGGATGGGCGCGAGGGCATCGGCGCACACAAAATGGAACATCAGCTTGCTCACCTATGTGACCAACGCGTGTTTTTAGGATTGCTGAGGTCAAGAGAGAGTCTTTCTACGTTAGTCTTGGTGTAACGATGTGTTTTCCCATCCAGTATGGTTGGAGGACTTTGTTGAAATTTACTCCCCACTATCAACACCAGTGGCACACACACCAGGGTAAAACCACAGTTTGTAACTTGTACCGAGAGACAGGTAGGTGCCAGTCGGCTGATTCATCTACCACAAAACACCTGCCAAAACAAACTTGTTCACTGCCTCCTCGTACGTATGCTAACTTGAGTTTCACCTGATAAAAGTTTTGTTCGTCAACCACAAAGTACTCGCCTAATTCCAGGCCTAAGGCTTAGTTTTACACATCACTCCACTCATTGCTAGAGGTAAACGATAGCATGGAGTGATGAACCGAGGTTAGTCTTGTGCATTCAGAAAAACCTGGGTGCGGTTCTGAGATTCTAATAATTTCATCTACGAATAATCAGTTCATTCGACTGACAGGTTAACCGAAAAGATCGATGCTCTTCCTCTTTTCCACAAAAAGTTGGGGATCTGAAGGACCGCTGAGTGTCGGACGATTGGTAAATCTGAACTCTGACAGTTCAACATCAAGCGGTAGATACTGGTAAACTAGCCACCCATAGAGAAGTGTGCTGAAACAAGCCAACCACCCGACTACTAGTCTTCATTCAGAATACGGTTTGTATTACTTGTCATGCCGTCTTCAGTGGAAAATGTTGGGCGCATGACAGGGCAGTGTGCTAAGAGAATAGATGAGCATCTCTGTTAACGCCATATCATTGGACCCAGCGGTTCTGACAGAACCTCGACCGCGTCACACCTAACTGACACCGGCCTCGAGATCGATCCGAACGGGTTGTTTCACGTTATGCACCGAGTATCTAATAGACTGCCAATATCGATCCGACGGCGTTGCTTGACTACGGAGAAGCAATCGCAATCCGGTAATATGCTTTCCAAAGCGATTCGTATGACCTCTGAGTCTGCTTTGGTCATGCAACACGAGTCAACTGATCCAGCCGCTCAACGGCTTTGTAGACCACCTCACACCATCCAGTTAGATGCTACTTGGTTTTTGTTGAAAACTAATCGTCCTAGTTTCTATGTTTTCTAATTCAATAACCGATCTTAGCTGTTTATTTCATTATTTACCCATATCTTAACCACTAGATATGTACTAACCGGACGACGAGATCCCGAAAACATTACTTTTCGTCACTGTGTTCTTATTACTAATATCCAAGTTACTAGTTGTTACCAGTAACCAGATTGTGAAGACTACGCCTGATACGCGTGCAACAGAACAACTAAACAGCGTTATCCGTTTCAATGTGCTCCAATTTCTGTAGACAGATATGTGTAACATGGCACTGCATATAAAGTTCCCCAAGAAGCAGACACAATTTACAAAACAAAAATTTGACGAATTACTGGGTCCGATTACGCCTCAGATATCATAGAGGGGACTTAACCTCATCGTTTCGACTAGTACGAGGGTAACGGCGTATACTACTGCTGAGTCATGTGAGTAGCCTGCGGTCATGTGGAAGCTCCGCCCAGCGTCTGATAGAAGGTTATGTTTATCACGAAAATTGTGGAACTGCTTTGCGATGTTCGTTTACAATTGTTTACAACGAATATCCATAAAATTACAAGAAGACCCGTGAAACTGTTCAGTTTTTACAAACTGTGTGCATATGAGAATTTTACTTTCCTTTTCAATAGCCTATAACTGCATAGTTGGTGTATGCTAATAAACGACTTGGCAGCGAAGGATTTTCTCCTATCGCGGGTAGCTTTTTCGCAGGCTTTCGAATCAAACTGCTTGCACAGCTTAACCGGTTAGTTGATGATCCAGAATCGAAACATTCCGGCGCAGTTGATTTCACTTTCTCACTTAGTATGCACCATATGACGTAAGCTGTCCCAAAGTATCCAGACGAGTTTCGGTCTAAGCCAGTTTTAAACTAACATGAAGATTGCTTTGTGAGCTTTTTCGAAATGTCTATGCTATTGCATTATGGTCGCGAACCGTTACCCACCGTTTTGTCTGCACCACCGGGATACTAACGAACAGTACTTTTACTGTCATTACCGTTTAGGATACTTGATTGAAAAGCGAACGCCCAGTGGCGAGTGGAAGCCAGCCACGGCTAGCCTAGTCCATGGGCCTGAAGCTCGGGTGTCTGATTTGGAAACCGGTCAGACGTACGAGTTTCGTGTTAGTGCAGTGAACGACGCTGGCCCCGGACGACCGTCAAAGGCGACCGCACCTCAAGTAATCAAAGATCCTACATGTGAGTGCTCACCGAAATTCACTTGCACTGTTGCTATATTTGTTCCAGCCTATGCAGTCCTTGATCGTTCGAACACCTTGATGCATTTCAGTCCCTCCGAGCTCTCCGGAGAACTTGAATGTGGACAAGGTGAACAAAAACGGTGTGAAGCTCTCCTGGCAGAAACCACGGAAAGATGGTGGCAGCAAAATCACCGGCTACCAGGTGGAAAAGAAGGACGATGCTGGTAATTGGGTTCCAGTGAAACAAACCACCGAACCATGTGCGTTTATTCCGATGAAGGAAGGTGAGACGAGTCAGTTCCGCGTTCGAGCTGTTAACGATGAGGGACCGGGTGAACCAACAAAGCCGACAGCACCATTGACTGCGGCAAACCAGCCAGAAGCCCCCAGGATTGTTACTCCGGAGGACTGTGTCGGTGGACCAGGAACAGGCGTCGGTGGCCTGAAAGATGTAACATTGAAGGTAATAGTAGGTTTGAATCATCTCCTTGACAAAGAATAATCCTCCGTCTCGCCATCTAATATGAAGTTCGATTTCCCGTGTCATTAATCCCTAGTTTCTCTCAGTTCCAGTTAACTTATATCTTCCAACCTTTGACCGGAGGAATAATCAAGACAATTACGCTCTTAATCCGTTCCATTATTTGTATCCGTATCTACGAGAAGAGACACTATCGAAATCTTATTTTCGCGTTTCTTGTTCTCTCTAAGTTTTTTATTAATGTTTGTCTGAATTGGCCAACTGTAAACCGACAAATTGTGTCACTGATTTACGGAGACGACCAAAAAGCTCCTATTCTTTCTCACCAAAAGGCAGGACAAGATCTCCGTCTTGCAGCAGCCTGGTTTGGTCATCCGGCTCCAACACTGTCGTGGACGTTGGATGACAAACCAATCAGACCTGATGGAAAGAAAGTGATTGAATCCAGCGAATCTTTGCCCCCACCAGCTCATCCTGGACCAGGTGGACCATTGGAACTGTCTCCTGGAGCTGTTGCCGTTCTCACAATACCCAAAGCACGCCGTGGAGACGCGGGTCAATACAAACTGGCTCTAATGAATGATCAAGGCCAGGCGACAACCTCATGTAAAGTGGACGTAATCGGTGAGTTCATGTGGTCAACGGTGTTGTGTTTTGTAGTAAACATATTGGAATTTTATCCGATACACCCGATCACAGACCAGTGGTCACGTTTCGAGATCAGGTGTCTGAACCAAAGTACTGGGCTGTGCTTTAGGTGACTGCCCCAGGATTGTAGTGCATTTGCTTCCGATGTCCAACTGCAGGTTATACGCCTGGTGAATGAACGTAGCTGTTCATGCAACTATGTCACTGGCTGAGGATCGCTACCAGTTATTTGATCGCACTAAAAGATCGATTTACTTACCGTCCATTCTACTGCCTACCGTGGCTATCTTCCGTGTTTGTTCATGAAATTGCCTTCTTTTCACTATGAGACCCTCCTTCAGTGTTGGACCGGTTTCAATTAGGCCTCGTCTGACTCACCTGTGCGAATATCCAACTTACTCAGTTCACGCTTTACTGGAAAGCTGTTACATCTTGAACGCACTCGGAAGTTTATCCGAGTTCGCCATCCTGTGAAGTCAGGTCATTGTTCACTTTTAAACTGTGGAGAAAAAAATAGCACAAGAACGTCGTAGCCATCAATTTGACGGTGAAGTTCCTTTCAATCGGCGAAAAGTTAATGCTACAACCGCTAATGCACATATTATAGCCGCCCCTGTTCCTGTCTGGATCAGGCTGCTAGATCAGAGAGAATGCACGTAGCTCTCCGCACCGAGCGTTGTCAGTCAGTCAAAGGAATGATGTCTGTCAGGTTATGCGCACAACGCCTGGTGCAGTCACTGGTCCGCGCAATGTTGCGTCGCCTAACAGTTATACGTTTCTTTGGACCCATGCAGTCAGATTTCATTCGCCTCTGCAGTCAATAATAGTCTGATTTGTACATGCGGATCCTGATTGATACTCACCGACTCCGCTCGAGATTCCTTGCTTCATTCAAGTACTATGGCTGAACAGTGGTTCAAAATACAGTTTCCCCTCCATATTTGCAGCCGGGAAAGAAAATGTTAAGACGGAAGTAATCATCTAGCTTTATGAAGAAAAATATGCATAAAAACTCGACTTGGACGGGCCAGATTGTCGGAGCTCATGGAAACATCAACTCACCATTCCACCATTTTCTGATTACCAACCCAACCAACTTAGGTGTTCATTGTGAGAGCAGTGCTGTTCATCCGACCGCATACAAATCGCCACTTTACTGACCCCCACTACCTGCGCGCGAACTGTAGTCTAATATTCCAGTGAAGTGCGTTGTCGCGAGGTTGCCTAATGCACCTGCGTAGGCTAGGACCACGGTAATTCACTGGAATCCCGTGTATGTCACATGCATTTATAGTAGTGGTTCTCAACCTACTTCACACCGTGCATCGCCTATCAGTGTATCTCAAGTAGTCATTCCGTTTTTGGAGTTTTTCTAACCGAAACCTCTGGGGGTAGGGCAATTCTTCTCTGGTTAAAATCTATTGACCCTCAGCATGTAAAAATATTATTCGGTGGATATTCAAAATCGGTTGAGGCTCCTACTGCGCGAGTGGGACGGGCCGTCACACTGTTGAAACGGCCAATGGGTGATTTCGAGCCTTCAAGACACGCATACGCAGCTGGGGCTGAGATGATGGAAACGCGTGTATTTTTATCAAGAGGCCGATTTCTCCGTTTGGTCGAGCCATAAATCACTCCTTTCAAAGCTGACCACAAAAACCCTGCTTCAAAATGTTCACTTGCGCCATTCACCAGTTCCTTCACACTTATCCAGTTGTAGCCAGCACAGCACTAGTCATATCAGTACCTAGACCATAAATTTATGGTACACAAAATGCCATCGAAAGTCAGCATTTCTCCTGAGTTTCTCAGTGACTCTAATACTCTGGTGTACATCCAAGACAACATACAACGCATTTCCGGCTTCGGAGCTAGACGCAGTTAAATAAACTTATCGCGAATAATGGGTCAGACGGGCACAAAGTGCAATCAGAAACATCCAAAGCGGACGGTCAAAAAATACGACAGTTGTTATCACAGATAACTAGAGAAAATTCCTTTTGGCATTCAACCCACGTGTTTTATGATATTCGCTCGCACGTCATCGATCGGCCTCAAGGTTGAAAGTAACCTTTTGTCCTTGACCACTTGGTCCTTCCACCGTAGACATGATTGTAGCCTGGTCATCGGAAAAAATCCAGACATGATACTATCGACATCTGAGCTTGTCCAAGATCAGATATTAGTTTTTAAGGACTCAGTACGGCAGCGAAGCATTAGTGTTGAACACTGATGTCATGCCGTCCATGATGATGGTGATGATGATCCCTGGGGTGTTTTTTTAAAGGAGTTGACGCCTCTCAAGCAAATTATGTGATCCAACTGCAATCAGTTTCGATCACGAAGATTTGCTCCATATCGAGATGGGTTCAGACGTTAGCATAACAAATTTAACTGTTCCAAGTAATAGGGTGCCTGAGGAAGTAAAGAACGAGCTATGTTTCCTTACTAGCGTTTCCTGGCCCATATTTCGATGTGCGGACAGTGAGCTATGTGATCTTCTGGATGCCTATTTTCAACACATACGCGCAACCCGCACTAAAGCTTAGTCCGCCCCAAGGAGTTTTCACCCTGTGTCACAATTTGGAGAACATCGTGTCCCGAGTCCCCTTAGCACTTTAGTTGATACATCTATGAATGGTAACTTACGTAATATGTTGGGTGTATTCATCCTAGCTGGATGAAAAGCCCGTTAGTCGATGTCTTAAGTAAGCAAATTGCGTAAGGTCTAATTTAGCTGGAATGCGAACGGTGGAAGTCAGTCACCACAAAAGTATATAATTTGCGTAAGCCTACCCAATGCTAGACTTCCATCTTTGCACACGTTCTGCACATTCCAGATGTCCCAGGAGCACCATCCGGTCCTCTCGAGGCAACCGATGTCAAGGCCGATGAGATTACGTTAAGTTGGAAAGCTCCGGAAGACGATGGTGGGGAGCCAATCACCAACTATATTTTGGAAAAGAAACCCAAGAATTCCACCGTGTACGTTAATCCATAATCGGCTTTTAACTTGACTGTTCTCACTTTTTCTATCTTTAATTCAACTTCGTCTTCTGAAGACAAATCCAGTTGCATGTTGCAACTGCCGCAGTCACAGTGTTAGAAATGAATTTTAAACGTGATCCCAATCAATAATTTTGGGGGGAAGCATCCCATGACCACTTGACTCGCTCGGAAAGATACTGCCACGCACGAGTGCATCAGTCGGTACAGAATGGAATGGAATGGAAGTTTTTTCAATCTGCACAGATTTGTGTGACTTCACATTGATGGCTTCTATCTTAACAAGGCTAGGAAAGAAAAAACACCCCCATAAAACGATTGGCTCTTGATGCATGGGGGCGGAACAGCCGCTGGAACACGACAGTCAATTTGGACAAACCCAGTTTTGTCAGGCTCAGTGTTTTTTTTTTAGCTCAGTCATACAAGATTCAGCATATAACCGGGTTCCGTCCTGGCTTCAGGTAGGTGTTCTCATACTGATCTCTCACAAGTGTGGTTACCAGGCTTTTATCGTCGGTATCCTTCGTTGTGACAGACATCACGTAGTAGTGGTGGAGGGATGTTCACATTGAGGTTCGTGTCTTCCAATAGACTCAGACGATTTTCGCTGTTCAAAAATATTCTCATAGCCACTATGAAAACCGTAGACAAGTTTGTAATTGCGGGTATTGATAATCCCATGTGAACCGTGATGCGGCAAGCGAACCTCAGTGAGTGGGTCTAGGCTCAGTTTAAGACAAGTAGATAGATAGAGAATTCTTCATTCATTTTTTGAGGGCAGAATTTTACTCCTTTCCTCTTTCAAAGAAAGGTACAATGTGACTCGTTACTGATAGAAACAAGGAACAGAACTTCAGCAGGGATATGTGGCTACTGAATCAGTTGGTATCCATTCCCTCCCTCAAGAGCCGTCACTGGACCATAAGCGAAATGTTTATACTGCGCGGGCAATCAAATTTTACTTGTGTGGAAAACTGAAGGAAGTCCGTGTGTGTTACTTGCACTTTCAGCTGGGAGAAAGTCAGCGGTTTCCTTCATGCACCAACAGCTACAGTCCGCAACCTGGAAGAGGGCACAGAGTACGAATTTCGGGTCATGGCTGAAAATGCTATGGGTGTGAGTGAACCTCTTACCACGGAACGCGCAATCAAAGCCAAGCATCCGTTTGGTAAGTCAACGGTAGAACAAGAAAAGGATTGCGACGGGTGAACCTGGAGAATTGGATGTTTACGCGTCCATTGCTTTTTTTCAGACCCACCCTCAGGTATGTCAAAACCAACCGTTGAGGATACCAGTGATGACTCCGTGACCTTGACCTGGGAACCTCCACGCAAGGGTCCTGTCACTGGATATGTGGTGGAGAAACGAGCCAAGGGTGAGAAATCCTGGTCCAAGTGAGTGTAGACGGGTCACACATTGCCCACGCGTTCAATATGAATAACCTGTGTTCGTATTTATTGTTCTCAGTGTGTCGATTCCCCAACGTTTTAAAGACGCGTGAATCCAAAACCTTACCCTGTAAGACCATCTACTAAGACCATCTACCAATGCTCAGCATTCCTTGTTGATCTGTATCATATGTTTGTGGTAATCACTCGGTTGACTTTCTATGGATTCACTAAGCTCAGTCTGTCCCGTGATCGTTTGGACCTCTAAGTAAACACTAGTAAACGCTCTCTTGGTACAGATGCGTTGTTTCATCTAGCGAATGATCAATGGAGAGGCTAAAAGATTCCAATAGGTCAAGTGATGTAGGTTAGTGTTCTGAGGTTATATGGTTTTCAGTTTCCAGTCGCCACATGTGTTTGGGTTTGGACGGTTCCAGTGTATGGATATTTTCTAGATTGGGACCTTGGATGCATCAAAGTTTTCAAACCCAACATCTCCTAATGCAACGTCGTATCAGAAGATGGATTCACTAAGTTTAAATATGAAACCGGTTTAGGTTGCTTTCATTTAATGAGCTGCATTACTTTTGTGATCGAAACAATCATGTTCTCACTTCTGTTCAAACAGGGCCAACGTGGCGCCGATATCTGGAACAAACTACACTGTGAAGAACCTACCTAAGGGCAAAGAATTTGAATTTCGTGTTGTTCCCGTGAATGCTGCCGGGCCCGGCGAACCCAGTGAACCAACTTCAATGGTGAAGGTTCAAAAACCAGTCAGTAAGTGATCTAATGATTTAGAGGGTGGGGGGTCAAGATGGACAAAGAAGATCTGGATTGAGGATATTTCTTTCCTCTGTCACGTCCAATAGAGATAGTGATTTTTTCTCGGCATGAATCATAGAGTGGTCTCTTCTAGAGCATTCTCAAGAGAACAAACAAACTCGCACAACAGACTATTTTCATAGGAAGTTTTATCAGAGTATCTCGATCAATAGCAAAGGTCACGATAACTCATTTCAATATCATGACGTGCTTTATGCGCCGTCGAACCCCAAAATAACGAAGTACGATCCGGACAGGGTTCATATTGCATTTGTTATGTTTTTTAATTAGAAGGCGGACTGGATCCCAGTTCGAACGCGGCGAACCAGACATTGTTTGTATCATTCCGCAATCTCTTGTGTGTTGTGTGAGAAGACAGTTATCGATTGACTAAGCGAAGTTCAAGTCATATGTTATGTCTGCTGATTCGCCAATCTGCTGTACCTGACTGCTGACCCGCTCCAGTGCCTAATGCCGGAAAAAAGACCCACAGAAAGGAACACAACAGCTATATTCCGGACAAGCGAGTGCGCGAGCGTGAGTACGTGCGAGTGCGAGAATACAACTGTCTCAAGCTAGTTATTGGTGGGACACTGTCTAACTTGGTCCAATGCTGACGCACGCGGTCTGGCCTTGGTACCAGGCTGCGACGTGCTGCACACTGCGGGGGCGTTGTCTGACCTTGATCAACGCTGACTCGCGCTGTCTGGGTTTGATAGAAGGCTGTGAGGCGCTGTATATTGAGGGGGCGTTGTCTGTCTGGTCAACACCTAGCAGAGCTGAGGGTCTCGGTAGAATTCGGGCATTCAGTGGTTGCTTTCAGGAATCTGACCTTCCTGATAACATATTTAACAAAATAACTACTTTTTCATAAAGGAAACCACTCACAAGGTTGCTGAAAACTCTTCGACATTCCACGACCGATTTCGCCCTTCTTTGGGTTCATCAGTTAGGCGCAGTCCTCTGGAACATGAGGCGGCCTGTGTGCAGCACATTCAGTTGAATAATATCATAAACGAGAGTTTCAGTTGAATCTCTCGTGGAAACCAAATTGATTTGCAAATGAGTGTATTTCTCAAAAAAAAAACCACTTCTTCTCGGGCGAAATAGAGATACGGGTCAATGCACAGATAGCTGTTTTGTGAACTGTAGCATACGCGTCGGGAAAGAAGGTCCACGGTTCACTGAACGAATGCAGACGTCCATCCAATATTCCATTATTCCTCAGTATTTGCAAGAGTGAAGAGGGAAATGAGGTCAGGCCTGTTGGGAATACTCAGTCTCCGCAACAAAATGACGTGATCACTGACGTTTTACACATTATCTCCAATTTGATTGGATAGCACAATTTCTGGTCACAGGTTACGAATGGGCACCGAAACGGATTCGTAAATTGGCACGGCAGTACGAGATAGAAGCTCAGCACCAACTCTTGTTACCTTTCTCTCCAGAGGCGCTAGAGAGACGTACATGACCAGTTAATGTAAAATCTTCTACAATTTTCGGAATTTTGTCCGGATGAGGTTTTGATAGACGTTTCTCCATCGTCGGTCAAGGCCATTCAGCTATGTACACGTTTAGCGCTTGTATACCCTAGAGGTTCTCTACGGAGTCGAGATCCGAACTGCAGAGTGGAGCAATCTAATACCTTGAGACCAAGAAACAGAAGCCAATTCCTTTTCAAGTTTGAGTTGTGTTCGGCTGCGCCAGAGATCGAGAATTTACCTGATAGCCTTATGTACGCTCGGGAGTCCTGAATGCCATTCGTCACTGCGGAGAGCACACAAAAGCAGTGCTGAATACCTCTACTTTATATTTTGTCTGAAACTGCAGAAAATGTGCCAGCAACAGTTCAGTGCATCTGACCCACTCACATCGAATTTCCTTTCATCACTGAGTACAGCCCAGTTCATGCCGATCGGTTATGGTAACAAGAGATTCCGCTTAACAGGAGCGGTTTTGCATCTGAGGCCAAGTGAGCCCAGTACACTTCTGCATTTTCTTATACTTCAAAAATTGTGTAACTCTGAACTCTGTCTGCATTTCCGACGTAGACATTGACATCGTTCAGTGCTCTCAGCTATTCGCACCCTGGTCACTCAATACTAACCTGCGTGTGAAGGCTGATGGCATCTTCTTCCAGAGATTTGAAACGATATCTTTGTGGATAATCTAATCACCCTCCTAGTACAACCTTGCTGTGCCAGACAATGTAAACTTTCCACACTGTGATGTGCCTTTTTTACGTTGCAATCGATCCTCCTAACCCCGACAATTGTGGTATTTTTTTTGCATTTTGCAAAAAATGCGTAACCACCGTAAGCTTGATCTCTTTAACCTTTTCCTCCGCACACTGGCAAAAATCCGCGCTCCGCTACAAAGTCCGAACACTGACGCTATCCAAACCGCACATTTTATCTCTCCGCGGTTGTGCTCATGTTCGCAACTGCATAGGATCCACGTGTCGTTGCATAGTGAGCCATCGCTGCCGCCCTCTACGACCGCGCACCGGCACAACTGAGTCAGGCGACTCAAATTGCACTGCATATCAGCTCGCCTTAGGTACGTGACACAGTCAGGCCATCTGATGAGGTGGAAAGGTATGGTAAGCTGACAAAGAGAGCGGGCGGACAACCAGATTTGACGAAATCGATCCAAGCGGGCGCTCAGTATTCGCACAATGGAGTTGATTTTTCGAAAGCTACGACGTGTCCCTGATGGACTTAAGCATACAGGCAATGGAGTTCGTAGTATCAGTCCAAACTTTTGAGCCCCATCTAGGCATCCCGAGGTCTCAGTGATGCTAGGAAAGTATTCCACCAGACGTTTTCCGCCAGAGGTATGTTTGCTTCAGTGGGCGATGAAATTTGGTGAACTGCGAAAATATGAACGTAGGTTAGGATGGTTTTTGGTTTGAGCATGTACGCAACAAAATGCAACATTTCGGCGCAAAAGGTTTTATTCCACCCGCAAAGGTTTTGCTGCTAATAGCATTGTGCACCTAATGGGCCCCATCCAAGCGCGCCGGCTGCACGATCGATGATTGCACGCGCCGCCGGAACGCGATGGCAGACAGCCAGCCTTTCCCGCGGCACTGGAAGGAAGGAAACTTTTCATCGAATAATGAGTTACTTGGATAATGGAAATGAGAGGAATCTAAAAAAATAAAAGACAAAATATTGACTGACTAGTCATTTTAGCCCTATTCTCTAGCGAGGATCTGTAGTTTAGGGTTTCAACACTGTTGGTTATTGCTATAGCTTAAAGGACAGGGTTTGTTAGTGGATTTTGCTAGGGGGCATCGGAGTATGTGGACCTGTGGGGAACAGCCCAGTATGTTTCGTGACATTTGGACTTGTTTGCAGGTGTAAAATAGAACAAGCAATGTCTGATTTAAACCTTTGGTATTGTCAGTGGTCACAATCCTCGTCAGTGTTTATCTTGCGCAGCCATAGTAACCAGGATCGGACCCCGTTGGAAACCAGAGTGAGGCACGGTTCACGATCAGTGTTAAGTGGCTACTCCCAAAATTAGGATTGGTCAGCTGTCAGCCTGAATTCGAATTATGGAATGTCCCAGCGTAAACGGATTGGGAACCCCCCCCCTCAACTCAGGGCGAGTACAGGCCATGGCAACAGAGACCACCTTATTTCTAGACTATTGTCAACTGAATGTGCTACACCAGGCCGCCTCATTTTTCAGCTGGCACGATATTCGAGATACAGCGATACAGTGTATAGACGTAATACACCACTCATAAGGTAGATGAAAACGCTTCGACACCCCACGACCGGTTTGCCCTTCTTGGGTGTCATCAGGCAGGCGTAGTTCCTGAGTTTCCGTCAACCTAATGTCGGTAGTCGTCGTATAGGGATTTTATCATGCCTTATCTTTTGTCGCAGGTTTCTTTCCCAAGGAAGATCATTAGATGTCAAGTTCTTTTCAATTGCACTATCCCGATTTAAAAATCCATTGTGAGTTCCCGGCTTTCCACATTCCAGCAAACAGCTGGAGCGGAATATCCAAGAAACCGATCACGCACTCAGAAGTTGATCAGGATATCACTCAATCGCAACGAGTTTGTGAACGTGTTGTTTTGAAGATGCCGTATAGCTTCTACTGTTAACTCTCCCCATTAGCATGCCGCGTGCTGGGAAAAATAAAGTCAAAATACCGTAAATAGCAGATGGAGTTTCGGAGAGAATAGTAAAGCTCTTCCACAGTAAGCTTAACCTAACTGCCAGTCCATTCAGTCATTTTTTCGAAATCTCTCTTCAAATGTGAATGTCATCAAAAAATTAAGTGATGCTGTACGAATGCTGCTACTCAACCACACAATATTAATCGATCTCAACATTATCTGAAAGCTTACTGTCATGGAAACGAAGGGCCGTACTTACGCTAACATTATGTCTAATAAAGCAAAGACATTACTGGCTATTAGAACACCACTCACCTAAGGAGAATGCATCACAGGACGCCGTATTGCCGGTCGAATGTGAGCTTGGACTTAGAACGAGTGTTTTGAGCATTTGGTTAGGAGGTGGCGGTGCCATGTCTATCATAACCAACTGAGTCATATAAAGAAAACCTTCCTTACCGAAAGTACGGCCCATGGATTTTCTTGTTCATATGTCGTGAGAATAGTTCAAAGTATACGGTCATCTGATGAAATTTTGTGTCTCTCTCTAACCTTTCGAACAGCTCCTCCAAAAATTGGAATCGATGCCCCGAGGGAAATTAATGCACGACTGGGTGAGCCATGCAAAATCCGTATTCCATTTACTGGTGGTCCACCAGACAATGTCGAAATGCTCAAGGTACGTGTTCCGTCACTTCGAATCAATAAGTTTGCTACTCGCTGAAAACGATGCATCATATATGCACACATTACTTTGCAATTGTTTCAAATCGTTTTATAGAATGGTATCCCAGTTCCTCTGGATGGTGATCGATTCAAGGTCGAAGTCACACCTGATGAAGTGATCATCACAGATACAAAGGTGGAAAAAGGTGATGCAGGCCCCTATCAAATAAAACTCAAGAATGAAAAAGGAGAAGCCACTGCTCCAATCACCATTAAAGTACAAGGTCCGCCAGAGGCACCTAACGGTCCACTGACGATAAACGATATCAAAGGAGACTCGTGCAAACTAGCTTGGAATCCGCCAACGGTACGTTGCAGCCGTTCCACACCAATGGGATTTTCCCAATTTTTTTTAAAGCTGAGCTAGATGGTACATTTGTCTCATCGCGGCAAATCATTGGGGTTGATGAAGTGTATATTTGATTCGGAAACAGTGTTTGGCTAAATGTTCCCAAACTGAAAGTTCACCTTCCTAACCATGGGATGGTCTGGATGCATGTGAATCAGGTCAGTTCCCTCTGAGGGCTAAGACCACCGCCTAAATGACGGAAAATGAGGGATGGTTTGTTGAAATTTCAGTGGGAACGACTTTGTTCTTGACACATTAAACATTTTTGTTCAAACTTTAGACGGGAATTCTCTCAGCACAGAAGTCCTGATGAAATGCATTGCTGGGAATATAACGATGTCCCAAGGTGGAATGAACATGTCCCAAATTAAGTTCACTCATTGATACTGCATACCTGGACATCCCTCGAAATTCCCTAATTTTGCATTGAGATATCTTTACATTCCTATCGCGGCATGTTTGTATTCGTCAAAGGATGCGTTAAGATTTCACACACTGTGAACATCTGCACCTCACGTTTGCAAGGAAGAAGGAGGGCTTGGTTATCTGAACTTCTGTCTGCGGTGAACAGTGAAATCACAAGGATTTTAATCAACAAAGGGCAGCTGTTAAGTCAGCTTCAATGCAGATTTGCATTTAAAAAAAAACAGCGCCACCCCATGGAGGATAACATTGGACGACGGTACGCCGCCATCAAGAGCCTGAATCTCTTGCCCAGCAAGAAGTCAGGCAGTTTCAATCCGCGGTCTGGTTAACAACGTAAATCCTCATTAATTTCCATATACGTTCTCTGTTGGGTAGTGGCACGCAGTAAAGCTGGGCAATCACCTATTGATGTCCGACCGTTACTAGACCGAGGACATCGCCCATCTAGGCGAATGTTTAGAGAGTTTTTGGTCTGCACACGACTTGATGGATCATTAACGCCACTATGATTCGTCTCAGAAGTAACGGTATTCATATGAAGGAATATTCAGCTAACGAGCAAGTGATGCACAACACCTCCTGTGCGGGTGTATCTATACTCAAAATGGTCGAAGCCGTCACGTGAGTTGGACGGTATGAGTTCTGGTGAAAAACACAGTGTGATACTTGATAGGCATGACTAAAATGAAGCAGCGATTCACGCGGACGAACGTTGGACACAAAGGTACTATGCTAACTAATAATTCCGTAAATCATGTACCACAAATGGCATATGATATCACAGCCACTTCATTTCTTACACACGTAACTTTCACTAGTAGACTGACCAGAGGCAAGAGTTGATTCCCATGAGATTCATTTGTTGGAGAGGTTACGAACACTTTCATTAGAAATAACTATACCTTGTGTATTTCAACCAACACGTTTTGCAGTTCTACTTTTTCCAAACTTCGTTTCAAGTTTTAAGTGGATCAAATTTATGCGTCTGTGTAGCGACTAACACGCAGACCAAAAACTTCAAGTCTGGAACGATGACAAAATTTCAGTCCATTCAGTTCCATTCGACTTAGCAAGCCTAGGAAATCAATTCACACTGTAATTAATAATTGGTTAACTGTCAAACATTTAGTCGTTCACCATTGATCATGTTGCTCTGCCTTGGTTGTGCGTGAAACAGACAAGCTGATATACTTTTTTCTGAGATGGGTTTTGGTCACCCTTTACTTCGAAATTCGGTCCGGTTTTCGGGCTGAGGATCGGTCTCCTCAGGACCTAGAATTGAATGAGAATCCCAAGGGACGAGTAGGTGGCTTCTGGGCAGTGGCATCTCTTAGGGCGGGAGGGAAACATCATTGATTGACTTCGTTGCCTGGTCCACTCTGTTGTCTCACGTACGCAAAAGGCATTCCGCATTATTCGCCAACAAGCTCATGAGGTCGAGGTAACCATGAGTGAAATCAAGGGAGCAAATCTACTACGTGGGGTTGACTCCACATCAGCGACTTCGAATTTTTATTTACCATACGGTAAGCCTAAGTTCATTTGGGCGCTCTGATAATGTTTAAACTGCAACAATGGATGCTCATGTGTAGGTTCATTTCGAACTCAAATCAGACAGACTTTGGGAGGATTTGTCACCGCAGGTTATTACGGTTATCCTTTGGAACTTGTAAGTACCGGCTTCATATGTACTGAGCTTGACCGGTCGGATAGGATGACAGTGATTGGTTACCCTCTGAAAAAAGCTTCCGAGCTGAGTCCGTTAGCTTTAGCTAATGTTTGTCTTCAGCGTGTACCGATCCACAGGGTTCCAGCCGACCCCAATCACACATATCGATCGCGGTAAGTTTTATCTGCGAGGTAGGTGTGCACGCTTCCGACTTGCAATCTGCATCCGAAAATGCGAGCAAGTCCAGTCACGACCTACTGTGACTCACCTGGTTAACAAGCCAATGCGACAGCCTGTCGGGGGAAGCAGGCCGCAATGGACTAGCTCACCCACGCACTCCTAACCTAAACCTGAAATGGGCTTGTCCTGATCGCCGAGAGGACAGAGCGTGAAAAAAACATGAATCACAACGAACACAGTGTTGTTGTGACCGTTAAAGTGCACTGCAGTTTACCGTGGATAACCACAGCAGCATGTTGGCTTGGTGTTCGTGGCGGACTTCTCGAATTCACGTGTTTGAATTAGGCACGCCAATGGGGACCTTCTTCCATTTTGGTACACATGAATAAGGACAACGAGTTGCCCTTTTCTGGCAGAACTTGGTCCAGAAGTGAGCTTCTCAATGAAGACTATAACCACAGCTGTCTACTTTAGCAATCTTGCAGTGGTTCGGACCTAACGGTAGAGCAAAATAGCAGTTATGGGGACAATTAGTAAGTCACGTACGAACATATATATGAAATTGAATAGAAAAAATCCAACAACACCAGGAGCAACTTAGCCTTGGATTTCATTGATAAACAGCCATTGTTGCCTTATCAAAACAATGTTGTTTTGCTGTCAACAAGACACTATGATATCCACGTAGATATTTCTCCGAACGTTTACGGCAGCACCAGTATGTCCAGTATGTTAACGGCTGTTCGTATTTTTGCAGTGCCCAATTACTGATGGACTGGATTCATCGGAGCAGACGACTGAACTGATTTCAGGAGCCAACGTACAATTTAGTGCCCGTCTTTTTCCGGCCTGATCAGGTCTGCGTTTGACGCCTAAAAGCAGTTTTAGAATTTTCGGTTAGGCGGATTCCAGAGACCTTCCAAGTTAGTCGACTAGTTTACAGTTCTGCCGTCCAAGTCAATATCAATGCATGGAATATAGCACATTCGAGGAATTTACTGACCGGAAGGTCCGTCAGCAGCATGTCCAAGTTGAAAGCCAAAATGGTCATACGATTTGTTGGCGTTCATTTTTTTGGCTTCCTTTTGGTCTTACGAAATCGTCTGAAATTTAAAACTAGGCAGGAGGATATGATTTTTCATCTAACTTTCATGTTTTCTCTCCTGGATTTAATATCGCAGAGGTTTTGTTTGCAATGTTGGCTGCCAGACATCTTAGTTGATTTTAATTAGTCACCGAGTGACTGTCTCAAATCAATGGAGAAGGATGTTCCATACTCTATTGTGGTGGTGACGGAAATTTGTCTGTTTGGTTTATCGTAGTAACGTGTACACAGCAAAGGCAACAACAGATTTTCTAACTCACCTGATATCTTCTTAAACGACCTTTATGCTTATACCTACCAGGATAACGGAGGAAGTCCGGTAACGAATTATGTGGTGGAGAAACTAGACAAACGTACTGGGGATTGGGTACCAGTGAGTCGGTTTGTTCGAGGCACAGAATATGAAGTGACAGGACTGGAAGAAGGCAACCAGTACAAGTTCCGTGTGCGGGCTGAAAACGAGTTTGGAGTTAGTGAGCCTCTGGAAGCAGATCGTGCGATAACGGCCGAAAACCCAGCAAGTGAGTTGACAGTGGTTTGTGGTTACAGAGAGTAACGCAAAAACAGATATTTATGTACATCTACTCGGTAAACCCATTTAAAAACCTATTTCGGTATCCATAACACATTGCTTATGGTGCGTATCGTCCTAAGGACATCGTAACGAGAGATGTCTTTTTTCCTGCGGTCCCTCAGACGAAGTTGAACATGTGCTAGATTGCTAGGATTGAGTTTGGCGTTTACTTGTCCTCTATTGAGTGCGATTTTTCTGAACTTGTTTTACATTCTGAATGCATGTGGGAAGATAATGAGCCACTCACGAGTCTTCTATACATTTGAGTAACTATTTACACTATGAATTGTTTCAAAGGGGATGTTAGTGGCTGAGACGGTATACATTGCACGCATAGCGAGAAGCTACGCCCGTCCATGGCTACGGGAAATTGTTCAGTGTTTTACTTAAATTAAAAATGTAACTTACTTTTCGTATTTCAGAATCTTGGGCCTTCTGAACCATTTTTTCCGGATAGTCAAAATACCCAGTGGAATGTCAGATTGACTTATCGAAATTCACCCTTAATCTCTTAGTAGCAGACTGATAACGAATGTTCACAGGACAAAATTTAGGAGACCTTAGTTCTCTTCTTCCGTGTAATACAATACACGATGTGTTTCAGTTAAAAGTGGGAAACTGAAACAGAAACTCCCTCCCAGCTTCGTCGGAGTAAGGCCGTGTTTGTATACCTCTCGTTTGAAGAGTCCCCGTCCTGTCGCTGTGGTAATGATCTCGTCCACACCAGACTCAAATTCCTTTACAAGGGTGAAAACGTTCGCCCGTTCAGACGTGATGGTCCAAGTGCGTCCAGCATGCGCTGGTTGTCTAGTGGTAACACGCTTGCCTCGCAAATGAGGTATCCGGAGTTCAAACCTCCGCACGGCCAAGGATATGCGATGCTGATGAGCTCCAGTGAGGGCGAAGTTCGCTTCCAGTGCTTTCCCCGTATGCTGCGAACTCACCAGAATACGTGGAACAGGACATGAGGACTGTTCAAAATAGGGTGATTTGAACGTGAATTCTATCCTTATTGGTGTTTATCATTTATGTATACCATCTGCCATGCCAGGGTCGGAACGGTTGGCGTATGACACGCGAGGCAAGTGTCGCCACGCGATGGGCGCACCTGATTACTCGCGTCTGAAGAAACAGACATTCTCGGTATCATTGGTTTGTCCGGAATTCAACGAACCTCTCAAATCCCTACCGTAATTAGGCAATCGTCTGGCAGGTTCCAAACGCCCATGGTGCTACGTGACCTTGAAGCTGGTGGCTCGACTGGCTGACTTGGTTGTTCGTCCGCGCCGGTAGGCAAACCAATCTCATCGTTCAATGTATGGACATTTCCAACTGCTCAGACGGATACTCTAGGTTCGTTCGGCGTGCGCTGGTGGTCTAGTGGTGCTTAGCACGCCTGCCCCACACACCAACTGTTGGGGGTTCAAATCCCTGCACGGCCAGGAATGCATATGATGAGCTCCAATAACAATGTAACTGTGATCTTCCTTAGTTGGAGCAGTACGGCAGAATCGACACAGGGTAAAAGAAGGACCCATCAGATAAGAGCAATGTTGATACGGATTCCGCGAATATCCATAGAAATATTGTCATACTTATCGGAATAATAGAATGTTATTAAACCTTAAATGAAATATAATTGAGGATCAGACGTCTACGAGGAACTTAGAGAAATTTGGGGACCACATTTAGCCCAAAAATATTGACGAATTCGTCTCATGGGTTGAATTAAGAAACACATTTAATAAATTGATACATTTTGTGCAATGAATCTATTGTGTCAGGTGTCACGTGACGTATCCTGCTCGTCCACCAGGTGAGCCTCAGCCAACACAAAACGCACAATAACTGATGCTGTGCTAGACTACCCACATCCTGACTTTATAGTTTGAGAATGGTGCTTCTAAAGCTGAGAGTACAAACAACCGTCCCGTTCTAGAATTAGGTCATTTTCCGACCCTTTTGATCAAAATCACAAACGAAGCAACTCCTAAATGAATAGACAGTTTGACTGGAAGTGCCTATCGTGGACTGGAAAAATGAACCTCTGCGCTTGAGCTAGTCAGAAACTCTGACTCAACCTGATCTATTCCTTCCCCCATTAGATAATCTTGTCTCAGGCTCGGTACCTTCATCATCCGTAAAATGCTTTGTTGCTTTTCCACTTTTCTAGCCGCGCCAGACAGTCCCCACTCGCTGAACGTGGCTGATGTTGATAGTGACAAAGTGACGCTGGAATGGGCTAAGCCCAGAAATGACGGTGGCAAGCGTATCAACGGCTACGTGGTCGAATATAAACCAGCGAATTCCACCGAATGGCAACGAGGACCCACAGTTCGGGAAACCACGGCCACTGGTATGGAAGATGTGTTTAACTATTTACACAATACAAATAGATTTGTGTTGTTTTTGTTCCGTTCCCGTCGCTTGCCAATAAGTTTGCCATCGGGATGGTTGTTAGGCGGAAACTGGCTCTGTTGTTACCTGGCCGACCATTAGTGGGTCAATCCTCCGAGCGATGGCCTTTTGGTACCTGACGCCATAACCTTTCAAACTGAAATCCGCGCCCCTCGGTAAAGAGAGATTATCTTACAGAAAATCAGCTCCTTTTGGATAGTGAGATGCTCTTATTGACTTGTTTCACTTACTGTCGCTAAGAAATACGGCAAAAGAAACAGTGGTATGTCAGGGGTTTGATTAGGACGTGCACAGACTCGGGTGACCTTGGTACAGCAGGGTTACCGGTTCCTTATAGACCAAGGACGACGAGGGTTTATTGATTTATTTCGTTCCAGCGATGAGTCTAACTGATGGGACTGGAAAAGTTAGCGTCATGGTTCTCTATTCTTCAAGCTTGTACTGATGTAGTCCGGTTCAATCAACGTCCGCTGTACTACAGAAGACCATTTCAACATTTTCCTAGCGCAATCACGCCTTCATAAACCAACTGGTAGTGTGTGCGTAAATCAACTCATTGTTATGAAATGTACGTTTGTTTTCCATTTCAGTTGACGGATTAAAGAAAGGTGAAAAGTACGTATTTCGGGTTTACGCTAAAAATGATGTTGGTTCTGGTGAGCCCAGCACACCTACCCGACCAGTTGAATGCAAACCAAAGTACAGTAAGTTTGACTTGGGCTTTGAGCTTTCCCGTTTCTGTGCTGTTGATGATTTCGGTTATTATGTTCTGAATGTTTCCACGGTAGTTGCTGATACTACTCGATAACTTCATTAGCATGATGCGGACTGGCGTCTTGCTTAGGTATCGGCTGAGGGCGTTTCAATGACGTCTCAACACTGCACCAATCATAGCGAGGCGCACCGAAAGAGCCCTTGTGATTGTTGTAAACTATGTTTTAGCACTTTTTTTAGAGAAGAAAAGCTGCTTGTCGTGCACACTTTCCTCACATCCTATTTTCCCTTCAACGGAACTTCTTTGCGGAACCTACTAACGGCGGTACCTACCTTAAGAAGTTTCCATAACAATCGTTGCTTAACGTTTAGTCTCTAACTTTTGAGTAAGACACCTAAAATGGGTGAATACACGCATGCGAGGAATAAGACTCGGTAGAATAATCGGAAACATGTTTTTTTTCAACCAATCAGCGACTGCGGACAGCCCAGGACAACCAACCGTGGATGATATTGGCAAAAACTCTGTCGATCTATCTTGGGCCCGTCCAACTAAGGACGGTGGAGCACGTATAACCGGGTATGTGGTAGAGAAACGTCATAAAAACTCGCCTGATTGGGAACCGGCCACTCCGGATGGACAACCAGTGACAGGAAATCAGGCTCATATTGATGGTCTCAAAGAGAATGAAGATTATGAGTTCCGAGTGAGGCCTGTAAACGCGGCCGGTGTGGGAGCCCCAAGTGAGCCCACTCCGCTGACCAAGATTCGTCCAAAGAAAGGTGAGTATTTCTGTCCAGATGTTCTGTTGGAATATCCAAGATCTCTCATCGACCTACCGTTGTGGCAGTCTTTTTACAAGTGTGATCATTTGGCTAGCAAATTTTTACGCTCCTCCAGGTTTCTTTCACCAAAACGTGAAATGTATCTTGTGAAATCGTAGCAGATGATAGATGTGTGATGTTGTGAGCAAAAGATATGATTGTTTTTGGTTCTAAAGAACCTAGACATCTCCTCAACCATTCTTCATAGTAGCCTCATCATCCTTATCAATGGCGACTATAGTGCTCTCAATCCTGTCGTCAGAAAACGAAGTCAGGTCTGCCGACCTTGGCACTAGCTTTTCGAAGCACTGAGTTCTCGAACAATTGAGCTAGGTGACTACGATAGAAAGCCAAACGATCATTCGAAAAATCACCCTTGATATGTATGTTAGGATATTCTACAGTGACGAAATTGATAGTCCCACGCTTTTATGGTTGACCTGAAGGTTTAACAACGTAGGATCTATTGCCCAATTGTCCAGGCGTTTAACGGTTGTTTCCCACTCACTTGAGTCTAAACTGTGCTACTCTGAGGCCACAAATTAACATATTGCCCCATCGACCACAGTGGGTTTAAGTTTACAAGACACTAATGGCCGAAGGTGATGTAATACTTCACTGTTGTGAATGGTTTTTGGTTAGTCCGGACGGCCCCGGCGGAGGCCACCAGTGACGGCTTTCGGTTTTCGCTTAAGTATGATTCACAAAAGCCAGTCTACGCTCTTTGCTGCCCATAGCTGCTTCACCGCATGTCGCAACTCGGTGCCGTTTTTGAAGTTTAACAGGCAACTTATTTTCGTTAGTTAGGAAGCCGGGAAAGTGTGTACTGTAGTGGCTTTGGGAGCCACATTTACTCGAAGTACGTGCTCGGTTGGTGACCCATTCATACGAATACAATGAGCCTGATGGTCCTAAAGGAATCAGTTAAAAGTGATATACACTGCAAGTTGACGCACCATGGAAGAGTCTGCTTGTTTGTTGTGAAAAACTATTTTAGTCAGGCTCAAGCAATGTAATTTTGATTGAAACTTTTTTCTTGCCTTAATTTAACCAGTTGCCGCTGGTTTAGCCTTTTAAAATGGACTTTCATTGTTTCACTTGACCAGTAGCATGGCCCACCGATATTTGGTTAGCTGCAAACCAGCCGTGTATGCTGCTCTTCCTTTGTGGTTTTTCGGCTTTCCTAGCTATTTCTACCAATCTTTGTTTTAATAGATAAGCCCGACGGTCCAGAAGAAGTCAAAGTCGAAGATCTTTTAGCCGACAGCTGCAAGCTTGTCTGGAAAGCGCCCGAAAATGACGGAGGGTATCCCATAACAAGTGAGTGGAATTTCATCAAGTTTTGTTTTGGAATAAACGTACTGATCTTAACTTAACAAGCTTTCCGCCGTATACTCCATTAACGACTTAATTGAATAATGGCGGCACTGAATCAGCCTGGTTTCTGACTTCATGCCTCATTCACTTTCATTGGTTTGCAGACAAAAATCTTGTCGAACTTCAGCCATGTCTTTGCGATCCCGTTACTTGGGGTAGTTCAACACTTTCTTGTGTAGAGCGTTTCACTTCAAACATGAAACGGTCCCAAATTCATCGATCATAATCTTCAACCCTCTTCCGAAACTGCCACAAATGATGTCGTTCGAATTAGGCTATCTGTCAAAGATACAACAAATCCATTTCAAGTTTGGCAGATATTCGCTTACACCGATGCGGCAAACAAGGACACGTCGTGCGGAGAGCGAACTTCAGAACAGTAATAATTACTGTAATATAATTTTTGATAAATTGAAATAGCGCCGGTGCTACTGCAACAGCAGCAGATCTCTTTTCATGCCATGTTCACACGATAAAATAACTACAGATGAAGAGCGAACATATCAGTTATACGTAAGCGATGGTATAAAATATAGCTTTTCCAGCTAGATAGGATTTATTGAGCGAGAAGCCGTACTCGTTGTTAATGCCTGGCATTCACAGGTAAATACGGACAGCCAATGCACGTCTGTCAGTTACGCAGTTAATTAGACCATATGCATAGGGTAGTTTTCGCCTCCCTTTGACTTCCGGCTGATTGGTTCACGTGGTTCCGTGTACTTCAGTTTGTACCCGAAGCTCTAACGAATCTAGCTAATTAATCCTGCTGTGTTATACTGCACGATGAAACCGAGCTACCCGGTGAAAGTAGGAAAATTATGACCACATACGGCGTGCGCATTTGTCGTTCCATTGTACTCTCCAGCGCACTGATGCAAACTGCCGAAAATACCTAAACTTGGAACGTGCGCTCAAACCAAATGGTTGGAAAGGACACAGGGCCGAGCTACAACCTTGAGATCATTCTTCAGATGGTTTGATTTCAGCTTCAGATTGACTGTGCGGTCATTCTGATGTAGATTGCTACCCAATAAAGATATCCTTAAATGCATACAATTAACTATCAATTGGCTTTCTGCTCTGAATTGTCCGATACGTAGACACAATTTCAACTAAATCCGTCCCAACCCGCTGGCACGAAAATGTACCGCGTCCCATTTTAGGGACCCGTTGGAGAATGACACAGTCCCACTGACTCCATCTTTATCTGACTCAAGTCCTTTCAATGAATATCTAACAGTAATCCAGCATGAAATGTCTTACTACCACAGATAATGACCCGGTCCAAAACTGTGCTTTTGTTGCAAGACACAAACAAAATGATGCCCGTAACCATTGTCGACACTTTCAGCTTAGACCTTGACTTTCGTCCACTGGTTGATGCGAGTTCTACTGGGGTTTACTGACACAAAACCGCAGCACTCGGCTGCGGGTAGTCGTCGTCTGTGTGCGTACGGTACACCACCGCTAGCAGATGACCTTGTCTCACAGGTCCTATTGGTCATCGTGTCGTCTTGTTCACATGACGCAAACCGTGTCAGTCCATATCACTTGCTCGTGCTCGAGGCATCCTCCCAGTCCTGATTTTCCCGCTCTCTTGTGGCTGGTAGCTTGGGCGGCAGCACAGTAGTTGGCCAAACAGTTCAGCATCGCAGCAACATATGCAGAAAAAAACAAATCAGCTCTTGACAGATGGCTTGACAGATCTGTCGACGTGCGATCGAATATGCTTGTGCCCCGACAGTACGGCTTTTTTTGATGGCCTTAATTCGGAATTTGTTGTCATCCCAAGTCATAAAAGCCGTGCATCTTAGCAAATCAGAACAATCAGATTGCAATCAATTGCAAATTGCAATCAAGTTGCTTAGCTCAGTGAACAAACCAACGACCAACTGCGCTACCTGAGCTACCAACACTTTCCTCTATAGAAAAGCAGAACAGTGTATTTGGGAGTTCCTACGTTGATGTTGAGACTGAGAAAGATAACAAACAAGGAGATTGAGGATCTACGAGAGAAAATCAAGTTTCTGAGCGCACTTTACCGCCCAATTTCACTTCCTGCAATCTTCCCCATCCTCTCGACATGACACTACTTATAAGGTTGATGGAAGGTCTTTGACAGTCGATTACCATTTTTGGAGTTCCTCGGGTGGCTCAGTCCTCAGATTTCCATCGGTTTCATTTCGTACTTCAGTACCAAACTGGACGTATCTACATACATGCAGTCATTTGCAGATTGAGTTGGTGTAAATGGTCGGCAACAAATTCAGCTGATATTCAGTTGAGTCCTCCGCTAACACCAACTTACTCTGTAATAAACTATGGTCTTGGCGAAAAACACTCAGTTGCAAATTAATTTGGTGTCAACGAGAGCGACAACTTAATTGCAAATGAGCGTACGATTTGGTGTTTAAGTAGAGTATAAAGTTGATGGAAACTCGGGGACTACGCCTACCCGATTATCCCTAAGAACGGCGAAACCGGCCTTCTGCTCTCGGGAAGCTTTCTCCAACTCTACGAGTAGTATGTTTCGTCTGAGATGCAAACACATCTAAAACTAAGCAAACCGAATTACGAATAGTTATTGACTTTCCAGCATAAATTGACTTCACCTACAGGGTGAAATGCCGATTGATGGGGAATAATTGGAATCTGGGGATTATGCCCACCTGATAAATCCAAATGGGACTGTGGCGCACGTAGAGAACCGGAGGGATTATGTAGTGCCGGCTTTCACTGCTGCTGGACCTCATGCAGACTCGAAATTAGAGGACCTGTTAGGACAATCTGCAATTCAGACAATGGGCAATCTGGATAATGTTATTAAAACAGACAACAGGACTATAGAAAGCAGCCGGTAAGACAGTAAAAACTAGGGGCCTGGTTAATCAGTAACAGCAGACTACAGCGATTCGGATGGCTGTAGGCGGTGGTGATGAGGTCAACGTAGTGGCCTCTTGAAAAAGCAAAATGGTGCGCTGAAGAAGGAGGGGACAGAAAATTTATGTGGTTGACTTTCAGAAGGGTGTACAGAGAAAATATGTCAGCAACTGCGCACCAGGCTGCGACATCCATAATTCACGGAAACACTGAATAACAAAGAATCGCATGCTGATGTTAACGATCTTAGACACATGGTTCGCAGTCAGACTGGTGCACTGGAATTCTGTCCTCACCGTTCACAACTGATTCCAGGCTGGACCGATTTTTCCCTACACAAGCACACAGCCATAAAGGACACGGATACGGGAAATGGGAAAATGTACACAGGGCCGACAGAAGTAGATGTCAGGCGTTAGCATTTAACTGTTCCTCGTAAAAACTAACAATTGAAGTTCACTTTGGATGGAATAAGTTAAACAGGTGTGTTGATAAATGGAAAAGTGCGGATAGTCTGGCACCCTATGAGTAGCCTGAGTTTAAATTCCAATCATTTCACTTCCTGTGAGCAATCCGCGGGAAGAATACTCGTAGTAGGCTGTCGGTGAATTTTAACCGTTCTACCTGGAAAGGAATGAATTCTTGGAAAGCAAATGAAGTACAATCGTTTGGCGGTGGTTTCAAGCATAAGGTTAACAGAGTTTACGACATTCTAAGGGGCATGTGTGTTTCAGGAACATCGTGCTAAACGTTGTAGGGAGCGTTGAAGTGATGTGACTAGTCTCCACCATGGCCTCAAACGGGTTCAATTATTCGCAAACTTGGTGCTGCTTTTGTCTCTGGCCCACATTTAATCACTCGGTCTCAAAAGTTGCATTTGTGTGTTTACGAGTTCAACATGTGTGCGTACGGTTCGACGGCCGTCCACACGATGTTTGGTGTAGACCTGTCCCAGCTTGTGGACAATTCGGGATTCAATCCCGCCAATCTGGTGTGGGGTCGTGTATGCTACTCCGTAAAGTAAAATCATCGCACAGTGAATTTGCAGACCGGCACTCTATATTTGCCTCGAAAATACCAGAAGTACTACGGTACTTGCTCTGTCAACAATCCACCTTGGAAGCCAAAGAAACTGGCCTGTGTGAGTTAGCGGTCTTTGTCTACTTGGACACAAAAACCCATCATATCAGTTTACTCCTCCCAGTGAAGCTTCAGTCAGTGTACCTATTTCCGTTATATTTTAATTACTTCCTAATAGGAATCTTAGCAAATGAAACAACCATTTTGGCGTACTATTTCAATGAACTCCAAAGCGCTGATCAAAGTAGATGTTCTCTTGGTCCATTTCTATTCCGACTATAATTCGACCGTGTTCGAGCAAGGGTTGTACTGCGAAAGTGGTCAACCGTAGACATGTCTACCTTTGAAGTGCAGACGGTCGTATCGGTGGGGAAGCAGTTGGGTAGTGAGAGTAGTATATCTCTTCAGTTTCATTCTTAAGTGATTCGTTCAGCTCCAGGACGCTGTTATCTAGAAATCCAGAACACTGCACCGGATCAGTGGTCCCCAAATATCACAGATCATGCCAGAGTAAGTACTGCCATAAGTTTAATGTGCCTTGAGTAAAGCTGACAAAAATTTGAAACCAGAATGCAGTCCTTCTCATCAACGAGCATTTCATTTAGACGTGACATTGTCAGTCGTCCTTGTATTCTGGAGAGACTGTTGAAAAGGAAATAGTGCTACGGGATACACAGGTGTTGTCGGTGTCACCAAATCATACCGAAGTTCAGCGGTGAGACGAACGTCATGATTTTCGCCGGGTGAAGAGTAGGGTTACCGACTGCAGCTAGGCGAGTCTGCGCAGCAGTCAGCGTACTTGAGAGGCAAGACCAGCGACGCCCGTTAGGTGATGTACGAACTTGCAAGGGGCTTAGGCGATCGACAGAGGCGGGCTTGGGTGAGTCGACTGGGTGAGTGTAGCCAATTGACCCGTGTATGTATAAGCGTGAAACGATGGGTCGCTCGCGTGTGTGGGCGAGGGGTTCGAATTTAAAGGGAACATCGGCGGAAGAGAGGACGAAAATTGGCTTTTCTCTCAACTGACACAATAATGTTAACGGATTCTTTTGAGTTGACTAACGAGTCAAACAGCTCATTAGGGTCATTCACTGAGCCCTTTTTCGAGGTTCTTGGGCTAAGATGGCACCATGCAACTTTACATAACCGGACGGAATGTTGGGAACTTAATTTCGCGGTTCGATGCAAATAAGCTTACTCTATCGATATTGGGAGGCATAATGTGTTTGTGAAGGACCCTGGTAGTAGTCATATCTGGTGGAAAATATCTGAGAATTATTTTGGACCAAGACTGATGTCTGGCTACATGTAACATGTCTGTTTATTCTTGATTTGTCGCATGCCCTTGTTCATTGCCACGCTTGCTGGTCGCAGTAATTGGCTTATGCTACTGAAACATCCACATTCTCACCTATTTTGCCTGTCTACTGGATTATGAGCCATTGGGGTTTCACTAAGGTGAACTAGGTAACAGTTTCGCCTTTCTGAGGATAAAAACTGATCGAAGTGGTTGATTGGATACTGGATTGCCAGGTGAAGATGGTAAATCAAATGCTGCAGTTAAACATGCTTTGTGGAAGCTTTCAGGTGCTGGTAAGTGAGGTAACCTTCACGATGGATTCAGGTAGAACAAGAACATACTGTCATTGTGCATGCAACACAATGAAGAAGAGGAACGTTGTGAACCATGTTCTGACGGTTCCTGTAACATGTGAAACAGGTAATCAGTGGAGACGCGTATTAAATGGTGTTCTTCGCCACGATAAGCGCTGTTGCTAAGGCTGTTTATTGCGTCAGAATAAGACAACTTTTTGTCTAATGCGTCTTTGTATTCATATGAATGAAGTCTTCCATAGCAGCCATGGTTTCTGAAATGCACAGTCAGATTTAGTAGTTAGTAGCATTTGGAACTAATTTAGAAGCGAGATGTTAGGGTAGTGCACTACCGCAGGGATTTGTCAAGCAACCCTGGTTTCTGTCACCTTTAAATAAAGAAATTTGATTTCTGTTTGTAAAACTGATTTATGACGCAACCTTATAGCTCTACATCCGTCCTTGCAACATAAGACTGACAGGTTAGCCTTATAGATGGTTTCCTATCTGCTAGGCTCAGGTCGAGGTAGATGGTGATCACGAAGCCTCACTTGTTAACTTTGTCAGATTGATTTCGAATTCCAACCTTTCCAATATGTTCTCATCCACATAAAACCTAGGTTACATTGTGGAGAAATGTGACGCACTCACCGGGACATGGGAGAAGGTACCTGCTTCGAGCACTGGGACCTCCTGCCCAGTGCGTGGACTGGTCGAAGGTAAACGCTATCGGTTCCGTGTGACTGCGGTGAACGCTCTGGGGAGCAGTGAACCAACGGAGGCCATTGGTGTCTACACAGCCAAAAATCCTTTCGGTGAGTTGCTAGACCCCCATGGCTCGTACTGACCGTGTGACCGAGTGTGCTGAGAGCAGAATAATCATACCCCACGTCAATTACATGTGTGAACACAAGACAAAGGCAGACAAAGTGGCAAAGCAAACAAGGATGTAACATGGGCAAGATCACGTTCTGAGCTCGATTTTTTTATGATTTGTATGTCACTGACGCAGGGCGACTCTCTAAAATAACAAATCCTGTCTAAAGTGCGCAACCAACAAATAGGGAATATACCTTGAAATCTATAAAAGTGGGGGAAATATTTTGTAAGTTTAGATCGTCTGCAAACTGACCAGAAGTCCGACAGAAATGCGCAATTTTGCTACTTAGTCGTATTGAGTATAGGTGGTCAGCAGTCACTAACAGGTTTAATCAGTCGGGAAGCGTCATATAAAGCAGCAGGCCAACGAAAGGCTGTGTTTTGGGCATATGCATATCATTTCTGCCTCCATTATCAATACAACCAGGGAAAATAGTCACTAAATTCACTCTGGACTCATGTAATCACTCATTCAGATACTCTCATTGGTAAGATGAGACGCCGTGGCGGTTTCGGGAGTTAAGCATGCCGGGTTCGTGCTTATTTCAACAGGCCTAGATGTATTCTGAGGAGTAGCATGTTGTGAATGACTGTCATATCACCCGTAATATTAACTCGTCCGAGCCTAATAGGTGCTTGTTCAGCTGAGTATACATACCTAGGTAGGGCAGTGAACTGAAGGCTTATCTGCGTAGAATCTTGGTTTTGCTTCATTTCTAAACAATTTGCGGTCAAACATGTGATCCCCACACCGAAATCAACCCATTCTCATTAATTCAGAGCTAATCTGGCTTAAACAGACTAGTATTTTGGTTTTGTTGTGGTCGTTCTTCGGTTTTTCTTCGTCGGTACATTGGTGTATCTTCGGGTATTTAAGACTCTCCAGGCCGACTAATTCTTGCTTGTTAATTAAGTGAACAGTTTTAGTGTTCCGGAATAGCAAGTACGGAAGGTGCGCTCTAAAAATAGGGTGACTGTGTAGTTTTGTTACCGGTTGCATCGGTTTAGTCGCCTCGGCTGCACCAGTTTCAGGCAGCACAACAATAGTTTTTTTTCTGGCAACCTCTGCAGTGCAGAGTGTGGAGCGGCATTGCACAACAAAACACGAAGAATGTTATGCGCATGGTTCTTCAACTAAAACCGCATTGTTGTGTAATCCTCTGTCGATGCACCATCTTTGTCGGCTAGTTTTTATTGCTTCGCTCCAGTTCACTGCACCAGAGAATTTCGAAAAGTTGCGGGGAGAGTACGATGAACACCAATAAATTATAGCATTTCTGGACAGGCAAACGAATAAGTAGAATACAGAAGAAAAATGAAGAAAAGCTTTGAAACTGTGAAAGAGTTTGGAAATTATCCTTGTGATGTTGGGCTGGTGAGGACAATAGTGATATTAACATGTCTCAGAGGACTTACATTCCTTCTAACAATAATACTAATACTAACAGGCTGCTGCGCAGTAGGACCACTCGACAGACGAACGCTTAGCTACCCGACGCGAGGTAGTCAAGTAAGGTTTTTTTTTCGGAAGAGCGAATTCACTCACGAGCGGGGCTGATTGGAAAGTTCCTCAGATGGAACGGTACCAGCGACGGACGTGGCACACCCAAACTCCACTATAGATAGTGAGACACTCTTAGCCTTTGGTATGTGGCAAACATCGGTAACTGGTGAAACCACTCATCTAGTTTTGTCCAAATTCCTTTCAGATGTACCTGATTCACCGGAGAACTTGAATATTGACAGCTACGATAAACATTCCGTCAATCTCTCCTGGAATCCACCCAAACACGATGGAGGAAATCCCATCAAAGGTAAAGTTGCTTCATTTGAAGATGATTCGCTTTGCTAAGTCAACGTCCGGGATTATTTGTACCAAATATGATATATATCATAAAAGCTCTAGACTTGGCTGAATATCTGCCACGTGGATGTTTAAATAGTGAAATGGGGTGATTTATGATAAACTTAATGAGGTGAATGCATGCTAAATCGATCCAGTATTCGAAACAATTCAAGCACTGTTGCAAATGACTGCATGCGGAACCGCATCTTGTCTACGAAATCAGTGGAAATGACGGTGCTCTTTGCATCTCGCGACAAGCCCATTCAGACCTCATCCACACCTACAATGCAAAAGTCACACTTCCCTGAAGTCCCAGTACTAGGCTTCGCTGAGCTTTCCAGTAAATTTCCAGAAATTTTTAATTTGTCGTAACTATGGTTAACTGGTTGATAATTTTTAAAATGGAAAGGGAGTAAATTAGACCGAAGCTGGAGATGAAGGCAGTCATCGACTTCCTGGGCATTCAGAACATGTTTTAACGGGTGTTGCCCGTGTTGGCAGGCTGGTGATTAATGAAAATGGGATCAACCTGAATAAACACATCATTGTTTCAATAAAACCGTCTATCCTCAACAAGTGTTCGTCAGTCACCTACTCCATGTCACCAACCGAATGGTGAGATTCTGCCTCCTAGAAGAACAACATCTTTTTGTCGCTACTCATAAACCTACCAGTAGTTTGTTAACGTGTGGATCATCTTTTTGCACTGACGGTGCGTTCCGAATAAGCTACGGCTGAAATCTGTCACTTAACAAGCTAGTTCTGGTCATTGACTGCTAACCGTCTGTGACTACACCTGAGTGCTTCTCAGTTTCAGAACCCATCGCTCAATAGAAGGTAATCGTGAAGAAGTCGAATACAGATTTGTGATGTGCCAGAACATGGATGAATGCCTTCCGAATCTTAGCCTATATAGATGTAGGGCTAGAAGGGCCATAAAAGATAACGAACAGTTGATGTAAATTTGAGTGTTCCTTCGTCCAACGTAGTGGTACTGACCCCGTTAGTTGTATCTCTGAGTTCTGTGCCGTTTCTGACAGTGAGAGCTGCCTTACTTGTACGATGATCGATACGCAACTAGTTTCAAATAAGTTTTGTACACTATACGCGACGGGTCACCTCATTTTTTCGAGAATTCCACAAGTTTGAAAGCCTTTTCTGCGAAGTACAATTTAAATTTATCAGACTGGTTCTCAACAGCTGAATATCATATATTCTTGTGCCCTGTGGATTTCTCGTAGGGGTCTTACCGTCCCACAATCTGAGACACCTAACTTCATTTCCCTCCTTCTTTTCAGGATACCTGGTTGAGAAGCGGACTCCGAAAGGCGAATGGAAGCCAGCCACTTCTGGTCTGGTTACTGGTCCAAGTGTTTATTTGCCCGGCTTGGAACAAGGCCAGACTTATGAGTTCCGTGTGAGCGCGGTAAATGATGCTGGACCTGGACGGCCATCTCGAGCAACAGCACCTCAGGTTATCAAGGATCCTAGTTGTACGTTTGGAATCTTCGTGCTTGTTTTACTGAAATTAAGTTTCGATTCTCTGATGAACGTGGGTAGATGATAATACTGATTTCTGCATGTCAACGTATCTGACTGTCATAGCCAAAGCAGGGTCTTCTGGCTTGTTGGACTGTCTAATTTCACAAACTAAAACCATATTAAAGTGTATTACAGCCTCGCTCATAGGATTTACACGAGACGCCAATTGTCACTGATCTACTCCAGATAGCCATCTGGATTTTATCGTAATGTTTGGTTGATTCCTGTCTAAGCTATGCGTGCAGGCCAGATTTGTGCAACGGCAGTTATAATTATGCATAACTCCCTAGATCTAGCTCACATGCTCCTATTTGCACGCGGACGAAGGATCCACGCTGACGCCACGAATGCGCGCTTTCCATCTGTTCTCCATAATGAGTGGATTTAGGCGATGGAACACGAAGTTTTCTATCACCGCGGAGAGTTTACTGCTGTGTTTACTCAAAAAGCAGTCCTTTATTCCCTACAAGCATGCAGACTCCCGTGAATTTCGGAAATACAATCAATTTCTTGATTTGTATAGAGCCGCATCCATGGGCTACAGCTGATTGAATCACGGGGGACACTGAACTAGTGCCGTCTGCATTTTCACTTTTTCTTTCTGCAGAGAGAGTGTTAGCAGTAGTCACACTACGCAGGGGTAATCAAAAAATACAACTGGTATTGCGACAACTAGGCTAATTTGCAAATCAATTTGGTTTTCACGGGAGACTCAAGTGAACTCTCGTTTATGATATTCTTCAACCGAATGTGCTGCACACAGACCGCCTCATGTTTCAGTTGGTACGATATTTGAGATATCGCAGTATACTTTCATAGAGGAAACTACTCACAAGTTTGCTGAAAACTCTGCCTATTGGCCGATCTCACATAGTACCGTTTTACGCGGACAAAAACCCATGTTATGCAGCGAGGCTTGCCTCATTTAAAGATAGCTCTTTGCTTCTTAGTTCCATAAATTGAGACTACTCCAATGAACCTATCCAACCTGTTTCTCTATTACTGCTATGCCCACGTTCTCGTATCACTTATGTTTGTCGACAGTAAGGGACAGGATCTTTTCAAACCATTCTAAAGCCCTTGTGCCGGTATGTTAAGCTGAAACATAAACGAATCATACACCTAAATCCATGCTCTTCAGATCCAGCTGGTGCGCCAGAAAGCTTGAATGTGGACAAGGTGAACAAAAACGGTGTGAAGCTCTCCTGGCAGAAACCACGGAAAGATGGTGGCAGCAAAATCACCGGCTACCAGGTGGAAAAGAAGGACGATGCTGGTAATTGGGTTCCAGTGAAACAAACCACCGAACCATGTGCGTTTATTCCGATGAAGGAAGGTGAGACGAGTCAGTTCCGCGTTCGAGCTGTTAACGATGAGGGACCGGGTGAACCAACAAAGCCGACAGCACCATTGACTGCGGCAAACCAGCCAGAAGCCCCCAGGATTGTTACTCCGGAGGACTGTGTCGGTGGACCAGGAACAGGCGTCGGTGGCCTGAAAGATGTAACATTGAAGGTAATTCTCCTGCTCACCCCACTAAAAAGCGACGAGAACACGCGGATTTATTGCATTAGCTGTAGCTCCCCTAGAAAATTTTTATTGTTTAAGGCAAAGCATAACCCTCTAGAGACAGTTTTTTTGCTCAATGTATTTAACTGTAGGTGAATGGGAAATGTGCACTCAAATCTGAATTCTGTGTAAAGCTGGGTAATCTCCACCAAACTGCAAATCACGAATGTTCAGGAAGTATTGGTCCTAGCAACCGAGAAGGATTCCTGAGTTATTATTCGAAGTTTTTTTCCTGAACGGACAATGCTAATTTTGGAGTCACGAATTCATACGAATCTGTGTAATCGTCCATTTTCCACTTGATAGGTACGTTTGTCTATAGAATGTGAGTGGATAAGCAGCTCAAAATTCGGCAGATGGAGCAATCTGAAGGCGTGGAAAAATATTTGTTAGTCTTTTCCGGAGTTAAATTTGTTTCTGGCCCAAGTGAGGATAAAACGAATGAAGCTATTCTCCAAACGTACTGATCGATGCTTCTCGAAGATACGTGTATTGAAGTATTTACGTTCGGCAAGAAACCTATCGGTTAACAAGTAAAACCCGCAGGCGTACGTGCTGAATTGGTTTTCTGTAGGTTTTCCAGGAATACCTCCAAATGTAACTTTTTTAAAAGAGTACGGAAACTTTTGGTATATTTTTGTCCCAATGGCTAACCTTGCTCGTGGGTGATAATATCGAAAAAAGTTGTGCCAATCAGCACATCTGTGCATGCTTTTTATGGGGACACCCTGCCACTGATTTAGGGCATCGATTATTTTCGGTCGAATCGCCCACTGGTTTCCAGTCGTCCAGGAGAAGAGGGACACAAGCCTTTTCGTCTTAGTAATTACTAGCTAGTATGCATGCAGTATGAAATTTTTAACTCAACTAGCTGGTCACTCTTCTGGGCCATAATATTGAACGTGCCCAATTTCTAATACTGGGAAATCCAGGACTCGAACCACTTCGTGCCTTCTCTGGAGATATTGTCTCTCTCAAGCCACTTGGGAAATAAAATGCTCGCAATCTTGACCGGCTTAGGAATGCAAACTGTGTATCAAGTATTGTTGCGTGCCCTCGTCCGGCCTTAGTATTTTGATGATCCGTGCGTCAACCTGAAAACACATGCTGGAACTCCAACTTCCTGAAGACTTTAACAATGAAGATCTGACATCGTTTCAGTGGTACTCCTCAGCACATGCCTTGATTTTGGAGGAAGAAATGATCTCTCAATTCCCTCCACACATAAACGGCCTTGAATTTCGGCTACTTAGCTTTCGGACGACGGTTCATAATCGGTATATAGAGGTAATGCTTTTGATAGGGCAGCCGAGCAAGAGCTGGGATAGTTTTAAAACTAAGACTCCGAGATTCAGTAGATCGAAAACGAGAAGCGTCACAGGTCAAGGCGTCAGCCAGACTAACGGAAAATCGATGCATACGCTCATCGTCGTCCACAACAATGCTGGCGTAAAGCTGACTACAGTAACAGCTGTCGTTGTCGAACTCGCCCTACAAGAAGTACAACTCCGACGGTGCCGGTAGAAGAGAAACTTTGTAACATGAAGTGAATTGCAGTTAAAAAGATATCGACTCCCACTTTGGTACCTGCAGAGGCCAGGCAAAGACATTACTGTTACACCGTTGCCATAAGTGAGAACGGCCCAGTCAGCCGACACAGCAAGCTAAATGACTTCAAAAAACTGAGTACAGAACTCAACGAACTTTGACTGAGCGAATGCAAGGAGGTGAAACAGCCATCCTAATCTGGAGAGATAATCAAGTTAGATCGACCAAAACAGTCTCTTCTGGCACGGAGTTTTTATTGAAATATGCTTGGAGCGACCCACCAGAATTGGTCGCTTCTATAAGGTGCCCTCTTCTGAATATGGACTCTCCAGAAAGGAACAACTGCAGCACGTAGCTCTTAAGGCCTCAAACTGGCAAGATTTCTTTTAGGAATGCAGTTATTTTATACCCAGTTCACTGGATCACGTTGGAACTCAAAAATCGATCCGCGTCTCACAGACCGGTCTCTCTATTCAGCAGTCGATTCAGGCACTAGAATACACTCATTCACATGTTTAGGAAGGTCGAGTTTTCTTCAGATCGAATTTCAATGCTGTCCTGCTCTGGTTTGATTTGTGTGCCAGGTGTGTTAACGCTCCATATGGGAACACAGGTAAGTAACATGCATTATTCTCCCAACCCCATCTCTAATCGGGAAAGTGGGAAACCCCGAGTAAGCTATGGTGAGGAACAGACCTTCGGTTGCACAGTCGACGCTTCCAGACTTTTATACCCAGTAAAGGCTCGGCACTGGGCATAAACCGCGCTTGCCTAGGCGCGTCTTTTATTCAGGCTACGAATGTTCAGTACAAATTGACCTCGCAGGAGAAAATTCGTTTTTCCTTTTCCTTTTTTAATCAGCTTCGAATTTATCGTTTCTTATGAGGTTGACCACGGTTGACAGAAACATGGAACTGTGTCATCCAGTCCGCATGACTGTTTTCACAAGCAAATTCTCATATTACACTTAGGGTTTTTCATTTCTCCCCAACAGTCTTAGCTCGGAAAATCGAAATGTTATTGACTACATTGATATCAACCTGCGTGCTGTTTCAAACAGACCGTGCCAGGGTCTGAGTATACAATGTCTGTCTGGAGAATGAGTCCGCTCTTCCTCAAGAATAACTACATGGAAAACGAAACTGATAGTAGCGAAATGCATTCATATGGAACTTAAGATGTTGTTAATCGGAGACTCAAATGAAGCCTACGCTTGTTATTCTTCAACTGAGTATGCTGCGCAAAGACCACCTCATGTTTCAATTGGTATGATATTCGAGGTAGCCCAGTTAACTTGCTGGACATAACACACTTCTCGTCAGGTTGATGAAAACTCTTTGACATCCCAGTTTCGTCGTCCTTTGGGCTGATCGGGTAGACGTATCCACTTGCGTACACTTCGAGTTTCAAGCAGAAAATAAGGTTGATGGACTACGCCCATCTCACAACGACATCTTAACTCCAAAGTTAACAAAGAATGAAGAATGATTCGTCTAATTAACGATCAAACACAGAGACATCATCCATCATAAGATGGAAAGCCATATCAAACACGGAGGCGCAACCAGCTCTAAACTCAAGAAAACCTGGTCACAGCGCAGTACGGACTAAGAACAAGCCAATAAAATCGAAAAAGAGAACTAACTAAAGTCGAAAATGTCGGAGTAGCCAATCAACTTTAAGGAAGGTAGACCTCGAGCGACAGGAATCGCAAAGACTAAAACTTCTGAGAGGCAGTCATTCAGCGGACAAGTCGAATGCGAAGAATACATATTGCAAAACAACATAAATAGCAGATGAAGCAGTTGGCCAATTACGTCAATAGATATCAGATAAGTGAACAGAGAGACAAATACATATTCTGAGCAGTATGTAAATGCAGGCATGTGATAAGGTAGTATCCAACCTCGCATTGACGATGTTTCCTCGATTAATGATGAAGCGTTTTCAAAGCAGCTGCAAAGCTGGTTGGAAAAACAAAAAGCCCCTGATCAACAACTGGAAGTGATACCTTGTAACTTGAGCACGGTTTTATGGCATCTAGTTCGCTCGTTTCTTGCATTCTCATTTCTCCTTTTTTGGTTTACTATCCTTGGGGAGGGGGGGGGTGACCATCGGCCACAGTTGACCGCATCATTGCGCATTTTAATTCAGGTCAACTTCCAGTGCCATTTTCAGTCTGAAAATTTGAGTACTTTTTATATCATTGCTCATGTTTTTCTGCTTCTTGTGCTCTTGTGCTTCTTCCGTTACGTCGACTAATATATCGAGATCAGATCCTTCACTTGGTCGTTAAACATAGAATTATATTGGCATCACGCATTATGGGAAATATTTTGGCCTGCGCTTGTTCATGGTTCTAATTCATCCCGACCCCCGTCTACACTTTAGGCTGGCCAAGAACTCAAACTCCCAGTGGCATGGTTCGGTCATCCAGTCCCTACATTCAGCTGGACGTTGGATGGCAAACCGATTCGAATCGATGGTTCGCGCGTCACTTCGACGGATGAACCTCTTCCGCCTCCTGCGCACCCTGGTCCTGGTGGTCCGCTAGAGCAATCACCAGGTGCTATTACGGCGCTCAAAGTAGGCAAGGTAACACGGGCTGATCGAGGTCGATATCAGCTTACGATGAGCAATGACTTGGGACAAGCCACTACCTCCTGTCATGTGGAAGTTCTTGGTAAGAGGCCACCTACTGTTTTACGATTTACAAAACCATGGTTTTGCTGAAGTGGTGGTAGGGGACTGGATATTGTAAATGATGAAATGATCTCGTCACCCGCGATCGACGAGTCTGATTATTCCAGCACAATGAGATTATATATGTCAGTGAGCTGATGGGATCTAACCACGCAACTTATGATTAAATGTCCACAACGAGGATAGAACAGTGTTCAACGTTAGACCTTATAGCAAATGAATTGAACGTTACTGATCCAAAGGCGTTTTCATGATTGTGAGTGAACGGCGCAAGTGTCTGCCACAAAGAACACCTACGATATTGGAACAACGCCAATAGATTAGCTCGAGAATAGGGGAGGTGGAAAGTACTCATTATATTCAACTGGCCTGCTGCTATCACGCCTCTCAGACTAGCTAGTGTTTTTAACCTTTCTGACTTTGGATTAAAAGATACTAAAAACGTGTCAAAAGCAAAAATACACCCTAAGATCTCAGTTGCTACCTTACATCTGCACTTTTCCAGTGTCTTGCATTTGCGTCTGTTCCGATTTGCATTTCTAGATGTACCAGGGTCTCCAGGTGGCCCGTTGGAGGCGGTCGAAGTCAAAGCTGATGAGATTACACTGAAGTGGAAGGCACCAGAAGATGATGGTGGTCAGCCTATCACTAATTATATTTTGGAGAAACGTCCCAAAGGTTCCGACACGTATGTAACCTTGTGCCAGTTAATCCCGCTGCATTGAATATTGCAGATTGAATGCATTCACATTATACATCTTGTTCAGAGTAAACGATACACACGGACAACTGTCCTGTTATCCGGCTCATTGCTGCTTAGCTTTTCTTCTGCAACCGATAGAACTTTATGCAGTCTTTCCCACGGACTGCCAAATATGAAGCGTTTTTTCATCCTTGTTAGCATTCAGACAGGCGAAATTAAACAAGCACAAAAATACGAAAAAGGACTGGATTAGAATAACTTCCTAAGTGCTGAATATGTGATACGCTTATGCAGGGGTGAAGGTAGCAGTTGTCTAATGGAAACAATCTGAAATATCCAGCGCGTTCTCAGGTGAGACCATCTCTTTGGTTGAAAATAATTCGAAGCCGACTCTGGTTTGCCGGGGCGATACGATCTCGGGTTGGACGGTAGGCTCATTATTGAATGTGAGTATAATTAGTTCTTGAAATTCGCTTGAGAGTTGCATCGCAAATGGAATAGAAAGTCGTAACTGGAGACTCATTATAAAGATTTGTTACAAATCCGAAGCAAACACACCTGAAATGCTATCCGATGAGGCCATTTGTTTTTATAACTAGCAAAATTTGGACTCCAGCTTTGGCACTGTCGATAAGATGGTGTTTCATGTTCACGTTCACCTTACTCTGGAGAGTTTTCAGGCTTTCTGAAAAATTCCTTACTAGTGTGGCTGTTTCGTAGCCAACCGATAAAGCATGTAAAAAAGCTTTTTAAGGGAAAAAGTTGCTCGAATACCAGATGCCAATTTGGACTTCTTGGTATGTGCACACTGGGGGGCAGTACGTGGCTCAGTTCTCATCCATGTACTTCGAAACAGCATAAATAATACTACGCGTCGCCTTTGTATATATTATAGAACCAGCAGAATTATAATGACCTATTTTCGAATTATTTGTAAACAGAACATTGAACCACTGATAGTTGATAGTAGTAGATATAGCCCTATAGGCATCACAGCATTATTTCGAAATAAACAATCAACGATGACAGGGAGTAAGTATTATAACTTCAATGAAGCATGCGGACATGTATGTATTTAGATGCCTGCATGCCAGGGCTAGCTTCACGTCGAATCATTTATTCCAGCACAGTGTTCACCGACAAGTTTCCTATGAGTTCCAATCTTCTAAATCTCAGTTTCTGTTTTTTTGTGTAGTTGGCAGAAAGTCAGTGCATTCCTCAAATCACCAACAGCCACAGTCCGAAATCTGGAAGAAGGTAAAGAATATGAATTCCGTGTGATGGCTGAAAACCCCATGGGCGTGAGTGAACCTCTCGTGACCGAACGTGCTGTTAAAGCAAGGCATCCGTTTGGTAAGTTATCGACAAAGGTCGCATCGGCGCGTCGTGTTTGACGTGCTGCGCGAGCCTTGTTCACTGGGAACCTGCATAAACTGAATCTACTGATAGTTCGTTTAAAAGAAGCGCTTGACGAATCTTGATGTTAGTATGATAGGAATGCCTTTGCCTTCAACAAGCCGACTAGATTCGAGTCAGTTGCTTTTTGCACTTTATGGACTACCCATCCACAAAAATGGAAGTTACTTTTCATCCCTCTCAAAATTTCAGCTTCAACGCAAGGGGTTTTCGCCATCTAGTTTGCTAACTACACTTGTCAAACTGATGGGTATCGTCTGTACATTTAGCCAGCGATACAGCCAAAGACCAATACTGCTCCTCGGCTCGTAGCTATTCACTCACTTATTGATAACAGTTTCGGAATATCCATTTCTGTCCGCCAGGTCACACGTGCCTAGATTGTTCTGATCTTAGTGACTAGAGTGTATGCTGATCCGGGTGCCTTGGAGGTTGCATTACAGGCTGAAAATTCGCTGTATTCCCTTTACATTACTGTTTATTGCAGATTATCTCTAGAGCTGTTCGGCAATGCCCGAAATCGAAGGCGTCGTAATGAGGTGAAGTTGACTGTGGCTTCCCTCGCCCTCGCCGAAACTTTGGCCCTTGCAAAGTATTGTACATGAAACAACTCTAACCATCTTGACATGAAATGAGGCAAATAACTATTGCTCTGAAAATTAAAAGTAGGACATGAAGTCTGACTAGTACGTTTTGTTCGTGCCTTCATGTTGCGATGGCAATACTAGGTGAAGCGGAAACTTTCTCTCCAGACAACCGTTGATTCAGTAAAAGAAGACCATGAAGTCAACGTCCTGAAAAGATTGTGCACAAAACTCAAACAATAAATCCATTGAGTCAGTGACACAGGAAGGATGCATGAGTTCATTCGAATGGGTTCCCAGAGGTACCGAGATTCGGATGACCTTGACTCATTATGAGATAAAAGTGGCAATAATTTAGATGTACAATCCCCGATCTAGACGTTGAGTGATGTGCATCTCTAGCGATGCTGACACAACAGAGCGCTTGGGATAATCCGTTCAGCCCATTGCTATTAAATGGGGCATCATATAGACAGGAAACACTCCTCAACATTTCAAACCTCTGGAGAGGGAGTGCGACTGTACAGTATTGGAAATTTGACAGTTGACACAGTTTTAAGCGGTTACGGGACTTGTAGAATTCCCATCCACATCGTTTGACAAGTCCTCCTGCTATTACAACTATTCTGGTGCCTCCAGACTGAAGAGGGGAATCACTGGATTCGAGTTTCGTTCTTATCTGACCCCATCAGCAGTGCACATTACCTTGGCGTGCCAGAGTTCAAGCCCGGACATCTGACATACGATGTGTGCGTGTTTCTTCTGTCCCACTAGCACAAGCTTAATGCACCAGGATTATGACGTCTGAACAGACGAACATGTGCACGCTTGAACGATGCGACTGGTTGGCCCAAAACTCGGGTGACAACCCAGTAACTGTCCCGGAGTCTTGTCGATCGATTATCTTGCCGCCTGTCAGGTCGTTCCAGTCAGGTAGCGCCGCGGACACCTGAAACATGCTGGACCACTTTTGATTAGTTGTAGGTGGTTGCGGGATTTGCAGAATTCGCTTGCCACCAGTTGTCAGGTGACATCGAGCATGTGACTGCTCAACCAATAAGCTCAAGACGTGCATGGTTCGAAATGAAGGACAAAGACCAGTGTTGTTACCCTATAATACAGAATAGCCGATGTGATGTGCACACAGATAAGCGGTAGGCATCGACACATATTGTCATAGTTGAACAGGTATAAACAGGTCTTACGTGAAGGGTCACAAGGTAAACAGGTGCAGAATAGCTGACAAAATACATAATTTGCCAAAGAAGGTCCGAGGGACTTTCAGTCCAACCCAATACAATGTGTTATTCTTATTCAATTGGACCAAGTATCTTTGAACCATGGAACCTTCCCACCTTTTGCCTACACTCGATGGACTGGTGTAACGACCTTCTACGAACTCGTCTCTTATGGCATGTTAAACAAAAGTGGCAAGTTAACAAACCATATAGGCATAAGTTGCTTTAGTTTTGAAATTATCAATTTGGAAGGTTGGTCGTGGATAATTTGCGAATTCTACCGACACGGGGACCTCCCTGATTTAGTACTGTTCGAATAATACCCTAATAAATTTCAAGGAACTCTAGGTAGCCCACAAGGAGGAATAGTTTACACTTGCGTGAACCTTCCATCTGAGAAGTCGTCACTCGAGGACCCAGTGGTGTAGATTCTGGGATTGAAGGATGACAGACAACATATCCTGTCTGAGTGTGAGTTAAACACAGTGCTGGTGAGCCGTTCGTGGCCGAACGGTTGTGTCCGAACCATCAACAGGGAGGTCGCACTTTCGAATCATCCTGGCGATTCGTGACGATTGGCACCACTGCTGATTCTCAACACAGATGGAACACCTTTTCAGTGTTCTTCAACCTCGGCATAGATTGACATCACTTATAATTCAGTCACTCAACCGTGTGATTTTCCATTCCATACAGATCCGCCTTCTGGAATGTCCGCGCCACATGTGGAAGAAGTAACAGATGATTCAGTGACCTTGGCCTGGGAACCACCGCACAAAGGACCCACAACTGGGTATATAATTGAAAAACGTGCCAAAGGTGACCGGAATTGGAGCAAGTAAGTTTCGCTCGTGTATCCTTTCGGCAGCGAACTAGAAAACTCTAAGGCTTACTGCAGGCCCTCTGACTTATTCTTCCAGTTAAAATGACACTATTCACGTCCGATAGCGTTTTCGTATTTGCAGACTGGGCATCATAAGGTTACGTCGTACCTGAAAGTCCAGTCAAATGTAAAATAAAATGAACCCAAATATTATCAACTTTCTTGGAATGGCGACAGGGAGGAATAAGATGTGTTGGCCTCATCGATTCCCGGTCTTTGGTTATAATTGACTGGCTACTTATTGGTGGTCATTTTTCACGACATTTTGGAGTCATTAGGCGCTGGGGCAAATACAACCAGCTTGCAAACCTACTCATCTTGGCAGCATTCATTTGAGTGGTTACGAGGGTGTCAAGACGCCTGCTTTTCTAAGAAACAAGCTGCCCAAAATAGTCAGATACACATGCTGTCTCAGTTCGATGCCCTGCGTCAGTGAGTTCTAAGTTGTGGCATAACAACCCAACTGTATGCCTTTTTCTCATCCTGCCCGTGTTCAAACTAAAGTCTCCATGAAGTAGCCTTGTGGTTGAACTAAATGCGTTTTTATATAAGGGTTTCTTTTTGTGGTGTTGAAAGCTTGACTGTGTGGAATCGAAACGACACGTAACAAAACGAACAACTAACAACACTTCTCTCGCTTTCCCACCTTCGTGGCTGAACGTACTTTGGGTACAGCGGAAAGCCCGGTTGTTCATATTACATACTGTCTGTCCCTGACCTTTCGGATCATACGTCATGAAGACTTTTTCTTTTGTTGTCAACTCTATCCTTTTTCCGTGTCTGTGAATCTCGTAACGTTGGTTTTGCCAGAGCACACGTGACAATGGCGGCGGACACATCCGAATAGCAGTTGAAGTTGGAATGTAAACTTACCGTAATGTAACCATATTTTGGAGTCTTTCGTTTGATCAGTTCGCAGTGCCCTCGATAGAGTAATTTTGATAACCGTGATATGCTTGTGGCCAAATTTTAAGGGAGTGTGTGTACTTAGCTTAATCAAATGGTGTATTACCTCGTTATATACCAATGCATGGTTGTTATCATGTTTCTTTCCAATAGGGTCAATGCACATCCAATTTCTGGTACCGAATACACCGTAAAAACCCTACCTCAGGGAAAAGAATTTGAGTTTCGTGTGGTCCCAGTGAATGCAGCCGGATCAGGAGAACCGAGTGACCCAACTCCGCTAACCAAAATCCAAAAACCCACAGGTGACTGACCATTCTTTTGTTAACTTTGTTTATCGTGGTTTCCTCCGAGTATCTCCAGCTTCCATGCTATTGGGATGACCACACTCTCGGATTTTGTTCAACGTCTCAATGGGCCGAACATTAAATTATTTGTGTCTGATTCATTGGAGTAACGGTTCCATGTCAGAGATCGTTGAATACAAGCTCTCCACTATGGAGTTTCTCGTATTAGGTGAATCAAAGCTACGCTGACAAAGACCGTGCAGCTACTAGTTACTCCTTTCTGGACATACCGTAGGTTGTGCACGAAACTGTAGCATTTCTTAAACACACCCTCGTAGCTACCGTTGGCTTCTCGCAAGGACGTTGGAATTCAAACATATGTTGTTTGTTTACGTTTTTGTGTAAACCAACTTCGCATTGGCCTGCAGAAGGCTGCTTGCTGAAGTTTCGTTTTACGAGCTAGCTGCTGGATATTCACAAATGGTACTGTCCACGAGACAAACAAGTCCATGGGAACTAACCGTTTTTCCTTTTGAACACCGATAATCGTATAGTTGTTTTGCCACGCATTTAAAAGAGCGGTCTTTCACCTCAGTCATTCCTATTCTTCTACAGAGGCTCCAAAGATTGGCAGGGATGCCCCACGAGAAATAAATGCAGCTAATGAGGAGCCATTCAAAATCCGAATCCCGTACACTGGAAGCCCACCGGACGATGTTGAAGTTACAAAAGTAGGTTTTGACCTAATTAATTCAGAGACGTTTTTACAAGCCATCACGATTCACTGTTTCTTAGGCTATTTCTATCACTCATCGGGCTATACATTCGGTTTAGCGTGTTGTACAGATTGCGTGGACAAGGTTTATCGCGACTTTGTCCTTTGATGTGCTACTGACAGGCCAATTCAAGCAAACCATTTGACGAGAAGAAAATGGGGTTACTAAAAGTTCTACTCTGTATAATCTTAAATTCTCCAATTCAATTCATAGTTTATATAATTAGGGAATAATCTACTTCGACTTGTGATCCATGCGCTTTTCGGTTGTATTTCCGTTTTCATGATGAACATCTAAGTGCAAGAGCATAAACATACAGCCTAGGACTCAATCCCCTTAACAAATAGACGATGCAATATTCCCCCTTTATGATGCCGTTTGAAAACAAGTAAACTTTTCCTTGTTAGAGCTTTAGGTTGTTGGCTAGAGGGACAATTGTTCAGAAGAAATTACAATGGGAAGGTCTGAATTTTTGTTGATGCTACAAACACTCGTTCCTGTCACATGGTTAAGTTTAAGTCAACATACTCAACCCATTTTCCTACTCAGTCAGTTCCGCAACCGCGGCAGCTGCATTTCCATAAACTGATGGAATACATTTGTTGTTGCAGGATGGCAAACCGTTTTCTGTGAACAGTGGTCGATTCCAGCTAACAATCACACCCGATGAAGTTATTATCACGGATACGAAGGCTGACAAGAGCGATGAAGGAGACTATAAAATCAAGTTGAAGAACTCAAAGGGCGAAGACACGCTTCCTTTGAAGATTCGAGTACGCGGGCCGCCGTCTGCTCCACAAGGACCATTAGAAGTGTCGAACATCAAGGCAGACTCTTGCACATTGAGTTGGGGAGCGCCAACTGTGAGTAACCCGTTTATTGCTAGATTAATATGGCAAGGTGGTAAAATCACAGCCCAGTTTTCTCCAACACTTCTGTTGCTTTCCATTATAGCAGGAGATTGCTTCCCGACATAAAGTAGCTAGTTTATTATCTGAACTAGTCTGAGAGAAGGTTCTTTTCGTTTCATTCAGGACAATGGAGGAAGCCCTGTCTCACACTACGTTATTGAGCGACAAAACCCTGCTACTGGTGACTGGATATCGGTCAGTAAATTTGTCCGCTCTCCAGAATATGACGTGCTTGGCCTGGAAGAGGGTCAGAAACATAACTTCCGTGTTCGAGCTGCCAATGAGTTTGGACTCAGTGAACCTTTGGAACTTGACCGACCATTTATTTCAGAGAATCCTAAAAGTGAGTGGTGACATATTTCGACGAAATCACCCTTTGACCCACATCTCCTGATGTTTTCTGATGGCATCTTCGGTTGTCGTCCGCCGGAGAGACTGAATTCGGGACAGACTACCCTTTCTTCAGGATTCATTATCAGACATGAAGGACTGTAAAATAATTTATTCGAAATAATTTCTCTATGTTCTTTCTCCTCATTCAGTTCCGCCGGAGGCTCCTGGTGTACCAGAAGTTGCCGATGTGGATTCGGATACGGTGACTCTTGAGTGGACCAAGCCTCGAAACGATGGAGGTGGTCGGATACTGGGGTATGTGGTGGAAGTTAGACCAGCCAGTGGAGGTGATTGGGAGAAAGCACAAACAGGTCCTGTCAAAGGAACAAGTGCAACCGGTAAGTGTTGAACTGCATCAGGTAAACCCACCAGATAAACAATCGCTCGGGGTTTTCGTGGAGCAGTGCTATGTCTGATTGAATCAGCTACACTAGTAGCTATTTTAGCGATTTAGGTTAACAAAAATCGGATCCTACTTCATTTCGTCCTGTTTGGGTTACTCCACTGGAGTTGCGAGACAAGCAGTCGCATGTTGAGTTTTAAACAGTATCCTGTTGTTCAGTGCTTCATTACTGTGTAATGTGGGATTCTGGTTATGTGAGTAGGCTCTGGTTGTACGACGGTGACTGGTTCTTCAAATATTCGGCACACAAGTCACTTTGAGATGACTGGCTCCGATAGACATATAGTTCATAAAACAGTATCCAGTACAAGTTATCCGCTACAGTCAACAGACAAGTTAGGTTAGACAAAAGGGATGTTTTCAGTAAATGAATTAGCTGCAGATTCGAATCACTGCCATGTTCCTGCTAAATCTGCTCCAAAGAGTTTGCGTTGAAAGTCCTTCAGTGAGGCGGATGTTGTCTAGTAAACCAAGATGATAACAGCAACGTTTAGTAACATCTAACGTACTGCAACTAAGTATGCTGCCTACTGAGGTTTGACTAATTTTCTTTTGTCTTTTTTTCACTCCCTACAGTGATCGGTTTGAAGAAAGGCGAGAAATACATGTTCCGTGTTTCAGCCAAGAATGATGCTGGGATCGGTGAACCAAGCAGACCCACTCGACCAGTCGAATGTAAACCGAAACACAGTGAGTACTTTTTGCACTGTATGCTGTCATTGGATTAAGACTACTTGGTATGAACTTTCGTTCAATTGTAAATTAGTTCACTTTGCAGTGATTTGACTAAGACCCAATAATGAGGTTAACTGGTCGTAGTAGGCATTCTTGAACGTTGCAAGGATGCAGGTCATTGTACTGAAAGATGAAGGTGTCTGCTAGAAGAGACCAGCCAAACTAAGGCCCTGCTGTTCCTCCCAGCTTGTCACTTGATGCTTCAAGGATTCATTGTCGCCCCCAACTGAGAATCCAACTGCGTAGACACGCTGACAGGTGAAAAGTTAAACAAGAACCACACATCCAATAGTAAACTCAGCCACGATTTTTAAAAGGAAATTTACCGAAGGAAACAGTTTTCTGACTCCTAGAATTTATTTACTCCCATACTTTACTCTTTGCGCATCGCAGCACCGGCCGATGCTCCGGGGATGGTCAATGTTGATGGAGTGGGCAAAAATCATGTCGATCTGTCCTGGACCCGCCCCACCCGGGATGGTGGAGCTCGAATCCTAGGCTATCAGGTTGAGATGCGAAAGAAAGACTCTCCTGATTGGGTTCCTGTCAATCCGGGTGGTCTGCCTATCACAAGCAATTACTGCCACGTGGACGGTTTGAACGAAGGTGATGACTGTCAATTTCGGGTGCGCACACTGAATGCAGCGGGGCTGGGAGAGCCGAGTACTCCAACGCCCATGGTCCGGGTAGAGGATCGCAAAGGTAATTACTATGAAATGTACAGTTAAGTACCAACAACATTTTCTGTTATTTACAGTTTAGTTTTCTAGCTCTACCCCCGGTCGTGGAATCATGGTTTACAGGAATAATACAATTTTACTGAATTTCGCCTTGTGTGAAAGAAGACATCTAGAACCTATACAGACTGCTTTTTCTGTGGAACTGTTCTGGGTGTACCTCACCTGTACCTTACTTCCATCTAACAGCCACTGAAACTCCTGACTTTGTGTACAAAATCCGACCGACAACTGCTCCACTCGGTGGAACTGCTGTGTTCGAAGCCCAGGTGGATGGACAACCAACGCCCGAAGTTCGCTGGTATCGTGATGGTATTGAGCTGGTTCCTGGGCCTCGTGTACGCATCAGGCCGCCCGGTCCTGATGGGAAAGCGGTTTTGGAGTTGACCGATTTAGACGACCGTGACAATGGCACAATCACTTGTCAACTTTCCAATCCATCCGGAAAGAATTCTTGTTCTGCTCCACTGGAAGTGCTATGTGAGTGTGTTGTGTATTTTAACTGTGTATCCGGTTACTACCCTAACTTTCGCTATCACATCGGATCCAACCACTCTAATCGCGGCTTCTGATAGCCCATCACAACTTTGCACCTTGTTTATTGACATGTTAACCTTCTATATTAGAGCAAGAATTACAGCAAGAATCCTGTGGCTAAAACACGACACAGTTACCACTATCAATCAAAAGAAGCTTGTCGAAATTAAATGGTTGATTGACCAAAGATAGCCAAGTCAGCCGGTAACATGGTTTCAGACCCATGTGAACACCACTACTTACCTCGTGTCAAGCTCTCAGTCGATGGGAACCATGAACCAGGAGAGCCAAAATACAATCCGTGTACATGCTACACGTTGTAATAGAACTCGCTTACCTCCATTTCGCGAACAGATGGGTTCTATCTATGCTTTGGCATTACACTGGTCATTCGAATTGCGGATGCAGTATAGTGACGACAAATACCCCGAAAGTCAGAACGCCTTCATCCGGTTTGATAAGCTTGTATGCCGTGTCAAGTAGATTAAGTCTGCTAACCAAACTGTCAAGCGAAGCGGACAGAACCGCAGCCATCTATACAACTTGAGTTTGTCAAGCTGCATCCAGAACACAAAGCGACAGCTCTTCTGGCCGCCTCATCAGTGTTGTGACTTTTCACTAGGGGTAGATGCGACAAGGGCATCATCAACTAAAACACTTTATATTGTTCGTCGCAGCACACTTTTTCTAACCTTGAACGAATGAACAATGAAGTGGTCGATCTGTTGGTGAAACCGAATTCACTGAGCCTATTTTCTTAAGGTTTCACCAACAGATCGACCACTTCATTGTTCATTCGTTCAAGGTTAGAAAATTTTCAACCTAATTTGCTCAACATTTTTGTGTTGATCTCAAGACCGCATACAGTACACTTTGTGCGTCAGCGATCTAGAAAATCACAGCCTTCACCATTGGTTCCAAGACCAGTGGTCATGGCGCATGCAGCCACTAATACATGTTGTTTACAAGAGAGCCTCATTCGATATTACTACGTCACCATTGAAGCTTTAAGGCAATCATTTCCAACCGATTTGTACACATAGCAATAAATTGTCGAAAGTGACAATAACCCTTGAATATTTTAATGAAATGTGCATTGATAGGATGTAACAGAAGTAAGTGGTTACTGTCCTTTTTTGTCGCCGTTTGTTGGCATTGCCTTACTGTGGAAAAAACCAAGGGCGAAAATAAGTTAGTGTGCGAAACGCCTGAGTCTTTACCGTCAGAGTGTAAACCGCAAGTGATCCTGGCAACTACTTTTCGGAATCGAACAGAACTAATAGCCGTCAAACAGCGAACAAATTTCTCCGAATCTCCCACATATCCGGTGAAATAGCGGTCCTTTTGTTTTGTAGTTCGTTCATGACATTCCCTGGAATGTTACTACAGAACCTGAGTCAGGACATAAGTATTCAAGTTCACAATGTTTAAGTACAACTGATACTTACGTGAGAATATTTTCACATAGATCTGTACTACTGAGTAACTCGCAATCGGATATCAGTCCAAACAGTGATGCAAATCAGACTACGGTTACACCACGGTGCGTTGTAGCTAGGCAGATGTGCGATGCGGTGAAGTACAGGGTTGTTGTTTTGCAGGTTGTAACGAGGTTTAAGTGTTTTGGGTTGAGCGCCCGGAACATAATATTTTACGATCAGTACGATAATTATGTTTGAATTCGTGGCGGTAAAAGTGGGAGTTAGGCAAAGAAACACAGGCAATGTTGTGATATATGGGTAGCTCGGGCGCGCTGATTGGTTGTTGGTCTGTTCGCCGAGCTTGGCAGTTGGATTGTAAACGTTTCATCACCAATCGAGGCGACATCGTCAGTGCACCCACTCAATTCCGCACAGACGGGGTTGAGTGGGTGCCTAACATTTGGTCACCCACCCTAACACACAAAATCCCTCGGCCGACACCTAACAGAAATTTAGCTTAACTTAGCTGATTGGTTCTCCTTCCGACTTAAATCTCGACCAACCTCGTAACCTAGTCACTTGGTCTGACGAAGCTTTTGTGTCAAAAGTGAAACGTTGCCCAGCAATAAGTCTACCGATTGTTACCAAACTTTTCCGAAAACTTTCCTACTCATCTCTTATCTTACCGAGTTCACTCAGTACTACAGCCTTTTACATGTGAATACTTTTCTGTGGGATTTTTCGACGTGCATCAGTATACTCTGCAATGTTCTGAGCTCTAAATTCCTAATTCCCAGTCACAAAGGCCATTGGCTCCCTGTAGGATGTTTGAAGTATGTATTTGGATGTTTCTCGGATAACCAGTATGAGCGAGTTAGTTGTTTACGGGACGGCATTTTTGAATAAAACGAAAAGACTCATAACACTACGGTCTCCACTCAAAGGAATCACACAGTTAGTTGTGCCGGTGGGTAAAACAGTCCATAGACATGTCTTCTCCCTAATGTTTTTTTGGACGGGAGAGAGGTGGAGGTCCGGATACTACTACACAAGATGAGATAAGGTAAAGTGTTTTTTTCGTTTATGTAACACTTGTGAGGGGTTGGGGTAGGTGGAACAGTATCCAACGCACTAGGGAGGATGATCAGCGGAAAGTTTCATGACCAGTGCCTTAAAAGTGGGGAGCGCTTTTATGGTGTAGTCATGAGGCGCCACAGTTCAGTCCAATCGTCTGGGAGCTGGAAGTACTGAACCTGTATCTCCGTTCCAGTGCTATGGTTGTGAACCAGCTATACAGACAGCTACTTCAACCAGTTTTCTGCACCGGATTATCGTTGTGATTGCTATGTGGACCTTTACATTTTAACCGTTAACCCGTTGGATGGAAATATCCATGTGTAATCGTGCGGTTGATCTCAAGCTATATTTCAACCTCAAAAGGCACTTATCACGCAATAAGCAGCTGACTCGCTTTACCCAAACAAAGTAGTGTTCACTGCGTTGTACTCAGTCTGTTTAACGAAATTCCCCGCAAAGGCATCCACCTGTGCGATACTGTGTCCATGTATATCACTCGTAAGAGACAGGTCGATCTGAATGTGGAACGACCAGTGCACCCACGGAAAATCATGTCATTAGGTGTGATGGAGCGGAATTGTAGTTCTGAGAGGCCAAAAGTTTGTTGCTCACGCACTCCGTATGGTTGCTTGGGTGCTTACGGGAAGGGTCGTGAGAAAGATGGACTACCTTACCAGTGAACCTGTAAGCAACCAAATTTGCTTTCTTGTACACATTCTGATTACGCGTACCGAAACACGCGAATAATTTATAATTCTGAACCTGCCTACCTTAAATTGTGCCTATACTGGAGTGTTCTTCATTAACTCTCGAGCTCCGTTTTTCCCAATCTATTCATCAGCGATTCCGAGACCTCTTTCAAATGTTGATGATAAGGTCGCATCCGAAGGCGATCTCATCAAAATCAAGGTCCCGTATTTGGGTAGAGGAAACATTGAACTCAAGCTTAAACGAGATGGGCGCGAAGTGCCTGAGTCAAATCGGGTGAAACTTGTTGACCTTGACGGAATCGCCACTGTCCAACTCAAAGGTAAACATAATCATATGTTTTTTTATGGTGTTTTTTTCCTGAAGCTTTTGTAGATAACCAGGTTCACCTTGTTCACAATACTTTGAAGATATTTATGCTCCATCCCTGGTAGCACTTGCTGAAGACTAAAGCAATGTCTAGAAAGTCAGGTCCTCTGAGCATGACTCCTGATTAGCTCGCTTGACTCCGTCCTTTTGTTTCCATGTTGTCGTTAAGGCATCGTGTAGTTATCCAGCACCATATATTGCTCCATAAAAATGCGAGCCCCCAGTCCTGTAAGCACTCAGGTCGATCAATGCTGTGCCATAAACCTGTTTTCCTTTGTAAGTTCTGCTTGTTCCAATCGATGTACTATTATGCGCTTTTCCGTGAAACGGTTTTGAAAGTATCATCCGTTCGGGCGGTTTCAATCAAAGTTGAGTCTTGTCGAGTTTTAGAGAAGTACACCCACAGAAAAAAAGTTTGTTCGTTTCTTTCCAGATATCACACGAGACATGGGCGGAGACTACAGCTTGGAAATCGGCAATGAGAGTGGGTCCTGCAACGTTCCGTTCACTGTTCGGGTGTTGTGTAAGTTTATCTATTGTGCTGTACCTAGGAATGGTGATTACAAAAAGCGCTTTTGACATATCAACCACACTATCGGATATAGGCACTGTGCCAAAATCTTGGTAGCTCTAGTGCGTTGTTAGTAGGCGGGTTTTTGGCCTGTTCGATGGGCCTGACAATTGACTCGCGGAGCGTTTGTCTCTGATTGGGGAGACATCGTTGGTACGCGCTTGGGTCTGTGCCTACTGCCACACAAACACGCAAACACGATGCATCCTCGATTGGTGACGGACAGTTCAACAGCCACTTGATCAACGGCCAATATCCAGTGTCGTTTATTCCCTTACAAATGAGATTTGTAACAAGGAAACTGAAAATATTTCTACATTTGATTGATCTGGTTTAAAAGTTCCTATAGGTTGCAAACAGAATTCACCTTACTCATTTTGTCAGCTCCCTCATGACATTAGTTCACTCTAGTTTTGATAATTGTATAAAATTAGCAAAAAAACGCTCGAGTTTCTAGTACCAAGTCGAATGCTACCAACCCATGGCTAGCCCCTCTGGTCTGTTATTTTTAGATTTCATGTTTTCGATTTTTTTAATGATTCCGACCTACTTTGGCGCATTAGGTGAATACACATTGATCTTATTAATAACAGATATGGAATGTATGTACAGAAGACCTATAAAATGAAGGGACTAGGATTTAAGAGGTACTAATTAAGACAGCAATGACAGTTTCATGTATCCACCCTTCTGCATCCTTCAGGTAGTGCGTGCAGTTCGATGTTATCAAGAGGCAGCCTGTGTGCATGAGATTAAGTTCACTGATTAAGTCTGGCTCGTTTGAGACTACCCGTATGCTACTCCGTTGCCAAAGACTAGATAGAACGAGAAGTAATACCCTCAACTGAACACTTCGGCTAGACGCAGAGAAACTGTCATTGACCTAGAACTAGTTCCGTAGTCTCAATTGTATGAGGTATGTCACCACACATTTTTCGCTCCCAACCTGAAGGAATGGATTATTCCGTTTGCCTTACTCAATGGTTTCAAAGTTGGAATCGTGCCCATCTGCAAGATTCTTTATGAATTAAGTGCAAGATTCGCAAAATACACTCATATACGCGCTAACTTGGTTTTAACGGGAATTTCAAGTGAATCCAGCTGGATCTTTCGTTTGTGTTATTCTTAAACTGAATGTGCTGCACAAAGGTCGTCCAGATATTTATTATCATCTCGAAATGCATCCAGTTTGGGCCCAATTATAACATAAACGTGAAGGAATCTCTGGGACTGCGTCTACCTGATGAGCCTCCAAGAATGGCAAACCCGGTCGTGGGACTGTCGAAGAGTTTTCAGCAACCTTATGAGTAGTGACCGTCCTAGTAAATCCATTACCTTAGACCTAACGTCCAACCGGACTGAACCTCACAAACTTTGAAGCTTCTTCTCCGAGTTTGCATTCATGTATCTGCGTGGGCTTGAATATTCGATGGTGTAACTGGTAAAAGGAGGCTACAATCAGTTTAACACAGAGCACAAGGCGTTGGCAGCAGCAATCTCAGTGCGATGTGGCCATTCAGCGGACAGCGATGTGTTATTTCCCCAATTTTCAGGCAATGACGAAAGCCAAACACACCATAACAAGCATATGACACAGCGCTAACAAGGTCTGACTTCCCAGTTCCTAGACGCGACGCCGAACAATACGGGTGAGGAATTAAAGTGTGTTTCTTAATATTCCAACCATGTGCCACACATTCCGAGGACTCACCAACGGGATGGAAATGAACAAGCGCTTGTCTCAATTAGTCAAAAGGTTGACTTGGCCTAGAACCACACGAGTAATCCTCCCTCTAAGAAATCATTATTCAAGGGGACAGCTCACATCACAGTACGCACGGTTTACTTGTTATTAGCGTCGATGGTGGCAGAAGAACGTAGAGCAGTACATCCATACGCGACGAATAGGTGTCAAACCGAATACATTTCACGCCAAGGGTGCCGGTTTTTTTTCGAATACATAACTCTCTTATGTCATACTCAGATTTCGTCTTAGCTGTCACTTTTGTTTTTCTACATAGCCGCTCCGAGTGAATGTCAAGGTCCTCTGGTTGCTTCTGATACAACACCGTTCAGCACAAGACTTAGCTGGAAGCCTCCTCGGTCGGACGGAGGTTCTAAGGTCACGCACTACGTTATCGAGAAGATGGAAATCGGCCGAGACCGATGGGTACCGGTTTCGTCTGGGACTCGTCAACCTACCTGCGAGGTCCAAGGCTTGCAAGAAAATGCTCAGTATCTATTCCGGGTCGCAGCAGTGAATGACTGCGGACAAGGAGATTGGATACAGCTGCCGGAACCTTTGGTCGCTCGATATCCGTTTGGTAAGATGGACGGACAGTTAAATCACTTAGGCAGTTTTCTAGACAGCCAATTACCAAGTTAATAATTGAAAACTTCTGCGTGATGTGGAGAGCATCTGGTATTAATAAGTCACGGAAGATTTTGCGAAATTGTTCTACAATGAGTTTTGATGGTTACCAGTGTTACAGTAAGGGCGAAATATTGAAGCGTGCACTCTTAAAGTAGACTGGATAATTGGTGGTTTCATAGTGTGGTTGAAAGTGAGCTTGAACAGAGATTTTTATAGAATAAGCATTAGCGGTGAAAATCAACCGTTTCGATGCTATCGTTTATGGCCTCAATACCAGTAGGCACCGGTGTATTTAAGATTGTTTCGTCCAGAAAGGCCAGTTTTTGTCCGTGGAACGACTTCAGCATTTGTGTTCGTGCATTGGAGAAGCACGCACAGAGCGTTCTGGATGGCTGGTCTCTGACCAAGGGCCGCATGAACCAGACGAAGAACGACACCTGCTAGCGGAATGCAAGCTCCACATCTCACCGCGCCGCATTGCAGATTGGACTTTTTACTCGAAAACTAGATTTACAAAAAGTTGGGGATCTGTTGTCTCCAATTGTACCGAACCCTCATGATATTCATCCTCGGACTGGTATTTGTGGAGCCAGCTGATTGTATTGAGTGGAGAAGGCCAGTGTATCAACGTCGACAGTAAACAAGTCATGGAACTTCATGTGTGTAATGTAAATTGTAACATGGCACTGAGGATATTGCCACTATCGTTCGATGCTTTGAATTCATATCTTGAACTGCACATAAGCTTACACATAAACTCTAAAGTTTAGCCAGTCAACAGTCGTGATGACGAATATTGGAAGGCAAGGAGGGCTGATTCAGTTTTGCAATGAATCCGTGTTTCGGTCACCTATCACTGTTTTATCATCTATCGGTGCCTGCAATATTTTCGTAGTCCGATAGGTCGTAGGTCCGATAAGTCTATGAGATGTCTTGGCTGCCCACTTAATGCATATAAGTACTATTCTTTGTTTATGGTGAACTTGTGTGGGTTACATATTTCTTCCTGTTGTTCAATGGATAGCGGCCAGTCACTTTGTGGCAGGCTTACCTGCTGCATCGCATACACAGCTCTTTGCATGAACTATATAATTACAATCTGTGAAGCACTCAGTATCTGTTTTACCATTATTGCAACGCAGCTGCACTGTGTGCGTTTGAGCCAGGACATTGAAAAACGGATAATTTATTCTTACAGTTTCAAACATTCCCTTCATCGGGCTATTATAGATGGTGCAGTGAGACTCTCTCTGCTATTGTGTGAGGCCGGGTACAAAGTTGCTCGTAAGGAACGCAGCGGTAAAGGGACTGAGATGACTAAGAATTTCACGGGCTTTAGCACCTTACAGCTCTGTGTTTGTGGTAACAAAGAACCTGCCACTCAGTCGTTCAAATCCGATTATACAAGTTTCTTATCGACTTCAGCAAAGGCGAAATAGTTATTTATTTCTTCTTCTGTGTCTAGGAAAACGTTCATGAACAAAGTGCGCAGACTATCGTGGGACGGTCGGCATTCACTTTCAAGACGTCCGTGTTAGGGTGAAGAGTCGAGGCCGGTTCTTTCGAGTGGTAATTAATGATATTACCCTTTGGGCTACCTGCGCTAAATCGCCAAGTCACGCTCAGTAGTGACTTCAAATCCGTGGTTGACATGAATGTCTGTAGATAAAAAGCATAGACCAAAGGTGAGGATAACGTAGACGTAAGAAGAATGATCATCAGTCTTCGCTTGCCACAAATGACCCTCACTTCAGCCGGTGCAAAGAGTTCCCGTTCCTAATCAAGCTCGTTTCGAAGTTTGGGGTGAACATTTCAACTTAACGTGAAGCCAATCGGTGCAGGTGAACCTTTTCGATGTTCTGACTACTGAAAGTCTTTCTCCGGTTGAATTTTTTCTGCGGTACTTTAGTGTCCCTGACAGTTTGATGTCCTGATTCAGAGCCTTAACCAGGTCTTGTAGCCTTTAGTCTCTTCTCATCTGTTGTCTGTCCCAATAAATTTTCCCTGACACCAAGCCGCCTGTTTCTACTGTCACCTACAACCAAGGGAACATGAGCCTAGCAGTGTGGCTGTTCTCTATCCTTTCATAATGAACTAACTGCCAATGTTTTTACTGGACTAGCCTGCTGGATTCACCTTAAAACTCTCTCCGCTCTACTTTTGAAATAAATAGACAAGCCAAGCAAACCAGGAGAAGTTACGTGCACTTCAGTTGGGGCAGATTTTGTCAATCTGACCTGGGGAAGACCCGCCTCAGACGGTGGTGGCCGTCTCCGCGGTTACATAGTGGAAAAGCGCGATATTGGATCACAGAATTGGTCCCGTGTGACCCCGCACCCGGTGCTCACCACAAGCTACAATGTACCCAATCTTATTGAAGACATCACCTACGAGTTCCGTGTAATTGCTGTGAATGATGCAGGTGAAAGTGAGCCGAGTGTAGTTAACCAGCCAGTGTTAGTAAAGGATCCAAAAGGTGAGTGCAATACGAAGACTTTATTCTATTTTGTTCAATTCAGTCACTTATATTGTTTAGGGTCTACAACCTGACACGCAATTACTCAAGCCTTCGTGTTTTTTTTGAAAGCCATCGGTTTTGAAAAGATTACGTTGACCATTGGTCTAGCGCAGGGATAAAGAGAAATTAGGAAACCGGAATAAAATAAGCTAAATCCTTAAAAATCACCTACTGACTTTCTGGACCGAGATACATTGTTTACTGGCTAGTAAGGTTAGAAGGAACGCCCAATGGACAGAACGAATAGCTGCGGAGTTCTAGCGTGCTCTTAAGCGTTCTAATGCTATCGAGGTCAGCGACGATCGGGCTTGTGTGGCTACCATGACAACAAACTAATGAGCTCGTGTTAGATTCGTGTCCCACAGATGGAAGAAAAATGACGTAGTTTGAGACTGCGTGTGGTACAACTTGGGGTGCAGGTTGGTATTTTGTCTGAAATCAGGGTTTTTAACATCGAAAACCTGAGAATAGCGAAAAACTTATACCACACACCTCAGTGTTAGCCTATTCATGCATACTGACTGGAAGGATGGCATAAATCAGACAAGCTCTTTGCAGTTGTTTGTAACCGGTCGTAGATTCAGTCAGCTTGGGGTGGACAATAAGAGACCAGTCGGTTTGGTTCGGAAAAATTACAGAGGTCTTATCTAGCGCCTAGTATGGCGGTAAACTGAATGGCTCGATTGAGCCTGATATTGTCCCTTTACCTGTCCTTCGGTTGCGATGCCTTTACTGGTTAGGTCCTACAGCGGGTACATTCAGAGGCATGCGTAGCAGTCAAGACACTGCTTGACTGGTTGCCTAAGCCGAATCTGCTTTAAACCTTATTTGGCCGAAAGTGCACTGTTCAGCTGCTGCCTGTAACTGCCTGTAACGTCAGCTCTATGCTTCTGATCATCGTGACCTCATAAATTTGCTTCTCTAAGGATTTAAGGTGTGTTTGTGAGGGAGCAAGTTCAGGTGTCACAGCACCGATTACCTTTGTAAGGCTTCGGCAAATTGTCTCACCCTGTGAACAGTTCATTCACCTTCCAGCCGTGGTACCCCACTCGATGGTTATTCAGATGTCCAATATCCGGCTCATTACACACTAATTGGCTGCGAGCGCTAGATTCAAACCACATTCGAATGAACCTCTTTTGTTACATTTCGCAACGGAATATACATCGTAAAGGTAGTCTCAAAGTCTAGTTGAGGCGGTATTCAAGATGGGGTATTTTCTCTTTTAAAATTAGGATCGGTATGTGGTGATATTCTGAACGACGTATGGAACCAGAGGTTGTTCGGTAGAGCATTATGGACTTTTATGGTGAATTGCCAACGATAACAATAACTGTTTGTCTCTATAGTTAAAAGCCGTCGGAAAGGCAATCCGAATAGGATTTTTCGAAGCATAGGCCCGTACAGGTAATAAGTAGGCTGCCTCGAAGGACAATGCTCAATGGGCAAGCTACAGTATCGGATATTCCTGCGAACAGAAATGAAATCAGCACCTAAACTCTTTGGGTGTGAATTCTGTTAGGCTGAGTACTTCTCAAAAACTGGTTCAACCTCAGTCACATATACAGCTTTCTCCTTTCGGTTAGCGTTCAAAGGGACAAATAACTTGCTTTCCCTATCTTAAATCCTGGAAGCTACATTGCATTCTGATGCCGGGGACATCACTTCCAGGTCTAGCACTGAAATAAAGTGACTTTGGCATTTATTCAGATTTAATTCCCGTTTCTGTTGCCTATAGGATGTGTGGCTCTTACGTGACTCTCACAGCGTGGTCTTCGTACACAATGTAATGTATATTTCGTAATGCGTCATCCACCTTTTTTTCAGCTGTCTCCCGTCCCAACCTGGTTGGTAGTTTACGACCTCAAACAGTCCATGAGGGACGTGATGTGGAGTTTGAGATCGAAGTCGACTGTCCCTCTGCCTATGAAGTGATATGGTCCAAAGGTCCTCGAGACCTAGTACCATCGCATCGCATTGAAATGACCAAAGAGGGTCGGAAACACGTGCTACGGATTTGTGATTGTGGTCTCGAAGATGCAGAGGAGTACAGCGTAAAGGTAATCAATCGGGCGGGATCCAAAGTCAGCCGAGCTCCTCTGACCGTCAAATGTGAGTCTGACATTTATTTAGTTGAAAACTGAAGGGCTAGTCATTTTTTCAGATGAAGAGAGTTTTGAGTCTTGAGGAGCGACCCAATGCGCAATGAAACAGCTGTTAATCGGAAAGCGCTTGTGACACATCCAACTTTTGTGTGACAACTCAGAATGACATTGTTCTTCAATGTTTTAGAAACGTGTTTAGATTACCTCTAAGGTTCTCATGTTGCACATGCTGTATAGCTTTCTGATGATCTGGTTTCCATGTGGCGACCTATACAAACACGGCCTGTTACATTATCGCGCTTGTTTTTGACCGTTAAAGCTCAACCCTTTGGACTGTTGTCAGAATCATTTTATCTTCTGCCAACCGTTTGATTGAGTGCCTGTAATTTTTAGGACCAGGTTAGCTACAATTTCATCGAATAAGCAAGCGAAACGCAATAAAACTCCGGAAGTTGGATCGATGAAACTAGCATGCCGTACAGTACTTGCGGCTCCAGAAATTCTAAAACCCCTGAATCTGGAGGAAAGAGACAAATCGCAGTGGAATATACTGGCCTACATAAGGAACGATATTTTATCGACATTGAAAGTCATCAGCTGAGTGAACAAACGAGATATCGGAATAGCAGTCGGCGTGCTTTTTTCATGTGTATGGCTTGCTCGCGTTCATTGACTAACCTATGTTTCTATGGTACTGTGCAACCTGGTGAGGCATGAGAGGCAGACAACCAAAATAACAATTGATAGATATCCCGCTCTCTTCCTGGTTCAGCATAAGTGCTTACGTTGGTTGATGAACATTTTGAGAATACAGAGAATACTCTGTCGAATTCGAAGACGTAAAACTCTGGAGAGAGAGATATTTTAATTGGCACTCGTTTCCAGTTACACTCAGATTATCTTTATCGTGCGGTAAATTTGTTGTCTGTTTCAGCAAAGCCACGCATCAATCTTCCAAGTCGTTGGCAGGAGCCAACCGAATGGGACAAAGGTGATACTATCCAGATCAAAGTACCATTCACTGGGTTTCCAAAGCCTACAGCAAAGTGGACTCTTAATGGTAAGGAGTTGAAAGATGGAAAGCAGGTACAAACGGTGATGAAAGACCGATACGCCATTATCACCCTCGAAAACGTTGGTGAGGAGTTTGCTGGCAAGTTGAACGTACAGCTGGAAAATGACATGGGTTCAGACTCAGCAACCATTGAACTTCGTGTCAATGACCGTCCTCCTCCACCAATCAATCTCAGGGTGGAAGGAGTATCTGACGGTTCCGCGCTCCTGTCTTGGTCAATGCCCGCTAACACTGGATATATCTCACAATACATAATTGAACGCTGTGAACTTCCAGGTGATAACTGGATCAGAGCTGGAACCAATCGGTACGTATGTCCTACGTTTCAAGTCCCGGGTTTTTTAAACAGTGAATTTTACTCGAAGTGTTTCTGTTTACATGTATCAGCGTCAGATTTTGGTGATTGGAGGGTGTTTGCGTGCATGAAAGATTTCAGATAGAACCTTTGTCACGCGTGCTGCTCTGAATGACCAATGTCTGCGTGCATGAAAGATTTAAGATAGAAACTTTGTCACGCGTGCTGCTCTGAATGACCAACCAGTAGAAAATTTTCACTCTGCTGCACTAGCATCGGCGAATACGGTGGAAGGACATGAAGTTACTAGTTGATGATTAAATTAACCTTGCTTTTCTCCTCAAGGTTCTCAACGTATAATTGCGAAGGATTGCGAAACGGGAAGGAATATAAGTTCCGTGTGGTCGCTGAAAACCTACATGGCCGCAGTGACCCTTGTCAACCAACCGAAGCCCGTCTCATTCAGCCGGAGAAACCACAACGTGGCGACAGGGGAGATCGCGGTGGGGGTCGTGGCGATTACGATGGACCACCCATAGATAATTATGATCGATTCTGTGAGTAACTTTGTTATGATTGGTTGTTTCCTATCATTGATTGCTGATTACCTTCACGAACACGTGTCCACCGAATAACAATGCATACTCTTGAATTTTGTTCCAAGATCGTAACATTTGGGACCGAACAGTGCCGTTGCCAACACAAGTCCATAAGGGAGAAAGCGTTTATGACTACTATGATATCTTGGAAGAACTGGGCAGGTCAGTTTGCATTCTGTGTATGGCTGCTGTGAATAAGATTCCTGCGCTTCTGTAAGAATTTGTCCAACCCTTATAAATTCTGTCCTCTTTTCCAGTGGTGCTTTCGGAGTGGTTCATCGATGTCGTGAAAAGTCAACGGGCAACTTTTATGCTTGCAAGTTTGTCGAGGTCAACACACCTCAAGACCGACAAGTCGTTCACAACGAGATCGAGGTGATGAAAGAATTGCATCATCCAAAGCTGATTCGGTTACACGAAGCGTTTGAAGACAAAAATGAAATGGCACTTGTAATGGAACTGTAAGTTACTCGCCTACTTACGCATATATGACAGTATGTGACGGGACTCGATGCCCTGAGGATCGGTGGTTTTTTTGTATGGAGCCCGGACTTGAAAGGATTAAATTCCATCTTCATTCGCGGTTAAAGATAAAAGTAGTGAATACTGGCTACCGCACTATAAGGTGCAGAAAACTTGTTTGATATTTGGATCATCGAATCCCCTTAGTCCATTTTGTTAGAGCAGTAATAGGTCGTAGTGTCAGAGTTGACAACACAACGTTTCACTTGAGGGGCTGGAAAGATGGTGGTCAGTTCCAATGTAAGTTTCCAGACTAAAACAGCTGTTTTTGTGAACATAGTTTTTGTTATTGTGTTCTTAACAACACTGCTTCAGAGAAAACAGTGACTTCGGGGTTTGATTGAATATGTCGAAGATATGTTAAGCAATTGGTGACCTGCGGCTTGGCGTAATTGTTAGTGGTAATAAACCGTAATGTTGTGAGATCTGACGCAATTTGAATAGAAAATTCCCACAGGTTCCATGAGGAAGACGTCGATCAGCTCTGCCAATGTAGATTTCACTGCAAGTGAAATCTGATGAGTGACGCGCGGTGTAGGACGCTCTGATACCCAGTGTGAAACATAATAATTCATGTTGTGAAAATTAGGCTCAATTAGGCTGCACGGTAAATGTAGTTTGGTGCAAAATACAGATTCTAGTCACTGGTGTTTAATTGTTCTGGAATATGTTTGTAGTTCTGGCCCGAGGAAATGTTGTGGAGGATGATTAATTTGTTTTGAACTCTGTTTGCTGACAGTCCTTTTCGGGCAACTCGTCTGTTGTGCGAATGCTTCTAACTCTACAAAATGGGTTTCTGACAAACCTCACTTATAAAACTTCGGAGAGGCCCTAATGAACTGAAAGCATTTCCCACTGTACGTGGTGTCACGATGAACCGTAAACGTCGAGTAATTAATAAGTTTAGAAAAGTAAAACTTCAATTACACTACATCTCGTGGCATACCCGAATTGTCCATCTAAGGGGGGACATATTTGCCCTTTGAACGATGTATTTGATTGGTCGATACCCTGGCTTGACTTAACACTGGAGCAGTATCGTGTGTTTTTGAGCATTTTCAGGTTTTTTATTTTGACAACTGCCGCTTTGGATCAGACGCTAACCTGTTCAAACAAGACTGTTCTCTCTGGAGTGCCTAGTTTACATCACCCAGTTTTAGTTTCAATCAGTCCAGTGGTTTGGTTCCAATGGCATATCGATCATGTCACCCTCTCCCCCGAGTCCTACCACGTGTTCTTCCAAACTACTCAATAACTTTCAATCATATCACGAACTTAAGCGGCACGGCAACAACTCGATGAATGCATCAACTTGAAGTTATGATCGCTGACAAACCTGCTGACTTTTACTGCGACGACTCGGTCGCAGTACGCTAAAACACAAGATTGCTTATCCAAATCGCCGCAGAGAGCAATGGGTTCATGGGAATTTGACGATAACCTTCACCAAAAACGATGATAGGGCGAGAAAATAATGTGGATTTGGTGTCATAACATAGATCTGATGGTGATGTGAGGAGATTTGATAATTTTCAATCGAGATTGCGTCCTTTCGGTGAAACCAATTTATGTTGAAAAGCCGGAAGCTGTTTCATCCTTATTGAGAATCATAGGCAGTCCGCATCTCACGAAACTCAGAGTTTCAATGGCCTTCATTCCAAACCAACTGATTCTGCCTTACAGCTTGAAGCCGGTTGGTATCATCCTGGTAGCGAATAAGTTTGGAGGCCGTTTTTATAAAAGGTCATATAAGCCGAATGGAAGTGGTTTATCGTCAACCATATAACGGAATGGCCCATATTTTCGGACAGATCGTATGTTTGTATCATGTCCTCACAACATTCGGACACCGTAGGATGCATCTACAATAATTAGATACATCAACAAGTTAAAACTTCCTCGACTAGAGTAGAAATCGACAGCCAATGTCGAGGCTGTATTCGAAGATGTGAAGATGCCTAATGACCTGTGCCTTCAGTGTTCGGTGATACCGTTGTATCATATTGCTCCCTGATATTGTCATCCCAAATAAGTCCCATCCATACAGTACTCATTTTTGAATACATTTCCACGACTTCGCTGAATAGGTATGCAACATTTTGTTCTACTTGGATAGTGCCAGTGGGAGCTTTGAGTCCGAACGTTTCTTGGGATTTCATAGTTCATAATGTGCATAAGAGTTTCACATGGTCGAGTTACATCATTGTGAGTTCAGCTATTGCCCAATCGAAAAGTACCTCAGGTTAGGTAGATAGCCACCGTAACTTAGTTCCGTCTGATGAAATAGCAAGACACACCGGTAGCTTTGGTGGTTTTCAGAATAGGCCAATTATTTCTCTTATTTTTGCATTCTGAACGATTAAGCTCAGGTTCAAATAAAAATAGTCAGTTGAGCGGAGAAACCGATCTTCGTAGTGGTGATCCACTGGTTTGAGCTCATTTCCGACAAACTAAGCGGATTTGGAAAGTGGCCTAACAACTCTCAAGCGAGATAATGTTACTTGGAATGCATTTTCCCCTATTGTTTAATTGTTAATTGATCCGGAAGCAGGTAGTCTGGTGGAAATTGGGTGACACACGTCTCGGTAAGCTTAATGTTAAACAGCGATGCGTCATTGCTAAGCTAGACTACATCTTATCAATTGAATAGTAGTTTTGATACACAACAGCCCTTATTCCTCGAATCCCAGTTCACAAGGAAGGACCTATAGTGTACCAACATGACTCGGTTCGCCTGTGGACCAAAAGCAAGACGCGATATATCAATTCTTTCGCAACCGTTAGTTTCGAACGCCATTTTGGCGAACACACGTTGAAAATTCGCAATGTGCCTCAGCCCAACTTTCACTGAATTAGCCTCAGTGTAGTAGTGGATGCCCGTTCCACCCTTTGTTAAGGAACTTCCACAATAACAGGCGTTTGTGAGACGTGTTGTGGTTAAGACTGCCACAACACTTGGTAGGGCAACTAGACGTACTGATCACCTTGAGACACGACATAGTCGGTTCTGAACTGACACCACAATGGTCTGTAAGGTTAACAACAAGTTGAATCAAATCAAGCGTGCAGCTGCGAGAAAGATACACCAGCTTTTGTCTGCAGACGGGTAGAGGATGAGTTGATTGTGTTAAGATGTCTTTTCATCCTATATGACGATTTCGCCTTTGATGCCCTATATTTACTTGCTCTCACGTACCTGTTCAGCCTATCCGGTGGTGAACTGTTTGACCGAATCGCTGATGATCGCAACCAAATGAGTGAAGCCGAAGTTGCAAACTATATTCGACAAGTCTGTGAAGGGATCCAACACATGCATGATAACAATATCATCCATTTGGATGTCAAGGTGGGTTAAATCACTTGTTATGGGTAACAGTTTTTTTAAAGCGTCTCTTTACAGTTCTGAGATAGGGTATCCTTTCAGACGATTTCAGGATATGCCTATCGACCCGGTTATCCCTCCTTTGAGGAGCACGCTGAAGATTATACTCGTGATTTTAGGCGATACCATTTTACTGGGTTGAAATCGTCCAATTTGTCGCTGCATAATGTGATGAACTGTGTGACGAAGCCCATGATAAGTCCTCTGACAGCCTGGTGACAGTGGATTTGGCCACTTCAATGACCACGGTTATGCCAAGGAGATTTTAAGCATCTCATGGGACCATCTGTCATCACGGCGATCGCACACTAGAACGTTGCTGCCTTAGAACGCCAATATGAACCTTGCGAGAAAGCATTATCTTTTCAGAATGTCTTTTGAGGTTTAGTGTACTGTAGTCATGCAGCTTTGGTGCATTGTACATCAAAACTGTCCAAATGAGCATCCTGTTGTAAGAAAGATTTGTCGTCATTCTGGAGTGCTCCTCTAACACCTCTTTTAAGTTTAGTTAATATAGGTTTTCTAACTTTCCATTAGTAGGTCATCGCTATTCAAAGTGAAGCTAATGAATGCCGAAAGACTACTATTCCAGCTTGGCTTGGCTGGATAAAAACCGTGATGCAGCATGATCTAGTGGTAGGTGGATACCTCCACTCCCAGGAATTATCAAAGCCATGAAAACCATCCAGGGTGGAACACAAGCTGGTCGTAAGCGTGAGCGTCAGCTTCAAACAAAATACCGGAAGAGGGTGTTGAGACTTTCCGATTGAGCCTCAGCAGGCTCCCGTATTACAAAGAGAGGTCAAAACAAGAACGACCCCAATCCTCTTGTTTCTGATACCGTCAATGTACTCTCTATGTGTTCGCAGTTTGCTCTGGTGCTAACATTTTGCCTGAAACTTTGTGTTCTCTGCCATGGTGAGACCAATGATCGTAGTATTTCAAAGGTTCCAACATCACCTCTCTCCCGCAGCCGGAAGATATCATTTGTGAAACGAGCAAATCTACGAACATCAAACTGGTTGACTTTGGGTTATCCAAAAAGCTCAACCCCAACGAACCGGTTCGCGTTACAACTGCAACTCCAGAGTTTGCCGCTCCGGAGATCGCTCGCTATGAACCAGTTGGATTTTATACGGACATGTGGGCTATCGGTGTACTGACATACGTACTGTAAGTGTAGTACAAGTTTGATTAACACACCATGAACTGCAGTACATTGTTAATCGGTGCCCCTACCGACATCCGAAACGATTGTGCAATTTTCGGGCAGTTTACTCCTTTTGGCATGTGTGACGCTGCCCGATAATACTAAATGACGTGCGGACGTTACCTTATAGTCCACTTGCAATGAATAAATGAATGAATTAACCAGTTGATGAATCAACCAACCAGTCCATCGGCCAATCAGCCAGTCGCTTCATATACATTTATTAGCCATTTACTCAGACTGAACCAGCAGTCGGTAAATCAAAGAGTAAATATGTTGTTTCAGAATGATTTAGGCAAATTGCTGCAGACCCTTTAGGCCATCACACAGGTCTTGGTGAACGAATTCGTCAAGTTGGAGTACTTTCATTCAGCCTTTTAGGCACATCCCTTGAATTGATTAAAACAACACAGGTTTCCTCGAGTAACCCGACATCTAGGGTGTAAAAGTAAGGTTAAGGTTCTCAAAAACGAAAGGTGCCACTGCATGATCTGCTGAAGCTTGTGCGACTGTTCCGATTGAATATTTTACACAATTCAGGATATGTCGCGATAGCGATTAAGGTGCGTATGGTGTACGTAAAACCTCAGAGTCGAAATACTTTAGAATTCCCTATGGATGCATGCGCATGGACGTAAAACCCAGGCCCTACCAAGTTAACTTTCAAGTAGGTTTGATCACCGTCACACTTATGCATTTGAACCATACATAAGTTCTACAGATTCCGCAGCTAATCACAAGTAGTTCCCCCGCAGAAGTCGATAGGAGTCATTTTCGGAAATGTTCGATAACAATCGGTTCGCAGGTAAGACTGGACCGGCGAACTAGCTGCTTCGCCATTATAGGTTCCGCAAAACTGCGTAAACTGAGTAAACAATTGGTGGACATGCATGTAGTTACTAGTAGGGAACAAAAACGGTTACTTGGTTCGATGCTTTACCCACCCACCATAAGTGAGTCATGAATGTTGTGCCCACGGTTTGCAATGCGAAAAATAAAATCCTTGAGACGATCGCGCTCAGTCAAGTGAACCTGATTTGGCATTCTAGATAAAAGAGAAACCAATGGAAAAAAATTTTACTATTTGGGGTGTGGCTGTCTTTTGAAATTATTGAACTGACATTAACCATACTCTCTGTCAGCCGAATCGTATGACACAAAATTCCCTGCAACAATGCGTGAAAGTTTGTTGAAAGTCAGTCACCATTTAGTAAATGTAATCGACAGTCTTATGTTCACATCCCATACTGGAGTCGGAACACAACTGGTCCATTTGCAATGGCTCGGCAACCATGTTTCCGTTACTCATTACCCCTTACACATATTGTAGTCCTCATGCAGGCAGTCAATGAGCCATGGAATTAACCATTTGGCAGCCTTAATGACTTGTTCCTGTCTACTAGTCCCACACTGTCTTAATAACATCAAAAACCTAGAGAATTCATAATGTCGGAGTGGACTGACTCAAGTTTTCTTGAATCCCACACCGTTCTGGCAAGGGGGCAGCCTTCGCTTACGGACCCTGTCATGTGCTCTGTGTGCTGACAGTTCGCTCATCAGGGAAAATTTGCCCGGTTATGTTTACTCTGTAACATTAATTGAGGATGCGTTCCCTACATGTTGTATATATATATAAATATATAATATAGGTTATATACATATGTGACCGGGAGGTAGAGCAATCTTGCCTTTGAGTTGATTAATAAATTTAGGAGTAAAATCAATTGAAAACGTTGATCAATATTGAGCAGTTGGATTGCATGGTTGAAGTACAAAAACACTATTTTTTTAAAAAAAACATTGCGCTTCATTTATATCTGTTTTATTCATATACTCCACTTAACTCTGCTTGACTTTTCCCTGATTATTCTAACCATATTCGATCTGCCTTTGTTTAGCCTCCTGCCGACAACAACGCATCCCCTGACTAGTTTTTCGCGCACACGAATTTTTCAAACTGTTCTTGCAACTATCTTGATATCATTCAGAGATAGTTCTCATTTGTTTATCTGTTTAATTTCCCTATCCCCAGACTAAGTGGCTTGTCACCGTTTTCGGGATCCAGTACCGAAGAGACGCTTGAACGTGTGGTACAAGGTCGGTATACGTTTGACCATGAGAACTTCCGTGGAATCTCAGACGGTGCGAAAGACTTTATTAGTAAGCTTCTGCAAAAACAACCGAGGTACGTCTTTGGTTGAATTAACAACGGAATCCATTTGGCTAACAGTATAAATTATGCCTTAGACTCATACTTCTAGGCTTTAATGTCAGGTTTGGGTTTATCACTAAGTGGGATTTCCCAGGTGCTTATGACTCCAGGTTTCATGGGCAAGAACAAACTGTTTTTTCTCTTTCCACCTTTTTGGGAGACGGTACGCAAATGCATAATGTAGTGTCATTCGTTCTTAACACGTTCCTCCTATTTCTCAGTCAACGGATGACGGTGTACGAAGCTTTGGAACACCCGTGGTTAAACAGCGTTCTCAGTGATGATCAACGCAAGCGCATTCCTCCATCCCGGTACAAGCAATGTCAGCAGAGTATGCACGACCGAATGGTGAGTCATATGGTGCACGGTTTTATAATGTAAGCAACTGCAAGTTTATTTATACCTTCTGACCGCCGACAAATTTATATCTAAAGTATCCTTTCATTTTATGGAAAGAGGAAGATGAGTATTCATGAAAATGGTCAGATCATGTCAAGGATTCTCGCGTTTCTGGTATCGTGGCTGCGGTCCTCTCATGTTTCACTTAGTTGATCAGTTGATAAATTTCGTTGATTGGGGAAGTGACAACGCCACTGAAGTAACTGGGATTCGGACTCGATCCCGGTTCAGCAGCCTCAACCAGCAGTTTGGACAACATCGTTTCGCACGAATTAGCTTTGCTTTGTTTGATTATTCCGTTTCACTGTAGATACAACGCCATCTTACCTGTTCATCAGGAAAATGTGGACAATCTATTCGCCATTGGTATACAAATGTAAATAGCTTACAATTTTTGTGCGGATCTTTGGTTGGTTACTTCCTTCGATCACTGCACTAACCCCTTCAGAGACCTTGATGCATACCTGAAGCATACTGACCGGAAGTTCCGTGGTTCGAACCCGACCTGTGCCTCTCGACTTCCCCCGTCTAGGCTTGGGCAACTTGGCAGTATTCCAGCCCTCGTGCTTCCTTCTGGTAGCATGGCAGCTAGGCACCGAAACGGTGTTACAGCTGAACGATTTTTTTAGACGGAAACGTGTCCGTCACACTGCTCAATCAATCGTCCTAACCCATGTTACGGTACGTTTTCTGGTCGTGCCACCTTGCCCTCTAAGGTCGCACCGTAGTTGAGTACCGAAACAAAATGTTGCGAGTTGCATTGTTCAGCACGATAACCGTGAAGACCTCCTCACCGTCAGGCGTACGACTGCTTGCTGAAAGTGGTCGGCATTCATCGCAGGCAGTACGCAAATATCTGTCATTGATAGTGGGTCCGCAAAACAGTGGTACCGAAGGAAAACTAAGAAACACGAAACCTTGGAAGGACAGCACAAAGACGCCGAATCTTCAGAGACTCAAGTAAACTACAGAGCCACGGGGAGTAACCAGATATCCGACCTAGATGTCGGGTCTGGCTTGGAGCATCAATTATTACAATTTTCACGCTGGACAAAGCTTTAGAACATTTCTGTTGTGTACCTGGATACAAAATGACCTACAATGGAGAAGCGTAATCGAGCAGCACGAAGACGTGGCCCACCGCTTCCTAGGTAGGAAGGACCGACATTTATTTGGTATTTTCCGATGACAGTAAGTTAAAGTTGCGTGTTTTCTGACGTGGCGAGTTCTCAGAATGTATTGTGTGAGGTAGTCAGATAAATCAGCCGACCAGATATTCCCGTTCAGTTTTCCGTAGGAATGTGCAACCCGTTTTCATGTCAGCGGTCAGGTGAAGACCTCTGCCGGTTTCGTCTGTCTATGAAGAAAAACACTCTTCAAAAGAAGTATCTGATGGACGCACATTGTTAAACTGCATAAAGAAATTCCTGTCGGTATGAATTGCTCAACCTTCTTCTTGGGGACTTATAGTCATCTTTATCATCAATACCATCATCACGGCCATCATCACTTGTAGTGATTCGTAATTCAATCCGCCCATACAACCCATACAAAACTTCTTGTCGGGGTTGTCTTTTCCAGGTATGAGATACTCCGTGTTTTGTAACTCTGATTGTGTTTAGTCAGTAAGTACTACTCCGCAGCAGCGTAATCGATTTGTGAAAAGGAACTTTGGCCGTTACGAGTTGTTCATACGCAGGCTTGGTAAACTGCATTTTGGTGAAACGAGAAAAACGGTTTTATTCATCCAAACCACTTGGTGCTTTTGACCCACTTTTAGGGAGAAATCTGGCAACGAAGTCCAGCAATAGGACATCTTGCCAACTATTCGTCTTTGCGACAGAACAGGCGGGATAAATACAAGATACATGAGACAAATTTCGGTGAGTCTGATGGACAGTTTTTGGTGTAGTCATTGTTTACACTCAAAAAATAAGTAGTGGCCACCCACAAAACACCGTATTGCATCCGAGCAAAGCACTGTTTGGCCAAATATTTGATGACCAATCAAATCCCATAATATCAACTTCATAAGTGTTAGATGAATTATAGGTCCACAAGTCGTATCCAAACAATTTGTCGGAAAAAGATATATATGGATTATCTTATAGCTTTGATATGGATGGTGTTCTTTTTAATGGGCTTGGTAATTTGTTTGCAGTTTGGTTGTGAATACCTTCACAACGACGCAACGCTAATCTAGTACGTCATGTCGATTGGCGACGAAAAATTTAGAACCGAATTTTCTGGCTCAGCGAACGTAACACCAACCATCTATATGACCTGGGGCCACTAAGGAACCGAATTGTCTGGCTCAGCGAACTTAACGCCAACCATCTATATGACCTGGGGCCACTAACGTTTCCTTTCAATAACAGCCTTGATATTTCGGCATTTGTTAGGATGCAGTGACTGATTGTGAGGTAAGGTAAAATGATTTGGGCAGCAGGAATAAGGTAATAGGGCAAATTATTAGAGAAGGAAGTTTGTCGGCATTGAATCACATTTTCATTCAGTCTGACTGCGGGAGGTAACGTGGATGCTAGATCGCTCTTGATGCTCTATCCTGACCTGAAACGGAGAGATTGACGCGGATTACGGACAAAGTTGAACTCTGCATTACACAGTGGTTCTGGGTAGACATTCCTTTGAAGCAGTTTGCGTTTGGATGGTCGTCGCTTCCCATTCCCAGTCCGTTTACAAACTCTGTATCTGTACCTTAGGAAAGATCGATGTTGATGCTGACAGGTGTTAGAGCATACTTGGCCACTTATTATGTCACTGACTGTGACTTTAGAAAGTCCCAGTCCAATAAATGTAGATGTACGTTACCTAACTAGATGTATTGTTGTGCCAATAAATGACAGATGCACAGTTGAGTGATAGTGCGGTTGACAGACGCACTAAGAGTCGCAGAAGGGAAGGGAATAAGCTCCCAAGGTCTTCTATTTACATGGAACTAAGCCTTACAGACGCTTAATGAGAGATCAGTCCAGTTATATGCATTCAGATAAACGTGCATGTTATCGTGCTTCCTGGCAGAATGTGTTGAGCTTCGGCGTGTACTGTGTGTGACTCTGTCAGGAACGAACCGAATCACGAAGTCTCAAAGAACAATGGGATTTCACCTTGGGTTCGATTCCGCCACTGCGGTCAGTCTATGCTGAGGAGCCGAGAAGCATTGTAAAGCTGTTCTACTTTTGTTGGGAATGATCAACAGTGAACATCCATCGGCCTCTGGTAACTACAGCCTGGGATCTTCAGCTTAATAGCTAACCACTATATCGTTCGGCTAGGAGTGGGTGGTCAGCAGGACATACTGTTGCCGGATCCTTTTCGACTGCCCTGGAGTAGACTAAGACGCAAGTTTTAATAACCCTGAAAGCTTGCTGACTCAGTTGTAGTGTCCAGCGGTTTGGTTAAAAATATCGGTGTGGGGCATCGTCGGAAACCTTGGGAGGATCAGGTCCCTTTGGAAGTGTTCCAGGGTATTGCATGGTGGACAATCCATACTTGCTCCATAAGACTACCACCTTTCCTGAGTGGGCACGCGAACTCGGTCCTTTTCGGGTGCTTGGTAGAAAACGCGAAACAGTATTCCACAATCATTTCCTCCGTTGTGCCTATTCGGTTGTCACTCTTTCTGAAGTTGAACTGATCAGGAGTTCCATCAAAGGTTGTTCTGTGATGTTACTGGCTATGATGAGAAATGAAACTAACGTGATAAACCTGGTTTTACGATTTTTCATTCAGACCGAAAGGAAGCAGGACCACGTTTCGTTAAGTGGCCGCAGAACCAAGTGGTGGTTGAGGGACAAAATGCTCAATTTGACTGCCGTGTTTTGGCTCTTTCTGAACCTACAGTGACCTGGTGAGTCCACAGTAGATTTCGCCCAAAAACACATTATAAAGTCGCACTTACTCTATATACAGTCAAGGTCTAAAAAGGTAATACCTAAAGGGATTTCTGTCCTCCAGGATATCGGTGATTGGTACGTATCTTTTTCCGTTTCATCCCCACTCGAGGAAAAAAGTTGTAGACCATCACAAAGGACACAGCATTCTTCCTTGCTTCATTGACCAGGCGGAAACGGTGGCGTGAATGTACCATTTGTCGCTTACTTGGTATCATCATTTGATGGCCTTCTTAACAAATGTTATGTTTAGTACGACTACTACCTTATCTGGGGACGTCCGCCAGCTTTTTCAAACTTAACTTTTTGTGACTGGCGGCTTACTCCAGGATACATGTGAGGCACACACATTTCGTATGCATTGCAGTTGATAGGTTTGAAAAATAGAGTAAAGGAACGCGTGATAGCTCAGTACCTATTGAACTAATAATGATTACAAATCGACACTAAGCTCGTAAGCTGAACTACTCTTTCTTTCATTTGAGTCTTTTTGAGTAGGACCAGCGTGGCTGTTTCTAACTGGCACAGAAAGCAGGATTTGATGATCAAGATACAGGAAGATCAAAATACTATTACAGATGCGTTAACATCCATCGGAATATAAAATTCTATGATGGTCTGGCCATAGATTTTGGAAACATCTGCATTTGGTGCAGTGGACAGTCAATCTTAGCCCTTTTTTCAAAGAAGATAATGAGACACTTTAGCATCTCTCTTCCCTGAGACTATTTCCTTGTGAGATGGCTACTATATCGGCATGTTTGTGGTTTTTCTCACTGACAGTTGAAAAAAAGAGTTCTGACCACTTTTGTGGGAATGCGAGGGTACTTGAAAAGGGGACGGTATCAACACAAAGAAAGTTTTAATGATTTTGATACATCTTGATATCTGTACTTTTGCAAAAGATAGGGGCTTGCTAAGCATTACTCCAATAACCATCACTCATCGGCAGGTAGACATCAATTGATGATGATTCAGTGGAGTTCAGACCGATATCTTTTAACTTCCATGGAGGAGTCAATTTTTTGCTTACAATCTCATATATAAGACGTGATTCAACGTGAACCGGCGAACATTCGCCTTTCTGTTTATCATGCTGGCTCAAAAATATCTGCTGTCGTAAACCCAATATTACCCACTACTGCAATCATCGAACGGTGTGGCAGCTCCAGTAATTCACGCACACTGTTTGGATAGCTCATGGAACAGTTTTGTGAAGCCTGGGGCTGTGTTGATCAGAGCAACTCAACAGGCAAAAACTGCAATCGGTCCCCACGATCGTTCCTTCCAACCACCACTTTGATTTAGAATCTCCTACGGAGAATTCAATGATTACTTTTCGTCATCACTCCGAGAAACTCAAAAATCAGCATAGCAGTGTGAATGATGGCCCAGTTACTACAATTTCTGCATATCATGGACAACTGTTCCAATTGCACTATGTTTCTGCTGTAGGCACTTCAATGAAGTACAGCTGACACAAAGTGTGAAGCACATGCAGCGCTATGCAGGCCACGACTATTCGCTCAAAATCAATCGAGTTCGCTCCGAAGATACCGGGCACTACACGGTTCGCGCAGAGAACAGTTTTGGCCGAAGAGAATATCCGGTTATGTTGACCGTGCAACCAATTCAAGAGATCAAACGGGGTGAGTCAAAAGGTGTGGTTGAATCAACACAGTGGATCACAACCGAATCTGCTTCAAAATTAGCTTTATTTACTGAATTGGCTCACAGTATAAGACTTTCTGGATAAATCTACTCGCTTATCGATTATGAAGACCTTTTTCATCATTTATCCAATGCAGAGACCTCCCAACCACCAAAACGAAAGAGAATTGAGCTGCAGCCAATTGAAATGTTCCAGGAAGAGTTGACCCGACCAAGATTTGCATTCCATCTACGAAATCGCTACATTCAAGAGGGCTCGAGTGTCAAACTCACTTGTACAGCAGACGGAAATCCAACACCGCAAATGACCTGGTACAAGGTAATCTTCATTCAACTGGCGAATCGATGGTTGTCTACTGCTTTTTTCACCTGGCGAAACTATCATTTTTTGCATATCTCAGTCTACTTTGCGTCACATGTAATTGAGGATTCTTCAGCAACATATTTTGAAATCTCACTGTCATATCCAGTTGATGCACACACATTTCGACGCCAAATTTTATTCTTTGTTGGTTTAGAGTTGCACATAAAATTCAGATAATCCTAGTTTGCCTAGTGCACTTAGAGCTGTCTGATGTATGTGATAGACACGCTTGCACTGTTGGTTTAGAGTTGCAGATAAAATTCAGGTAATCCTAGTTTGCCTAGTGCACTTAGAGTTGTCTGATGTATGTGATAGACACGCTTGCAAAAAGCGACAAAACTAAAAGAATTCACGCTTGTAATTAGATTGAACTGCAAAGACTCAGTAAGAGTTCTCCATCTAAAACAGAATACAACTAATAGTGACGCCCTATTGGTTGTTGATCAGGTGGCTGTTGATCTGTTTGCCGAGCTTGGCAATTGGCTTGCCACCTGATCAACAACCAATAAACTCACCCGAGCTACCAATATTCCAACCCATTACCAGTGATGCCCTCTTGGCAGGAAATCTTTAAAAAGGCAACTTCTTAGATAGAATATGTATAGACTAAATAGAACTCCTTACAAGGTAATTCTTTTGGAGGAGACTCCGAAGGATGGATATCCTGTTATACCACGGTGAATGAGCGTGGTTCCTATTTTAACCACTTTCCACGCTCAGTTTGACTGCCTTGATTTTGAGATGAATCACTTTCCCTAGAGATCGATTTCTGCTGTTCAAAGTTCTTCCCAAGGGGATTACATATTCATAAACTGTCCACACAGTACCTTCAGAAATCTGTTGGTCGTTACTGTAAAGACGTGTTCGGTGATTGATAGGAAGCCAACACCCACGTTCGGTTTAGAAGCAAAAACGTTGCACGCGCGAGGGATCATTAAAGTGACTTACACCCTTTTCTTCCCGATTGTTCTGGAGGGTTTGCTTCTACGCTATAGGGACAATGAAGTATGTGATAGGATTTTCCTTGTGATCAATGAGGGACCATACGGAACGAGATGAGCTGTTAACACGTCTGGTTGGTAGCTACCCGATCACAGCTGGTCTACATTACGCTTAGCGGAAGATCGATTACGTAAGTTGAGAGAAATTCCAAATAAGAGAGGTGAATGTCCATGAAATTATAAACTCATTTGCAAAGTAACTTAATGCTAACGAAAGATTCGACTGAATATCAGCTGAGTTTATAATAATCTCCAGTCGAATTCACTGCACAAGAGCTGTCTCACGTTTTAGAAGGAATAAATCTACGGTACTGAATTACTGTAAACGAGAGATTCAGTTGGTATTCAGTTAAGTCCCTGCTAGCATCAAGTTAACTTGCAAATAAGTGTATTACTGCAAGTACAAAAACTCAGGTAACCCTGAGGGCCCAAAAACCTTCAAAACCGGAGATAGGCTGCCGAAGAACTTTTGATGACCTTGTGAGTAGGGTTGCGTCAAGAAAGGAGTGTCTGTTCCGCACCCATGTTGGTTTCATTTTATCCACAGGATTACACCATTCATGCATACGTGCGAGCTCCCAGAACCCATTCGCCAGATATACAGAGGAAGAAGTAATTAAGGACGGTCATGCACTGAATGCATCAACATCCTCTGTTTCACTTCGGACAATTCTAATTAGGTTGCAATCGGTCAAATGTAAATTGATTGATATATCAGAGGAGAAATCAGTTGTTAAAGAGAAAGTGTGAAAGAACGCTATGTTTTTTTGTAATAGCCTAATTATTCCTGTTTTACCGGATTTTCAGTGGAACAGAAATGTACACTATCCACTAAACAATGGATTCAGAAAACATACTTTTGTATTGGGTACACATATTATGTGATTATTGATTTTCTTAACCTAGGCAGTACAGCACACAACTTCGAGTGACACCCATTACAATCCAGAATGTGGTTTGAGCAACCGTTCCGTGGTTCGTTTACCAAGGACTCAAATGAGATTCTACTTAAAATTCAAAATGAGTCAATGCAATGCTCACCTTCTGTGAGTTGGTCCACGCATCCGTTCAAATAAACAAGTAAATGTGAGTCGGAGGTATACGACTGTGAACGTAGGGCTTCTTGTCTTGGAAAGCTGTTTCGCCCATTGAAAAAATATGAAGATGTCCTTTGGCCTAGGAGTAGCCCACCTGTCCTGGATAGCACAAACGTCATTCTCCTCAAACAAGCTTCCCTGGATTCTTGCGGAGCAGATACAGATGAGCTGTACAAACAAAAGTTGGTCTTGGAATCTCCGGCGATATTGTTTCCGACTCGTTAGAATGGCGTGGGAGATGCTCTGAACGTATTCAACGGCAGAGAAAACTATGGTTTCGTTAAGGAACTGACAACTCAGCATATACACTGGAGCATCTGTAGAACAAACTCAAGTAACATAGGCAACATGCGGTTCGGTGCATCCATTCATTGTGTTCTCAATTGTTGGGGACGCGTTTGATGATGACGTATATTCCTTGAAGAAAACACCAAATTTCTAAATCCAGCAAAGAAAGTCAACCTGACTCTCCCTTCTTATTATTTATAGGATGGATACGAATTACACAGAGGCGGCGGAAACTACGAAATTGAGACCATGTTGGGCATCAGTTCGTTAGAGCTCTACTCCTGTACCGAAGACGACAGTGGTCGATATACTTGTGTTGCCAAAAACAGTCAGGGTGAAGATGAGACGAACTGCAAACTGATTGTTGAACGTGAGTGATTCCTTGGCTGTGTGTTTTGAACCTTATTTAGGCCGGCCCACATGTTACTTAATGCTTTAAAATGTCGTTTTTTGAATCGCAACGTAGAAAACGAGCACAAACAAGGCGCAATACGATAACGCAGTTGTTTTTATGTAACAGATTATCTTTCCTTTCTCAGCTGATGCAAGGACAGACACGTAGGTCAGGAAGCCTTAATTCGACTTCAAGACGTCCGTGAAGGGTCGAACCTCCATTTTTCAGATGAACATTCGCGAATTCCAGCCAAATAATCTGAGGACTCATGGCGGTAATTCGAAGGAAAACACTTTGCTGCTTGCGAGTACAACAAATACACTTTCATCGCGTTTCTTTCACGTTTTCCAAAACGTGATCGTTTGGTTTCGCGTGAGGATACCGTTTCATCTGATTTGAATAGAAACCTTGAGGCATGCAGTCAGAAAAAGATTATCTGAAGAACAAATTTCATTTCCGTGCTGATTATTGTGTTGTGCAGAAAGCTAACGCTTGCATTTCAGTCAACTACATCTACGTCTGCTTAACAAAATCTCCCAATTTTACCGACAATTCTGTAGTAACATGTTCGTGGGCGGTCCGATAGCATTTCTGAGACCAACGTGAAGAGCTGCTAAATTTGGAACGCTACACACTCACTGCCGATAAATCTACGGTTTTATAATCCGCATAGTTTTGCCGAGCGTGCCATCAGGCGCATAACAATAGCCGAAGCGCGGTAGGCCGTTCTCACTTCGGCCTTCATTTGGCTGTGTGATATACTAAGTTTGTCCAAGCGTGCTGCCGGTGCTATTGTTGAGATAACCAGCGACATGCAAACTACGCTCCTCTAGAGGGCGACGCGTGATCGATCGATGATGTGCCAACTGCAACGGCGCTGTTTGGCGTCTTCTTTCTGATTAACTCACTGCTGGTGTAGATATATTTTTACGCACAGCTTTTAGTGCACTTAGTGAGTGGATAACCTAACAGTTGAGATGCATCGGATGCTTCACTACACATCTAGTCTGTGGATCACCGCCCAGAGCTAGATAAACCCGGTCCTTTTAATCCGATTTCGAAGATTTGGCAATCACATTAGATTGTTTTATGGCATATAATTCTCCCTTCCATCCAAGACGGTTATGAGCAGTTCCCTATTGACCCATCTATCGAGTTTCCATATGCTTTCTCACATAATGAATGGTTCGTTTCCACTGAAGGGGAATGGTAGGCAACTTAAAATCTATCTATTAATCTTCCACTGAGTTATTGCGACCCTGTTTCCTTCAGTTGCTTCATGAATTTCGACAAGTCGCCTCGATTTTCAAGATAAAGAAAGCTGCACATGAGAATCTGACCTCCACGCGAGTTGAGTCAAGTCAGGACGGATATATTGTCCGGTTTCGTGTGCGCTGCATTATTTTTGTCCTAATATTAAGCCAACTCAGGTCTAGTTCTATATTCCAATCGGCGTAGTAATGGACCAGAGATGACCTTGTGAAAACTCATTTTGGTGAGATGACCCGAAATGCTCGCAATTCAATTAGATGGGTTGATGACACATTTGCATTTAGTAGTGCTTTGGCGATATGTGCGGCACAGCGTTAGAGGCAGTGCAAATAAAAACAGCTTTCGAAAGTTCGGAAGATCTTTGCATCGTTGTCATTTTCACCTTAATGATGATGAAAAATGTCGGCTGGTGAATGCACTTTTTTGAATGCATTTCTATGCACACTCACTCAACACAAAACTTAATTAGCTTCCGGTGCGTACATAAATGCGTACATGTAGGCACATCATGATGGTAGTCAGATAAATAAAATCCTTTTGGAATTCGTCCATACTGAACTCTGGTTTGAATCGTTATTTTTCTAGAGAGCCGCGTCCGACGGTTCCTGAGTGCTAGAGCTGGTGAAAGAGGCCTCCGATCCAGCAGCCAGCAGCCAATGGGCTCAGACTATCGCGCCATGAATTCTGAGGCTGGACGATCTAGACGAATTCAGGGTTCTTTAACCCGACTGACCGAAAGACACACGTCGGAAACACGAGAATTGCGCGATGGATGGGAGGTGAGCGAGACCCGGACGATGAATAGAATTGTGGAAAGACGTGACTCCACCATTAGCAATGAAGTTCCTCCGTCTCCCACTATCCCTGCTCCAAAGCTTCAACAACACCTTGTATCCCCTCCCCCGTTAGTCCAAGGTGAACGACTGGTATTGAATGTGGAATTCAGTGAAACGAACCGGCAAACGAGTATTCGATGGTTGCATAACGGAACGGTACGTGATTTTTTGTGTTACCAAAGGAATCATAGAATAAAACCCAAGTATCGCACTCTCTGTCGAGATCGTTGACAGTCCCAACCTGATCATGTGAACAGGAACAATAAGGTTTTGCTTGAACTATTTCATTATTGACTAAGCTGGGGGATTGCCTAACCCCAGATCTAAAGGTGTGATCTTGGAGTTCAAATCAAGACTTACGGCAGGATTATCCTTTCTTAAGGTGGCTTGCATCGAACTGTGCCGTAAACTGCATACTACAGTGGTCCGCGTCGTGCACCATTCGACCACAACAAACTGTGGGTACAAAGGTTTGCACTTTTCTAAAAGTTGTTTCAAACAACAATCCAAATTCACCCATGTTTCATCCTGCAAGTGAAGTCAACCTGCACTGAAAAGCAGAGAATCATTCTACAGCAGTCCCATCTTTATTACAAATCATGTTCAGTCTGTGTCTCATAAATCTCTAGGTAGACTCGAAACCCTGGCCTACAGTCGGGGCATGAGTGTTTGGTTAGCAGTTTTCTTCGTGGTTTAATTACATTGTTGCTTATGTGTAGTTTTTCCACACTATCTGTTGAGTAATTCAGACCGTTTTCGCCCGTTTTAAGGCTCATTAGGTAGGCTTTGATTCCGCTGGACGTGTTTTGCATTTGCACATCAGGCTGAACCTCTGTACAGGTAATCGCTAACTAAGATGGTGTCGACAGGAGACTACACTGAATCACTGATTTATGGTATTCTTCAACTCAGGCTGCCTTTTTCAGTACATCGTATATATTCCAAACAAGAAATCCATCTGAGTCTTCCATTTACACCATCTTATTTTGCAAATTAGTGTATATTTCCACATCGGTCCATTTCGGTGCTCGATTAGGAAATTCGGGGACAAGGTCTAACTGATGAGCTATAAAGGGTTCGGGAATTTTCAGAAACCTAATAAATAGTGCCATGTGAAGGCCAAGTCAATGATATTCGAAAAGTGAGGCATCCTCTCAGTTCACGTACATTCGCCTGTGCAAATAGGGAACGCGTTTGGTAGTACGCTCTGTTAGCTTTGTTGGAATATCGTCTGGCCTTTACATAATTCGAAGGATCTTCGGAGATAATAAAAATAACATAAAAGAGGGGATTCTGACGGCACTTTGTGACGCATGAATTCAATGACTTCAAAGGAAGAAAACCGATGGTTTGATTGAGGGTCCTTTTGTCACTCACTTGTTATTATTAATATTATTATTAGTATTTCTCTTAATACAGTACTCTGTGTCAGAGAGGCAAGCACGGAAGTGATTTCGATGGTATTTCAGACACAGTTTTCTTATAATTCTGTGCAGAAGAATACGGTTGATTTGGAAAGAAAATGATTACAAGGAAAGTCGCTGGATAGAAGTTGCGATGCATCTGGTTGTTTTGATGATGTTTTTGCTCAATCAAACATGAGTCACTGATGGCTTGATTATTCCACAGAAATCTTCGAGAAATCTTCGAGATACATGTCATACCTGATGGTAACAGTGCACGTAGTTTATTTTTCTGTTGGATAAATGTGCCAAGTAATGTTTCTCATTTTCTTGTCTGTTTGATTGAGCCAACTTAAGGGAACCTATCATGGAAGTTTCTTACCTCATTCATAGGAAATACAGTCGGACAGTGAATACAACATACTGACCTCAGGTGACAGTAGAACCAGCCGCCTAACCATCGAGAGCGTCGGGTTAAAACACGCCGGGACGTATGAAGTGCAGGCAACTTCGAAAGGTGGAAGTTCCACTAGTCAAACGCAAGTTAGCGTTCAGGGTGAGTATGTGCCTTTTTGCTGCTATCCTCAACTTCATTAACAGTATTTTCTAAAGGAAAGATATACTCTGTTACATCGGTTGTTCTCTACCTACCTAAAATAGCCAAACCGGAACCCGTTCAAAGCGAACTACCAAACGGATTCGCCGAAGGAATTGCCGAAGGAAAGAGGGAAGTACTGCTGGATGGACCGCAGTCCCCTCCTCTCTTTACCACACATCCTATCGGACAGTTGCTGGAAGAGGGCGCAGAATTAATCCTGGAGTGCCAAGTTTCCGGAACTCCCATTCCCGAAGTCACTTGGTCCTGCAATGGAAACCCCATCCAGGCTGCACATAGCGTGGTGCAAGAAAATTACTCTTCGAGACTTGAACTGCCATCTGTGAATTTGGGAGATGCGGGCAGTTACGAATGCCACGCGAAGAATGCAGCAGGCGAAGCCCGAAGTGTTGCTCACGTTCTTGTGAAAGGTTAGTTAATTCGCACTTATTAGTCTAATTACTCTGAACTGAACAGTGCATGTGCAGTCACACTAAGAAATGAATGCGCACCAGCTCACTGACCTCTATAGAAGTTAATCATTTTCGGAAATCGGTTATATGAATACGGATGATCTGAAAGACACTGAGATTCCGACAGTTCTTCTTGTTCATCGAAATAAGTCTATATTCGTTCGGCATTTAAAAATATTCAGACCTGGGTGACCAAGTTCAGAGTGTACACTTGGATCATTTTTTCTAGTAACATTTAATTGACTTGTATCCACACATTTTACTATTTTTCATGCTTTTTCATGTAGCTCCGAATGAAGATCTACCTGGTCCAGAATTCGTGTCTGTTCCACAATCCGCTACCATCAAAGAAGGAAGTTCGACGATTCTCGAATGCGCTTTCACGCCGGACACCGTCACCAATGGTAATGCGACATTTTTCACGATGTTTAGCAACTCAGACATCATGGAAGGCTTTGTAGTCAGATATGGCAGGTTCTCCTGTGCTCCCCTTTCGCGCTATGATTAGGACGAACAAGTACCAAGTCCTGAACTACTCGTTACCTACATCTCATACCTTAGGGTGAGGGAATGCGCACTGTTCATGATTCCTGCTAAGGACAAAACAGCTATTTACTGCATTCCAGCCATTCGAACTTGGTTGAGATAGCATACAGAGTGAAATGAAAACCCAAAGTTACCTAAAATCCAAATACGCTTATGTGCATGAAATGAGGAAAACGCCATAGCGGACTTCCCTCTTCTGCCCATGTATCATTCCGAACGTTGCTTTCAAAAGGTTCATTTATTTTCAGGCTCTTTTGCGAGCTACTGTTCAATGCACTAAGTATAGCTACTTGCTAACCGTGTATGGTAGTTAACTTGTTGATGCATACAACGACCATGGGCTTCTTTCAGTGATAGCCCGAGTACTCTGACGGAAGATGACGTAATATGACTTTCACGTTTGCTAAGGTCGAGGGTTTTATTTTGCCTTACGTCGTATCGGTGCGGTATCCAGCCGATAGGTGACCTTAGACGGTGAAGTGCACCAATACGAACCAACCGGGTCCGCCTATCGACATGTTTTGGTATGTTTTAAAGCCATTAGCTTAGAAATGCAGGCTGTCTGGCCTGAAAGTCAAAGAAGTCTCTCATAGAGTTTGCTAAATAAAGCAAATGAACAGATATGTATTCAAAGCGCTGTTAGAAATTTTAGTACACCTGCATGTTCACACCAGGGGTGAATGGCCTGTGTAACTTTCAGTAGGGCATAGTGTAATCAGAGCTAATGACCGGACGTATACCACTAGATCATCCGTTGGGCGATGTACGGGATAGTATAGCACAGTGTCAATTAAACGTCTCGCAGGAGTTGTCCGAGAATCCTGTCTAAAATGGAGATAATGGATTTACGTCGAGGTGATTGAATCCAACCTGGGTAGCCGCTTTTGGGGATGGCGTTACGTAAAATAGTTCTCATAACGATGAAAAGCTAGCCATACTGGGAGGTAGAGACAGGGCGTGTTAGAAGAGAACAACTTCTGATGCTTCACAACTCACCTGTTTGTTGCTACAAAACCAAGTGGATCATTAAAAACTACCTTTGATGGTGATGCCGTCAAAGCCATCCAGTCCACTGGATGCGTCAGATTGGATCGCCATTCAGAAGGATGGGAAACAGTTACACCCTTACTTTTTGGCAAGAGTTGAACAAAACACAGTTGTTTTGGTGGGGAAAAATACTGCGGGGAGAATACAAGAATACTGAAGTACAAATATCGAGGGACCAGAAATAGAGTGTAATGAATGGGTTGATGCGCGAACTCCTTTTTGAATCGTAAAAAGTGAAGTGATGAGTAGTTGAACTGTAAAGCCGTCAGAAATGTAGTTTTTCTTGGGAAAAAAAACTATTGGGCCAGGAAATGTCGCATATTCTGCCTTATTGCCAGGTCAGAATTTCGGTCAGCACTAATTTTTCCACCACGGCCGGTACACCATACATGCAAACCAAATAAACTTAACCTATTCAACTAATCAGGAGTGATAATCGGTATTCTCAAGGTATTCCGGATGGACAATTAGCTGAAAGTTTCGAGCGTTCGTAACACCGTTATTAATATAGAAAACATTGCAAAGATCACGTTTCACATATGGATGCTCCATGTTTTCAAACAAGGTCATCATTGGTCAACTGAATTCGGTTTATCGTTTCCTCTTTCAGTGGAGTGGCGTCGGAATGACAGACTAATTGATCCAAGCCGAATCGAATTCGATGACTCGGCATCTTCAAGTATATGCAGATTACTAGACGTGAGATATCGCAAGGACAATGGTGTCTATAAAATCAACGCAACTGGTCCAAACGGAATCACTTCCACTTGGACGTTTGCTCTGCAGGTTGTCGCTGCCGACATGACTGACCACGAAGAAGAATTCAGTTAACAATCAATTGTTTGTTGGCCAATTTGTACACTTTTCCATCCAAAAGGCAGTTATACCGTTTTACCCAAAAGCTTTCAGACTAATGTTTCAAACCATTTAACTGAGCAAATTCCGGTTCGTCCTGCTTACCCTGATGACAATAGTTACCCGAGAATTCCGGATGTGGACCTACTATACCACCAGGATATTGCGCATTCTAAGCACATATCCACACTTTACCATTTTGACAAAGTACGTGATACTTGCACTGGTGCACCATCCAAGAACAATTCGTTTGAATATCGGAATGCGTCCCAGTCCTACGAATTGAGTCCAATCCATACGCATCAATCAAACCCTCTGGACACCATTCGGTGCCTCCAATACTCTGGTCCTTTCGCAGTGAAAGGAGCCCTCAAAGCACGAACAGCACAGCGGCTCCGTAATTTGTTACTTTGGATTGGCCTATTTTTCCTAATCCTTTTCAGTGGAATTTGTTTTAAATTATGTGCTGTTTGGTATCTTTCAAATCTCCCCTAACCCACAAGGAAGCACCTTGGTGTACCCAGTGTGACGCGGTGATTGCCGGTTACACACATATTTCTCCAATGCTGTTTCTCCCTCCCCCTCCCTTGCGCTCAACCAAGCTACAACACCAAACGCACATATACTAGATATTTGTGGTATTCTATATTTATCCACGCCTCTATGAGTGCTGCTGTGTCCCAGCAACCCTAAGCACTCAAATACTAGGAAATGATCCAGTTAGCCAACGAGCTAAAGAGCTAACTTGCTCTCTCCTTATTTCTATCGCATCTTCCGCTGGTTCCAAATTTCCTCAAGTCGGCTGTTTCCCCTAGACATGCACAGCTAATAAACAGGGATCCAGTGCATGTTGCTATTCTAACTGATGCTCCTCTGGATTCAAACTGTTATCTTCCGAACTGGACTGTGCACACAGGCCGACCTACTCAAGCGATCTCTTTATATACTTATTCCTGAAGCTTGCCAATGTACCGTTCGCCGCTTTTAACCCATGGTTTCAGTCAGACAAAGTGTACGCCCATCGCGATTATACAACTGGCGCCAGATTCTTTTGGGTACAACTTTTCAAAGACATTCAATGACTCACATACCAATGTCCAGCCCTCTCCACTAAATAAACTACCATAACCATTACTTATTTTCAATCCATTGCTTTGATCGACCCCCAGGTATGATTTGGATCTATTTCGGACAGAGAAAAAATTTGCTTGTATCGGTTACCTCTTATTTACATTACTTTTCTTTCACATTGGCATTGCTAAAAATATGCTCCGCCCACTTTCCTCCCTTCTCCTCACTTCCCTAAAGAAACAAGCACACTAATACGCTATCGAACACAAAGAAATCAACCAGAACTTACCACATATACTTGGCTCTTATTGTTCTATGACCCTTACAATGTACCTTATTCAATCGCCTGATCCCAGCCAGTTGTTTACCTTCTGCCAGAAATTCGTCTCTCGCACCAAACGAACAAATTATCAAACATGATAAAATGAATCTTTTGCCTTGGGTATTTTGTTGGGTAAGCGTTTACGCTAGGTCAATTATTTAAGAAGACTGGACGTTCCTAATCAGGGTTTGAGCAGTCTTCCTCCTGTCTTGTGGTGCTCACTCGTTAGTTCGGATGAAAATGGTTAGAGCATTCGAGATCGTTGTTCGCGACTTGTGCCGACTGTCTGAATGCGCCCAAATGTTTATATTGGGAAACACAAGTCTGCTCCCGTTCATTGATGATTGGACGACCGAAATATTAGGGACTCGTCAATCCCATAAGGATCAAATAGCTTACTCTCGAGAGAACATCAGTTTCAGTGGACAATGAAACACTGATATGCAAACAACTCATAGCCCATCTCTTTTTTTCTTGAAAATTTGGTGTGCCCAATTGGCCTAATCATTTTCAGGACATTCTTAAGCAAGCAAGTAACCGCCGATCTGTCATCAGTCCGTCAAAGATCGCCGATCACTTTCCATTTGGCAAGCCGTGGTGAACTGACCACCAAAAAGGTGCAATAAAGGCGGATGTAACTAGCAACTTCTGCTGCAAAACCTGCCACCAGAACGTTCACAATGACAAGCCTGTTGCTCGTTGGGTATCTTAACCTTTATGTTTGGAAATTAGAAAATTCGTTCTTTCCAGAACCGTGTGTTCTCGGAGGACTTCAATTCTAACCTGTCGACTCGAGGCTTAATTTCTAACATGTGCATCACTAATTGGCAGAACTTTGCAAAGCCATCACTAAGACGTTCTTTAGACCCTATAGGATGTACACTCTTTTTGAAGCCGACCGTAATTGATGTAGATCACTCATCTGTAAATAAACCTTTGTGCTAATTCTAAGCTGTCAAGTTTCAGTAACATACGCAAGCCATAAGAGTGTCGAAGTTCACCAAAAAATACAACCACACCCCGGAATTTGGCAACTTGAAAACAAATCCGTTCACTAGAACTGATGAACAACCAGAGTTCCACCGTTTATAGAAGAAAATAGTGGTGAACGCGGATGAACAGTTCGTTTTTCTCTTGTGAGTTGCGAACGTGACGGAGGAGGTCGATCGATCACCGCGAAACACGCAGTTGCATTTTGGGTCCAAGTTATTTGCATTTTTCAGCAAATTCTTAACCTGACTGCTGTCGTCTATGTGCTTGCGAGTTACTCATATCGACCAGAGCTGGAGGTGCCAAAATTATGCACAATCGATATGCTTTGGTGTTTTCATTAAAGATGTACAGGTAAGTGAAAATTTCAGTGACGTTTGTGACTGACCAGTATATGATGACTTCCTGGCATGTGACTGTAACTAAGCGCATCTGAAGCGTTTTCGACGTTGCGTGTTACATATGAACTCAAACGAGCTGCTGAATTTTTATAGCGGCTGCGTTTGTGGTTTCAAGGGCAGTCGGCTTTGTGGTTCTGTCCTGAACTGCAGCTGGGAGTTACGAACCATGTTGGGCGGGGTAACGGGCGATGCTAACCAAAATCCATAGGTGAGATCTCATTCCAAGGGAACGGAGAAACTATAGACAGATCATTATCCTTATACAGGCAGAAAATTCTCTCCCTCCGCCTTCGCTCAAATCCAGTTATTTCCTTTAGTCTACTTAGCTTTTACGCTATCGCCCGTCATCACTGATCATCACACTATCAATTTGGCCTCAATCCAAAACCTGCATTGATCTGACTGATGAAGTTACCAGACAAATTTCTCACGTGTCGTCGGCTCTGTCGATGAATTTGATTACCCAATGGTTGTAGGATAGTTCTTCCCTCGGAAAGAGCAGGCAAATTCAGTCCCCTAAGAGGGCAAAATAGTCCATACTTTGGGGTTGCCATGATCAACCACGGGCCGTGCTGAGGACAGTTGTTGGACAATTGAATAGTTGTTTCGTTTGAATGAGAAATCATCCCCCTTCATAAACTCAGCAAGTTTTCCATGTAGCAAGCCCAAAATCTCATGCTCAAAACTTCGGCCAGTTAAGATGTGTTCCGTGGTTAAGTTGTAGCCTATATTGAGCAAACTAGTTGTCTCCTGGGACATTTAACCTCTCACGAGACTCACTTCAGTACGTATGATCATAGTTGTGGTATATTACTGTATATCCACACCAATTAGCCCCTTAGTTGTGCCTGGGATTACCTGCTGATGTCAGTGATGTGAACCCAAGTCGGGGGATCTGTTCAGCTGGAATACCTGTCAACAGATTGACTACAGAAACAGACGTACAAGGAAATATCCAGGGTTCATAATTTAAAACGAAGTGAAGAAACAGTAGGAGTCGGTCGCCGAAACCAAGGCCGGTGCAGAGTCATATTCAGGTTAATTCCGACAAAAACTGGGCTCAGGGTTTCAAGGAGAGGCCACAAGGCCACGGACACTTTGTGACTAACGTACGAGTTGAGTTTGGGATTTCGATAAATTGAGGACCAAAACAACCAACAGCTTGCTGATGCGGAATTTGACAATCTGATGAATAGGAAGTTGGTGGATTGTGGTGAGATGAGCTGAGTTCAATGAATCCAAAAAGACGTGATCTCTGGATTGGTATTAGATCGTTTTCATACCTGGCGTTGATTTGTATAGAAAAGTCCTCATCAATCCCATTAAGACGAAGCATTCGTGCAACGCTTGGCGTTAATTTGTATAGAAAAGTCCTCATCATTCCCATTAAGACGAAGCATTCGTGCAACGCCTATAGTCCAAATAGGTGACCAACGAAACGCTGTTCAGCGGTTCGAAGGGACGGAAGCTGTCTCTGCTGGTTTTCATATGCATCGGAACTTTAAAAACAGCGGACTCAGCTCGGGCCGGATGATGCCCAAGCGAAATACTCAGCTTTTGGTACACCTTATATCCTGAGAAAGTTATATTGTACATATTTTTTCAGCCATTATAGCTTAAACGAATCTCACAAGATTCTAGGAATGACGCATTTTAGTTTAACATGAATCAGTGCTACGAAAGCTGACTATCGGGCCGCATTTTTCCAAGAAAATATTTCGGACAACCTGTATAATTGTTATAGGTTTTGGCAGGCACAGTGATGTCGGATTGCTAATGAAAGTTCTCTGTGGAATTCAAGTGTGCACTCTTGGTGAATAGAGTCAGGTAGCAACAAGCCGGGCGCAGATTGACCGGCTTGCACGGTTGACGGGGCTTAAATTGGGTGTCACTCTTGGTGTGACCATCTATTGACGCATTCTCAGCCAATCGGACCATTGAAGAATAGTAAAAAAAGTTACATCTGGACGCAACTCATTACTCAGATAGTCGCTGAAATCTCTCCAACGGGCGGACTACCGGTTTCTCCCTTCTTGGGCTCATCAGGCGGGCGCAGTCCACGCGTTCCCCTCGAACGTATGTTCTGCCTGAACTCAGATTTGACGGGATTTACCAAATACTTTCGCTTGCAAAGTAATTTTGTTTTGACTGGAGACTCAACTGAGTCCAGCTCATTCTCTCATTTATGATGGTCTTTTCCAACTGAATGTGATACACAAGGCCACCTTATGTTTCACTTGGTGGGAAACTCCAATATATTGTCTAGACGTAACACACTACTCAACTGAAACACGAGGCTACCTTGTGCGGTACATTAAGTTGAAGAAGAGAGATTCAACTGGTTTAAGTTGAGTCTTCCGTCTAAACAAATTTGGCGCACAAATGAAACCATTTTGCGAATGGTTTTACCTACCTCGTTATAGATCGTGACAGATGCCTTAGAACCTTACTTGTAGATGACTGACCTTGAATTCCCGTCGGATGATTGGGGAAAAGGTCCAGCAGGTTCCCGGAATTCCCAGCCCAATGAGACTCTCCACCCTTGTTGGAATTCAGTTGAGCGAAAAGGAAACGGGCGTACCAGCCCCATAAAAAATAAAGAACTTCATGTAACTCAAGTATTCGCAATCCATACACAGTTTTCTTGTGAACCCTTGGGAAAAATTCATTTTGGTAGTGTGTTGAAATAATGATAGCTCGGGTGTGTTTACTGGTTATTGATCAGGTATCTGTTGGTCTCTTCGCCGAGCTTGGCAACTGACTTGCAACTCGACCCACCCAACTGAGCATTGATGATGTCTCCTCGTATGGCGACGAAACGTTTGCAAGTCAGTTGCCAAGCTCGGCGAACAGATCAACAATCACCTGACTAACAACCAATAAGAATTCATTTTCTGAACGTCATTACATTTACCGGGTTAGTGTTAAAATTTTTTATAAACAGTCAAACAGAAACTGATTTTGCAAAAGACGGTTGACTTTACAAATTGGAACGTTCGGCCAGACGAGTAAACAAGTCTTACGATTTTGCGGAGAAAAGAATCTGATGCGATTACTTTTGAGAACACAGTGATTTACTTTGGAAGTACCTGGGATGGACGGGCACGGTAGGCTAAAAAGTTTGTTGGAAAACACTAGTCTATCGATCGGGTTTAACGGTCGTCTACTTTTAGGCCTCGCTCGGGCAGCGTTGATCTGCAGCAATGGTAGGTAAGGATAACCTTCACGTGCGCTGTGTGACCATGTAACCTCGCACTGTTGGACCATCCGAAAGCACTTATCAGTCTAGCGGAGGGGAGCTGATTACTCCGATGTAATCACGGCTGTTTGAAACCACACCTAAGCCCTATACAATTACGCCAGTGAAAGTGAAACCAAGCCGTCCTAGTTTCGGAATTTCCCCGCCATACTGTGGATACCACTTCTTTTCCACTCGCAGCGCACTCAACCTGGCATGTTTCTATCTCAATTTCACATAAGAACAAACAACTTCAATGAACTGGAAAACGTTTGGGATCGATTGGGTAGTCATCGTTTCACGGATTGTTTAGCAAACCTCTCCGAAACAAACAACTTCAGTTCTTGGCCTAGGTGTGTTGTGCGGTATTCGTCTAAGGCTGAGTTGCAGTCGTCTGCTTTTGCACCACTCTGTGGGCAAGGGAATTTCCGTTTGAAATCCGTCAATTATTTTGTGCCTGAAGCATGGAACGGAAGAATTTGAGGCGAATCAAGCACGGATTGTCAACAACACAGGCAGCGTTAAACATTAGCTAGAAATATGATAATGGTTGGCGAGTACTGTGAAATTAACGTATGGCTGATGAGCTTAATGGCCTCATGAAAATATACTTTTCGGTTTGTACTAGTTGAGACTGCTTCTCTGTGAAGAGAAAGGTGCATTTGATAAAGAAAAAGCGCTTAGAGAACACGTGACTATCAATCAGCTGATCAGCGCCACAGCAGAGAATTGAGTAGATCAAACAATGAGAAGTAGTGCTGCTGGTATTTCAGGTAAGGATAGGCCAAAATTGTTTGTTACATCTACTGTTGTGAAGTCAAAATATCCAAAGTGGTGTGTAGTCCCCTGGGAAGGTAACTATCAGGGCGATGTCAAACTTTGACGGAAAATGTACTAGTTCGCATATTTCCAGGAAGCAGAAGCAATAAAGGATAGGTTAAGGTCTGAGAACATAAACAGAGTGCAGTCATACATGAAGGTGTGTCTGTGCCTTCTCCTTGGAAAAAATTTTGGTAGGTGTATTGCATAGTCCAATATGTAAAGTGGAAGCTATTGTGTGGAGATTTACTGCAGTGTGGCAGGATAGTCCAATATGTAAAGTGGAAGCAATTGTGTGGAGATTTACTGCAGTGTGGCAGCTGAAAAACGAAGTGGTCGAGTGAAATTGAAAGCGCGTGGGCGCATAAAAGTGATCTTGTTAGTTTTTCGGCCCCAAAACGTGAGCTTCCTACCGGGTTTATTGAAAACGCATTTCATAATTTGTTTACGACACTAGAAAAATGGGGCAAGGGATTTCAAGCCTATTGCAATGCTGCGGCCAGTTGGGCAGACGTATATACTAAACAGACATGATCCCCCTAACAAATGTGACTCCTTTTGTGTTCATACCTCTACTAAGGACGACGTATACGGACTAGTTTTGTGAGAATGCACTTTTTGAGTGAAGTGCGATTGGAATATTTTGTTGTTTGCTTCCATGGCTAATGTTTACGTATTCGGTCACGGACAAAGTTCCTTTTCGATTCAGTCTCTGTATACCTTCAGCATCTGACTAGATCAGCATTATGAACACACACAAAAATTGTTAGCTTGCAAGAGTGGCTGAACCAGTACAACAAGGGCAACAGCAGGTACAAGATCAGAAGCGCATGTTTTGATAACAACACTAGGACACAGTGAGTAAACAGAAGGAAGTAATACAGAAGCGACCTGAGTTGGCACGGAACAGGAAGAAGTTCATTCTGGTATGCCGCCATTAGGAGACGAAATTATCCGCAACTCACTCCAGCGAATTTGAAAGCTCCAAGACAGAATTTAAGCCCTTCAGATCAGGATCAAAGATGGAGGAGGAATCAGATGCGATTTGGAGCGTAACGAAACAAACCTATGGCAGCTGGCTCGGCCTGTCAGTTGACCGATGAATGGTCGATTTTTACTAGGCCAGACCACATACAGCTATCTTCCTCAGGACTAACCAGCTTAAGGCGTCGTTCAGATGTGATGCATTCGCAGGGCTGATCTCTCTTGGAGATATGCCTCAAGGGATCACATGAAAGTGTTTTCTCGAGAGGTTGCTTTTTGTTGGGATTGAGCTCCATCGGGCAACCGTGTTCCAGTTTACCAAACCAATTTTACCCGGGATATCTATGATTCAATCATATGACATCTATTATTAGTGAATATTCACCTGGGCCATAAAAAGAGTAAACGGTCGGTTAGCTCCGGTAGATAGATCGCACTCAGAGTTTCACGAGGCATGATGTGGTTGGCAAGTCTGTTCGTGCTGTTCTATGTACGTTGTGTGTGGTTTTTATGTATGCCCATCATGAAGAATAGATTCTCAAACGAGGCCATAATATTCATGCAGTAAGCTAGTTACTCTTGAAGGAGCCGGTTCAGCAAGAGGTAATTTTACATTGAATTATTCCGCTTCCAGTGAATCGTTAAGCTGTAGCACTCTTTCGGTGCCTAACGGCCATGCTACAGGAAGGAAGCACGAGGGCCGGGATACTGCCAGGTTGTCCAAGACTAGACAGGGGGAGTCGAGAGGCAGATGTCGGGTTCGAACCACGGACCTTCCGGCCAGTATGTTTGCGCTCTAACCACTGAGCTATCTCGCCGCCCCCGCTTCCAACGAATGGGTGTGGGACTTCGTTGACAGAAAAATAACTAGTTATATTCGTCGTTTGATGGCGCAGCGGGATGGGGGAATGTTGAAGGATTCGTGCAGAAGAACTAGACAGCGAATGTCCAAAGACAGACATCAGTAGAACCAATCATGAGAGCTGCAGCTACACATCTAATCGAAGCAAGTCATATGCTGAATCACACGTTACTAATTGCCCTAATTTTTGTTACCTGGTTCCATCGTACAATCCACTATTTCATATATCATGTAACCTACTTGGTGACGTCCCACAAGCCGAACAGATCGTGAAAATATATACGTTCATCAGTGTTTGGGTTTTTCAGTAACGCGGCTAAATGTATATTGACGACATATTTCCTATTGACGACAGATGAAGATGCAATTTAGACGGACTGCTAAACAGATTCACCAACTCCAGTAAAGCTATCAGTTTTACGATGGAAATGGAAGTGAGCTGTCAGATCTTTCCGGAAGTATTACTGACCAGAATAACCAATGGCTCCACTGAGGAGAGTGTGTGTACCTCAAACAAACATGGAGTAAACAGTATTAGAACCTTTGCAACTTTGTCTGTCTATAACAAAATGTAAACCTGTTTTGAAGGCGAGAAAAATAGGTACTGACGACACACTGGAAAACGAACTGAATGCTAAGAGAAAAACTCCAACGGAAAACATTCAACCTCATCGGCTTATATCGCGCAATATGCAGAACAGAATCGAAGCAAAAGTAAGGAGAACATTCTAACCCAAACAAGTTTTTCTAGTACTTTCACAGGCAACCTAGTAACCGACATTTTAGTTAGAGGTTTTTCCATAGGGGTTAGATCCAGGTTTAGCGCGTCTCAGCTTCGATGCTGCTACTCAACTTCCCCTTTCTAAAAAGACACTGTCAGTGCGGACCAATTTGACGGTTGCTTACGAAATCACTTGCAGATTTGATGCACTTACATAGGTCGTACTACCCGGCACTTGTCAAAATGGACTAGAGATTGGCTCATCCTAGGAGTCAGAGGCAAATGTGAGAATTCTATTTTAATTCATCCAATCTACACGGAACACGCCAATCGGGAGATTGCATTTCGGATCGTTTGCTGGAGGCCCCACAGGACCTGTTCCAAGAATCCAAATGACGTAACAGGGCCACAAACAAGACTGTTGCCACCCGACTCACCACACCCGAACCTTGTGCACAAAAGATTCGTCCAATCCCCCCAACTGAACTGGCCCAGTGTTAGCTTCTCGCCTGATGAAGGCACACACCTGGCCATATGTCCCACAGTATCTCGACAATTAGCTGTCTATTAGATGGCTTTTGCTCTGAGTAAAATGTAGATTTCCCCACCCCCGCATTTGCCTTATTATAATAGATTAATCTTTATTGCGTTTGACCCTGCATATGATCTGTACACGTGTTGCACTAGCGTTCCCATTTCCAATGTCGATATAGGAACCCTTCAGCAACCTAAGTGTAACCTAACCTAAATCCAATCAGTTTTGACTGGAGATTGAGACAATTCTTCCGCACAGCTGACCCATGTGCCAAACATCCTAGCACTAGAATGGTACTGCGGTCATTCCAGACCACAGACAATATTTCAAGACCAGTATCGTTTAAACCTTACAACCGGGATAAAAATATTGTGTTCTGGAATAATTTTCTGGAATATACCGAATATATACCAAATTCCATCTCTATCCGTTTCAATCTGGGGTTGCAGCAATACACCGAAAAAGAACAATATTGGCACGACTAAATGTATTCTCTACTGACCACGGGTATTTAAGCACTCAGTGTAAATATGTCATTTAGAAACCACAACCATTTTGGATCTTGTGGCAATCCTCCTTACAGCCGACCAGACCAAAAATTCAGTTCAGTAGACTTTCGAGACGATAACAGATATTGAATTATAGAAACTGCATTGAATCCAACAGTCTCACAAGTAGTTTCTTACAACATCTGGTCAGGTTTTTATAGCACCTTAAGGCCCAGAACTTCTGTTCTAAATCTAATCGGTCATCTATCGACACTTTGGGATGTGGTTGTCGCGTAAAATGCCCTTTGGGGGCCATGTTCAGTTAAGCGACTAACTGTTAAATGAACCAATATATACAAGAGCTATGGTTCGAGCACAGTATACGCTAGGCTTTGTAGACGGTGCCGTCGTCACTGTCTGGCTGAACGAGCAAATATGGTTACGTTGCGCGGAGTCTGCGGAGTAAGATTATTTGATCATTCTTGGCTCTAGGTCACATCAAGCTATCTTCAGAAAAGTTAAGCATGCCAAAGCAAATGATAACAAAACAAAATATCAGCAGCCTGAATTTAATGTACCTATTGGTTCTGTGGGCGCCACCTGCAAAATCCCGTGTCACCAGTTTATTGCTAAAGTGCTTTGTGGTCAGAACTCATCGCCGCTGGTTGTATTGCGTTGGTGATTTTTGCCCTTGTTCAGATGGTAACACTGGCACTGATCGCAACACACGTTTATTGAAACGTGTATTAGAAAATGACTGCAAACACAATCTAAAGTAGGGTAAATTTATGTGTTTTTAAATGACTCCGACTTTTTAAATTGGACTACTTCCTGACTTGTGAGAAAAAATACTTCACACCGGATGCGCCATTGTCCTCCGAGAAGTGGGTGGATGACAACGCAGCCGATTTTATCTGCAAGAGGATTCGCTGTACGTTTCGTGCTAACGGTCATTTGTGTTATCCACCACGTTGAATTGAAAAACAGCATGTTAGTAATGTGGGGTTTGCTATTCTTTGCCTTCTTTAGCCTAACAGACCCAGCCGAATTCCCGCAAACACTAACTTCCTTATGTTTACTACACACCTCTGTCAATGGCTACTGCCGCGATTTGTGGGTCACTGATTTCGAAAACAGTGGTCGCCTTTAGGTCTATCGGTATGGGTCGATACAAAAGAAAAACAGATCATAAGAACTTGTGATAGTGGGCCAAACATTATAATAATATGGTATTTCTTTTCCCGCAAGTTTTGTCAACGACTAGCCTCTAGGCAAAATGACGTAGCCTCCAAACCGGCGTTATCATGAGACGTGAACCAGGGATTGTAAGTTGAAATAGCACATATGTACATTGTGTAACGAATCTCCCTTTTTACTGTTGGTTGCGGCAATCTTGGGGTTCATCAATCACCATACAGCGTCTCCGAAATTCCTCTTTACACTGAATGAACCGAAGACGTATGTTAGACATACCTAGCTTTTACTGTATCACTCTGATGGAAGCCTATGGGAAGATGCGCATGGAACGAAACTAATCAGGTATAAAATGATCAAGTTTCGACCTTTAGAGTTCAAAATACACCTTCATGTTGGTGAAAATGCAGAGGATATTTATGCATCTCGTCAAAGAAAAGCCGTTCCTTATTTGAAGCCCTTACTTCAAATTACAGAGAAGTATGTGACTGACGAGCTATTAGCGGGTACATGTCCGCCAAGCTAGACGAATACGGTATCAATTTTTGGATGTTCATGGGTGATGGAACAAATTGGGTCCTTCGAAAAAATGTAACGGTAGAGCACTGGCCAAAGATGTGATATGTTGAATATTCGATAGCGGCTCTCTTATCAGCACATATCACGTTTCCACGGATCCTAGTGTTTCTGACACATGAGCTCCGAGACCAGTTTCTCTTTCGACTCTACTGGTCTTTCAAATGGAGCAGCCATGAGGACATGTGGTATCCTTAACTGTAAATTATGTATTCCGTCTTTTGCGAAGAGATGTTTTGTGTACCTTGTTCCACGAAAAGTTCAACCGGAGTGACGCTTTCGTCCAAATCGTAGGTTTGTATTAATAACACTAGTAATACCAGTGAAACAATTCTTACTTTCCAATATTATAGGGGGCTTATTAAAAGGAGTTGCAGTTATAGTTCAGTTTCGTCCGGGAGCAGCTCAGGAAATGGAACGAATCTGTTACCATCCTCAGTGAGGTCCAGGAAAGTGTGTGTATTTCGTAGCATTCGGGCATGCTTGTTTGTTTTCCAGTTCGGTCCCGCAGAAATATTACAATCAATGCCTATTCGGTGTTCAGTCATTGCTTAGTGTTGATCCGTCCGCGGAATCTGAGGTGATTCTTTTACATGAATGTGTTTATGGGGATTGAGCTGCGTTCGTTCAAAACAGTTCTTGCGTGTTTGTTAGATTTTGAAAAGAATTTTAAATTCCCTGCAAGACACATAGGGTACTGCTTTTTGCCTTTTGTCGTACGGACATGCGGCCTACCGTGGGCGGGCCGATCTGATCCTACGTCAACTTGAAACAGATGTTGGCAAAATCGATTAATCGCTAGTACATCAATTTGGAAATGTCACAGACCCTCCCAAGGGCCTACCTCGGAATTGCATGGTATAACGATGGGAGTGACTTCACGTAATACAACAAGAAGATCGATCAAGGTCAAACCTGATGGACATTTTTAGCATGACCTGATACAGATCCATAGAAGCGCAAGTGCTCTATTTTAAACAGAAAACAGCTGAATAGTATAACCGACAGACATGATGCGCAGTATCCCATTCACATCCAATTTTTCATCCGATCCACATGAAGCAACGGAACTCAACTGTTTCTAATGATAGTTCTCATGATCCTCCATAGTAGAATCATGCCTATCGATGGTGCACCTGAAGTAAGACTGAATTCTATAACCACAAACTTTTGGGCATCAGGGTAGGTGAGGGCAAACTTTTCCTCTTCCTCAAACACGGTCACATACACTTTTTCAAGTTTCCAACCCATGAAACAATTTGTAAACGGATAACTTGGTCCATGGTTTACGTGGTGAAAAACGCCAAACGCGATCGTTCGACTTTTAGAAGGAACTCGGAATTGCATCTGAAAAATCAAGCGAGTATCAACCTACCGAAAATGGCTGAAAAACAGTTCAAAGTTCGACCCTTATCATTTCAAATGACTTTTCTGTAAACAGCATGATATAATTATGTACATTTTCCGAAAACCGTACGGTACACAGATATTTAGCACGGCGTAAACAAGACCTATCATTCTGCCAATAGCCTGATAAAAATGAACGGTCATTGTGAACGGAAACAGATTTCGCCTCTCCAAAAATAAATGAAAGCAAGTAAAACAAAAGACGTTAGCATAGTACGGAGGTCCGTTAACTGGGTTTGTGCATGCATTCATACCTATCTAACATCAGTAAAAGGAAAGTCAGTACTAGAATCTCTGTAATATTGCGCGTTAAAGAATGTACCACAAACTACGGCTTTCCTTTTTGTATGAGCTTTGTTGGGAAGGGAGGGAATTGTGAATTCTTCTGAACATGTCGGAGGAAATAATTCACTTTGAGAACTCACCTCAGCCTGGCCTCAAAATTTCCTGGCCTGAAGGATATAACAGAGTGTTTTTTGTCCAGTGTGTCAAAATATATCAGCAAGGTTATTTGCGAACTTGATGAGCCGTGTAGAGATAAACTGAACCCTCATTATCAAGTACATTTCCAAAACGAGGGTCATATCGAATGTATTTGACATCCACCTCCCAGTCCTTATCGTTGCTGTTTTGTTGACTAGTTAAACGGTTTCCTTGTGCTGGCCTATTTGTTGTACTAGCATTCTCTGATATATGCTGTGCTTTTTTGGACAGTTTTGTGTATTTGCTTTCGGGGAGTTTTTCTGGCTCGCAATGTATGTGCACACTGTGTTTCGGTTGCTCTCGGTCCCGCAGATAGATCCTTGACAGCCATTTAGGAGGACATTCACATCGCCTTATCTGAACAAGATAATCACCGTTGGCTTCTTGTTTGTGATTCAAACGTGTGGTGTCAGTTTTTTTGGGCACCGATGAATAGTCGTTTGACGCAGGTGTCTCTATCTGGTTATTTAGGCCTGCAGGTGCTAAGTCATGCTGTGATGCACATTTACGCAAAGCACTCGAGGGAGGTGATAGTTCACTTGGGTGTGGAGTATTGGCGTTCCTCCAGACTGTTAACTGCGCCTCCATTACATGCATCACACGTTGCAAATCGCTCAGTGTTTTAGTTGTCATGACCACAAATTGTTTTTCAGCGAAATCATCATCCCGAATACCGACAGCAAAAAACGGTCCAACATGAGGAAAGGCCATGCAACGTTCGACTGCACCAAAGTCCGTGCGTTCCACTACGCGATAAGGCCACCAAGAAGCACGACTAAGAATGAGCGATGTGTAAGTTATCAACAATTTCGCCTTGATTGGTTTTTTAGGTTCCCGCCAAGGGCTGACCAGATGCTGCTCCAAGCGATACTGAAAGACCGGAGTTGTGAATTGGTCCTTCGTATGTAACTCCACATAATGCACTAATCGGACGGATATTGTCAGAAGCTGATTCAAATTACTCAGCGAATTCGACCGTCTCACCATGTCACACTGAGGGGCCTGTAAACGCAATTTCGTCAGATTCCGGTGCAGCTCAGGCTACATGCGATGCGCTCACGGTGCCATTCTGAACACCGGTTTGCCATTGTATCACTCACGGCTGACCAATCACGCAACAACAGAACATGAGATCCGTCAACTTCATTGGTCGGCCGATCGGCCGTGCTGTGTGAGCCAATGAAAGCATGGGTGACAGCTGGATGGCTGAGTTCACCTTCAACTGAGTGTTCCGAATGGCAGTGCATTCACGTGAAAGAGCATCTCGTGCGAGTTGTGGGCGCTCAGTATTCGCACAATGGAATTGAATTTTCCAAAGCTACGACGTGTCCTTGATGGACTAAAACAGACAGGCAACTGAGTACAGAATACCAGTCTAAACTTTTGAGCCCTGTATGGGCATCCTGGGGTTCCAGTGTTGCTAGGAGAGTATTCCACCAGAATTTTTCCGCCAGAGTCATAATTGCTCCAGTGAACAATGAAAATTGGTGAGCTTCTAAAATATAAACGTAGATTAAAGTGGCTTTTGGTTTGAGCACATAAGCAGCAAAAGCAACATTTTGGCGCAAAACGTTTTATTCCATTCGCAAAGGTTTTGCAGCTAGGGGCATTGTGCGGCTGAAGAGCCCCCATGTTGTGCTTGGTTGGGTTGACCATAACACAGGGACTCGTAAGGTATCGGTGAGGTCTTCCAATCACTGAATTAATGATTGCGTGTACATAATTATTCGTTACGCTCATGACTGTAGCACTGGTTTTCACAGCATGCAGCAAAATCCCGGAGAAAAATGAAATCTCACCATTTTGGAAGAAACAAACGAAAAGGCACTGAATATCAGATCTTTAAAAAGTCACGTTAACCTGATTGTTCACCGAAAGCTTTATTTGCAAGCAAGAACCCTTCATTGTTCACTAGGCAATCCTGGTACCATTCAATTTGCATCGTTTGGCTTTTTCACTGGATGCTAACAGAGCACAGTAAACTTCATCTGAACTCATCTCACTGTTGTTCATATGCGGATAAGGTGGTTGAAAACATTCCATTGGTAATGTACTGCATGCCACGGTAAGACTGCAGTTACTTCCTCTGACTCGCTTTTTGTCATAGCCCCGAAATATAAGCCCTTTTTTAAAAGAATTCGGAATCATATCCTACGACAAGAAAGATAGGTCATTTTGATAAAACGTTTGCCGTGCCTGGTTCACGTGTGACTGTTGATCAACTTCAGACAGCCGTCTTTTCTCATGGTATCGGACAAAGGTGTGATCAGGTAGGATCAGATTATGTCTTCAAACATTTAATTTACTACAATTGTCAATAAATCTGACAAAGTGAATTCTGTAGCACGTCAAAATGCTTTTCTTTGTGAACATTTTGACTTGGCCATCGAAAATTTTGTCGCACGATCCGACACAAAATGTGTGTGATAAGCAGAGCACAAGAAAGTGAGGGAAACCAAGTGATTTTCCGGTAAATATGTGGGATTTTGCTTGTATTTTATTACCAAAACTTACATATAAACTTTGAAACGGGTGGTTTTTGGAGTCTTAAGGACGGAAAGCTACTCATAGGGTCCCTGAAAACTCTTCGGCAGCCTACTACCGGTTTCACCCTTGTTAAAGCCCATCGGGTAAACGCAGCTCCGGAGTTTTTGTCAACCTTATGTTTTACTTAAACCTAAGCTGTATGCAACCAGCGTAGTGAACTTATTTGAAAACCAGTTCGGTTTTGATGGAAGGCTCGACTGAACGCGGACAGAATTTCCCATAAACGACAGATTCAGCTGGGATTTAGGTGGATCTGCCGTTACAATCAGATTTGTTTGCAAATAGGTGTATTTCGCAAAGTTTCATCGCGGTTTTTTCGTAACCTCATCATAAGGCCTTGAAGACACTGCTGGTTAGAGCAAGACACTCAGTTACGTTTGTCACGGAAAATGATCAAGTTTCATCATTTTGGATCAGCGGTGGATGCAGCACAGTAGTGTTGACTCTACCTTTCAACCACAGATTAGTTTCTTATGGTAATCACCTTTCAGGAAGGCATTTTGGACGTTAGGAATGTGAGCTAACGTCACAAGATATGGAACTATTCAGATGAGTAGATCTGATAATAAACGTTATTGCTAAGGATAACGTAGGAACTTTGGTGGCTTGTAAAGCATGCTGAGCGACACTGGTGAGACCACAATCAGTTCAGAATTATACGACCGAAGCGTAGAAAGCAAGTCAGCTTTGATGGCATTAACGAACTACGCAATACATGTTGAGTGAAGTCCATGAAGTGCACATTAAAACCATATTCATTTTATTGTCGACGTAATTCTTCATTTGTCCCAGGTTTGTTGATCGAGACTCCAGAGAGACTAGACGAATGGGTTAAGATGGGCGTTGTCTGGGTCCGTACTGGCTAATGCAGTAGACAGGAGTTTTGACCACCAGAAGTGCGAACGTTAGGCGTATTGGGTAAACGAAATTTGCCGCAGTGATGTTACTTTATTCCCTCTTCCCTGGATGTCAGCGTTTCGAGCTAAAACTGGAGTTCCACATGCGCTTTCTGCTATTTTTAGAAGCTGTCTTATCCGCTGTAGTACTCGTTGTCCCATTCACTGCTTGAATGTTTTTCTTATCTGTCGGTGGGCTTATTTGCGTTGTTGAAATCGTGTAAACCTACTGAAGCACGCTAGAAATTGGGCGACCAAGAAAATTTAGAAAATACGTATTGTTAAATGCTTTGCAGAAGGGGGGGGCAAAGATGGGATTTAACAAGTCTGCATCATGTTACGGAGCCCAGACGTTTTTGTAAACGAAACAGTTTAGAGCACTGAAGTGTTCCTGAGACAGATACATTCCTATTCTGTCATGCTGAAAGAAGAATGAGCGTGAGACGAACTATGCTTGACGATTCAAAATGAAAATTCCAGAAGAGTTCGAATTTGATGTTTCATTTAAAGCTCATCAAATGAGCCGAAAATTCTCAAGAATGTCAACAAAACAGGTGAAAACCGCTTAATAAGCACCCCCATCTATTTAATAGCTACCCTTCTCAGTTATGCAATCCAACTACTCACATTGGTATAAAGCTTTACGCTGGTTCCTTGTGCCTTGGGAAAACTCAGTCCAAATATATGGCATTGGAGTTATTTAAATTAATATAACTCGTCTCTCCATTTAAATTTGTTTCCAAAGACAAAATTCTGAACACCACCGGGTATTTCTATGACTTCAAGTTCTGTACTTTTGGCGAAAGTCCGAACGGAGTTGTTTTTTCCGTGAAGTGAATCCTGACTAATAGGAAATTTTCTCTCCTCTTATATACTCACCGAACCTCTTCACAGTTTTCCAAATTTTTAGGCCTAAATGAGAACATTAGGCCAAGAATTCGCATTTTCGATCACCGCGGAACAGAACCTTATCTGTAGAACATATATTTTTACAAGGCTGTACTGCTTGGTGTCTGTCAGGCAAGACTGACTCCATGGCAGGCCAACTGGATACTCAGATTTTGGGTGAGTCGTCTTAGTAACTGTGGTTTACCAGATGAAAGGATGACTCCTGGGTTTAGATCCCTATGTGCTTATCTATCCGGTGACCACTTGACTACCACTTAACTCCAACCGGCTGTTCAGCAAAGGAACTTGAGATGACCTGAAGGCTCAATTACCTCTATCCGTCTGTCGGTGCGAGGAACACTGGAAGGAGAAATTGGTACGAAAATATACCCACATTGATTCAAATACCAAAATCGGTTAACTTTTAGATGTCGTCCAATTCTTCAACTTCTCCGGGCCATAAGGATTCCAAACAGACTTTTGTGGCATACATTTAGGCGGGATAGGGTGCTGTAGTTCTTAAAAGGAAGTGGGCCCTCGTCAAGGGCGTTTTGTGTTTTAGAGAGCCACTTGTTAGACTCTGGTCATTTTTCGCTTCTGAGTAAAACTGTTTCTTCTGTAGTATCTGAGAGATCATTTTGGATCATCAGGTATTTTTTTGTGAACGCATCGTTCTTCATTGGTCGGGACAGTTTTCATTAGCCTGACGCTCATCCTTCGGCTTAGAGTAACGAAAAAAACATTTCTGTCCTCGGGATTGTACAGTGTTCGAAAGTTCTTGCCTTACGTAGACTTAGTAACTCAGAAGGAATATTCATTCTAGGAAATATGTGGAGGTTAACTTCACACCTATTGATACTGATAGGTATGTGAATCAGTGGACATGACCGTCGATAATACCTCTTTTTGCACGTAGGCTTGACGGTTTGGGTGCTACGGCATTGCGTTTATCCCGAGGCGCTCCACATGCAACCGGAAAATACGTGGTTGTTTTCTTCCATATCTGGGACAGAAAGTCCACAGTGATGCAAACCACATAGCTCGCCTGGGAACGCATTAGTCTGTCGGTGTGGTGGCTGACAGAAGAACTCTTTGTGATCTGCACTTGACTATAATAGGATACTCGGTAACGAGCTAAAAGTGCGGAACTGATTACTCAGTTCATTGTGCGAACTAATGGGTGAATGGATGTTCAAACAAACAGCTCCATAAAAAACGACGGTAAGGTGAGCAAATCACACTAAAAATCCGTCGCGCAACCAAATGGGTAGATTACATCCATTTTAAAAGAGTTGGTTTTGCATCTGAACTTGGAGAAGGTTGGTGTCATTCTAGCTGCAGAGGTTTCGAGTACCTCCCGAAGTTAATTGTTCACATCAATACTCCATGCCATTGCTGTTGGATGATTTAGTAGTCCCTATATACCAGCATATTTTCCATGAGATTACTAGAGAATTTAGCTATGGTATCCCCATACCTTTCCTTACACCGTCGCCAGTGCCATCCCCTACTCTTAAGGGCTGACAGATCAGGCAAACACCCATTAGCGTCAGCTGAAATATCTACGACTAATGACGTTTGAGTAAGTCGGAACACTGACCCACAGCGATAGAAAAGCAGGAGGCCGCTAAATGACAGCTTCTAATCGATCTGACTCGTGATTCAGCTCGTGATCGAGTGACTCGAAATTGAACAAGACTTACAACCCCAAGCAAATCCAGTGACAGTGCAAGCAGTCCACGAGCATGCTTCTAAACCGTCATCTGTTTGACGATTTTGTGTGTCGTGCTGCTCCATCCATTCAGAACACGCATTAGTGAGGAGATATTGTGAAGTATATGCCTAGAATCTATTGAAGCAGGTGCAACTTAACTAAAACTGCGGTATGATTGCCATGTCTGACGTTGATTACTTGAACCCTAACGTATGTGGTACTTGGTTCGTCAACGACTAGAAGAAGGCTTCATTTGGATACGAATTCCGGCATAATTTCGAAAATTATGTTTAATCATAAAGGAAGGCTTGCTTAATAACCAGTTAGTAGACTGCCTATCTCGGGGTAACTTGAACCAGCTGGCAAAGCCTTGTGTGATGCTTTGTTCAACAGTCATGTAGTATCGCTTGTGGTTCCATGAACCTTCTAGTGCCAGGTCAGCACATAGGATAACAACTGGCTTAATACCCAGCAGTCACTGAACCAAGTATGGGGTGCTACAGTACTACTTGGTTTTGCATTCAAGTCCTAGCGCAGTGCTGGTGTTCACTCCGAAACACAGCGCAATATGCTGTATTGCCCATTATGAATGCCAGGTCAAGTGGCTAAAAACAGCACACAGAACATGAGGCGGCCTGGTGCAGCACATTCAGTTGCCTGAAAACATCACAAAAGGGAGATTCAGCTGGGTTCCAGGTGAGTTTCTCGCAAAAACAAAATTGATTTGCAAATGAGTGTATTCATCGAAATCAGTCCAATTTGGGTTCAAGTAGAACATAAGGTTGACGGAAACTCGGGGACTGCGCCTACCTGATGAGCCCCAAGAAGGGCGAAACCGGTCGTGGGCTGTCGAAGAATTTTCAGCAACCTTATGAGTTGTGTACTACGTAGCACACAACAATGTTGCCAAAGGGTTACATGGCCTAGTTCGTTTAAGTGGTGATTATTCTACTGAATTATCTATACAAATCTAAATGGCAAACTACATCTGCTTGACTTTGGGGAGCCATTTTAAATTTCTGACAGAAAAATAGTCCTTTACTTTCAACGATTTGGTTTAATCCAGATTCCATGGGATATGTTTCAAACTGAGAACAAACTATTCGATACATCTTGAGAAACTTCTTGTGGTCTTTCGAATAAACTTTATGGCCTTTCTGGGGTCGCCGCTCTACGTTATGAAACTATTTAATAGCAAGTTGCTGCAGTGCTTCAGTCTGGTTTACAGCGTGCATTCCTTAAGTACGCCAAGGCAGTTCATTCCCCTGCAAGCTTTTCCGATAAAAAAACTGCGAAAATTACTCATAATTAGTAAACAGAGTAGGCGCTGTTAGCATCTTGCAGATGTAACCCATAAATCTTGGTGAGAAAAATAACGTGCAAGTTTTGAAGGCAGTTTAAAGCTTTGGTCGTTTCTTCTTGGCTTGCTCCGGAAACTGGGGAGCAATACTTGATGGTACACAGATCATGTCATCTTGGCCTCGAATTAGCTTCGTCTTTCGATTTAACTTTACAGCCAGTCTTTAAGGTTTGCTTCGAGCAGCTAAAATGACACAAACAAAAGTGATGGGCTTCCGCTACTCTGAAGTCATGGGCCGAGACACTTTATTTCATTATCCCAAGTCACAGTTGCACAGGAAACCGAATGAAGCAAGAGTAAACTTGTCGAAACACAATGCTACGGATACAATAGTCAGGACTGCAGAAAACACTTGTGTTTTGTTTACATCTAACAGTAATCATGCTAGTCAAAGCAATCCAAGTTTTCCTGCTACTACTGAGACTCGAAATCAGTAGAAACATCGATGCGGATATCCACCTAGTACTTGTATACCATAACCAGTGTCCTGTTCAATAAGTGCATGCTAAGTGACAAGGATGAATTAAAATATAACTTGCTGTCCTAAATTTACTATAGAACGGTGCGACAGAGTGAACCCCGCTTAATTAACGGGGACTGTTTTGATAGCAGCTGCAGGATAGCACAACGAACAGCGGAGTGATAAGGAATGGAAACCTGACGCGGAAAACATGGGTCGACTGAACAACCTTGCAGCGGAGCATGCGCGCAGCCACACGATAACTAAACTATCCCTCGGGATGCACACATTCATCTCATTTCAGGCCAAGATCGAGTTTTTACTGGTGTGTAAAAATTTTCTACACCCAGACAGTTTTTCGTTCGTCAGCTCTATTTACCTCATCATTTGACTGTTCCTGTAGGTATCGTCTGGCGTAATCGGCGTATGGCTAGAAGCACGTAACTTATGCAAACCCAAAACGAGTGTGTGTGAACAAAGACACACAAAGTGCAACATATTATTTTCGCAGGAAGTTACGTTTTGGAATTTTGCAAATAAGTCCGAACAGAGTTCGGCGTCCTTTCCAGTGCCTACGCACAGATTAAAAATACTAGGGACGAATGTTGAACAATCAATAAATCGGACCAAAAATAGCTTTTCCGGTAACTTATAAATTCGAATCTGGGGGCTTCCACTTCTCGCTTTACTCTCATGTTTCCTTTATGGGACGGAAATTCTTCTCCAGTTAAGAACAGGTGCCGTAATGCAGTGAAAAATGGACACATCAAGTAATACTGAAGATCGCTTACTGGAGCCTGACATTCACGGAACAGTGAAACGGACACGGATATATGTTTGGATGACGGGCGCTAGAGGAAGGTCATTACAGCGCGGCTGTAATTGTGAAAGTTGTCGTGGAAGCCCAGAGTCAAAAAGGTGAGCGTGCTTTCGTAACGAATACCTGAATGAAGAAGGTGTACTGTGGAAAGTTTTCTGTGTCCTAATTACTCTACCTGACCTCCAACTTCATGTCTGGAGTTAGACTAGCAAGAGATAAATTTTATTTACTGCTATTCAGAGGCAAAATACCTCTACTGTGGGGCACTATGAGGACTGAAATGAATGTTACTGTGGTCACAATTTTGTTTTTGCTTCAAATGAACTTCGTTACCACGACCAATTTGAGACCAGTTAATAGCTTGGTTTAACACAAATTTCGTTATAATCGGAATGCGTCTGAAACAGCCTCACCAATAAAACATGGTCAGCAAAACCACTAGAAGAAAACAGCACTATATGAATGATATGGAGAGGACGTAATGCTCAACAGACCACTATGAAGTATATTACTTGAGAATGTTACTTACCTGCAGTCGTGCAGAGACAACTCACTGTTGACCCTTGTTACGTATACAGCGGTTCAGCAGAGAACAGTAAAACTTAGTCAAGCATGTTGCTGTGTGCACCAGATAAAAGTGAAATTTATGCATTCAGTACTTGCAGTGAAGAGACCTTTGAAATCTTATCAAACGATAGAGACTGTCGTCACAAAGATCAATTCATTCCGGCTGGTTTGCATCAACTTTCCAACCACCTGGTACACCGTCTGCAGTGACTTTATTACTATTGATTTCAAATAAAAAATGAAGGAATTATAGCATGGATATTCAGTTTAAAAGCGAGAATAATAAATTAAGGTCAAGACAGACAATTAAGCGGTTGTTGCGCATAGTTTGCTGATTGTTTCTCACCGTGTAAAACGAACAGCTGGAATGAGATCCAACTGTTTTTACTTTTCGAGGGTACACTGACATGTGAGCAGAGAAGACAGTGGGGTCAGAAACTCGGACATAGCAGTGCAGTCACAAAGGTCGACCTACCTTAGCTTAGTGTGACTGACTGGTACTCAAGCGTGGGTCATGAAGTAGGAATGTTTACCAGACGGCTATCCTAGGTAGAACAGAACGTGCTCGCTGAGGCGAGCGATGACGCGGTCATCTTGAATCCAAAAGCAGGTCATTCAATTGCTGGATCTACAGAGTGTTGACCTGGATGGACGGAAAACTATTAATGTGAATTTAAATCACTGGGAAGCATGTGTCTCTGTTGGATACACTGGAAGGATACTGGATACACACTAGGAAGTATTATTTTGAACGGAGTCCAAAAGTTAGATTGATCTTGGGTGAGAAAACTCTTCCTCGAGACTGCCACACTCACATCCTTAAGCGGACCTTAAATTCCGTTGGTCGATTAAGCAATGCACAAAGCTTTTTGACATAATTTTCATTCATGGAGCTTCTCGGACCTTTGGTCTATTTACCGGGTCCGACACAGAAACCAGAAAGGTATCCCCATAAGCGCAGACCTCGTTTTGTTCCTGGGCTGCTGTAGTCCATGACGTTACTGATTGTCTAATTGTCTACTGACGTCTAATTGTCTCATGTGAGCCAGTTATAGTAAAGCAGTGTAAGTATACCCAAACACGGCCATCAAACAGCACCCCCTACAAGAGTTAAAAGAGCGAATATTTGCTTGTACTACGCTAAACGCATTTAGCTCTCGGATGTATACACTGAATTTCCATATGTAATCCTGTTGCTAATCTTAATTATTCGTTGTACTGGTGCGCAGGCGTAATCGACTGATGTAAATCTGCACTTTGATTGCAATTATAACAGAACACCAATTATGCGACTCAAGACAAGAAAAACTTTTGGGTCAAATTTACTGTCATTTAAACTAAATGGAAAACAAACAGTCAAAACGGGTTTGTCCACCCAAAGGAAATTTTTACTGGCGAACATTTTCGTCGCTAAACGACGAAGATACAACCGCGAAGTAACACTACTAAGGAGTTTGATGAAAACTCCCCGATCATCATAAACGAGAGATTCATCTGGATTTTGCTGAACCCCTTTCAAAAAGAATCGTATACAAATGAGAAGATTTGTCAAAGGTATAACCTAATGAGGATGGTAGCAGCTGATAAAATATTGTTTTTTCTGGAATTTTATATGTTTTGGTGAATTTGGGGTTTACACGTTTAAATTGACCACAAGAGAATACGGATGCGCACCTAACCAGCGGTAGCCGCAGCGAATCGCCTAAATCGACCTCATAGCCGCTGAATATGGGGAATGTAAAATTTTAAGACTAACTTTCCGGGACCCCTCGTTAAAGGCATTCACGACTGATTGGAACTCTCCCATGCATAACCTCGTAAAAGATACAATCTCAACGACTGTCATTAAATTGAAAGAAGGATGGTCGACAGTTGGGAGAAAACACCATCGGCCCTCTCCCCCAAGTTACGCTGAATTCCATCATTGATGATCCCCGTGTGACAACGTGGTTTTACCTACCATTTATAGCGAAGTGCGTCGTTCTATTATGCAAAGATTTTCACGCGACTCGAGAAATTGTGGACAAATGATCTTTATAATCCACCCAAGGATTTTTATCTTTGACTTCGCCGTTCCATTTTTCGAGTTGTTATAACTGACTTTTAATTTTGTGGAATATAATTAAATCTTCGAGGTGTCAAATGCGACTTGCGGTATCATAGGAATAAACAACTAAATATGTTTCTTTAGTCAATTTTTGACACCCGTTTTTTTATTGAAGTGGCATTGTAATCAGTTCCTCAGTTTTATAATTTACAATGGTTATAAGGGTAAGAAACAATTTTATTCAAAGCACGCTACTAACAAAGTAAACCTCTTGCTTCCAAGCGGTTCTGCAGTGCAGTGGTCACGCTATGATGTCCGCTCTGAAGACCGGCTCCTCATGAGAGCCGCTTTTTAGCTACCTTTAGTGATGAGCATAGCGGCAACAGAGTTACGATAGCCGAGGCAAAAGGGAAATTGAAAACTTTCGACAATACACTCATTTTTATATGAATAGGTTTTTCACGGGAGACGCGAACGAATCTCTCGTGAGTAGTTTCCTTTATGCAAATATACTGTGATACCTCGAATATCGTGCAAAATGAAACACGAGGTGACCTGTGTGCAGCACATCCAGTTGAAGAATGTCGTAAACGAGAGATTCGCTTGAGTCTCCCGTGAAAACCAAATTGATATGCAAATGAGTGCATTTGTCGAAATCAGTCCAATTTGGGTTAAAGTGGAAAGTAGGGTTAACGGAAACTCGGTACTGCGAGTATCTGAAGTGCCTCAAGGAGGGCGAAACCGGTCGTGGGCTCTCGAAGAGTTTTCAGCAACCTTGTGAATAGTTTCCATCCTGAAAACTGTTATCAAAAGCATTGCGGGCTCTCTGTGATGGACAAACATGATCGTCTTATAAGCGCGTCGGACCGATACTGCATGAATTGTGTTGTGGCAAAATAAGCAAACGAACCGTTGTGGACGTAAAAGCATAAAGAGCTAGGAAAAGAAATCTGCATTTCGTGCCCAATGTCGATCCAGACTTGAGTTGTCTCCTTGGAAGACATAAAGGAGGCACATTTTAGATTGCTTACTCATAAGTAACCCAATTTGAAGTTACAATTTAGTACGTGGCCAGCGGGCAGCATGATGTAACCCGGAACCCGCAGCCTTATGCCGATGACGTAAATGGTTTTTGTTGAATTGCGCATAATCAGTAGTCTCACTTGAGTAGAATGGATGATTCATCGTTATAATCTTCCAACTTCACAGTGTTTCATGCGTTACTTCGGATCTCCTGTGTGAGATAAAGTAATTATCTACTTTGTGTGACATGGCTTCAGCAAGAAACTGTGCCAGAAAACGACCGGAGTTGGGTTATTCCACCGCATCGTAATTAATATTGGCCAAATAAACTCGATTCTTCGAAAAGAGCACATAAGTCTTCAGTCAGTGTTTGTGCACTGGGGTATTCCGCACCCCCTTGGGGGGTTTGCAATCAACTCCTGCTCAAGTACTTGGTTCATGTCTTTTACTGAAGGATTTATCCAACTCTATCGGACCAGGAATCGCATATTTTCAACTAATGATCCTTTTACATGCAAAAGTAAGTCCTTTCGATATGGGTTCTTCAGTATTTTCTGTTCACGCCCTCTAACTCTAGATCAATACTGTCTGTGGGAAAATATAGTCACCCTCATCGATTGGGTAGACCAGTAAGTGTAAATTTCACCCTGAAAGTTCTTCGGGTCTGAATTTTGAAATGCGTGAATTCAAGCTCTCGCTATCTAGGCAGTTGACTGTAGAGGCTTTGTTGATATTGCACTACTTGCAACTGAAGAATTGTGGGTTTAGTTTGAGCGATTCTTCAGCCATGAACACCCATAATCATGCCTACCATGTCTGCAAACAGGGCATGATGTCACCTCGATTAGTGATGAAAAGTTTACAATCGAAGCGCCCAGCTCAGCGAAGAAACCAACGGCCATCTACGCTACCTGAGCTACCAAGATTTTTCTCTGTAGAAAACAGTAATCATTTGCTACTATTTTTTGCTCACTTTTAGTCCTTATGTTTCAGGTACACTACATAATTGCAGTGGTAGGTTGGTGGATGAATGGATGGATAACTTGTACTTCCAATTGACTTGTTCCCAACGCTAAAGCATAATCTACTAGTGTTGAGTTGGACAACTTCAATCTTTCTAGCTTTACTGCTTTATAGTCCAACAAACCGTATCTAATAGAAACCCAATCCTTACCATCATAGGCACTATTCCGCCTCATGTTACCAGCTGCTGTATCGACATCAGAATGGTTACCTCTTCATTCGCTGCATAGGCTCCTGTGTGAACCAAAATATATTTTACCGGAGATCTTGATGGCTGATTTTGGGGTATGCCAACAAACATCACTATTGCGTGCAAACTATCCGAATATGAGCCAAACGTCCACATTAAAAAAGTTGTGCCTACCTGAAACTCATACCTTACAAACTGAGAAGTACATGTTGTCTGGCCAGATGTTACTGCAGTATGCCAGGTAAGCGTAGGCGATCTCACTCTATTGTGTCCTTAAGAAAATGGACTAAACGCTTTCTGCACATTGTTGAATGAATGGCTCACACTTCAGTTTGGTTGTACTTGTCTTTTGGACCAAATGGACTTTTGCACAGTGTCAGACGACGAGTACTTTTTCTTCTAGGGACACTGCAACAAGTCTTGGCAGCGTGCAGCTAACACAATGTTCTGTCGATTATAGCCATTCAGCAGGACAGTACTTATGCGATTCTAAAGTATTCATTAGGCCACGTGCTGGCATATTGCAGATACCTATGTGGGCATGGGTAGTTGACAACCTATCTGAAATCTCAGACGAACAGCGTGAACTGATCCAACACTCTGCCGAAACACATCAACCCAGGATGTCGGTATACTGGAATACCGAAGACCAGGAAGTGCTGCAGACCTTGCGGATACAGAGCAACCCAAATGGTCATGATGGCTTCGAAGATGGAGACGAAATACGATGGTTCGAGGAAGGTATGGTATCAACTGTGCTTCGGACAAACCGGTTCGTTTTTAAATCAAACTTGTCGACCTTGTTCCTTGGACCGACAATCTATTACGCCCACCTGTTTCAATTGCTTTTCCGAAACTAGTCAAGCTCGTTCTATTTTCGTGTTCACTGTCGGAGGGTTGAAAATAATATTTTATCCCCCTAAGGTTCGATATTCCGCGATCTCACGGAAATAGGCTGTTTTTTGCCCGGTTGTGCAGAGTGTGACCAATGCCTTCGCATGGACTCTCCGCAAACTGAGTATGTAACTACCACTTGAATCGCTTCATATCATCCTCTTACGCAATCTCGTTTCGACACACAGTAGACCAGTTTGTAACTAGCTAGCACGTCACCGGGCAGACGATGGGAAAACGGTATTCCAATAACAAGTTTAAAGTAATAGAGAAAATATGAACAACGAGAGTAACTTAATGAGGTAAAATTATTAGCCAGCCAGTGGAGCTGGTTCTGCACCAGACTGTATTCAACTCTAGCTGGGCTTACCGTTCAAAGAATTTTGATGGTCGGGATTCGGTCTGTTAATGTGAGTCTAGGAATTCTGCGTAGACATCAAGAGTGAAGTTGGCCAAGAACGTAGACATGTGATCTATACGGCTTCCAGCTTTTGTTGTGGTGCAGTGATAGAGCGCAACAGCCGCATGAGTTGCAGTCTTGGCATCTATGAGGGAAAAATTCTGCGTTGACTACCGCCATTCATGTTTTCAGTTCACCATCAATCTTTGGGTTGGTGAAGAGCATTTTACTAAGCTGGTACAAGTAGGTGGACTGCTCTCTCACAACAATTCAGTTGAATACTTGGTGTTTTTATGTTGAGCTCCCCATTCACACTGATAAAAGCGAAATATTACCAGATCAAATGCCATAGCCGGTCGCTGTACTTCTGCCGCAGAATGCGAACATACAGCGCAACCGTTCAAAACAGCGCGCACAGACATCGAAGTGTCAGAGCAGAGTTGTGCCAAGGAAAGCAGCCACTTTCAAAACGGCGGGATCCCTGTTAAATGGAAGTTAAATAAGGCTGGGAGAAGAACATAACTCCATTTCACTGCTCTCTCTATTTTGATCTCGGATGAGATAGTTCCGCAGGTTCACATCAGGACCTTCATCCCAACACAGAATGTCTTGATGAGGTTAATAAATTTATTCGAGTCACGAAGCTTTCTTAGAACGATTCACAGAGCTCCTTTATTGGTTGGGTGGTGAGCTTTGGCGAAGTTAACAAGCAGTCCGTAGAGCAGTTGTTTTCGCTCAAGACATACCCGTTGTATTTGTCTTGCCACATGGATTAACTCAGTTCAGTTCTATTCTTCAGGAACTTTCCCCTGCATAATGTCAAGTACTAGGCAATCGGGCGTTATACGGGCTGTGATCTTGCTTGATGTAGACAGAAAGCCAAGTTAGCAATAATCGTCCGCCTTCTGTTGACTCCCTTTCCCATTAAACAACTGAATCATCTCCCAGATTGTGCACGGTAGGTAAAAGGTCCATCCTATAGCGTCGGCCCTCTCAGTCAGAAAAGCTTTATAGGCATTTCATCCTGTCTGGCTGCAATCCGGTTTTTTGTCCGGTTTATGGTTGTCTGGACTTCCACTACGGAAGGCGTGTCAGCCAAGTCGGTCTGCTTTGTTAAGTCAGGGGATCCAATTCCAAATCCCTCGGCTAGGTGAACAGAGTTTTTTTCATGCCAACAGAATCATGTCAGTCTTGCAAAGTTTGTCTTCAGAATGGTCGTCTCGTACAGCCAGAGATATTAAACTTTTGGGCGATGGTTTTAGTTCAGTTCAAAAAGAAGTTGTAACAGCTACTGTCCGCCCTTGGTTGACGCTCTTCGTTTGGCTGTGTCCATCATTTTCTTCTCTTCTCAGTTGTTTAGTCCTGTCTTTTCTATGCTACTTTCGGCCTGGCACATCTGTCGGGACTTGGCCCTCTTACACTCCAAGTGGCTGAGTTTCCTCCTGACTCACGGTGTGATCGTTTTCCAAGCGCAGTACGCACTTCACAAGTAGTTGTGAGTGACTTGTACTGCACTCAACTGCGTGCAACTCTTTTGTTAACAGTACATTACCAATATCTTCTTGTCGCACGCCGATATAGTCGATTAAGTGCCTGTGTCCACTTCTTGGAATGATCCAAGAACGATCTATGAACGATCCATCCATCGTACCGACCATCGGTAATCTTCCACCGTTGTCGCCTACTGATCACATTTCATAGAGTCACCGCATCTTCTAGATGTCTGAGTCCCTTCCTCTGTATACATTGAAGCCGCTCAAGAGGAAAAGTGAGTCACGTGAAGATACATATCTGATTGTATATTTCGTCCCTCCTCTTCTGAACGTGACATTGTGGGGGTGCAGTAGATGGCTAACGTAGCAGACCTTGCCCTCGACAGACGATATTAGATTACAGCTAATTCATCGTTACTTTCGAGTACTATTGATTGATTCATGTGATACGCAATTGCAAATACGACATCACCCATGTGCGGTTTCACATGCTGACCCATTGCAGTGGAAAGTGCGAAAAAGTCAGACGCCCATAGCTTCCACTATTCAGGCAACTGAGCTTCATTGAAAACAATGAGGTGCGTCTATCGACTTTTCAGGTCCGCTCCTTCCATCCCGGAGATTGTTCACATTCTAGGTCCCTAGTCTTGAAAGACGCATTTTCCCTCGTTCTTCTACATTTGACGCCACGTAAGGGGGACTGGCGCTTTTTGACGCCTGAGATTCAGAATGTAAAGTCTTCTTGTTTATCTCATTCCAACCTGGTGATATCAAGGCCTGGCCCACAAGGCAGTGGAGTAGTATCTTCAGCCGTCGGCCACTTATGAGCAAACAAATAGTAACCCCCAGTAGGACCACCTTCACAGACGTTCAAGTTTGGTCGTCTCTCTATTGATTCACCGTTAGATTCCGGTCAAGATAGTTTGGTATGCTTATAGGATCACCATAGGGATTCCATCGAGGCATCATGTGTGAAATGCTACAAAAAAGGTGTAGACCATCACAATCCATGGCGTGATGATACCATTGCAGAAAAACGGTTGCATAGCAGAAGTTAAGGAACTCGTTCCCTCGGCTAAGCCACAAATGGGTCTGTCAAATTGACAAGTAATCACCAATTGGTTTTTAGCCAAGGATCCTGGTCGAGTTTTGTAACATATACTTCCGGCGATTTGACTTCAAATTCAAGGTGCAGAATAATTCAACTTCACACAGGAGTTATTGCACTGTGTCCCGTTGGAGTTAGCCGCAAACTGACACTTGGGCTATCTTCAATGTGCGTTCGCAGTCAGATGCACCGGTTTTTTCGACATACATACGATACACTTCTGGTCTGAACTCAGAACTTCTGCTAAAGGAAGGGGGAAATAAAATGAAAGGCTATCAAGTGAGTTGCATGGGATTACGGTATAGCTGAGGCATCAAGCCGCATCTTTTATTTTGAATGAACATATTTGGACAGATCGCACCCTAAATTTTCTTGCTAAAATAGTGTTCAACTAATGTTCAGCTTTTGACGATTCGTATCTCTTTCGTCCAGCATATGGCCCGACTCAGAGAAGTTCAAACTGAGGTTCACTCTTTTCCTTTCGCATCGCAAATTTCATTGGGAAAATGCCAGGTTCACCTTAGTTGTTCTCAACCACACTTGGTGACATTGGTAGTAATCAATACCACCATAGAAGCCGCATTGGACGGAGTGGGACAAATTGTTGAATATCGCTATATGGCTATCAGACAGTAAGCAAAGTGGCAACAGCAACGGTATGGCAGGCAGCGCGGCCTAATAAGAAATATGACTAGCAATCAAAGCCGAAACATCTAACCTTTTTCTCCGCATAGAACGAACAAAGAAGTGTGCACAGATAACCTAGCGCCACAGCATAGTAAGAATTAATTAATATGTGGTTGGCTTTCCGTAGCTGCTACATGAAAAGACATGTATAGGTACAAGTTTATTACTTGACTTGGTGACCGCTTGCACTTTTGGAATCACTCTTTCGTGACACCATACAGGTGGTAGTATATCGGGAAAATACTTCAATGCCTTTGACATTGTTCCAAGCTCATCCCTATGTGGCTTCTGGGGCTGCATTCATTTGAAGACAAGCATGAAAGGAAGACACCTTTGGGAGTCCAGTGAGTAACCCGTTAAGTGCAAGTTAGTTTGAAAATGAGTGTACAACTCCATTCCATTTGGTGTTCAACCTGAAAGAAATTTGTATGAAAACTCGGGGTCTGCGCGTGCACAATAAGCTCCAAGTTTTGTGAAACCGGCAATGGGCTGTCATGGTCCTGATTAAGCAGAATGGAAGTTGGTTTCCTTAACAGGTTTAACCTGGCTTAATCTCGAGCTCTTAACTACGGCAGTCTGTTTTGCCACTTGGAAAAGTGAATGAACTAACCGTAGTCGCTTTCAGTGACTCGGCGACCTATATCCATTCATTAACATTACATACGCGCTGACACGGGGTGCGATCAATCTCGCTGAATGATAACACAGTCTGGGGTTTATGTCTTTGGGATCGAATACGAACTGTGACAGCGAGCTCGGAAATTTCGGAGTTAGGATTATGGTGCGTCAATCCGTGGGAATCACAGTGGGTACATTTAGTTTCGCAACTGTGGCGGATGTGACAATGGCTAGTTGGGCTAACGGGGCTTATACCGAGGCATGAAACGAACCCAGCTATGTTGTGTTCTGGAAGGTTAAAAGGTTGTGGTTATACACTCAGAAGAACGACTTCTCTGGAGCATTGACCTGTCACAACTGGAGCTGAGATCGCGTTTACGTGGCTTTGCGTAACCCGACAATAATTTGCGGACAAGAGCTAGTCGTGGCGTTTCCTCATTGCTTCACAGATTTCTGGGCCAGAGTGCACAGACTGTTTGCTTTATCTTTATCTGGTAATAACCGTGCACCCCCACAAATAATTACACCGAAATCCATACATCTTTAATTTCGGTAAACTGAAATTCCAGAATATAGCAACCGTATTTTCCATATAAAGGTTTTTACCTCCTGGCAAGCGACCAAGAAACCAAGTAGTCCAACTGGATGGACGACCAGAGCCAGTTTTCATTACGCAGTGTCACGTTTATTCTAGCCAACTTCAATCAACTTTGTTGCCATATGGGGGAGAGTAAAGAAGATAAATGAGGGGGTCGAATCAACAAAGGTCACAAACTGGAACCCAGGGAAGTCAAGGACAGAGGTCACTCCAGCACCAACCAGAGTAGGAGAGCATGGGAGGCCAAGCTCAAAAGTCACGTGGTCATCGACCAATCAGGACACGGGACAAAGGATCAGCCAATGCAACCGCCAAATCGACCAACCAATCGTGATCGAAGGTCAGTCCGGCTAGCAGCAAGCATATTAACATACACGCAATACTGCTCAACGTGCAACTACCGATTCATGACGACGCTTCACTACGCATCCTAGCAAAGCACTGATGATGTCACCTCCATTGGTTGTGAGACGTTTGCAAGCAAATTGCTCAGCTCAGCGAACAAACCAGCGAACTTAAGTGATGGTATTTTATTGAAGAAACACTACTCAGTAAATTGCTGGAAACTCTGAGATCCCACTACCGGTCTCGGCCTATCTGGGGCACATCAGTCAGGCATAGTTCTTAAGTTTCCGTCTAACTGAACCCAAACTGTAGGAAGCTGGCCCAGTACACTCACTTACACACTAATTTCGTTCTAACGAGAGACTCAACTGAATCCCAGCTGAATCTCTCATTTGTGATATCCTTCAACTATCTGTGCTGCGCCAAGACCATCCTCTATTTTAGTTCGTACGACATTCAAAGTATCACAGTATTTTCCCTTGAGGGAACACTACTAATAGGAGATGGGTGAAAACAATAAAAGAGAATGAGGCACTTGCTGCAGTGGTAGTGTGTCACTTTGCTAGGTTCTAAATTTGGCCCAGGAATTCGTACCTGCAACCTCAGTGATCGAAGGCGCAACCTGGAAATAGGAAGGTGGCTTATTTTCCAAAATGAAATGTCCAGAATCGCCCAACTCTCAGTTTTATTTATCTCAAAGCCCCATGAATTGAGCGAACCACTAAGTTCGTGCGTAAGTGGAAACCTCATACGAGTAAGTTCATACAGCCATGCAGGTTTTCATTATTTTAGCTTTCTGATGAATACATAAAAAATCGTCAAGCTGTTACACCCTTTCGGTGTCTAGCTGCCATGTCACCCGAAGGAAGCATGAGGGCTGGGATACTGACAGGTTGCCCAACCTTGGACAGGGGAAGTCGATAGGTAGAGGTCGGATTCGAACCACGGACTTTCCGGTCAGTAAATTCGCGCTCTAACCATAGAGCCAGCTCGCCCTCAATGAATGCGTACACATGTATGCGCATCCGATATGTACTGTATTGTATTGCATGTCATATGTTGTCTTCATAACTCAGCTTCCTCAGGGATGACTGATATGGTTCGAATACATCACAACCTAATTCGAATTCACATCACTCTCGTTCGAACAGTCCTCCGATATCCCTACAGAATTATTTCTATTAATCTATACCAACCTGGGAAAGCATTGAGGCTAAGCTTCACTTTTGATGGAACCAATCAGAACCAAACGCTAAATCTTTGCTAATAACACAGATTCTATAAATCCCGAGGTCATCCATTACGCATTTATTTATCGGCCGGATAAACGACAACCTGCATTAGTGATAACTGGATAACCGGCCGGAGCTAACTTAGAGAGAGTAGATGGCAGTGAGCAGTGAGCGGTTTTCCTAACAATTTGTCAGGAGCGTTATCCGTCAAACTACCCTTAGATTGTTGTGAGTGGCTCAGATACTCCAGCAAATATTACACAACGGCTACTAGGAACTTGTCCCGTTTCAACAAACTGTGTTTACCTAAACTTAAGAAACTGGTGGTGAATACAATAAGTTAGAACAACTCTGGTAACTTAGCTTGACAGCGAGGTTAGATGAAGGCAAAAATAATCCGAGGAGGAATCAGCCAGTAAAAATGGAGAAGAATGCCCAGAGCGAAATTACAAGACAGCAGCACTTAACGCCTTACGATGCAAAGATGTGATTTCAGCTGTCTGTAAGGAGCCAAAACGCAGAATGAACTAACTCAACCAAGGTAGATAAGTTTCATAAATAACCAAAACCGGAACCACCAGCCCTGAAATCAATTACTGACGGTCTTTCCAACTAATTTACAGTCTAGGATATCGAATTATGCTTTCCGAAAGAATCCCGAGTACGGAGGAAATTTACGAGGGTATTCTGTCAAATGTACAACATTTTGTGGAGCATCGCAATATAGGAAACGTAAAAAACATGGCTAACTGGATGATTTTCAATGAATATTTATTCCAGAGGTCGCACATTCTTGTTACAAATTGATGAGAAAGGACATTCAATATTATTGAAGTTACATAATAGGTAACAGAGATGTGTGAGTTAGACTGAGCTCGACTTCTCTGTACTAAAATACATCCGTGTATCGCTTGAAAAAGTCGGCCACAAATTGCTTTGCACACGGCCCGGTATTTAGTTTACAGCTGTAGAAACTGTCAGGCTGCCATTGCGTTTTTTAAACTGCATTCCAAAATATGCTGTGCGGAAACAAAACAGTACGTCCTCTGGTTAGCACCTATTACGTAACCAAGGTTGAAGGTGTCCAGTGGAGTATCCACTCCATCCGGTCTTCTTGATGTATCCACACTTTGAGTACTCTTAAGTGTCGACCGATTCACTCACCAAGCTTATCATGGTACACTTCCTATCCATGTCGGAAGCATAAGCCAGTGTTCAGGAACATGTACAGGCTCGAAAGTAATCCCAGCGCAAAATTATGTCCCTCACCAGATAAAGTAACTCCGCTCATAAAAATCATGTGGAGGTACTTGCCTGTCGTTGGCCATTACCAAGTACGTTGCCAAACAGAAATATTCTTTAGCTCCGGCTTTTCACTTCTAGCCTGTTACTGATAAAAATGTTGATCGACTTTTGATGTCTACCCAGACGCTCTCTTATCGCTGACAGACGAGACAGTTTGACTCATCTGAATGAGTCACACGGATTCTCACTTTCGCCCACTAAACTGTGAATTCGAGATTCAGGCACCTTTCTCGGTCATACCTCTCGTTTTCACCAGGACTCTGTCAGGCTCTTAGTGATGGAGCTAGCTCTCACTTCTGGTAAACTTTTCACACACACAGACCCAACAAATTACAGCTTTAGACCAAAACTTCTTAGAGCTTCTTTTCATGTCTACTCAAAAGGTTACTGGAAACCCTCTAAAAGTCCACAACCACTAAAACCGAATTGGTGTGCAACTAATTGTATTTCGCGAGCTTCTTTCTACGTCTCTTTTCGGGACGAACACCAGCGTACCTACCAGGATATGGGCAGACGGCCAATCCGAAGCCTTCCACTTGGGGACCAAACACGGACTATCGAAAAGGTAGTTCACGATCCTGTCCAATAGGTCGTCTCGTGCGAGCGGGATCATTCATATATCGGAATGGAAGTGGAATAGACGTGCGTGGGATCACTCACATATCGGAATGGAAGTGGAATAGACGTGCGTATGTATGCCTTGCAGTGTATTCTTTGGATTTTCTGATAACTGAGCGAGTGGCTCGGATTTTTCAGAGACGCGCGTACAATAAATTTTTCGACGCTCAGAGCACCCACAATCCCACTTCAAACGACGAAAAACTTGCAGTTAGGACAAACACTTTAAACTATTCTGATAAGTCTGCAAAAAAACCAAGGCTTGATGTGTCTTGGGCAGAGTTTAGGTGAAAAGCTATGGGCCTAATCTGTCGTTTAGTTGTGTTGTCTCTTTCGGCATCCGATACATTATTGTACACTATCATTTAATAAAGAAGTCTCCCATGAAGAGTCATGCCCGAGTGGTAGCTACGAAAGGAAAAATGTTAGGCTTGATTTTAGTTACCAATGTGTAGTGAATCATAACGTTTTTCCATTGCTCATAATACCTTCCTAGCTTTGAATTGGTACATCTGATCTAATTCGGTCAAATAGGTCTCGACCAGTTTATAAGCTCTTTGCACGTTGGATCGTCCTGACAGAAGTTGTTCAGAAGTACAATCGGACCTTAAAAATGCGGCTTATTTTATTTGTCGTATATCTGTAACTCACTCCTTAGACAACAAAATCTGCAGGTTCTATAAGAACCCCTGGTGGGCCTCTTCTATAACAGAAAATTTTACAGAAATCTGGCGTGGAAAGTTTGATGTGGACTACGCTGAGGAGTGGCTTTTCTTCAGGTATCTCCGAGGTGGAATTTCCGCAAACGTTATACAATGCGTACTGTTCACTCTAGCCAACTCATACAGGCGCTGGTAGTTTTTTCTGGTAGGTGAACATGCATCTTATGGCACGTGAACTTCGGGAGATGTAGGTTCTAAATTCATTGCTGGGATACGTGCCCAAGCTTGAATACAGTAGTATCCGATTTGTGTATTCTGTGCTCGAAAGCACGAGTACACACAAAGGTATTCAACCAAAAATTTGCATAGTTTCCTCAAAGGACAGTTGTGGTAAACAAATAACCCGAAGCCGAAGGGTTTAAGAATGAGGAAGGTTGGCCTCCTGCGTATCGACATAGAGCTAGGTGGTTTTCTAATCAACAACAATATGTCTTTTTCTAGGTCGGGCACATGCCTTTCGGGGAGGTTAATGACAGTACTAATGTCTAATCCATTCTACCTTGTCAGAATCAACTTGGAGTTATGAAGCAGACTGTAGTAAGATCATGTTTACCGTGAGCACCGCCACCAGATATTGAGGAGCCTGCCTAGAATACCTTTGTTCCAGCTGATCGGTGAGCATACCGAAGAGAAATTGAGTGTTCTGGGACATTGATGGAGATTTTTAATGGGTTTATTGCTGGCCCAATTCCTTCCCTTGTATGGCTGCTGCTGGACGTTGTTTGCGTTGTCATCATCACTGACAGGAGTACACCATTATTAAAGACTGATGCTTAACCGCCACAGGACCAAAAGGGAAGAAAGCCTCAATGAAAAGTGGAAAGAAAGGGAAAGGACTTGGTGCGGGCAAGTCCTATGTTCTTAGAGAAGACCATCAAGAGCACGGTGCCTTAACCTTTGGACAGCACTGAAGTATATAAATCTGAGCATCATTTCGGATTAAGGTGCCATAAGCAAGATCAACCCAAAGTGCATGGCAACCTATGCCCAAAGCACAACGACAGGCGAACCTTAGCTAGGCGGTCCTGTTAGGAAACGGCAGCATGTGTACCACTGGCATTAGCTGCGTGTCGTGTGCTGCAGAGGTTCTAACCGCCCGAAGGTAGGATTTTGTGGGCGGCGGCTAGGAAGGCGTGAAGAAGAGAGAAGACACCTTCATTTCATCTTACCATGTCATGGACTTCACCCCCTAAACCTTTCGCCAGCAGTCACTCGGAACAGAAAACAACGTCTCCTTTGATAGACGGTGGTTGGCCGTATGTAAGACATGTCACAACAAACTCAATCTTGTAAGTTTAATTTGTTGCTTTAACGACTCGTGTTCACTACCAACTACCCGCTTACTCCCCGTCTAGATATTTACTCGCTGTGCCACGGAGGCACTGGCGATCATACGTCCAATCCAAGTAGACTGTCTCCATTCAGGCGTAATTTTCATATATAGATGTACGGTCTCTTGGAGTTTGCACTCCATGATGACTTCAATAACAAAATCGAACAATCGTGGTGAACTTCATTAGTTGTCTGGAAGCCTGTGGACAGGTCACTGTACATCTTAAACCGACTGAAAGTATGAAAATAAAGTAAAAGGCGATGATTATATCTAATCCGTGAGGGGGTAGAAATCGTGTTGAAGTTTCATACTGTTTTTCTCCAGATCTGTTTCCTCTCAGCTTGATCCACGTATAGAAAGCTATGCTAATGTCATGTTTTTAATGGTGTGGTGGACAAGTGAACTATTCTACATCAAACAGACAATATGGTCAGACTTGTGGGAGACCGACCGCTAATGTCTCAGTTAGAGGAACAGTAGCGTAATCCATGAGGTTTACAAAAAACTTGATCACAGCAATCAAAATGCGTAAAATCTCCTAACTATTCCCCAGTTATCCCATCAACAACAGGTTAAAGGTCGTTGATAGCTGTTTCATATCAGAAATCGACCACACATTGTGATCATCAGCTTTTGTGTATCTTGTGCGTAGAAACTTTTCGTTAATCAGGTTCAAATTTCTACTCAACACCCGAAACGAAATGCGAAAACCTCAACGTTAAGCAAGTAGAAGTCTGGAATTTGCAGCAGTTTATGCATCCCTTGCTGACCGCTACAGCTACGTACTGTAAATTTCGACCTACCACTATCTCTCTTCGGAACATTCCAGCGATGGTGTCAGCAGATAGAAAACCAAGTTGAAATGAATAATTCTGGCTATTCTAAACCTTTTAGAAGGAATTCAAGACCGCAACTACAGATGGGTCACTCGGTCAGTGGTTGTATTCTTCAAGCCATCTCACCTTGTTTTCCATTACAGTAACAATAAAACAGCACCACCATACCCACGCATACTATTGGAAAAAACAAGTGAACAGTGAAATGAATGTGGATGATAAGGGTTGGTTGATTGCGCCCACTAGTCGCGTGACTCTCCAGTTTTAATCATTATTTTGATTCTATACTCTTAGGACCTGTTCTTAGCTGAATTGTGAAGCCTTTTAGAAAAACAGAAAACAACTATTACTAGTTCACATACCTTGAAATTCCGTGCGCACACCACTAGCGTTTTGTAATGGGTGAAAGCAGTGTAGGTGTTGGACAGCAATGCACATACGTGTGACTAAAACGAACGATGCTGTTCAGAAGCTAACTGGGTCAACATAACTTGTCTAGTATTGATCGTTAGTGGTCAGTGTATTGGTCCTTTTCGACGTCCAACTCACATTACTTGGATGAACTATCGGGGACAAACGTTTGCCTGTTAGGCCCTTGTGAGCCGCGGGCTTTCCGCACCCGCCTGAGTCATAATATCGAAAAATGTGGAAATCAGGTCAGAAGAACAATGATGTAAGTGTTACAAACATGCAGGGCTGTCTAACGGCGTGTAAGCAAAAAACGAAGCAGAGGTGAATAGTGGGCCAATACAGCAATGTCACATGACATGAGTAGCGTGTAGCGGTTGATTCAGTGTCTAGTGCATTGAATCGTAACTTGCTTATGTCCCTCACTCTCTTGTAGTTGTTGAGTAGCCAAAAACCTCCGCACGATTGAAGTTGATTCTTTGCTCCCTTTAGTGGCTGCTCAATGGAAATCCCAATTTACGCAAAGCCATGAGAACAACAAATTTGTTGGATGATTCACTTCGGACGCATTCTTTCACCGTAGAGCGTGTTGAACGCTATGATAGACATAACGCAGGGCAGTTTATAACACCTGTATAAATCTGAAACAACGTCATCAATCAATAGAACCAAGATGGCCTCAGAACAAGAATTAGGTCTTTCCGAGCATAGATAAAAGGCCAAGTACTGCTCAATGGAATGCCAGCTTGTGTGGTTGTTTTCTCCCTACCGAGAGTGGAGTTCAGCACCATATTCTGTGTAGACCAGATGCCCGTTGATCGACGGAGTTGGCTTGGGGTAGGCGGAAATGTCACTTTTTTTAGGTACATGCCCTTTTAACCGTACTTCGAGCACGTAGCAAACAGCCACATAGACCGAATGTTTTTGAAGCAGTATTGACTAGCCGTTTTAGGTCATTCCTACGCAGTCATGGAGATCAGAATGTCACACGGAGACTATCATGATATTATTGGCTGGTCATGTTTTGTAGACTTATATAGATGAGGTAAACTGCACTGTTATTCCCCTCATAACATTTTACAGATTCGACGGAAAATGGTGCACGGAACTAATTCATCCAGCAACTTTGCTGTTCTTACCGCCTTGCTATTGTTTGTGTGCCTCGGTAGTCGTCGCATTGTTTCCTTCCAGGTTTTCCGATGGATCGGATTCTCAGTCAAGATTTCATCCTGTAAGAGAAGTCAACCTATACCGAAAAGCCAAGATGCAATGTACAGCTGTCTTCCTTACTTGGAATGATCAGCAATAGGGATCTGACAAGGCTTCAGGTAGCTTCGAACCCCCAACTCCTCGGCTAGTAGTTTGAACACTTAGCCATTCGGTCACGAGCGGCTGATCAGCAGTGTGACTAACTGGCACTCAGACAAGGTATAGCGCTACCTATCCTTTAATCACGGAAGCCACATCGCGTAGTAACGTGTTTAGCTGACTCCTCAAGGGAAGACTTCTCATATGGAAATTTCACCCACCTTGTGAAATTTTCTTCCTCTGAACTACTTGGGTTGGATTTCGACGAAGGGTCTTCTGGTTCTTTGAATCTGGGGCTGGTACTAACAACTAGGCGTTAAAAAACAACTGCATTCTCAAGGTCAGGTAGTTGAGCTGAACGCTTTGGCCAAAGACCCCTAGTTTCCTCCAGTCCATGCAGCTGACAGTGTCCCGGGTTCCAAAGAAAGAACAGATTGCGCCAGTAAAGTCCACCCTCGGTTTCTTATTATCCCCATAAAGTTGAACTGATAAACAAAGCTCTTTTGGTCCTGATGCCTATATTTCTTTGTATATGATCCTCAACGCAGGGGGAATGTGGCCTAGTAGATCCGATCGCTTATGCACCGGAGCACTCATATCCATCAGGAAGCATCTCTCAGTCAGTGATCGAATACTAGGGCACGACAGCCAAACAAGTAACACAGTACGTGATCCTTGGGCTCTGTACTGTGGAGACATTTGATTTGATTTTCTTCATTAGTTTCTTGTTTTACAAGCGCACCATCCGATGAGATCATGTTGAACCCCTTTGACCGCTGAGGTGAAAAAAATGAAGAAAATAAAATAAGGGAATTGAGCTTTTTTCTTTCTAATTTTTATTAGAGGAAACCAGGAGACTATCAAAAAGTGTGTGGCGGTGGCACGGGATATTTCTTCATGAGTCAAATGGTTGAAAAAAGTGACATAAAAAGTGACATAAAATAATAGAGAGAAAACAGATTTTCCGAGATACAGCATGCCTGGACACAGGCTTACTGTAAAAAGTGGTTTTTCTAAAAATAAAATGAAAGTTTTGGTGGGTTTTTCTAGGGGTTTTACTTGTTAGTAGGAAGTCAGGTTCTGAACAGTTCAGTGCCACGCGATTCAGTCCGGTTTTCCTGAAGCTTCTTATTTGCATGCTGACCAGGTTGAGAGACATGACTTCAGGAGAGTCACAAGCTTTACATTGGGTGGAAACCCAGGGTGTTTCAGGTCGTCTCAGTTAGACAGTCTTTTATGGAGTGAGGAAATTGATATGTTTGAGGCTCTTGTTGTCCGAATTCCCGTTTTCCTCCTATCTTCGTGAGTTACATGAGTCTGTCGTGAAAGTCCTGAGGAAAAGTGAATTCGTATGTACTCTTGGCACAGCACATTGGTCATAAAGTTGCTGAAAACTGTTCGACAGACCATTGCCGTTAGCGCCCCTCTTGAAGCTCATATGGGAAGCGTGACCCGTGAATTTCCGCTAATATTATTTTCTGCTTGAACACCGGATAGGACAACATTGGTGGAATAAATTCGTTTGTAAGCTAAGTTGGTGCTGGCGAAAAAAACCAACTCTCTCATTTATAATAATATAATGTGCTGCTCAAAGTGTGCCTCATCTTCCAATCGGCCCAGTACGCAATATAGAACAGTATATTCTCTTGACAGGGTACACACGGATATTGTCCTCAAAAGAGTGTATTTCGCCAAATCTGTGTATCCTCATTCTTGCTTAGTTCAGTGGTTCTACTTAAATAAATGTGTCAAGCACGTGATGAGGCAGGTTGTCGAAGGAAATCTTCGTCATCCCCGACAATTTCGTTGATAACATCCATGTAAGAAGGCTGGTGATCAAATGTCGAAAATCTGTGTCCAGGGAAATGATTTGAAAAGTGTGCTCCCAGCATACTATGACGTTAATACATGAAGAAGAAGGTTTACCATTGTAGCAGAAATATTTAGCCAGTACTGAAGATGACGTGGAACTTTTATTGTCTTGATTAGAAACAAAGGTAGAATGAAGAAAGCAGCGGTAGCAGCTTTTCATTTATCTGTCTGGTTGAGTGCGGCAAATATGGTGCTCAGGCTAAAGTCATGAAGCGATGACTGACCTGATGTAAACGTCAATTCAATGGCGTGAGCCATACTAACACGGCGACTAAGCTACCAGCAGGATGATCATACAGAGTCTAGAGTCTTATAGTTCCACTGGTTCCACACTGGAACCATTAACCAGAAAGCAGCAGTTGCCGGGGTAAAATTGCTCGAGTAATTACTTTTTATGGGTAGTTCTTCACTTCATGAGTTGCCGAATCTTCCTCTACATTCTTACGATCTTTTTGTCCAACTTGAATTACACAAGAAGCAATGATCGGTATAATTCATTACAAAGGTGTACTAGTTCACGACAGTGGAAGTGCTAGAAACACGACAGTAGCTGGGTTACATTGCATCTTTCCATTATAGCCAGCCGTTTTAGTACCTCCAGTCGGTCGAAAAATATGTACCATCAAATGGTAATGTGTGAGTGTACAGGGCTACAGGACTAACAAGGTTAACTCCGTTCAATTAAACTAGGCCAGTGTGACACTTTGGTCTAACAGCTCGGTTTGTATCATCAACTTCCCAGTGTCAGTCCACCGATAAATCGTAGTGAAACCTGTAGAGCATTTTCAGTTAAATTTTCACTCTTCGGCGTATCAAAGCAAACCGCTAAACAATGGTGTCTTGTTAGAGGTTATGGAAGTATTTTTGAGGGAACTGCCAGACAAAAATTGCGTGCAATCTGAATCATCTCTTTAGCAGGGCTATTTCCTCTTGGAGAACATTCCTTATTTAGAATTCTCCGGAGGGCACGCTTGGGATGGTCACCAGCTCCTCCAGAAGTGACAGTTTCGTTTGCCTGGGGTTACGGGTGAAACTTACACACCCATAAGTATCTTGTGCACGGGAGATTTGACAAGATTCCGGCAAACAACACATGACACCTCAAGCGCTCGTATCCTAACGAATAAAAACCAAAGCAAGTTCAGCCTCAGAATAGACATTATTCGTAATATCGGTGAGTGGATTTGGAGTGAGTGACAGTTTCGCGCCATACTCATTCGCTTACTGTCTACAGGGCGCAGCGTTACGGTATGCTGCCGTATATTCAAGTCGTAGTCCAGCGATAAGAAGGACTGAATGTGCTGGATAGCAACCTAGACCAAGAAGTCACCTGCGAGTTTTGAATACTGCTAATAAGATGGGTGCCACATGCGTCGAAGACGCACAAACTATTGAAATGAAAAATCTGCACAGCCTACTGTGAGGTACTAGGATCGACTGGCCCACTGGTTAAGCATTTGTATAACGCGATCCCGACCTGACCCCACTGGTATCTATGCTTGCATGAATCTACCAGTATTGGAGTAGGCGATATGCTTACCGCATACACAGTTTGTTCAGTATGTGTGGATATCGTTTCGCGTGAAAAACCTAATGACTGTGCGGTATACCGACAATTTTGAGACGAGGTTTGTGAAACGAACATGAACAGAGCATACAGAATTGTACCCGGCGAAATAACTCGGTTACGTCATATGCTGAAAATTTTGCACTAAAACGTTTGATGGTGTTGGAAGTTGATCGTATGGTGGTTGGTCTGTTTGCGGGGTTCGATAATTAGTCAGGTCAAAAACCATCGAAACAACCGCCGGTAAGTGCACCGAACTACCAACATTACGATGCATTTTGATGGAATGTTCGTTTTTTACGTCATGCTGAATTACGCTTTGTAAGATTGGAATTCCGGGATAACATTTGTTTGCCTTCTAAAAAACGATGCCCTAAACCGAATACCTTCAGCACTGGTATCGTCGGAAAAAGGACACCCACGTATTCTTGATTTTCTCGATATGCCGGTCAGCATTCCACCTAGTGTCACTGTATACCGCTGGGTCTGTTCATTTTCAGATACTCACCCACTAGAAACATCAGTTTGCACATTGGCTTTGTAATCTTAATGATGAAACGGTCAGAAATATATACTATGGTGTTACCTAGTGAGTCGGTCAAGCAGCACCCAAGGATTCAATCCAGATACGTTCAAATTCAGGTGCTATATTCTTGTTACTTGTCATAATGGTGCAAACTTTTGAAGATGTAACATGGTAAGCGGAAGGTCGGCGTTTTGCGTGTCTTTCTGTTCGCAGTTCATGCATCTGGACGTCGCATTTCTCTCTCCTCTTCTATATCAGTTTACACCATTCCAGTTAGGGCAACAGGACGATACCGATGGGTGGCGCACCGTTGAATGCATGTGCGATGCTCATTGAGAAATCTGACGGCCATCATCTATTAATACACAAGACGGAGTTACGGGAACTCAACTATGAAGTTTAAATCTACAAGTATGAGATAAAACAAGAGTCCTCGATAACTTCGCTGGTGGTACACCCCACCTGTGAGCGCAAAGTCGGTGGTTCGAGTGCACATCCAGGCGTATCTTGTTGTCGACGTTACGCGCATCTGGACAAAACATCTATACAATCCACCTTTTACTCTTGCTTGCAAATTTTAGCTATATTTTTGTAGCACCTTCCAAGGGTTAGTTTTCCACCGAAGACGGTCAACTTCTACAAGTTTGCGCCGACCGCCCAAGTTGGAAAGTCCCATTATCCCATGTATCATTATTCCCAGTGGCTCTATTTATTATTTACCAAAATTTGACCAATTGGTTTCAAGAATTAATCCTTTATTAATCAACCGATCAATTAGCCAGGCCTGCACATAGGATAAATACTCCCCACGGCCCGCAATTCCTGCTCAGTGTGGAACATCGCGGTAAATTTTGCGGAAAGAAAAAGAAATGGAGCAAAAGACAGCCGTTGCACTTTGCTCAGGGTAGGTAACCTGAAAATTCAAATCAGTATAGGGCTTAGACTACCTGATATTCTATTCATTAAGATGCAGTGGACCCCATTTGTCCTAATACCCTGGCCGCTGGTAAAAATCTTGCTTTCAGGAAGGAAATCCACAGAACCGTTTACTTGTCCATTATCCCCTTCCATCTGTTGACTTGCAGACCTAACTCCCGTTGTCAGTTCGTTTGCGACTCATGCATGACGGAGCATGCACTGGCACTTTGACTCTTACGTGATGCCTCTGCTCTGTGGATGACAGTTGTACCATTACTGATTGTACCATTACCAGACATTCGTCCTCTGTTTTTTTCTCGAAAGTTGCTAACCTCTTTGAAGCCACTCAGTGCAATGAATATCTATCAATGTGTAGTTCTCTGGCGTGACAAAATTTGATCACCCATATTCAAAATCTTATAACTACGTGAAAATCGTACTTTATAGAAGGGGTGAAGGGGTATAACTCAATTCATCTGTTCGGTTACCTTAGTACTGGTGAATCTCGTTCACACTAGCTACGTTTAGCTCTCATTTGACCTTCACTTAACCTTAGTATTGGTGAATCTCGTTCACACTACCTACGTTTAGCTCTCATTTGACCTTCACTTGACCTTCATTGACCTTCAGGACGACTCCGGGCGTCGCTAGCAGCATCGTAATTCTTTATCTCATACCATTCAGAGGCCTTTCAATTTACAGGATGAAATCTCCATTGAAATTCTATGTTAGATTATAACTGATGAATCATGTGTGAACATAACAGTTACTGAGGCCAATGGAGATTCACTTTCATCAATTAGTTATAGGTAAGCCAGCCTGTTACAACGTTTATGTTTTTGGGACAACTCTATTCAGCCATTCTACCGAAAGGTTTGCAATTCGAAAAAAAATATTTTGTAACATCCAGAGACCGGCGGAACGATCTATTAATCAGAATTTCTCCAATTTTAACAGTTTTATATTTATAGAAGGTGACTAATGCCATAATGTAGTTTTTTCTCGACTTGGCCAACTTACTTCCTATTTAAGCTTTGTTTTCAGCACATTTGGAGGCTAAGTAACCGAGGGCTATAACAACTGAAAAAGTAAAAAGAAAACTCAAACTGAAATCCATTAGAGAATCGGCCGATTTAGACAATAAAGTCGAAAAGATTGATTATTCATCAGGGATGGACGAGACAGATATGAGGAGATTCGCCTTTTATACCTTACGGACTATGTGCGTACGACCGGGTACGCATACATTTGTGTAAATCGCACACCTCGGGAAATCTCGATACAGCTGACCGATTGTTATGGTACTTTGTCTCCTGTCTAGCTTGTTGTCAACGCTGGGGTCTTTTACGCAGCTGAGATAACAAGCACACTTCTCTATCCAAACTACCACCCAGTTCCTCGAAGAGGATTAATTGGCAGTTCTCTCGCACTGGACAGTATAGGCTGTGTTTTGCAAAGTACTTCAAAGATGCAGCAGTGAAAAGGACAGCTGAATGTGACGGACTTATAACAAAGCACAGGGTAACATGCTAGTTTGAGTTCCAGTACTTTGTAGTGCAAGCAGGCCGGTGCGATTAAGACGCAGGAAGAGTCCACCAAATCACCAATTGAAGCACACGATTGGAATGTGTTGCTCAAAATCCTGTCAACAGCCATGGTTTATCCGTGCAAGTGAATGCCCTGGCTTTCTTATTAACTTTATCCCTTCTGCTGATTTATTTTCAGACTAGTAATCTAACAGACCGCTTCCGTCAAGCAAGAACTTAAGACCTCTTTTCTGGATTATGGATATCTCATAAGCGATCTATTCGGGCACCTTTTACTCTGTACTTAAAGTTCTCCAGCTACTTCACACTTGTGGTGCCTTAACGGAATTCCAAGTCAGAAAGACTTCTCAAGCGGTTTGGAAATAGGTAAGAAACCATCATTCAGAAGGGTATGATGGACCAGATGCGTTTATTTATTCCTAGCAAAAGTTCCAGTTTTAACACAAAATCTTCGTCAGACCTGGTGAGAATGTCTCCATGTTGACTGAGTTTAAAGGCAGACTTAAGTCTATGTAACATCCCCCTAACACCTTGCTCAATTATGGTTAGTGAGAGACTGCGGTGGGATCCAGGTGATTCTCCCGACAATGCCATCTCAAGTTGAAAATGAGCGTGTAGTCACTTTTACGTAAAATTCTGTGTTCAATTAGGTCATAGATTTCGTGGAAGCTCCGATACTAAGCCCACCTAACGTGCCCCATGAAAAACGAAACCAGTGGTTGGTGGTCCAGAGCTGAACTTGCTAGTTTCCATTGGAAGGACTGAATGAGGTATTTTAATCAGGCAGTTCTCATTACTTTGACAAGGAAGAGTGATACCAGAGTAATTTCGTTTTCTGGGAAAAGCAAAATCCCTCCCCTAAATGGGGCTCCCAAGTCAGTGTTATGACGAGACTTGTGGACTCCTGCTTGCTACATTGTCTAGCCGTATTTAAGCCTTATTGTCAAAAGTGAAAGAGGAGCCTAAATGAATTTTTACTTTAGTCTAAAGTGGAATAGATAAGTTCATATCACTACTGTAGGTGAAATCACGGAGAACTTCCCTAGGCTTTGTTGAGCATCCTGAAAAACTAGGCACACACCATTTAGATCAGCTTCAGCTGCAATTTACTTCCGAGATTTGTAGAACTTACGATCAAGTCACTTTCATTTAGACTGTCCTTCTCCTATCCAGACGCAATTATTCTGGTAGGTCCACACCAAAGGGAAGGAAGCACTGGACTTTGGGTTCATTCCTAATAGAGCGTATCAGCTTATCAGAGCTTATCCTTGGTCGTGTCGGGGTTTAAACCCCGGACGTCTGACCTGCGAGGGGATCGTGCTACGACCAGTCCATCAGCGCACACTGGATGCACTCGAATTATCAAGTCTGAACAGGTGAACATTTTCATGATTGAACGCTTTGGTTAGGTTGTCCAATGGCTCGAATAATGACCCAGTAACTTGCCCGGGTCTGTTAAGCGATCGACCCACTTGTAAGGACTTCCTAGTAAAGTAGTGCCACGGAAGGCCGCTGGTCTGGCGGCTCGATAACCACGTGCTCGCATACCATCAGTAGGTGTGGTAATCTAAAGTACAGCACAATTGAGTGGTAAAAATCCAAGACCAATAGTGTCTTATACCCGGGAAGGAAGGTTCTGAATTTGTTCTGAGTTGATGGCACTACTTTGCGAATTTTGTTTCAGAATAGTGCTAGTGATGCTTCGCAACTGTTAGTAGATGGATTAATTTCACTTATTGGACTACGGTATGCACGTCAGCTGTTTGTTTGCCTGATTCGAGTTTGATGGCGCCATATCCTGCTTAAGTGCAAGTTAATTTCTCTGCCAACTATACTCGAGTGATGCAGTGTTCAAACCCCACTCGGGATGTTGAGTGTTTGATTTACCCTGAAGTGCCTACTACTGATGCTTCCCAACAAGAATGATACAGGTGTATAGTGCTGCTCGGATTTTCAGAGCAGATTGACATCACTATGAAATCCCAGTTGTAATAAATGACAAGGGTACAAGTAGAGGTGAAAGCCTGAGCAAGTTTTCAAGCTGACTAGATTCAAAATACAGCACTTCTTCGAAATTCCGAACATGGTAGTGCCGAGTAGCCCTATATCAATCCTGTACGCAAAAGTCAAACATGCTGATGGTGGCAAAAACGGACCCCTTGACTTATTTAAAACATAACCGTTGAGGTGCGATAAAGTGTATTGAAAAGGAAAGAACTGAGTAGGATTCGATAAGGTTCATCCAGTAAGTTGGGCAAACTGTAATAAAATACAAACAAACAATCTAGTGATAACCGACCATTGGGCTCCGACACTGCGAAGTCTGTTCGTTTTTCTCCCACTGAACATATTCCGGTCGATAGGTCATTGTGCTCATGCTCCGGTAGTCTTTTCCAGGTTGCCCTCCCTGATAACTGAATGGGACACTCGTAGGTAATCCGCCCGCAGTAGAATCAAAATTCACTGAGTTCGGAATCATTCTCCTGCCAGGTTGCATGTTATTTTCCATTCCTGGGCTGCATGGTGTTGCGCGTAGAAAATGCAGTTCGTTTGGCAAATGACTGGGGCCCCCGTTTAAATATCTAGCATTTGAAGCGTTTAGATTGGGATGATCTGGTTCCATTTTATAACGATCTATCCAGATGGTTGGGTGGCTTCTTTCCACATTGTAGGAAACAGCTTTCAGTGGCCTCTGCATTCCATAGTCTTGGCTCTTATTCGGTGTGTAACAATATCGATCTGTATCCCTCAGAACTGATGGTGCTCTATCAGCCATTCCTTGCGAGGGGTATTTAGGATACCCCCAACCGTCATCAAGAACTGTGACTTGTGGGACAGATTCAAACCTTTGATTCGTGCGCGGAATGATAATGTGTTCAGGTTGGTCATACCAGACGTTCTGCCATGTCTGTCTATTACTTACCGCTGGCTGAGCAGACCATGGCGATAAATTGTTGGGTGCTACCTTGATGGCAGGTGACTGTGATAGTGACTTAGGTGGATTCCAGCTAGGCTGGTGGGTTACTGTTGAGATTACAGACTTTCGTGTCATCATCGGAACGTTGTCGAAGACGATTTTAATGCTGTTTCCGGGACCATGGCTGAAAACTGCGTTTTGGTTTGGAGCCGGTACGAATTCATACATGGGGGTATTTGGTTTCGTAGAGCCATTCTTTATAAGGGTTGTTGTTGTGCTTGAATTAGGTGCACGCGCATATTCTGGTACAGCAGACTTTGGGACCGGTTTAAACGGTGGCGGCGAAACTGCGATTTCGTGATAATCTGGTAATCCGGTACTCTGTGTGAGAGTAACTAAATACCCTGAATTTCGTGGTATTATGATTTTGTTTTCAGTTTTCATGCCAGGAAGGACCTGTTGGCGCATGTTCAGGTTGACCGCTGGTTGTCCTGTCATTTGGTTTTCTGCACCAACATTTGGTGTCATACTTGGCTGGACACTTTGTTCAGAGGCATCGGTCGCTTTTTTTTGCTGTGGTTGCGTGGATGGTGATATGACAGTGGGCTGCGACAAAGCTTCAACAGGTGAAGGTGAAATCTCGCCTGAAGGTGATTTCACTTCATTTTCCTTCTCCGCTTTCTTCTTCTCTTCTTCGATTGTCTTCACTTTGTTTTTTACTTCACTCACAAGAGTTGTGATTTGGTCTGCATTTTTTCCCTCAAAAAAGACCAGACGCTTCTGATTCAGCTTTACCGAACGTATGTCAATTATGAGCTTTTTGCTGCTTCGTCGCATTATGTAAATTTCATGCAACTCAGAAAATGAAATTGATGTAGCGGACGGATCGGCATCTTCCCACCATACCGGGCGATCACACAGGATACCCTGTTCGGTAATTTCCAAACAAACAGACTTGCCTTTCTTCGGAATTTTGGATGAACCAGTTCCAATCCAATCCAGGCGCGTTTTGATCGCCTCACGACATTCCTTGTCTTCTGCTGGGATATAGAATGATACATAATGCGTCAGTTTGAACACATTCTGTTCGCCGTTCTTGCCTCGCTGATTCTTCGATGGCATTCTGTTGGCTGGTCAGTAGTTTAATGATAAATGATACGTTCAAATGTGGTTGCCACAGTGGATGTCCACGCAGCACACTTGTTTCCGGCACAAGCTGTCACGAGAGTGTGAAACTGTGACAAAATCAAGCAACTTTTATCAGGAGTCAAAGCCAGTTGGTCGACAACATAGTGCATGACCTCACCGGTATGTGGATGAGACGTGTCCAGCCTCTCGGTGTCTCTCTATCCTACCTCTCTGTGTACGTGTGTGTAATTGTGCACGAAGGAGGGGGTCCAGAGGTAAAGACAGATAGACATTCTTTACGCCCCTCCACCTCAACTGGCCAGTTAAGATGACAGGCATGCAGACTGGAAGGCCAAACGGAGCACCAATGGAGTAGCCATATCGATTGAGTAGATATGGTAGCAATCATACATGTTTGCGGGCACCGCATACTACAATACACCAAAACCTATACATGGGTTCACATTTGGACGATTTTCTCAGGTGACCACAAACGTGCGATGGTCAACTTGCGCTTGTATTATATCCAAGGCGAATCTGCTGTAACACATGGGAGTTTTTTCAGTGAAATTTAGTTTATTCAGTTTAGTTTATTCAAATCAGGAGCACCGGTGAAAATACAAAACAGCACTCCCTGTTATATGAAGCAGCCTCTGGAACCTCCGAAATATTGCTATCTTGAGAGATTGCTTGTTGAGGGTTCATACGAAAAACTTGTTCCGAGAAAGAAGTAAAGTTTGTCAATACAAGGGAAGAAGAGGTGCAATTCATGTTACGATGCCGCAGTGTCCATAGTGAATTGTAGCTGTGACTCCTAAGAACATCTGCTAGGCTATCAGTACCCAAATTATTTGGTCACGAGGAGAAAACTACTTTATAGAAATTGTTCCAGTTGTATAATCGAATTACATTTCGGAAAGCCATCCGTGAGATTTCTGCGTAAACATTTTCCATAATCCAGTTTGACAGTTTAGATGCAAATGACTGGACTTTTGACTTATCTTTAGGTGTGGAGAAATAGCGTCAAGTATACATCGGCGCGCAGTTTCTTTGTCCCCATATTTTATTGAGAATTTGTAGTTCCTTTGTTTGATTTAGGGCACGGAAGTTTAACTTTCTAAGCGTATTCTGGTCAGTATCATAGCTTCACGGTTTTGCTTTTGAGACAACGTGTAGCAACCGTCAACACTTCGGCAGTGGTGAAAACATCCCCACCCCTCACACCCATCCCACACCCGTCACGAGTGATCCCGACCAATCCTGTTCCAGCCACACAGGCGCACATGCACACCCAGGCTATCTAGCTGCACCTAGCCAGGCGTACCATTTTTTATCCATTAAACTGACTTGCACTATGGTCAGCTGGCCAAAACCTGATGTAGCAGTCCAACCGGTCTTGCTTCCCATACGCATAGCAGCTGGAGACTAGATTGCAGCTCAAATTCATGCAGCAGCAATCACAAACCGTCATCTTCACCTTACTCAAGACACACCAAATCATGCTTTGTTGTGGGTGGTTGTGGGATTTGTAGAATGCACGCTCACGTCAATCCTCACCTTACTATCAGTAGCATTTTCATTGTCCAGAACAAGTGGACTCCCACAAACGTCCCTTTTTTCGGCATCCACTATACTGCTATCCCCAACGCTTTCGGCCGTCCAAACTATTGAACCAACTACGGAACTAAGCAGAGGCTAACAATTTTGACTGGGCTTTTACAAACAAACGACAAATTTGTATTTATTACTGGTTTCTGTGTGCCACGATCCAAAAGAAGTTTTTTGTCTCTGGTGCCCCGTCAAAGGAAACGACAAATTTCAAGGGCAGAAATTCTTCTTATTAGGTAGCGTGCATATTCAAGTATATATATATATATATCTTTAGGCATTCTGCCTGGTTACCAGTGGTAAGATTGTTATCTAAACTAGACAAATATTGGTTCAATAGAAATTTCAGACCTGCTGGTAGTCTTCATAGGAGATGAAACAGGCCAATACATAGCTAGTCATAGAACATCAGGCTAAACTTTTCAGCAATGCATTTCACTCGCCTGCTTGAAATATGCTATGGGGTAAAATTACTTATGGGCCTGTGAACGGCGGTGAATAGTTGGATGTGTTAGAACCACCATGGTCCAACAGTGAATTTTCGTAGTCATCAGCGTACTAACCAAGACAAATCAACCCAAGCCCAGCCACTAAAAAACGGGTGTGAGCTGTGGTTGGCTTAGCAGCAGCGCAGGCCCTCGCCTGCCAAGAGCAGGTGCCCTTGTTAGGATGGCTGTTAGAATAACCAGATTCGGATCTGCCAATGACCAAGGTTTTCACAGTGGGGGTCCTAAGATGTGACATATTTTACATCCCGCCTCCTGAAAGGGACGTTCACTATGTTTTAGTTCATTTGAAATTCCTGGACTTTTCAACTGGGCATATCTTAGTGATGCTGAGTTTGAGGCTGGCTGTTATAGAAACGGAATCATACGGACCAAACAGTAGAAGGTTCATTTCGGGGCGGTGGTTCTTTCTTCACCGTTTTTTGGCCAACGGACCAGAATTTACTTACACAGGGAACGCTCGAGCTCCAACGCAACTTGGCATAAATGACACAGCAGTCAACCACCTCCCCAGGGGATCATGAAGATTCACTTCAGCTAATGGCGCAGGAAAGTCCGATGACTAGTCGAAAGTGTGGGCAGTTTGATAGGTGGATTGCACACCGCTTCTAACGGGCGAACGGTATCTTCGAGTGACGCGTAGTACCAGAACCTCCGGGCAAGCAAAACAAAGTCGGAGCTGGGTTTCTATACGGTACTATTAATATAAGACAAATTCACAAATTATACAAACCTCGACAGTAGATACTCGTCCAAGACAAATGGTCCACTTGGACTACAAAGGTACAAACCAAAGGAGCAAACAGGCTCCCACGTGGGACAGTCACACGTGCACAAATCGGTCACAAATGGCCGGATGACCTCAAGGCCAAAATGGGTGAAGTGGTAAGGACAAACAAACGCTAGTTCATATACACACACTAAACACAAAAACGGGGCGGGGGTTACAAATAGGGACAGAATAAACGTGGGGAATTTCAAGTGTCAACGTGATGAACGATACACCGCTTCTAAGCCGAATACGGTTTTTTTCCTGTTGAACAGGCATCGACGAGCGTTGAATTTCATAGCAGTTTCAGACTTGGTGGTAGTAAAAGTGGTCAGCTTCCTCTAAAAGGATGAAAAAGCCCGTATACTGACACATGGTAGCACTTTTCTGTCAATTAACAATACCTTGCTGGTGGTTGCAAATGAGTGAGCGATAATGTAAGTCAGATGCAGCAATTCAACGAAATGCCTTCACTTTAAAACAAAAAGTTCGAGAGTCCTAAACAAAGCGTTGAATCCACTGAAGAAATTGCCCTGTAAGTGAAGCCCATCTAGGCCCAAAGACTGTAAATCTCACTATCTCCACGGAGATTCGAATTCGCAACCTTCTGGCTAGTAGTTGAACACTAAAGTTTTCGGCCACCAGCGGCTGATCGGAAGCGTAATCACCTCGGACTTGGGCAAGATGTGCGGCTACTCATCCTTCAATCACGAAATTCACCTCAAGTTGCCACTTGTTACTCGAATGACATGTCATATGAAGGGTTCACTCGTCGTATGAATTAGTCTATCTATAGTTTTCTGGTGGTATGGGGAGATTCATCGTGAAATAGACTTCTGTTAGTGGTGTTAGTGTAGCTTCATGACTGTTCAGAACTATACGGAGAACAATGGTGTGAATTTAACATTGGAGGACCTGCCTTCATTCACCCGAGTACAATAGGCTCGGGAGGACTTTACGGAAGGCACCACTCAATACACTTCCTACGGGCAGAACAGTTTACTTCCACGCCGTTTCCTATAGGTCGCTCCAAATAAAGAAAAGCTCACTATATGATGACTCTGGCTCACTTTCCTGTGGTTTAGAGGTTTTTTGAATGGCCTGATTTTGATTGCCGAAACATCTCAAAATCCAGATTTTCCATGCATGTTGACAAAACCTCATGCTCCTTAAGAACTGTTGCCCACTTATCACCTGTGTGTCCAATGAGCTGGACAACTATGAAATGGAATTATGGGTGCTTTTCTGGAACAGCACGGTCCAGCAGTAGAGTTACTAATCAACAACAGGAAGATGGAGTATCTCCATATGAGGGAATATATTAGACAGTGCGGAAATTAGTGTTCGGGTGTAACGGTGATGAGGCATGCGAGTAGTATATGGTTTCTCGTAACTCCGCTTTGATCTAATGGAAGGTGGGATTTATTGAGGAATTTCTGGAATTGCTTTGTAGCACTCGTTTACATTTGCGTGATAGTCAATGAATATCCAGGAAAGTTGAAGAAGACGCGTTCAAGAAGAAGGCGGATATTCAGATTTTAAAAACAGGGTACATATGAGAATTTTGCTTTCCTGTGACTGTTCAGTTGATGTTTTCTAATGCATAACTCCACAGCGAAGGGCTTTCCTCATTTCACGAGTAGGTATCAGAGGAGCAGTCGCAGTTGAGGTCAATCGTTAGGACTTTTCATTCAATCTATCGGGTTAAATGTGTGGTATAATAAATTTACCGATAATATCTTCGGTAGAAGTACATTATGCTTCACTCGGTCTCATGTCAATAAGCGAGAACCTGTCAACAGATTGCACCGCAATGGAGTTCTGATGGTTGCTTGCGTTGGATCTGTTGTCCATCAGCCATGAAAAATTTTGTTTCATGAAGCGTACAGTTTAGGATTTTTTTATATCGTAAGCTTTGAACGTGCTGTTACACATGCCTATACGTGCGGACAGTAGTCCAAGTGACCATTCACCATTATCCCGTTCGTTTTAAAACAAAGCGCCGATTGCAACCGAATTTCGTTCAATGTTTCGTACTGTTTGGTATCCTGCTTATATTTGCGCATAATTCTGTGGCTCAAGTACCGAAGTAACGTTTTGTAGTATATATCAGTTTATTGCTATGCACTAATGTTGGTGTTTCTGCTCTGTCAGCTTACACCAGTTCTTTAAGATCAGTTGCTTAGATTGAAGGAAGCTTCAAGTTTCTCGAAAATAACCAGTTAACGAGGCTTTGTATCCAGACTTCTGGTATCAAGTCCACAACTGTATAGGAATGTTGTTTTGTGACAAGCACTGTTCCCGGACTGACCAGTGGCCAGCACTAACTAGCCGTAGGTGTGTGCATTGAGTACGTAGTAAGGAATGGGGAGAAGCGGATTTATTGCAGAAAAGTATTCTGTTCTCAGGTAATAAGAACTGGGATAAAGTCGTTGTTTCTTCAGGTAGCAACAGGAGGAATGATGGACAAAAATATCCCTTGGTGGGAATGACTTTACGTCTTTTGAAAACTTCCCTCAACACCAACATAGCACACAACGACAAAAAACCTCTAGCTGGATACCCGGCTAGAAAGTGAAATTATCATTGCCACTGGTCTCGGGCACGTGGCACGTCTTGGAGAGTTTGCAACCACATGCAACGGAATCACGTGGGTCACAACGAGGGAGGTACCAGTATTCAAGGCCCCCCTTTTGGACCGTAGTGGATTTTATTTTAAGCTGGAATGTTATGGCCTCCGGGAAACGTTTTCCGACTCGAATTCGGGATGGAAAACAGTGCTTTTTTCCCTGAAAGGTGACAGGGTACTCGTATTACACGTTCAAAATATCTTATCCCAATATGCTTTATTCTGCGCTCCTGGAAATCCACTCTGTTACTTACGTAATCAATTAGGCTATATTAGGAAGAAAATAAATCCTGGCTTGATATTGACATAGACTGATTTTATTCAGGATCAGCCCGGTGGCAGCCATGCGAGTCTTGGTGTACCACTAGAAAACATTTTCAGTGCATTTTTGTCTGTTTAAGTAGATATTCTTTTTTGAACATGAACTGTCGATTCAAACAAGTTCCCAGATTAGTTTCTAAAACAAAGAAAATCAGTCTGGAATCATAGCCGAAGAGAGTGAGGTGGTGCAGTTATCTGATGCTCAGTCGGCAGAAGTCACAGGCACTAGCTATTTATCTATCTATTTGTTCTCCCAAAGTAAAGGTGTGGGACTGTTGGACAACGCTTAAGTTGTGACTTTATTTCCCTATATTTCCAAAAGTTCTCATTGGTATCTAAAGAAGCAAAATCTCGGAAAGTAATTCTCTGATCGGAATTCTACACTTCTATTGCTTGAGTGATACAGCGTCCTACAAATATAAGAAGTGCTAAATGGAAGATTATCGTGCACCTTATCTCCTGCTTGTCTGTTTAGTTTTAAAACCGCATAATTTGCTAATTCACTTCAAAAGGTCGGTTGAGGCGTTAAAAGTTCTGAGTGATCTGATCAGTTGCTATATGTTCTTGGTGTGCTTCGGCCCCGAAGCGAACGCCGTGGAAGTGGAGTATCTAAATTCGTAAAACAGAATAGTCATCAATGAAGTATTTTCGAACGTTGAACATGGATATATTGCTCTGGATGTACACATTCTTCACAACAGGGTGCTTGCTAAACCTGTTTAGCATTGAGATTCTATCGGAGAAGTTTTTCAGGAATATTTCTTCAAGTTTTTGGGATAAATCAAGCGGTTTGAACTGGGAGCCAAACACTACACTCTTGGTAATGCTACCCGACAAATAACAGCTTGGCATACCAACCCGTGTGGCTCACCTCATCACTGATATTTTGTTACTTATTCATCCACGGTCGTGCAAACATATCAAGTGGTTCTAAACGAACGAACAAACGAAGCGGCCGTTGTAGTCTCGGGATCCTTCAGTGCAAAAACGCCGGTCACATTTCGCAGACACCACCGAGTCCTACGTAATAAACATCTGTGGTGGCTGCTATTCATCTGACAACTCCATCCGAATTAAGAATGTTTGAACACTAAAAGCTCAATCAACTCAATATCGAGCATATCAGAACGATCTCAAAGCAATTTGAGATCGTTTTTGAAAGACAAATACTGTCTTGCAAGCGTTTTCTGACTTTGTCGTTTACCGATTTTGCCCAATTCCCTTTTGCAATGAGTTATAAAACCATTGATGACGTACAGCTCTCGGAAGGCTGTCGACGTATGTAGGTTACCTTAAACATGCGGGTTTTGCTACTATATAGCCTTGCCTGTCGGATTGTTCGGTTGTCTTTCTGAGCATCTGTGGAGGGCAGCGCAGTAAGCAACAGTAACAAAAAAAGGAAAGGGAAATTTCGATAGATGGGTTGTTTGTGATGAAGAGGTATTGTGCTGTTGCCAGGCTTCTCTATTTTGTAAAACAACTCATTGACCCCCACAGTGGATCGGAGGATTATCAAGCCATGGATTTGTAATTTTTCAGGAGATATTAGGGACATAAAAGCCTCCAGTCAATTCTTGTTTGGGTACCTCACACTACTTGTTCACTAAACAAAGAGCACAAAACACTCCTACAGGTGTCACAGGAATGCGTTCCATTTGTCACAACAGCGATCGAAAATTATGATTTCATCGGAGTACCAAAGAAGCACCGAGTAGGACCATTTACAGTACAGATGTGTGGTTGAGTGAATGCTGTCGAATCGCCCTATTTATCACGGTAACCGAGACTGACCGTATTTTGATAGTCATTAGTTCTTCCTATACGATTGTTTTTTAACGACGAACACCACCCACAACATATGTGGATTAAGACCAGTGTCACATAGATGCGAACCAGCTGGTTAGTTTACGTGACAAATCTACCATGTTGAGCCATCAAAAAACCATACGTGCACGCTTAACTTTTTTGTGTGGAAACGACTGCCTCACATTGGAACATCGTTGACAAAGTGGCCGAAGTTTGTTCCATGTTACTGGAATCATTAAACCGATTTCTCAGAGAGAGTGCACAGCCTCATTTCCATTGCCACGGAAACCTCAGGGCATAAGTCAATAAACAAAAAGTAAGATGTGTAGATACTATTCCTTGAAAAATCAACAGCGGCTTGGATCCCAACTAACCTAGCTAAGTAAATTCATCTTCGGCAAAATTTTGGTAGAGACGGCTAGGTTCATATCCAATTTCAGCTTGTAGTAAAAGTCTGCTCCATTTTGTTGTGGCTACACATCATTACTTTTGAAATAATCCTACCCTTCTTGTTTTTATTACTTAGGCCGTTTTCCTAGAGTTTCTCATGGTATTCCTCTAACAAAACCTTTCAGATAGTATGAACCGCATAGTTTTTAAATTGTCTACCCAGTCAGTATGAAACATTTGTCTAAACCAACTAACTTACTCAATCACCTGAAAACTAGTGAATGTTCAGAGCGCGTTGTCTGCCTAATCATCAACTCTCTCGGGGTCCACTCAAAAGGTGTGATTCAATTTAGTTTTTCATCGACCGGAAATATACCGACCTCGAAGAAACTGTTCAGAAGACGGCTATATAGTATGAGTTCGATGTACTCAGCCAACAGCATGCTATCGATTGTTATATTCCAACGAATCACCGAAGCTAAAAGTACCGTTATCCACATTACCACCTCATCTTAGAAACATATTACTAGTTTTTAAAATAGCTTTAAATCCTCTACTGACCCATGTAGTCCAAAACTCATCGTTTCCACCACCATTACAAGGAATTTCATGTATTGGGAGACTGACATCTGAGGATGTTATTGGTATCCTTCAGGAGTGAACCTTCTCCAAATCTCTCGCCTCATCAAATAGACTGCTCACCGGGGTCTGTCAAATCGGAGCCGTTCTCTACGTCGACCTCTCTTCATACACAGATATCTTTTTTACCACTATATCTATTCTAATGCCTGTGGGTTGATGGTAAAAAAGGTGAAAATTCGCCTTCTGGATACTCAGATTTTTTTCTTGGATGAAATTAAGTGAGGTTGCTGAAGCGATGCATCTGTTCACCAGAGTTCCAGTAGAATGCTGCACTATTCTATCACGTGTTCCAGGAATTTATTTGGTGTTTTTCGTTTTACCAGTTCGCTACGGTGGAAAGTGGCCCACGTGGTGCCCTCGAGAAGCCTAAATGAGGCTGATAGTTCCTCTGGTCCTGCTGGTTACTCGTCTGGTGGTCGTGATAGCAGAAAACAGTTATTCGCTGAACGCTCGTTACTTCCAGTTAGTAGGACTCTAGAACGCAGCGCATGTGGGCTGATTAAGTTTAGCCTATCATTCTTTTTTTCATACACAGTTACCGCCACAGTGTACCAATTTTGTGATATTCCGATAGGGTTATCAAGCCTACTCTAGACCTTGGCTCTGGATAATGTCGACTGCCCACACGCGATCAGAATGGAACTCTTTGTTCATCAAAAATTGTCGCTTTAAGTCAGATAAGCCTAAACTTGAGCTCTTTTGATGCAAGCTCTTTTTTGAACAGCAGCGCCCTCAACAGGTGTCCTATCGCTTGAAACAGAGACGCAACACTTTGATAAGCTTCTTTAAGCAGTTTAATATTTAAGAGACCTTCACTTGGGGGACACCATTATACACTGCATATTTCATTTGGACGCACCGAACACCTGAAATACGCTTGTCGAAGCTATTCTGGATTGGCCTACTTTACTGCATCTAATTTACCGTAATTCACATATTGAACACCTAATGAAAGAAACAAAATCAACACAACCGTTTCAAGAACAGTATGTTTCACCTCAGGCTATGGAGGCTGTAGAGAAAAACGTTTAAGCAATATGCTTGTCTTAAATACAAATTTCACTACACAATAATAATACTGACTCAGGAGACACTGAAGATTCACCACTTAATCGTGCACAAAGTTGGGCTTGACTTGAAAAAGAAGATCGTACAAGCTGATGAGAATAAACGCGAAGAGGACAAGGCCTGCAGTCCTTGTATGTGTGTGAATCTTTCCTTCATGCTTACCAAGTTATTTGCCTGAGTCTTCCTTTGAAACAAAGGCATACCGTGATCCCTGCTCATCAGGCACTCCAGGTGTGCTTGATTGCAACCTGTAAAAGTACGTTTCAGTGTTGTTATTGGTAGCATTAGTATTTTCTGTTTTGGATTTTCTGGCTGGAAGGTAGTAATTTGAATAATTCAGTCCTTGATGATCTGACTGTTCAGTAGAACGCATTTCATGAGACCTGCCTGGGTGGCCAAAAATAGCTCCGGAGTCTATATGTTGTTTCCACAGTGTCACATAGTGGGTTTGTTTATGGTTCCCGTAAGAGCCTGCTTGCGCTGAAACCAATTGGTCGATAGTCCCATCGCCTCTCATTCTTTCAGCCATAAGCTTTTGAGCGTACATTTGCTGTTCCATATTTGGTTGATCCTCATAACCAGAAACATACCTGCCGGGATAACCAGCATCATATTCATTTGGGTACAGCGGGTGATCTACCTGCTGTTGGTATGCTGTTGGCATTCCTTGGCCGACTGGTATGTTTGAAGATGCGTACAGCGTTCGGCCGTTCTGACCATATGGTTGGGGGAATCCAACAGGTGTTAAAGTAATGTACCTTTCATTTCCTTCTCGCATCTCATCTGATGCTACAAAAGAGCTAGGATCTACACCTTGAAATATAATGTGAATATTGGTTGGCGCAGCTGGTGCACGATCGGTTTCAACAGCTTGATGTATTGTCTGTGTCGTTTCCCTTGCGAAAACTGGTTCCTTTGGAATGGGTGTTCGTGGTAGAGTCGCGCTGCGGTTTACTCTCGATGCTGTTTCTCCCAAATCACTTGCTCTCGCTTGTAGTGATGTTTCTAGTTTGTTTACGCTACCTTCCTCATTTTCTTCCACGTGGTAACCAGAAGACCACTGACCAAACTGCACTGGCCTGACGTTTTTTTCGTCGTACATACTGGTGAGCATTTTGAATTTCTCCAGAGCTTCAAGAAGTTTGACGCGTTCCACAGCATCCTTTAACTTCAGCACAAGAACCCGACTCTTCTGTAACTCTGGGGACGTCACATCCACGCACAGTTTCTTGGCCTGTTTTTCAAACGCATACAAGGCTCGAATTTGCGCATAGGGTAGGCGAGTTTCCTTCGAATTCGCCCACCAGATAGGGCGACTGGCGACAGCACAATCCTCCAACAGCGTAATTCGTACCGGATTTGAACTAAATCCAGATTGGACACGATTGCTCTTAAACTTCAGGGCATTTAGAACCCGCTCTCTATCCAGCGTTTCGTCATTATCAAATTCCAAAGCAGTTTTGAGAACCACAAGGAAGCTAGGAAATTTGGAAGGATGCTGTTTTTCGGACATTATCCAACAAAACGCAGGTAGGTAGTACGGCGGCGATGCACAACTCTAGTTAGTGTAAGTTTGTATACGTTTTAATGTTACGGATAGTAATACCAACCAATATGAATAAGGCAGTGTTTGATTGGGCATGGGTGCGTTTTCCATTTGTGTGACCATTCTATTCCGTTGTAGATTTTGGGTCATCCGAGGTCAGTTATGGTTGTATATCGTTCCGATAACCACCGGTATCAACACATTACAAGCAAAAATAATCACACAGCTCCATAGCACTTCAAACTGAGATTCCAGGGGCAGCGTTATTTTTCACGTGAATTTGCTGGAATGTGTGGAGTGCGTTTCTTTCACCCTATATCAAGCGCAGAGTCCGACAATGGTGATCGATTGAGCACTGCGTGGAATTATCCAACAATAACGTTTGTGTCTGTCTGTTCGTGTGCACGTCCATCTTGAAAGACAGGTTACTGACCAACAACTACGGCACAATCATCCAAGGAAGTATTCTTATGTGTTTGGTCCATCGGTTTCGCCAAAGTAACACAAGCACGCAAACAGCGCATTTCCTGCCGTCCTGTCAGTTGCAAGTAGGATTTCAGACAAACTACTAACCGAAAAATGAGTAATATGTCCTATACGCGCTGATTTTTTACCGGTGGTGGTAGCAGGCCATTACTTCAGTCGGTATCTCACTACATCTGGAAGCCTGCCAAATGCGATGGCAAGGAACTATGAAGTCCGGTTGCCTTAGGATCATCTAGATGACAGGTTACTTGCTGGGGGAATGCATTGGCTGAATCTAATATTGTCAACCAGATGTGGGCCAGTAAACCGGCTAACAAACTATTCTTTTCACCCGGTGGTGGAAAATGGGATTTCCTCGCATATTCTTTAACGTACTGGATGCTCATTCGAATATTTTACAGCCGAATATCATGGTGTGTGCCTGTCCGAGGGGATTAATTTTCAGTCACTCTTGGTTTGGTGCGTGAGCCTGGAGTGAGTGAACAGAAGGGAAAGATATGAGGAAGAAGCTCAGCACCCCTTGTGTTTTCATATTCTCTCAGCTTGAGGGTCAACATTCATCAGTGACTGGTGAAGACGTACGAAAAAACGTACGATAACTCCCCCCTAGAGGACTATCTGCGGAACCTATTCAGTGTGGTTTCTTCTGAGAGGTACCGACAAACTCTCTGTTTTTGATGATACAGTAATTACAGTAATCCATTAAACTGATAGAAAGGATTTCGTGTCTGCTCATAGTTTATGTCATTTTCTACTTGTTCCATCTCATTTGAAATGTAATTCTTTCACGATAGAGGTAAGTATGGGACACTGCTGGACAATTTCTGACGAAGTGTTAACAAGTGAAGTACCACGCGAGCCCTTTCTTTGTCCTAAAATCATTTGTTGGTTTATATTTTTGAACTGCCCGAATAATGACACTTGGATTTGCTATAGAGGAGAATGTTGGTAGCTCAGGTAGTATAGATGGTCGTTACTTTGTTCGCTGAGCTGGGCAATTTGATTGCAAACGTTTCATCACAACCACCAACCCATCGTACGCTCCACCACGCTCCCTACCAACGCACTGATGATGTCACTTCGATTGGTGATGAAAAGTTTACAATCAAATTGCCAAGTTCAGCGAACAAACCAACGACACTCGGATTTATCATACCGCAAGGAGCACTATCTATAGTGACCTCCTTACCAAATAAATGTTGGCTAGTTGGTCTGTCCTCACACCCTGCAGTCAAGTGAAACCCAACAATAGGAGGATTAAATTTCACCTCGAAACTATATGTACCGGTAAGACACGGTCATAGTACCATACTGGGTGAAGCTTGCCTAATCATTTCGATATTTTGGTATTTATCAACCGGCGAATTATCAGAATGACCGAGCAGCCTTAAAACCAGAGTCGTTTTGATAAGTTACATGAAAGGAGAGTTATTAGTTTAAGCCTGGATATGATCAAGCACGCTTTCAGTAAACTGTTTTAGAGCAAAATAATCTCACATGACTTGGTAAGATTTAAACGGGCATCCGGAGACAGAATTACGAATTCCACCTCTGCCAGTGCGATTATAGGGCGCAGGAAATCAGGCGCGAATGTACTCTCTCACGGATAATTACGAGTTTTCAATATCTTTTTTAGGAGTGTCGGCTTTCGATCATTGCCATCAGTGGTCGGTGTTTTACTGCCTTACCTTTTCCTTTAATTATTGAGCAACACTAAAAGTGACTAAAATGCACGTGCAGCTCAAAATCTATTTGACTGGATGAACGTAGTGACTCGCAAGCAAATTGGGCTTTTAACCCTCACCCTTATGTTATGTGCACTCATCAGCGACCTTACAGGTCCTCCGATAATTCCGATTGAAGGTAATTAGATTCTTTGAACATTCTGAACTATAAAAACCACTAGGTCGACAATTCCTTTATCGAGCTTTTAACCATTTTCTTGTCTGCTAATGTGCAAAAACACTGTCTTTCGTTATGAACTAGCTGCATGTGATTGTCTAGACTAGTTCCGACATTGTTTTGTTCCACTCTCCCTACAGTAAAACTTCAGTGCACTAGTAATACTACCCGTATCATAAGTTATTGCGCACATTTCGATGTGAACTCGAAAACAACGTGGACGGTTGTAACTCATTCAGCTGCTTCCGGATAGCACGAGTGGTTTGCCTGGGTGGTGAATTTCCAGCAGCCACACGAATTTCAAACCTAAACTTTCCACGTCTGCAAGAGTTGTTTTATATCAACTATCTTCCGTTTTTCGTTCTCATTATCGACAACAACTTTTGGTTTGAAACCAGACGATGCCAAAAGCCGTTAGAAGTCACTAAAAGGCAAGTGAAAAGGACACAGTCTCCCCCAATAATGAGCTACTATAAAGCAATTCTCCAACAATTATCGTATAACAATGGAATCTTGAGAACTTTTCATTAAGCTCTATTCTTGTTGCTGGGGCACTTTTGGTGCTCATTACCTGTGAGCCTATAAGATGATCGCAGATTTTAAAGCGGAGCACTGGAGCATGTTCGTGTAATGATAAATGTGGACAAGCTCGATCAGTTCAAAAATATGCCCTAGTAACAATTCAATACCGTAAATGTTCGAAAAATCAAAAATGGCTTGCTTTCCCCCGACAGGTGACTTTTTGTGTACGGTAAAAAACAAATAAGTGTTAATGTACACAGCTAATGGAAATTCCTAAGTAGTGAGAGGCTTACACGCTTCACTTCATCAGTCTCCTTGCCATATAGACGAATCTCGATCCGTGCTGATCTGCCACACCCAATTCAGATTTTCGTGGACTGATGTAACTCACTGAAGTGGTCCAGTCACACTGGGAGGCGCCTTGTCTTAGGTCAGTATCCCCCGGAAACCGCCTAACGGGGAGCTCATCGTGCTCTGGAACAGGTAATTGGGATGGAATGGAATTGGGATGGGCGTTCTCATTGGTCCTCGAATCTTTGCTCCTCTCTTCCAACCTTGGTTGTGCTGTCGCCGGACGAATACTGTATACGTTCGTTTGATGTTCGCGGCTATCACCGAGCTCATCGGATGAAACCTCGGGAAGATCGATCTTGAACTGTCTTTTCAAGTTAAGTTGCTTTAGTGCATCACGATCCTGAAAGTAACTGCTGTGAAACAAAGGGCTTCTGGGAAATTCACCGTATTCTTCTTTGCAAACACTAACCCGAGCAGAACATGGTAGAATGAGTCTAACAGGAAGGGAAATGGGAACAGCGGTTGTGGATGGACTTTGTATGAACGATTTTGAGCTTGAATCAGAAGTCTGTAGGTAGGAATCAGTTGACTTTCGTCTGACGTTTGCGTTCGGTATGGAATGCTCTTGCTCTATTTGTTGGTGACTCTTTCTTAACACGTCATCAACCAGTTTCTCAGCCACAGAAGTGATTTCCGTTCTAGGTAAAGAACATCTCGGTTGTTGTTTTAATAGATTTCGTTTGGCTTCATTAGAATCTGTGTCCCCCTCTGTCTCCAACGAAACCTTACGCAAGCGCCCAGCTACAGTTGGCTCGTCGGCGGTTTGGTAGGTAGGTCTCCAGTTAGGGGATCCAAGGCAGCGTGCATTTCCATAGTCATACAATTTTGAAGTTTTGATATGTTGTTGAAACTGAGAAAGAATCCTTTTGCAGTCATCCATGCTTGTGGTTTTGAACAGAAAGACTCTACGTTTGGCGGTAGAAGGGTGAACTATGTCAATCGCAACACGTTTCGGATCGTTATTGAATACGAAGACATTGTGCACGTGGCTGTATGGAATATGATGTTGATCTTCCTTGGGCCACCAGGTCAGTCTATCCATTGACACCAAATTGGGTTCAAAAGTTAACTTCACTACCAAAACCGGAGTGAGGAAGGAATGTCGTCTTGAGTAAAGTGCCAGTTTTTCATCCAGCTTTTGTGCAGTCAGTTCTTCCGCGTAGTCCAACTCCAGCACTCGCAAGTATGTTACAAAGAACGCTTTTTTCTGAAAATCACTATCCATGTTGCTTGAAACATTCGTTGAACTCAGAACAGTCAAGCTGAGCTAATTTACGATGCACACTTAGCGCGTCCTGTTAGCCGTCTCCGATATGGTTGAATAAATGGAAAGCAGCTTTGGATTGGTGATTCTACTGAACAAGTTTAAAACACACAAGCTAGTAGGGCGAATAAGCAAATGGGAGGTAGGCCGAGGTGGCCGTCCTAGTTAGATTTTGTAGAAACAATAGTACATAATCTTAATTTTTCACACTACTTTTGGGGATGAACTTCTGAAAGGATCCTGGTGAAATACACAGAGCGTGCTTAAAGCGACGACCGACTGGATGTCCTTAGTTTTCTCACGATCGGGAAAAGGGCAATATGGTCGATATTTTATCATGTGATTCATATGGATGTGATATTTGTCTGCTCATACACTCTGGATGTTCGAATGAGGACCAGATGCTTTAGTGAGCTTGGCAAATGTTTGGTTCATTGCAGCAGCTTCAGTAATCGCAGCGTATATCGGTCCACTTGACCTTACCTAGTCAAACGCAAATGAAGGACTTCCCTGAAACTATGGAAGACTTGTTGACTAATGAACGTTTTTGGTACTCCTTCCTCTGTTCAACATAATTGTAAGATTTATCGAATACGATATTCAAAATGCGATGTCATCAGTTTTGCCCAAACTTCGATCCTAAAAACAAAACGACGGCCAGATTTGGTCTATAGAGGTCACCTGATTATGGTTGGATCGTTCCCAAGTTGTCGTCGGGAGCGCACCGGGCGCTTCACAACGCCAACACGGTAGATTCGATTGGTTCCTTAAGGTACAAGCATGCGAAGCTGCCAAAGGCTGACAGTGTAGACGGGTGGATGTTTTGACGGGTGCCCATTTTGCTGCTCACTGTATATAATTCTACTGTATAACCTGTGACTCTCTGATGGAAATTTCCCCTTCCTCAGAAGGATGTGGGTAGCATAGACCAGTGATTTTCAGCAAGGGTTGATCTCAGTATATAACAAAAAGTTATTTCCTTTATTTTCGCCGATTAATCCTGAATAACAAATAGAGGAGCTCCGAGTCTCTGTTCCAAGAGGTTATTGAACGTGGATAACATTACAATGGTTTTACTCATTTATGAATCGCTATAAATTAACGGGAAGCTTTTGATAGTCTCCCTTTGGTTAGCTCCAGGATATGGTGAGCAGTGACTCGTGAGATACAGGGCTGGTTTTGGCCATCGTTTTACCTCGCTCCTCACTAGCTTCAGTGTCTGAGCTCTCGTAGTGGTCGCGGAAGGTCTATTCTGTGTAGCATGGCGACGCGATAGCGAAAGGGGACCAATCTGTGGATATCCCAGACAAGTGTGCACACCTTTGACTGAAAACGTGTTAGGCTTTAGGCTCGAGGTAGCCTATTAGTTAAAGCGCAAACTTACCGACTGGAAGCTGGTTATTTTTTAAACACTTTACATTTGGAGCTACGTTGAATCCCACTCACAAGATTGAACGTGTCCTGCAGTGCTAATACGCACGTCACAATCAGTAAAAAATCATCTCATCAGTAAAGCATGGGACTCTGTAATTACTGGACAACCAGACAAATACTCAGCCGAAATAAGGACGCGTGTAAAGCATTTCAAGTGACAGGCGAGTCCGCAGGTAGTCAGACTCTAAGTAACTGGTGCTTTCAAATTTGGGATTCTCCGTACTCAGTGAGTTCTTCAAGTCCCTCTAGGTGTGAATTCTCCCAGTTGAGAACCACTGCGCCAGACTCATTCCCGTCCCTCCTAAATGCCTCTGATTCAGACGAGCTACAGGCAAACGGTCATCTAGATATGCCCCACTCCTGCTAAACAGCTTTCCCCTCTTGGGTTTTGCTCCTTAAGCTGCTAAATCTATTAGTTCGGGAAGCTTTTAAAACGCGAGATATGTGACTATTCCTTTGAAGGCCAGCTGCTAAATTAACACCTATATTTTTAACAGTCAGGCTTAGAAGATCTTACAGATTAGCAGACTGATAAAACTTGTAAGCTTACCATCATGCGGAATACTGAGTTCTGTAGCTAAAAGGGTGACGCCTGCTGATTTGAATGTAAATTCTCCAGAGACGTTTCATGCGAAAAAACGATGTTCTTTAGTTTGCTTGACCATAGAAAATTTTGTCTTTTGAACTGAGAGCAAGTTTTAATGGCATCCAGCTGAGTCTCTCGCAAAAAACAACTTCGTGTGCGAATGTATGTATGGGGTAAATTTCCTACAAGTTTTGTTCAACTAGGATATAAGGTTGACGGAAACTCGGGGAATGATCCTGCTGTCAAGTCTCAATAAGGAAAAAACTGATCGCGGGTTGTCGAAGAGTTTTAAGTAGCCTAGTGAGCAATGTTTCTTCGAGAAAATCTACGAGCGCCTTCACTTCACTGCAATGATGATGACAATCTTCTCTGAATGGAAAATCACTTCGGTTTTAGAGTAAAATTTCAGTTCGAAATTCATGTAGGTGGTCCACGTTTCCTACTGTTGTTGTTACTGGTAGCAAATCCAAACCTCAGTGGCGAGAAGTCAAAAACAATCCACTAAGAAGGGCGAATATTGTTGAGGGTGTTGTTTTCCAGTGCCTCTCTTAGAAGTATGTGTTTTAAAGTACTGTAACGCAATTGAAACCTGACTGTTCCCGCTTGCACATGTTTAATATATGACCTTATGTGTGCACATCTCTCTCTCTCCCAATTACAGGTATCCCGAACGAGTCACCACGAGCATCGGACAGGAAGGAGTAACCTGCTCGTAGACCTCCCTGAGTGACCTTGACCTGTTTTTCTGTACCTCATGTGACTTGTGTCCGTTGTTCCGGTTTCGGTTTCGCTGTCGAATATACGTGTGTCTGCACCGCGGTCGTTCTCCTTTCCTATCCGTGCGTCGTGCTTGCTGTGTCAACACGTGCCGCTGTGCCTGAGTTAACCCTGCGTATCCGTTACCCTTCAGCGTACTACGTCGACGCACCCACGCTACAGCACCATCACAGTTTCACTCGACGTTCAGGATGGAGGGACTGTAGCTCTTAGTGTTGTGACAAACTTGCTGAAAAGTAGAGACCTACAGATTGTTATTCGGAACTGGAATTTGGGGTTATTACAAAAGAGGGTCGCTGTAGAGGGGTACGCTATAGAAGGGCTTCACTGTACGTTCACATGACTTAAAGAAAACTTTGGTAATTGATGAAATGATAGTTCCGACTCGCATAGTAAGAAGGCAAGCGTGAGCAGAATCTGACCACCGACCTTGCATTTTCCGGATTCGTGACTCAGCAGGTGAGCTTCACACGCGACTTACCATGCACATTAGACCGAGTACTATCAGTGTCATCGATCTGTCCCTTTCATGACTTATAAAGTGAGCCAAACGGGGGAAGGTAGACAGTGTCTTCGGTATTTCAGCTGGCACTGCATTCGTGCATCATGTAGAGTGGCCACTGGCGCAACATTGTTCATACTGTGGGTGAGCATCTAGATTGCTGATTTCAAGATGAGCTTAGATTAGCTGTTTACTTAAGGGCGCTTTAAAAAGCAATCTAACAGAAAACCTCCCCAGTAGCTCTCATTTCAGGGAGTGTCAAGTCCCAGCACAATTCAGGTAAGTTGAGATATCACATCATGCGTTGTCTACCCAACAGAACGTCAGGAATATTGCCAAACTTTATTATTCATTGGCAGTTAGAACTCGGTTACTGTATTAAATTATTAAAAACTATCAGTACTGCGCCTGTTGATATCTGAAATATCATGAAACTACACAAGGAGGTTTCAATAAGACCTGTTTTCCCCATTCAAGTTCATAGACTTGTGTGTTCCCATGCTCTCAGGGTCATCCCGCTGTTTGATAGACAACGATGGTTCCAGTGCATCCCGTACTGTACTGGTACCGGACGAACCCAATTATGTCTACGGAGTCCGGTAAGGATTTTCACTGCTGTTACTGCTATTGACATTTCTTCTAGGAAGTTCCATTTGAGTACGCACATTGTTGAGCAGTTATTAAGTGAGAATTTCATACAAATGTATCCATTTATGGGACCAGCATACAAACCACATATATTCACATTCACATTTGGACGCCTAAAACAAAACTACCCTTTCGACGTATCATCTTTCTTAAGCTGTACACTGGTCGCCTACTTAGAGTTCTTACAGGATAATTTATATTCGAAGGCTTATACTAAGCTCCTGATAACAGGTATTTCTCCCCTTGTTTACCTCAAAAGCAAGTTCAAACTTATATTAAAGTTTGTGGCCAACAGCAGAGCTACAGTACGTTCTCAGGATCTGCAGCTGATGGTAAAAAAATACGGTCAGAAAGTCCCTAAAATACACCTGCAGTGTAGGACATCTCATGCTTAAGTTTTCGAAATTTCCCGCACTTGAGGACAGGTAAGTAATCTAAATTAATAGTGATTTTAAAAATTTAAAATTTACAGGCTAAAGGGAAAATGTTCCAGTTCAGAAAATCGTCACAAATACTGCGGCAAAATTACAAGACCATCATGGTCCACGGAGCTACCAGTTACAAGCTACCTTCTGCCATTTGTGCGGCCCAATCAAACTCTTAACACTTAAGGCCCCCTCTGGTTAAGCACACGGAGGAACGGATGACTTGGTGTGACAGTTTGACCAATCGCGGTTTTCTACGGTCTTCTATGTTACCTTTTGCTGTGGCAACTGACAGCCAAATGCATGTCGCACATCCAGTTATCTGGCATGTTCACCGTACAACTGATCAATTCTTTGCCCCAACTATTTCTGGCGCTTCAATTTTGAATCCTGCTCCAATTCGCACCAACTGCAAACTTAACTTGGCAAAGTTGCTAGACAATTCAAAGCACTGAATTTAGGCCGGGGATTAGCGTGTCACAAGGACTTTAACTGTTCGGTACGGTGAAGGAGAATACCTCACCATACCGCAAAACGCATTTTAATGCTTTTGGTATCATAGATCAAGTGGCGCCACCCAGAAAAGTCACAATACTTTACCTCCAGACAGGAAGTATCACTGCTTCGAAAGAACCAAAAGTTGCCCCGATGTTTTTCCGAAACAGAAAAAAACCTTGTTTCAGCTTCAACTAAGAGTACACTGGACTGACTGGCTTCAGCATCTCTACTAGAACAGTACGGACAGCACCACCATTCCTCAAGTACAAGAAACTAGATGGTCTTATCTCACGTGATCTCAGGTTCGGAATGGTATATCTTAATCGGAGGATAATATTACCTGGACGCATCAGCTGACATATCTCATCTTTGGTGATGGAGAGAACTTCAGTGTAGTGAAGAAGTTCAAGGAAATATTCTATGGTACAGTCGCATAGACTGACTATTTTTCAGTCAACTACATAACGGCAGATGCTGGTTGCTGCTTATAACTTCGTGGAACGAGCGAAGCAACCCTCAACATTGGCTGGAATGCGAGGTCCTGATGCGTATGTTAATACGCTGGACCAACTTGTGATGCTTTTACTTGCAATGAGTGGACATGAGACGGTGATACACAGCTGCTGCCTCATAGGGAGCTGGCCTGTGTTTCACAGCATAAAGCTACTGGGTAGTTACCACTCACAGCCTGGATCGGAACACTTGGAGAATCCAAGCACACTAAGCGCACAAGAGTGCTAAAGTTTGGCTCCGAAAGTGCATTTACGGGGAATGGTGAACTGTGTTGATAAGGCCTATTCACACAGAGGCATTTGGAGGCCTATGCACAGCAGCTTTAGTCATACGTACACTATTTCTCCTTCAGTAGGTGTGAGACCGTCCTCACTGTCGTTCGGGGAAGTGTGTTCACCAAAAGTCGGATTTCTAGTTTTTTCAGCCACCTATTTCTTTTTGTATCAGGCCACTCCTTTGGCGACACGGACAGCGTGGATAACCTGAATTGTATATGAGCATGAGACACACCCGCCCCTTAGATGCGTCATTTTTTTCGGACGGACTCAAGAAATTAAGTCAGACCAGAATAACTCAGATCGACGACGGTAATCAGGCTCGCCTTCCAAAGAGCTACTTAGTGATGTTCAGTGTGAGCTGCCGAAGGTCAACTATAACTCTAGTGGAGAAAGGATTAGCCTTACCAGAGAACTTTAGATTGTGCTGTACATCTGTGTTTGACCGTAGAACCTAGTGACATCTAGCATCATGTTACCAGTTTGCTCTGTTTCAGGAATCTGGTAGTAGTTGACCTCTCACCATCGTCCCCTGTTCCAGTATGCGTGCTGACTGGGGTGCCATGCCTATTGGATTGTTAGGACAAATGTTGAGAAAATGGTCTGTCTTAGCGTTCCTGATATTTCAGAGTGAAAGTTTACAACGGCGCTAGAAGCGACTTTCTGTGACCGCCGTTTTGCACAACAGATGGACCTTTGTCAGCGAATATGCCTCCGTAAACCCCTCGATAGTGAGACTTGAGTAATCAACTACTGTCGGTAATTTATCGGCCATGACACCAATAAATTCATAACACACTGAATCCTATACTACCCAACAAGAACTATTCTCTAACTACATTGATAACCAGGATGAACTCGATACCCTCAAAATCGTTATTTCTTCCGTTCGAACCTATCATTTGAATAGGAAGAGACATATTTTTATTATAAAAAACAACTCAAGCAACAACACAATTTAGTTCAAAATTTTTCTTTTCGAAAATCCGAGTAAGTAATAGCCATGAAAATCCAAGCGTAAATGATAAGTACTCAGTCTTTTGGCGTCCGTAAGCGCGTTTAATAAACCTAGATATGCGCCATCTTGCGTAGACAGAGTAGTTGCGGGATAATGTTCTGCAAGTTTATTGATATCGAAACAAGGAGGAAAAAACAAAAATAACTCCTCGGTGAGATAATTGCTTTCCCGACTCACGGACAAATGTGCACTTGGTTTTAAAGATCGCGATCAGTCGTGTTCCTGGAGCATGTGGTGTCGTGCTGCATTCACAACAAGGTTGTCATATTCTGCTGACCAAGGTTCAGTCTTTTGTAACAAGTGTTCAATACCATCAATATTGTTTGAATCCTTGTTCCTCGAGGACTTGCTGGCAGGTTTTCGTTGGCCTGTTGCGGCATGCTGTCTCTCCAATTTATGTCCATTGGATGGAGTTTCAGAGTTACGCGTCGTAAAAGGTTTTGAGGATATGCGTAAAACGTTGGGCGACGTGGGAGATGGTGACAAGTGTAGCATAAGATAAACAGGCCCACTTTCCTCGTCCTCTTCGTCAAATTGGAGATCAATTGTATCTTTTACATCCACCTTGTCGTACAGCTCCACCTGGTGATGTATAGATGAAGTACTTTTGATGGGCGTATTTTCAGGAGATAGCAGAATTTCCTTATTTCGGCCAGTACCGTTTGCCGTCAGTATCTTCTCATGTCTACGTTGCTGACCAACTTTAACTGCACAGGAAGTGATATAATGCTCTTCCAGTACGTTCTGCCTTAGACTGAGTTCTCGAGCTGAATTAATAATGCTTGAAATATCAGGGTTGACGTAATTTCTCAATGTTGCGATGGTTTTGTTGCGATCTCCACGTGAACGTGAGCGAAATATATGCACTCGTTTAAGTCTCAAATCGAATGTGAAGTAAGCTAAAGCCCACAGCTTATCGTCCGACGGTAAAGGAAATATGGCGTGAATGCAGGATTCAGTTCGTCTCAGTACTCGTGGGTTTTCAGACCACCATAAATTCTTATCCAACTTTATTCCATCACTATCAATCTCCATAGTTACCATCTTTCCTGATGTAACTTGCCGCTTTCTTGACAAATAGTCCTCGACCTTTTGAGAGTTCAGTATTTCGTCAGCATCTACGCTGAAAGCATCCAAATGATCCAGAGGAAATTGATAAATGGACTGCTTGGGAAAATCCTGCAGACCGTTTAGTTCGCGATTGATTTTCTTGCACTTGAGAATTTTTGGAAAGTCCTTTCGATTTTCTCTTTCCTTCTTGTCAGAAGGAGCCTGGCCAAGTTTTGACAAACTGCTATGTATTTTCTCGGGAGAAAACGGTGCATTGTAATCTTCATCACTCACCTCTTGATGTTCGGACACTGAGTCGGTGCACGGACTCACGTTCCTCTGTGTTTTCAAGTCTTTCAATTGTTTAACTAACACCTCACGTTCTTCCGGAGTGTCAGCTGCAAACAGACATATTCTTCTTTTGTTCGACTCGGCAAATGTATAATCTAATACTAGCAAGTTATTCGCGGATTTGCAACAGTCCGCTCTGTTGAGTTCATTTATATTCAACTTTTGTTCTTTATCGCGAGGCCACCAATCTCCTTGTTTAAGCGTAAGCCCATCAGGGTGTACCGTCAAAATGTCAAACGTAGCATTGTTAGCCTCAAGCCTGTCTTTAGATTGCGCCAAATAATTATCAATCCTATTTTCATCTACATGTTCAGATTTGCCGACAGTGAATCCCCCCACTTGAGCAACCAGAAATGATCTGGTAGGTATTTTCGTTTTGACGTCTTGTGCGTCATCCAGATACTTCTCATTATCTTTCTCCATACTCGTTGTTTGGGCCTTCAACGCATCCACTCCATTCAAGCTCAATTCCGCATCGACACAGGGTCCGGAAACAGGCTTTTCATCAAATGAAATCCGGGCCGTTTTCCGTTTCCACAATAAATTTGCCAAAAGATTACATTGTTCGATGTTTTTTGCCTTGAGTACGTGAATTCTCCTTTGGTAAGGTTCTTGTGAAACAATGTCGATGCACAACATAATCGAACTTTTATTGGATGATAGATAGGCGTCGTTCAAGTTTTGGTAGGATAGTATTTTCTGACGCAGATCAGGCCACCAAAATGCCTTGCTAGCAGCTACACCTCCCGGACCAAATTTCAAGCAAACCCTTCCATGCGTTCTAACAATTGACGCGCGTGCCTTTGTTTGATCCATCCAGTGGTTGACTGCCTGCTGCGTACATATTTCATTCGGACCAACGGGAAACGTGTCCAGGTGACGCAGTCGAAACTTCTCCTTCCCAGTTCTGTTTTTATTCGCATGCTTTTTCATCTACTTATGAATGTATTGCTACCAGAAGCAAGGTGGCGGAACATGTTTTTTTTATAGTACCTGGCATGAGAGTTTTTCGGCAACATTGATAGACGGTCTTGCTAATCGATCTGGAAAATGTATCAGAAGGTGTAGTCTAAGAGTGCGAATGCAATTCAAAGCACTTTCTGAAACGTACTAGAAGGAAATTATTGTTGAGATTCCGTTTGTGTGGTTATTTGGTGGTGTGTCTGTACAAGACATTGGGTGTCCTTACAAGACGTTTTCTAATCTAAAAAGCTTACTGAACAACAGTTCGGCCTCTGGAAGCGGTAAACACATGGGAAGACGGTAAACATTGCCACCCTGTTCTCACTTGTACGAAGCAAAGTGGACAATCGCTGCCTGCAGTGAGGGTAGGCTTTATGGTGCATGTGTTTCCCCTTGGTCGCCTATCTCTTTCCTTCGAAAATGCTGCACCGATTCTAGACCTTCAAGTTCTGCTTCCCCATCGTCTCATTTCCTCACATCCTATCCTCCGAACATCCTCATCCTCAAAAGGAAATTGCATGTTCGCATGAGTTTTACATCTTACGAACTGCTCACTAATCCTGAACAGGTTTGTGTAACCCTGAAAATGGATGATATCTTTCTAATACCATAATCCTAACACGAAACTTTTTACCGACGTACTTGTAATCTTTGTTCTTCAATGCGCAGGGTTTAGTAAAATCGCTGCGGCCGATGCTGGGCTGCAGGTTTTTTTAAGCTGGACTTTGAACCAGTCACAACTCGTGAATCCGTCCTAGCAATTACTTTTCCTTATCAGCAGATGCCTCATCCTGTGAAAACCAAATAAATTTGCCAAATAGATTGACAAAATTGCGAACAGTAGCAGTAGTGGGCAGAAAATTGCCACCTCATCGCGTTTTCATAGGTGTAAGTACCTTCAGCGGAATGTTTGCGAGGGATCTAATCGCCCTATACTTGAAACAGCTGCTCTTTATGGGCAGTCACCACGTCACTATTTTTAGAGAGAGACGCATCCCTAATCTACAGTTCTAACATCAGCGAGGTGACAGCGCGGAATTGGGGAGGTAGGTCGGACTTCAGAAGTTCCAAATTCTCCCCGAATTTTTTTTTATCTCCCTGGCAGTAAATCCCCTTTTTGAAATGAGCGAAGTTGCTAAAGGGATTTTAACGGAACACGCCAATATCGCTGATAAAGAGGGTGGTGCTTGGTTCAATCAGTCTGGGTAGTTAGTTTACTTTGCATTTATACACTTACTTCATCGAGCTTTCGGTGGGGATCAGCCGTGCTGTAGGCTCCTTTCTTTACTCGGTTTAACTGGCTACAGAATGCAAAATCTCTGTGCTTCTCAAGTGGTGCAAAAGATTTTCTGGAATTTTTGAAAAGCGCGTGAACAAGCAGAGCACTCCAGGACATAACGTGAGGTCAAAATGTTGCTTTGACAGCTTTAATGAAACATCCGCTAATTTTAGCACTTGCTTTGGTCACAATAATTGGCTTAATAAGTCTGCAGGAATACACTTACCCTCAGGCTAAGGCGCTCGGCGATAAAGTATTGTCTGTAAACTACGCAGTGGAGTGCCAAAACCCCAGTCAGTCCACTGTAAACTGCACAAGTGTCCAGGTGTGTAAATTTATCTACCATATCGGTTGGTTGGTTTGCAGGCATGTGGTTTGGGTTTGATCCTACCCAGTCTGGTAGCAGTACCTTAAACTTTGCAGGTGTGAAGTGCATTCCAAACAGTGTGGCAAAATTATTTAGGTTAGTTGTATCCCCGACGGGTTTGAACTGAGGACAAAAATAGTATATGCTCACTCAAAGTCTGTGAACGAGCGTCTTCGGAGATGTGCAAACGTGAGTGTTTGTTGGATACTTTCCGTGGTTCCAAAGAATAATGTCTACTAGTCCAGACGCTGTCTATCAGGAGAGATGGCAAAAGTTATTAGATTTATCAGCTGGACCAATAATCAGATTGCTGCAGAAGGCTTTTTTGGTATAGGTGGCCATAATCATCGTGTCTGACATATCAGTAAACAAATAGAACGTGGTTGGTTTCATGAGCAGTAGAGCAAAATACAGGGGGCTCGAGCGACTGAGCAAAACCTGTTGTCCTCACGAAAGCTGAGCGACCAACAGACCGTGTTTTTGGAGCAAAACCCGAGAATGCAAACAATTGATGGAGTGGCTGTGAAGCATGGCATCGATAAGGCCTAAGAGTATATGAAAAATACAGCTACGTGAGAAACCGACCATCAAATAAACCACAAGAGTGGGATAAAACGAAATGAAAACCCTATTACTGTGAATTAAAGGAAGTATGAGGAAACAATCAGGCCGCTCTGATTGCCAGCAATATAGGTATAGCGGATACGAAATCAACAATGGACGATAGCTAAAATTTTGAAATCAGCATCAAGAAACTCAACTGCTTTTGACGGTCGTACCGGTTGCAGTGCGAGGAATTACTTTCCAATTATGCAACGGCCACAAACCACTAAACACTCCTACTATCGGGACATGTCCCCTTGTTCAACACCATTTCAGACAAAGCTTTGTTTTAAGAGGACAGTCTTCAGCCAAGGCAACAATTTGAAACAACAGCTTACTACCTTGCATTGCTATGCTGCACCTATTGTCGCATGAAGGAGCAAAGGACGAAGACCATCCTTCTTGGGAAGCATGAATTTCGGTAAGGAGAGAGTTGAACGGAAGAACAGTAGCTATTGGTAGTGCGGAGAGGTTTTAGAATTTTTAATCGAGCTTTCGTCTCGTAAATGGAGTCAGTCTTTGTAGAAAAGCTGGGAAGCATTGCATAGCTGCCTCATCTGATTTTGGAATCACCAGCTGTGCGCATTTCACGAGCTTCTATAGTTTCGTAGGATGATAGGCAGAGGTTATTTAAAGAGACGATTGTCTTGTCTAAAAATTAATTAGTCATTTAAGGTGACTAGATGAAAGAAAAACTGTGTGCTACTGAGTATCGCGAAGCGGTAACTCCAAATTAATTGCTCAGATGTCAACTTCGTCATGTGATACTACAGCTAATAGTTCAAGGCTGATCCCGGCAGCTAACAATTAGACTAACAACACTAATGATGGTCAACTGCCCCAGATGAATGCGTAATCGGTGCCTAGCATGAGAGAAGATAGTCATTTTTTACATTCTTACAAACGTCTCCCTAAATTTTCTGGAATAAATTGATTTTGTTTCGGCTGGTTTTCTTTACACTGCTGGTGTGTGAGACACATATCTACTGTAGCTTGGTAGTCGTATTGCGAGCAGCGAAACTGAGACGTTTTTGGGTCTCATAATCCCATACATTTCAAGCTATCGTTTGGAGATGGAAATCACGGAAGCCGGTGTACTTTGCACCTCTCACACGTCACATGAAGTACACTGGGTCATGTTTTTCCAGCTGGCTTAACAGTATATGCACCAATTTGGTTAGCTGAAGGGCATCGTTAACGGCAATGCACTGTACCGCGTACACAATTACTAATTTTCGGTAGTTCGATAATCAGTTCCTTGACATCTGCTTCCAAATGATCATGCTACTAAAAATGGTGAGTAGTGAGATGGTGCACAAAATCTGAATTGCTTGCCGCTCCCAAGTTAAACAGTTATACTCGTGTACTCGGACGTTCTTTTAAGCATATCTCCCTTGTCAACGCCAGAACTCCCGGACAAATAACTCTGCTGCTGCTGCTCTTGGCCGCCTTTTGCTTTTTGCAAAATGGACTTGACTCGCAAATGAACACTAATGAAAAGTATTTTGCTAAGATCGAGTAAAAAGAGAACCAGCCAACGGTTTCTGTGGTATTATGCTCCTGGGGACAATGCGTCAAAATGGTCCATTGTGAGGTTAGGGAATACTGATGAGGAGATGTATTTATTCGGAACAGGTGGTTTTTTCACTCTTCCACCTATGAGAAAAACCGCAGCGTAACTTGGCAGAGCACTAGAGGAGAATAAACGATGCTTCTGATATGGAAAAAATATAACTCGCCTTTTCCACGTAATCGTAAGAAGCGTCCGTAATTGTATTGAGAGCAAGTAGTTGGTGTGCAATACACGTGCAATGACTTCAGCCTTGAATCGAATGTTTCGTTCAAGTATATGGAGAGTGCAGAAGGATACTGAGCATGAGCACTGCTTGCATGTAGTGACCACTGCAATCTTCATGTGACTCCAAGAGATCAACATATTTTTACGGGGTTTTGGACTCCCAGTTTGAGGAAACATGGTTCAATAGTACTGCATGATGCATCTTGGTTATGACAGCTTCCAAACTCGCATTTATCATCCATGTTGAAGTGTTCTGGGTACCGAACTCTTGAAATCGAGCTTCAGTTATACCTAGAACGGACAAGGTTGGCCTACCAAACCAGAGGGAAAACCTTTCTGCGCGAAGCTTCTGGAAAACATGTTCAGGCTTAAGGAGGTGCTAAGCTGAAGGCTGACCAAATTCACGAGGCTACTCCACAGGTATATACAGGCAGTATACAGTCAGTCACGTCAACACTTCTATTGTTCTTGCATAACTGACCTTTAATTCCACGGAATATCATTCAGAATACCAGTATACCGGGTAAGTTTGAGTTCGGCCTATCCTTTGGCTAATACAATGATAGACGTAGCCTCAGAATAAAATCGATGAGCAAATGTAAACCAACTGAAAATTGCATTGGAAACCTAGGGCGAAAAGTTCTCTTCAGAAGTTAGGGTTAGGGACTAGGAGTGTGAACCCACTAGAATAAAGGTCTTCTACATGGTTTGATGGCCATGGTAGTGGTAATGTTTATGGCGGAAAAGTAAAGAACCAAAAGGACAATAGCAACCGCTTAGACAAAAATGGTTTCTAGATTGTAGAAAAGCCTTTTCCCTTTGTTCCTAATGAGAATCGAGTGTTTTCTTCACTGAATAATGTGTGGGGACTAAACATATTTGGCTTTGCCATTATGTTTGATAAAATCCACAATGGTGGACAAACCTAAAGCCACTAGGTCCGTATGTAGCAGAAGTAATTTTGTGTTTCCATGCCCCCACGAAAGCTGGAGTTCGGGGCAAACTACAGCTCGTAATTTTTGTGATATCCGAGAGTTATGGACCCGGTGGAGTTTTTTTTGAGATTTCCCATTTAGATCCTGACATTTGCTGCCTTATTTAGTGTATATCCTACCTCAAAGTGTTGTTGAATCTCATTTCAGAGTTCCCACGGACCACATACACTTCAACAGAGCGCAAAGGTAAAGCTCCAGAAGTCACGTGATGAGAGTCCCGGTGTTATTGCAAATGTGATAGGAGTGTTTCAAGATACGTAAAAATATAAAGTGCTACTGTGGCCACAAACCGGGACTAGTCCAAGTAGTTTCAGGTCTGGAGTCTTTCTTGGGGAAAAGTCATTGGGATAACAACTGGGGTCAACGAAAAACCTCGACAAACAAATCGAGAATTTCTCTTGGGCGAAGTCAGTGAAAACGAAGGTAAGAACATATAAACATACACGTGGTACGACTTCGAGTTAAAGATACATGCATATCCTAGTTTTCATACATACTGTAGCTTCGAATCATAATAAATCCAATTTTTCGTTAATGATGAAACGCGTAGCTTTTGACTTAATCCTTGCTCCTCCTTCTCGTATTTTGACTTCTACCAACTGAGGTCTAAAGTATTTCAAACCATTGATGAGCATTTCGATTCCTTGCTAGTGGTCATTCCGACATTCACATAACTGCATCGAAGTCGACACGTCATTGCCAGACTCCACAACCGTATTCTGGTCGTTGTTCTCAAGCTTATCACATGATTTTTTATCAAAACATAAGCATTTAGCTGAGTATCAATTATCAAAGCTGGAAAGTTGTTCTATAGAACTATTTCCATTGACCGAAAGCCGATTGGTCCTAGCTTGCACCAATGTATCACGTGCTTACGGCGCCATTTTTGAACACGGGTTCAGCAAGACATATCTGAATAGTCGACAGCAGTCGTCCATTTTTCCAACTGCCACCCAAGGCTACGCTTTTCAGGGTGGCGATGGGCGGTCGAGTGGGGCGACGAATAGAATTTTTCCAAGTGGAGGTTTGGAAGGCACCAGTGGAATATGTTTTCCTTGTTGACCTTCGAACTCTACTGTGTTCCTTCTGTAGTGTTCGAAGTTCCTTTAAGTTGTTCAATATCCACTTTCCGCATCACAGTATGCTAACAAAATGGACTCTGGTCTTTGTGCCAAATCGATGAGCAGGGGAATGCTGCCCTACCCCCCCCTGTAGATGCCTATTTTAGAGGGACTGCTGCCGAGCTTGAGGTTCATGTGGATGTCAGCCATGGGTGGAAACCCTAAACACTTTGGAGATAAAATTGAATGTACGTCAAGTGGTGATGCGCCAGTTTGGTTCCGGAATTTTGGTCAACTCAAAGAACGAATTTCTCATCCTTTTGGGGCAGAGATTTCTCCTTGAGGTGCTTAAGGTGTTTTTTGTTGAGAGTTTTCGGTTTAGAGAAAAATATCATTGGAACGGATTGAAATGGTGCATCAAGATCAAAGGATATCAGATCAACTCCCCACTGTAGGCTCCGTTATTTGCCTGTCATCTGATTAGGCAAAAGGATCCAATAAATAAAACGGCTGCATCTGGTATCGCGTTCTGAACACCAGTGGCAAACTTTACTGAGGCCCACTTTATTCGCAAGCTGAAACTTTTGCTTTGCGTTTTCACTCCTCGCGTAATCCGTGGACAAGCTGAAACCTTTGCGTTGCGTTTTCACTCCTCGCGTAATCCGTGGGACGAAGTCATCACATGCTGGCTTCTCCTTCCTCTCTATTTGTGCTCTTATCTCCGTGGCACATATCTAATGCAACACAAGAATATAACTCATCTCAAAACTGACCGTGTGTTTTTCTAAAGGCTTGTGCGTCACGCAGAAGCACTGACACTAAGCGAATCTTAAAGGGAGCACAGAGGAACGAGCTGTTGTCACCGGGCTTATTTCGCTCTACCTCTTCTGAAGAATAGTACAGAATAATGTCGGATAAATAAATAGAGCAGAGCAAGCTTCTTTACCGTCGGGATGTCGAAAGCAAAGAAGTGTCGACGATATAATGGATCCCTTCTGTTTATACTGTTCTGGTTTCCATCGTATGATAGCAATGCGCTCAGTAAACGGCAGCACCTTAATTTTCGTGTTTCTGTACAAGTTAAGGGACGCAGCTAACGGATCGACCCAATGCCCACTTTCAGATAAATAGCGGGCTATTGATGAAGATGGTATCGATCTCGCAATTGCCACCGGACTGAGTGGGTGGGATTGATTTATGCGTTGCTGTATCCCAACTAGCGTGTGTTCCGCCTATCTAAGTCGAAGTTGCCTTTCAGGTCCGCCAATGCAGATCACTCAAAAAGATGAACGAAAGTGGAGATGGCGTGCACAGGTAACGGTACCTTGATTGCAGAAGTCGGGATTCAGCTGTAGTTGTACGTGATCCCAGGTTTGGCAGCATAGTAATTTTATTTCAAAGCCTAGATCAGACGCAGCTTCATTAGCTCACTTGTTTTAGAGACTGTTTGCAAATGAGTGTATTTCGCCAAATCCGGACCTTCTTCATCTGAAGTATACTGGTTTTCTTTACACATTCTGGTGAATATACTATTGAGTGAAACATCCCCTCTGGATATTTGAGTTCGGCTTCACGAATTCTTCATTACAATTCTTATCTCTCTATCATGTAACGTCCCTTTCACTGATTCTTCATTACAATTCTTCTCTCTCTACCATGTAACGTCCTAAGTGAAATCCTTTTTTGATAAATCGGTACGAAACTGGAAATATGGAGGTAATGGTCGATCCGAATGTTTTCTTTGAACTGACCTATGGAATGTTCTGTCATTTTGGAGGGTCAGTTGGATATCAAGAAAAGCAACTGTATCATTTAATTCACTTCTGACTGTTGACTTAGCGTTTGGATGAATAGTGTTCAGTGCCTGGAACAGTCCTCTTTATCCTGTGATCATCAATATATCATCTACGTATCCCTTGTGGAATTCCATCCACCAAATAAAGTTTTTTTTCACTCGCATTTCAATACAAGCCATGAAAATCTTAGCTGGGACAGGACAAAGTGAGCTTCTCAAAGCTGTTTTTATGTTTACCTTGGATGCAGCGACTACTATTCTGTGTACAATACAACGGGGGACGTTTGAGTTTGGCTGCTGCTATTTCAAGGTTGACGTCGCTGGTGGAGACAAAATCACATTTGATTTATACGGTTTCGTGCAGAGACATTTGTCAACAAAGATGTGACATCCACACTTGCAAGGTGTTGACCCTGGACATTAAACTGTGCTGCTGATGCTACCACTTCTAAACTGTCTCGAAATGTGGGTGTCCCGGTGTATCGTGCAACAGCTCACTTCTTTGTATTTTCTTCAAGGTTGCAAAGGACAAGTCTTGTCTGAAATTTCCCAAACATTCAGCGAATCGTCAATTCGCTATGGTGTAATGCTACTACACTTGTTGCAGGTGATTCCGTTTTCCGAACACCTTGAGTGTCACCGCATATGATTTCTAGAAGAGAACTACATAGCTATCCATTTGTGGGATATGACTTCCACTTGGTGGCTCAGTGTCTATTTCGCGGAATATCTTGCTTGAACTGAACGCTAACATGTTCATTCATATGATGCACGCGCACTCTTAAGCACATTCAAATACAGTTGTGAATTTGCTGTTCCTTCGTGAATAATTTTCTGGTCTTCATTGACGGAAGTTAGTGGTTTGCCCTGATTGTTAACTTCATATGATTTGTACCGGTAAGCTTGAGACAGTTCAAAAGCATGATAGGGACAGCCATTCCCACGAAAAATTGCAGATGGACGTACTTGGATGACTAACATCTTGAAGAGATAGATGTTGAATGCGATTTTCGAAACGGACTTGTGTGAGGTTACAAACGCAAGGAGCAAATCAGTAGGAAAATCGACCAATCATTTGAAGGGAATGCAGGCGTACGGTGTAGCGGACTTACCCAATCATGAATAAACATCACAAAAGTAATGAGTAGCTGATCAATGGGCGAACTACTCAAGCTGTTCATTATGTATAGCTTGTCTGAGATGACACACTGCAGTAAGACGGCCCAAGCAATGGAAGTGATGCTTTGGGACCTCCTTGCGAGTAGCTGCATGGACTGTCGTCGGCGCACCCCAAGCTGACGCCTCAATGATTTCTTGGTTGAACCGGGAAATTCGACTACCTAAGGACAGTAACATATCATTTCTAACATCTCGTGAACGGTTCATTTCACGTTGTTCTCGTTTGAACAGACTTGCTACTGTCCTAACACATCTATTCCCGTGAATCCACATCGAAGTGTGGAGTACTGGACCCAAGCTTTGCCATCATCATCATCAGTGGTGCACATTTGACCGTGTCGGGGTTTGGACTCTGATTATCTGAAACGCAATGCAAGCATGTTGACAGTGATCCAGAAAGCAAGCTGGATGCATCTGATTCTTCCCGTCTGAACTGGCAAAACTGTTCACTCTTCATCAATGTGAATGGTTTGCCCTACGTGAGGGATCCGGTAAGCAGAAAGCTCGTGAGGCGGTGTTGAACACGTTACGTATAGAGGCACAGTATGGTTAGTTCCCTCACACTTTTCACCCTGACTGCGAGCCGCCAGGTCGACTTAGCCAGTATCGGAAGAAACAGACCACGCAGCCAGTGACTACTGTTAGGAGGAGGGAGAATGTGGCTTATCTCATGAGTGTCTAGCCAGTATCGGAAGAAACAGACCATGCAGCCAGTGACTACTGTTAGGCGGAGGGAGAATGTGGCTTATCTCATGAGTGAGCATTTGTCAGGAGATCCGTTTACTTGAGAGCTGTCTTATAATACTCCCAATATTAAACGATTTCCATGGGTGATCCGATAGTCACCACGCCCCAAAGACATGAAACTGAAGCCGTTAACTATAAATTAAGAATATGGTTACTCCTAACACTTAATTCGTTGTGAGTTTCGTCGTGTTTGGAACTCACCTTCTGGGTGCTTCAGGATCGCAGTGTCCTTTTTTACTGAGGGTTTAACATATTCACCGAAACCCATGGCGGCATAGCGCTCTGGCGGGTAGGAAAGTTGCTAACCACAAAATGATTCGGCTGGTTCCGCTATATCCACTTAGCAAGACCCAATCAGAAAGAGACGCTTGGAGTAGTGCTTTTAAAAATTATGGAACTCCAGCGTTTTACTCGAGAGAACTAAGGCAACCGACATATGTAAGTGACAACCTGAACTATCTGTCTTATCAGAAGAAACGCACGTGCAGCAGAGTATGGTGGTTTTAGCTGGAGCCGGAGAGGGCTTCTAATTTGTTCAATGAAAACAACCTGTTAGAGAACTGAAGGACGGTGTTTGTAAACGGAGGTCTTAAAACAGAAAAGGATAATATTGGCTATGTAATGATCGCTCAGTCAATCAGCCAAATTCTCACCAGGAGTGTAAGATACAAAAATTTTCTCGACAGCGGTTGGTCAAATAAGGAGGCAAAAATCCATCAATGCATTCATCGAAATACATTTTGAAATCAGTCGACTATTGAATCAGCCTTTGCTGTTCGATCAGCGTGTCTATATTTTTACACGAAAAAAAGTCCGCTTACGCGAGGGGTAATAAAGATGGCAAGACACAATAACTTCCACATATGCCCTCCACTTTGTGCTGCATGCTTCATGCGCGAGCATCAGTTGAATGAAGATAATTCGTCTGCTGTTTCATGAGCCGAAAAAGCGGTTTTAAGCAACCAGTAGTACATCAGTGTGGAGATTTTGTTTGAAGGCGGGTCCTTCAACGAGTGTGGAGCATGATCGATTGCGTGGTTAAGCGCTGATGGGAAAGTGATCACAATAAAGGTAAACCGGTCCTCGATCACTGACAAAATTGCCGAATCTGGGATGCTGATCCACATGTGTCAGTTCAGCCCAGTTTAACCCCGGTTGATAGCCAGTTTGGTGGTGCACCGGAGTAGAATGGTGGTGTGCCGTATCACGTCTGCATGTGGACTTGTTCGGCACGCAGTGCTGGAGGCTTCTTTCAGGCCGGACACCAGTCGCCCCTTGTTGGTGATGCTCTTGCGTTACCGAACTCTTGTGTGTACTGCGTTTAGCGTCCGACTTTTTCGATGAACTTAAACTCGCTTCTGATGGGCTTTTATTCGAAGGCATCGAGAATTCCAGTTGAGTATCTTTAGAAAGTCCTAGACTGAGGTTCGGATCTTCTTCTCCCTCAAACTGGACCGCAGTCACACGATAATCATGCCGACAGAGAGATTTTAATACTCGAACAAATTTCTCACGGTGACATCCGGAGCGTAGAAACACAAGAATGTATTGTTTCTTGGACGGATCAAAGCGTGACTGAATTCCAATGGCCAACAAGGAAGGAATCGCGTGAAACGAAACGACTCCAGTGATTTCCGTTATAAGGAGACCTTTTATGGTGGAAGAAGGCCACCACGCCGCCCCGCGCATTCGTAATTCAATTTCAGACATTCGAAGTTTGGCCCATGGTTGATTACTTAAAGTATTGTTCAATTGCTCCGTCTGTCTCTGGTCAAGAACTTCATGACTGAACTTGTCGGTTGGTAGCAGGGTCACATACTGGGCTACCTGAATTGCACATTTGAATATGCACTTCTGTCTCATTATGCAGGGGGAAGTGAGACGAAATGAGATGCGTTCATCAGATCCGTCTCGAAAACAATGACGACATATTTGTAATTTTTCGCTTCTGACCACCTGCTAATAGCATTGACCTCACATTCTACAACGATTGGACAGTCAGAGTTCGGACTGATTAATGCCCGTAGACAGGCGCGTTCTTTGCTAATTGGCTAAGTTGACCTCACTGATGTTGAACTTTTAGGCCTTGTTACCTTGACGACCTATTTGAGATGTGCTGACAAAACAAGCGATCTGAACTGTTTTGTCGCTTTGCGCATGTTTAGATGACTAGCTCAGGAGACCCCCTGGATAAATTCGGGTATGGAAATCAAAACATTAAATACCACTGCTGAAACAGAGAAATTTTCTGAACAACTTTAAACCATAAGAAGGCCTAAAAATGATCTTTAGGAAGATAATGTTGTCTTAGTTAGCCACATTAAATGTGTCACACCAGCTTCTACAGGAAAATTTGGTAGACACCGATTAAGCTAGACAATAACGTTCGGATGGATCAGTGAATTATCTCACACAGAAAAAAAACAATAAATTGTCTCACTCATGAATAGAGAAAAGCAACAATCAAATAGAATGTACCTGAGGTCTCCGTTTTGAACAATATCCATAAAAGAAGAACATCGTCCTTTAAAACACCTGCGCTCTACACTCCTTGATAGCTCCTGAAATTTCCCTTGTTTTTTTGCAACGATAATTGCTCCTTTGGGAGAAATTTATTTGGGCTGAGCGCTAAAGACATTCAGCTGTCTTCATGTGAGCAGATAACACTTAGGTTGTAAATTTTTGTTGGGAGCTTCAAACGTAAGATGAGAGACCAAACAGGGTTTGTGTTGGAAAATTTTCCCAATCATGAGTTGTCGTCATTGTATACCTATTCATTTACTCAGGGTAGATCCACAGCACCGCGAGCACGGAGGTGGAGGACTTCAGTGCAGTTAGGCGATTGATATTACCTAGCAAGAAAGCGAAGATATACTTCTGATAGTGTTTTTCTCCTCACGAGAACTAGACACTGAACACATTTCGCCCAGCCCCATACTGACAACAATCCTCATAGGATATTTTTGTCCAAAATATTAATTGTAAGGTATTGCGTTTCATCTGAGAGTTGGACATGAAGTGCTGCTGCTGCTTCTTGGTTGTCAGCAGAAAAAACGCACCAGCTAGAACAAGCTTGCTTGGTGGATAGATCCTGAGCAGGATCTCATTTTAAGCGACATCCTCACACACTGCGAAGACAAGCGTTTGGTGTACGAACTGTTGTTCACTTTCCAGTTCGTTGGGAAAAAATACTCGGAGAATTCCAGTTGGGTAGGTAGTGCTAGCAGACTGAAATTGGAAAAAATACTCGGAGAATTTCAGTTGGGTAGGTAGTGCTAGCAGACTGAAAACTTTGTAATTATCGTGCTCCCAACGTTGGTAAGACAAGCTACATCCGAGCGTATTTCACTTAACCAGCTGTTCCTTGTGGCGGCGCTGGTAGATTTGGAAAACAGTTTAACTACTTTGCTCCGAACTGAACACGTTTCGCTTCTTGTGATGTAACCATGAGTCACATGTATTTCGTGCGACACGCGAGAAAAGTGCGGGATTTCGACCACAATCCCCTTAAAGTTCTACATACTTCTATGCACATATCAAAATATGAGCTAAACGGATATAGGGCCCCGTTCCAAAAACCCTGATATTTACTTGAGGCTTTAAATGTAAAGTATGATCCTTGAGACAATAACCATTGTAATCCTCCTCTCTAATTTAGGAGCATTTTTTATTTAGACGCCAATAGGCTCCTTGAGAATCCTGCCTTTGAAAGGGGCATCCTCTAACCTGACTAAGGAAAACAGACTGAATCCCAAAAATACTCTCTTTCCATAAAAGGGGACCACGGTACCTTTTAAATGAAGATGAGCATCACACAAGTGGGGCACATTCAGTTGCATAGCATAAGGTTGCATGCCTGGAGAATATCATCATCATCGTCATCATCACCATCAGTTGTAAACCGCGTACATGTTGTACAGTGGTTATGGCTGCAACAGTTTCCTGTACGACGATCTGGATAGCCACACATTGGAGGCGGTAGCTGACATAATTGATGCGTCACTGCAGGCGTGACAGTGCAATTAGCACTGGGGAGATCGGTAGAAGAAGCTGTCCACTGAAAGCAACGGCTTGAAAGCACGCCCGCCACTGAGCACGTAACTGCGCCTTTTCCTCAGTCTCTCTGACCACTGATTTTGCCCGTACCGGGTTCCCCTTCCTTGGAGACGGCAGTGACCAGCGCGACTGAGCTTGATTGGAATGATATACATGCTTCTCTCTCAGGCCACCACTTGACCTCCTTTGCCTCGTTTTCACTTTCCGCGTGGTTCGAAGAATTCGGTCGACTGGCCTACCTAGCGCTTGACCGAACCAGCGAAACCTAGTGTGTGATCGGGTGTGATCGGCTCATCTGTCGTTGGCGAGTTATTTTTACCAGAACCATTCAAAGTGCTTCAGTATTACAAATCCCATGTTCCCGACGGACTTGTAAAATGCTCCGATTTACCGACTGTCAAACAGTGAAAGTTTTTTTTACGTTGTCAGCGTGCAGCGGTTAGTTTTCCGACCTGTATAGCGATGTGGAGCGCACCTATTCGACAGCTGAGCTGTCAATTCTGCGCCCTGACCTGGCTACTAAGGCGTTCCCAATCCGGATGGAAATATTGTTTTTGGCTAGACCGCCGGGACTGATACAGCTGCCCAGATAGACAAATCTGTCCACTACCTCATTCGGTCCATCCACAAGCACGAATTTCAAGTTTGATCCTACCTAGTCCTGCAGCAGCACTCCACACTTTTCAGGTGTGGAGCGCCTCACTAAACCGTGAGGCAAAATTATCTAAATAATTTTCTATTGTTTGCACTACGACGGCAGCAGATCCAACAAAGGTCATTTCGACTGCGCACTCGATATCTCCGTGCAAACCCCTGAAAGCATTTCGACTCCATGAGAATTAGAAGCTATGTGTCACTCTTTCATGATCATATCGATGACAGCCGTACAGGGTATAGCCTCACCTGATGCCAATAAATATAATCAATTTAAGTGAGATTTCTCTGTGGACCTTCAAGAACTCACAGTATTTGACGTAATATGCGTCAAAGAGGGTTAGTATTTACTGGGGAAGCATCTACAGCATAGACACTGCCATACTGACCGACGATCGGCAGAGTCAAGGCAGCCTTCAAGTCAAGAAAGACAAACACTGTTGGCTGCTGGAAGTGGTGTCGCTGCTTCAGGTTTTGCTGGCTTGTGAGTGCATAATCAATACATCTTCTTGCTGGATGGGAACCAGATTGTTTTTCACATATCTCTATGTTCAGTCAACTTTCGAAGGATCAGGACGGCTACCAAACCAATGCCACTATAGTTTTCACAGTGTTCGCTAATCGTTTTTTAACACGGATATTATTGTTGACGTGCACCTAAGCACCAATAAGTAGTTTTTTTCGGCTGGATGACCAGATATTCTTTGAAAAGAGCTGACTGCACACCCTCTAAGTTTGATGGCTTCCCACTTCTCAGAAGCAATATTGGCCACTTTATCTCTTATTCTGATGGGTAAATGCCGTTCGACCGTATGCACTGTCACCAGGGGCTGTGTTGAAAGAAGCCAGCCAAACTTTTCTTCGAACGGTTTGGCCAATTTTCAACCGGCGTTCTCCGAATGAGATTACTAAAAAGCCCATTTCATTCGTCGCTTCGCTGACGATTGCTTTCCGTCGACCGCATTAAGTAGAATAGGACACGGATACTCACCACGACAAACGTCTCCTCCATTGCATGTGCCTTCATTGTCCACTAGACTTCTCGGTGTTTCCTTGAACTCGTTACTACTTGTTGCTTGGGGGATTTGCGTGCGCCATCATATTCGTTACCCACTGGAGAATCATCCGCATTAGCTCCAGAACTGACTTCCAAACTTCTCATACCAATAACTATAACGGCGAAATATACTCATTTGCAAATTTAGTTTTGCGGGAGACTCACTTGGAACCCAGCTGAATCTCTCGTTTATGATGTTTTAAGCAACTGAATGTGCTGTACCAGGCCGCCTCATGTTTCAGTTGGTACGACTTTCAAGATGTCACGACGCATGTATAGATATAATACACATTCAGTTGTTTAAAAAGATCACAAACGAGAGATTCAGCTAGGTTCCAGGTGAGTCTCTCGCAGAACCAAGTTTGTTTGCAAATGAGTGTATTTATCGAAATCGGTCCAATTTGGGTTCAAGTAGAACATAAGGTTGACGGAAACTCGGGGACTGCGCCTACCTGATGAGCCCCAAGAAGGGTGAAACCGGTCGTGGGCTGTCGAAGAACTTTCAGCAACCTTATGAGCAGTGTAGTACATCAAAAATAATAATAACAATAACAATAATAATAATAGGTTTACTTTCTAGCTTGTAGGGAGCACATCAGTTGAGGCATGGTCAGGCCATGTCACTCGATAACAGAGTTTGCTTCCTGGCTGACCGCAAGAAGGTCTTTACCTAACACTCTAGACAACGTGAAAATGATCCGGCCACTGCTAAGTTGTGCACCAGAACTATGGAGAATTCGCCAGCCATAAAGCCTGGGATACTCTCCAAGTACACAAAAGCTTTCATGCCAGTCGCATGTGTAAGCTCACAAATCCCTACTATATACTGCTCACACTTGCCTGATCGCCCAAACAAACAGACGAGACAATTTCCTGAAATAATCCTGTAAAAGATGACCGTGTCCCTAAAGTTATTCCAAGTTATTTACTCCGTACGATGGCAGAGGGATCGTAGTGTATTCCATTTTGGTGAGATAACTCCTTCTAATGGGCTAACTCTCACCAAATGGCCATTTTGGCATTCTCACTGGTGTCCCCTTAAGAGATGAAGTACTTTGTTTGATTTGCCTTGACATCTTAATGACTTCCAGAGCCTACCGATTTCATCATGATAGATTGCTCAGTGAATACTTGTGATGTTTGGCAAAGGTTAAACAAAACCCGTTCTGACCAGATCGTCCCGAAGTGCTATCACTAGTTCTCCGGTTACGCTACACCGGGAAAAAACATTCTTATTCTTTCCAAGCTCATGAATAGTGCACTCCTAAGCCTCTTCGTGCAACTGATCTTCTGTCATACGCTAGGCAACAAAAATGCAGCTGGCGCTAATTAACCCGAACATGCCTCACACCTAAAACTATGAAAACACCTCAAGTTTGCTCGAGAGAAGGCGGAATGGTCCAACTTCATAAAAATCCTCCAGTGTCTGGGGGTCTCGTCACGGAAAGTAGTAAATTATGACATCTTGATCAGAAAAGTTGCCGCTCTACTGCCGGATGCCTCAAGTAAAATTGTGTTTAGCCTTGAATCAAGGTTGGATACCGGAGCTCGGTATCGTGGGCTATTATCGCCCTTAAAGGCAGCGCTGTTGTACTGGTTTAACTTACGCCTCCGCACTGAAGGTAAGGTGCATGACCGTGTATTGATCAGTTACGTGCGTCCGCTCCGTTATTGATTTCAATGATATTGATTGGCTGATTTTCACTTATCTGGCAGCGTTCATTTAGGCCACTATCTGTTACCAGGGTTCAGCTTATTTGTTTGAAAATCTGTGATTTTCCCTGTCATGTCATTTACACAATCCAAGTTACAGTGATGGAATTAAGAGGTACTCGGATGCATTTGACTGATTTCATTTCAATAATGGCAGTGATAGTAGCAACAGCACGAATGGCGGTTTAAGCAGTAGTAGGGAAGATTTTTGAACAAACGAGGGACACTTCTTCAAGTGCAGCTTGAGATCTTACTGGAAAGCCTAAGGTGAATTTTTCAAACTAACACTGCGGACGGATTCAGTCATCGGCGACCTAAACTTCCACAAGACAAGCAGTGTATCCATTGCGCTCTCCACAATAAAAACAACGTCTTCATGAAATTTGCTCAAGAGCTAATTACAATACGGAATTACGCACACTGTCAACCGCACTTCAACTTGCGCTTTCATGGCATTGTGTGGTTTGCTGCCCTGTGTTTCACTCTTGGCATATTTTTTAACTTTCACGACGTCACATGTGGATGGCACACTTCAAAGCTGTCACCTTCCACATAATGGAGTGAAGGTTCGGATCCCGAACAAGATCGATGAGGAGCGTTTTACTTAACTTTAGGAACTGTTGTCAATAATCACCTTCTCGTACGAACTCTGACAGCCAAGCGTGCATCTATGTATCAGTAGGTCGCACAGATTCTTTTTGGTACCGATCACCGTGTTCAACTGACCAGCCCCCTTGGATCTTGGTTGATTCCTTTCAACCAGTTTTGAAACGTTCGACCATATCATCTATTGTAGGTTTTACTTCAGAGGCGGTAGAAGTCGGTAGCGATCGTGTAGTTTTCTCGCCCCCCCTCCCGTTCTTAATACAAGTCAGGGCGTGACAAACACTTCTGTCTTCCGTCCTTATTTGACTCGTAGCCCTCATATATGTGTCTAAGTAACAATGGTAGTGACTGCACCCAGCCTTTCTATTTCTACAGACAGCTAGTGATATTAGGGTTCTTCCCTATCTGAATTCGGCGTCATGTGGGCAAAGATCCAGGTGACGGTCTGTCATTCGCACTAGCGGAATCAGGACTGATGGCAACCGTCCACCTGCTGCGCATGTGGGATGCAAGAGTAGACTACGATTTCCGTTCGACAACCTGACAAGAGTGCAAATCAGCTCACGGTGCACAGCTGTGTTAATGTGGCCAGACGGCTGGGGCGTGTATGAGTTTGTACACGTGGGAGCAACGTGATAGGTTGTGTTCTGTAGGAATAACTCGTCAAAGCTAAATATGGTAATAACGGCTAGTGAGGGAGAGCGAGCGGCCGATATGCGGTGGAACGTTTTGGTAACGTTCTGGCGGCTCCTATATAAGCAATCTGCACAGCTTACATTGGCTTGGTTGGATGAGACCTGCTGTCGGCTCTTCTCTGTCTAACGGTGGGTTCAGCAAGCTCGAAATTAAATCGAAGCGTGCCGACAGTGCATCAGGATGGGGCGATTCACCCATGAAACCATGCTGAATGTGGGTCTATATCTAGCACTCACCTACTTTGACTATCTCCCACATGAGAACAAGATGGCTACTTGGATGTCTCGAATCGCAGTATTTGGCTGCAAGAGTCTATATCTGTGAGGTCACCTGGTGTTAGGTCTTTGGAGGTCGTTGTAGGAGGGTGCAAGGGACCAAAGTACTTGATTCTCAAGTCACCTACCTCCAACCATGCAGCGCTATCAAGAAGTTGTGCAGCTAGCCCAGCCAGTGAAATCAGAATGGATTAACCGGACACTAAAAAGATGTATTTCACTCAGTCTGTGCACCTTGTTAGCCCTCCGAATATGGCAATCGGTCTGACTATAACGCGTTGTAAGGTCGCTGGACCTGTGAAGGCAACAACACACGCCAGGGGCAGTCTTGATAACATCTGTTTCTTGTCGAGTTACAGTGCCAAAGAATGCTCTGCGCGTAAGTTCTAGGGTCGCTAAGCTACATTAGTGTGAATAGTACCAACCGGGAATAACGCGGTCATAGTAGGAGGCATTTTTCGCAAACCAGGACTTGAGTTCGAGCTCTAATCTTACTTACATTGTTCTGTCAGTATTGAAAAAGTAATAAAAATCTCCGTGGTTATGCTAAGTGTTGTCGGAAATAGTTCCATTCAAGAGACGAATTGAGGATTTCGTCATTTCCTTGTCGGCCTGCAAGTTGGGGTCCACTTCAGTGACCGACATTTCATCTTAACGTCTGCAGCTAGTAAGTGACAATATTAGGAAACATCTCTGATACAGGCTGGCCCTATCTCAGAAACCGGATATCATAAAGTAAAGTAAGCGAAAGTGGGGGTCACTGTGCAATACACTGATTCCACCCCAGTGTTCACCAGTCTGGCAAAAGCATGTTTCGTTGATGACTATACCCTAAAGTTGCTCTAACTACAAATGTGTACTCTCACAATCGCAGTGACGATAAATGGTGAGCTTAGTGCCTTTGGAATGGTGTGCTATAGAGCACAATAACGGGACTTTCGTTAGGGTAGCTGGCTCCGTAAAAACTGTGTAGCCATCTATGTGGTGCATTTTCTTGAAATAACTCGCTGTCTAAAATGAGAAGACAATCGTTCCATGTAGCCAGCCAATAGTATTGACAGCTGCTCAAATAGAAATCTCTGTTCACAATCCAATGAAACACGGCAAGCTCCGGCTGCTGGATAACTACTTGCTTTTCTGTTCTATCTCTTTTGATGCAGTTTGCTGTGCAAGAGGATAAATCCTCTGGAGAAGGGCAGGTTTACCATGCTTTCCACTGTCAAATAACACACAACCAAAAGAAGCATTCGAACAGAAAACTTTATTCCCCGCAAATCTGTTCCTCAAATGGACAGAATAACACAACGGACTACTAAGCAAATCCCTCGGTCTGACCCAAGGGGAAGTGGAGTTTTCCACTACTACCGTACACAAACCTATTTTCATCCTCATTTGATAATGGTGACGTTGTGTTTGCAGGCAGGAACCATGTATCTCCATGAAAGTGGTTTGTCGGCTTATATATCGATTGGGACAAACCTGCTGCTGAAAATTTAAAGGGGTATCCGGGAAAGTTTGGAAAGTTGGTTGTGGCAATTCTTTCTGTTTGGTCGTTGTTTATGTGAGATTCATTCACATTTTCGAAGATTTCTATTTTCTCACGGAGTCGAGGTAGTTCAGTAGCTGTGGGTGCATCGACCTCTAGGTATGGTGTTTTCCGGTCTTTGTTATCTATTTCGATGATTCCGGCTTTGGCACGCGATTCTAGTTTTTTACTCTTCATTCGTCGGTTTTGAAACCATACTTTCACCTGTGGTGGAGGATGAAAAGATACATATGCATTTCGCCCAGTCTTGTCGGGTTGGTGTGGGAACAACAGATGGGACAGACCGATAACTCTAGGTGCTTGAAGCACACAATCGTTTGCTGACTATTTTTGTCCTGCTCGGCAGTAGATAAAGTTAACTTGTTAGTAAGAAAACTACTTCTAACCGAGACAGGTTAACTTGTCGTAACACTATTACAAAATCATGAATTCGAACTAAATCATAACATTGCAGGTTGCTTAAGACGAGTTGCATCTGCCGCCATCTACCTTGCTTATTATAAGTTAAATGCATGCAGGTATTTTCTTGGTTGGATTAGTTGGTGTTATTATATACAACAACCAATATGGAGAAAAGTACAATGGAGAAACGGGGTATTTGGTTGCTGTTGATGGGTCCTTGTTCTCAGCGGACTTCTCACAAAATTAGCTTCCTTTTGTTTGAATACTGCATTAAATTTGGGACTTGAAATCTATTTGTTTCTCCCTTTCTTTGCACTCATGTGTTTATATCTTATCTTTTTCCTGTTCTGTTTTCCTGTGCTCATCGACCACGCATCTTATCTTTTTCCTGTTGTTGGAAGTTGTTCTGTTTTCCTGTGCTCATCGACCACGTCAGTTTGTTCTGCAATTAACTGGATGGCAGGAACGGTCTAGAAGCCAGGGTCGGGTTTAAACTATGGACGATCCGGTCAGTTGACTGTGTCACAACCATTAGGCTATCTCGAACTCTGGCAAATTCTACTCAAACTGATAATTCAATACCAGTAGCCGTGCTCAAAATCTACGTCACCCAAAATCACTGATTAGGGTTTCGAAGAAATATTCCTGATGGCTCTCATTATATATGTCCCACACTGCAAGGTTCAACTTCTGCCGTTTTAAACTTTGGTAAAAATTGCATCCTATGAATCAAGCCATCGTATCTTCGGAAGCAAAGAAGCACTGTAACATGGTTTCGCCTCTGTAGGGGACCATCAACAGTTCATGATTCTGTGATTAATAGTTGAAAACACTATACCACTAGGCCAAAACTGATCAATCCACAGTGCAATTATTACGGTTTCGCGCCATTCACTCTTTACTTAAGTGATTCACATCACATATATATATATGTAATGCACTACTCATAAGGTTGCTGAAAATTCTTCGACAGCCCACGACCGGTTTCGCCCTTCTTGGGACTCATCAGGTATGCGCAGTCACATCACGTTGTCATGTGTGTGCTAATCTCCCAGATGGAAGACAGTTGTGACGCGGGTTGTCTTTCCCTTCTCCGAAGATTACTAGAGGTGCCACGAAAACCTTTTGAACTAATCGCATTACCGACCAACCAATTGTGGCCGAATGGTGGGCGTTTCAGCACTTAACCGAAGGTCTGGGATTCAGATCGCACACCCTTTACTAGAGAATCTTTCATTTGCGAACTACTGATGTATCCAGGTAAGTGATTTTCAGTTTTCCAGCCTTGAACGACTTTCCTTGCAGGTTGCCTTTTCTTCCTCTAAGGAACTAAAACTATAATCCGTGAAGCTCCGCTTCTGAGGTTTTCCTTACATCAGCATTATTCATTCAAGTTAGTGAAATAGTCTTAGTGATAAAAGCCATATCTTACCTGCCTCTCGCTCAAGTGCAGCCTAGAGGATATCTCCAACCGTTTCTGTCTGGTGATGTATGAGGTTTCGATGTATTCGTTTTCCAGAGCCAAAGTTTGGAACCGCGTGTAGGGTCGCCGCTTTTTTCGATTGTTTGGCATCACTGCATGAAAGGAAAATAGTGATGTTTCATTGTGGGAACCCAAAGCCTCACTGTTCAAGGGGATTAATGTATTGCTTATGTAAGCCTTGAGACTCACTGCATTCTCCCCGCTGTTCTCCGTTTTTTTGCATCGATGGCCATCATGACTAATGTGTATGCCCTAGCAAGTCACTTTGTGACTTCCCAGTGGGGAACTAGGTGTAACAAAATGAAACGGCACAGAACAGTGAGAAAGCAACGAATAGGGCTCCAGTCACACTTTCACGGTTAAATCCAACCTGTGTCTCATTGCATCGAGTTGTATATCAAAGAAATGAATTGTTGAATTTCATATTTTGCTGTGAACACCACAAGGAAATGCAGGCTGATTTCAAACAGATAAATGAAACAGAAGAAAATTAAAGCAAAACTTTTTGCAGAAACGTTATGGACAGTATGCAAGTGATACCTTTTGAACAGTAAATCGTTGCATCCTGGATGTGTTTCTAAAATGCTTTTGAAAACTACCATGTCAGACTCCTACGTTTCGCCCAGGTTTGCCAATTACTTGACCGAATTCTTTGCTGTTTTCAGCTCTTTAGGAACCCACACCTTCAATGAGCTTTCCACCTTCTAGTAGACTGCATCATCTTATACATCGTGAGTATGACGCAATCGAAGCCGGCAACAAAACTCATAAATTGCTCAACATGTGACCGTCATTATTTGCTCCGCTGCCCAGAGGTTATCACCATGAGGTCATTTTACAAAAAGTGTGAACAGAGAACAAACCAATTCTCCAAAAAAAGTTGAAAGAACTAAGCACATTCAGGAAACTAAGTACTAGACAGAACATTAGATATAATGTAATCCTGTCAATGAAGAAAGCCACGTTAATCTTAGAGTTACACTTAAATACTCCTGTGAGCATAGGATTGGTCTTGATCAACTGGACAACAATGCCTTGAGGAATTTTGATCTATTAGGCCGATTGCATTTCTCCGTAATCTGAACTAATGAGTGCACGTCCTATTCTTCCTTTCCCATGAACCGATCCTTTCATCAGCTGAAACCATGTTAGTGTTCTCACCACACAGTGTTGCACAAATTTTTTGGTCCGTGTCTCAAGAATTTTGCCGATTTTCCGGATAAACTTCCCACAGCAACTGCAAGCGACTTGTTAGATAGAATGGCTACCGGATAGAACAAACTTTGTCGTTCTGAACAGCGGGTGTTGGTGCGTTTTGGTGCATCTTTTCAGCCGGAGATGTGTGGCATAATTTGCTACTCACCGCGCCACATTTAATTTCCTTATTAACGATGTTCATGCATCATTACTGGGCGGTTTTCTATGGAGTCCCTTGTCACGCATTTTTAGGGGTCCCTCAGTGATGCGATTCAGGTCTTTATCCGAGAGTCCCTTGTCACGTATTTTTAGGGGTTCCTCAGTGATGCGATTCAGGTCTTTATCCGACCGTACTATACATTTGAGCAGCAGGATATCCTCAATGAATATACCCGGCGTTCAGTTTCATATGGCCTCGTGAAGTAGTGTGCACCAGTAAACGTTTGCATTGCAAGAGTACTGTCCGGTACATGGTACGTGACAGTAAACCACTTGGTTTTTTCGAGCTGCAAGCTTAAAACGGGAGGCCAGTTATATTGTTCGGACGTACAGGTAAAACTATTTTGATGAGGGTAAATAAAAACAGAATAGCTTTAGATGGACAACGAGTAAGCTATCATCCAAATAGCTTTTGCAAACGAAAACAGCTTGAATTTCAGTCTGTGCACTGTGTTGTGAATTGGCCATAAATGTATCTAGCAAGATTGGTCCAAAAGAACTTCATAAGCACAGGGCATCACACCGTCCCGTTGCAAATGAAACTTAGGATTTTGACTACGTAAAAAGTGAGACCTCCCTTGATTTGAATAGGTAAGGGTGTAAGACGTGGATGGGTCTTGAAGAAATCAAATAAAATATCTACAGTTTCAATGAGAGCCGTGTTTGCTGATAATGCTCTTGTATCAAAAAATCATCCTGCTCCCTTTAGACTATCGGCATTGTCTACAGAAGACTGAAATTCCGTAGGTGTTTCTCAAGCGTTGCTATATTAGGGTCGTCCTCACAGTTTTAAGGAGTAGTACAGACATTCAGCTAAACAGTAATAAGGTAAGTTATTCGTGGCGGAAATAGAGTTTACGAATCTTCACTAAACCACGCAATTTGTGAGGTAGATATCCGACTGTTCAGATTCAGTTTGTGATACAAATAAATGGATACGTAAATCACGAGTAATTTGCTTCGCCAGGCTAGTTACTGACAGTAAAGTCGTAAGTCTGGGATAAAATCACATTTAATTTGGAATGCAACTAGCGTTGTGTAAAATCCTAGTACCAAAACCTTCGTTTGACTTCAATATTGCGATATTTTTATTAGTTTGAACTTTTGTAACGATCTCTTGTGTGGTTTGTCAATGAACAGTTAGCGGATTGGTGAGATCATTTTACTTACCCTTAGACCAACAATCGTTTTCTGAAGATGTTGTGTTGGTATAAAAAGTGCCTCTAAATTCCACTTCAACAGCCGCGGTGTCAATGTTGCAAGGTGGAATTTTTCATCTAAGTCCAAGTGATAAACCCTTGCTTTCAAACTGGTTGAGGCCAAAGTTTGATAAGACCATCAAGAGCGCTGTTATACAGGACTGAAATTCACCCCGCTCTTCAGTATTTTTCACAGATTGTCGAAGTTTTTCACCATTTCGTTTACACGTAGGACAGACAGTGATTTAGCCTCAGCCGTCTCAAGGTGGTATTTCATCACTTCGTCGCCCACCAAAGGCTTCGGATAAATGAGAATCTCGTGGTTACCTAACGAGCCTCAAGTCTCATCACTTCGTCGCCCACCAAAGGCTTCCGATAAATGAGAATCTCGTGGTTACCTAACGATCATTTTCCGCGCCATATCAGCCTCTGCAGCTTACAGTGGCAGCGATGACACATTCAGGATAGTACGTTGTGGTAAAGAGAAGATCAAGTGACCGAAAATCCAACCAACAGCCTAGACAACACTTCAGTCAGAATAATAAACAGAGACGCCCAAGCCTTAAAGAGTCTCCTTTGGCCATTAGTCTCATGATCCTTAAGACTAGGTTATTAGTTTCTAGCTTCTGCACCGCAAGTAAAACCCTCATCATGATTCTTGCATGAAAAGTCATACCTTACAATCCCAGCTCCATTTCGTGAGATAACGTATTAGCGCTTCTCCAGGCTACTTCGGTGGGTTTTGATAACCATGTCGCCTAGGTCCACTGAGTAATAGACGTTCAGTTCGGAATCGTTTGTATTCGGTGGCTACAAAATTTGTTGCAACAACTTCATAGACAAGGCGGTATGTGAAAGCGTATTGTTGGGTACAGCGACAGTTTTACGTGAAATTAAGAACTTAAAACTGTCTGCTGTCGCCAGCTTCGAGTAGCCTCGGATATCATGTCAATAAGTGATTTTTCCCTAATAATTTCTATATAACACAAAGAGAATATCTCATCTCAGTCTCCTATGACAGGAACACCGCAAGAGTTTATAAGCGGGAAGGAACGTTACTAAGATGCAGCGTATTTTGGTAGGTTTTTCCTTGTCGAACCAGGCATCGGTAGATCGAACTGAAACTTGAAGCAAAATTTACCAGCACCCTGTACAACCATCACGACTCCCCGATGGGTAGCATTATTTGTGAGAACGTTAAATTTGCCATACAGTTTGTTAAGCCGTGCAATTTTCGTATTGTTTCTGTGTATTCAGTAGGGTATTCAAATTCACAAGTGCTCATCAGGCTTTTGTATGCGATTCCAGGGGACGCTCAAAACAATCAGCAAAGAAGTTTTGCAGATAGCTCTAAACAAGAACCTATTCTCGGTTGCCCTGTGTCGTCTGTTATTCCGAGAAAGACTGAGTACAAAGTCACCATCTGGAAGGCTTAACCCCATTCGGTGACTTCAGTTACTCAGGCGACTAGGCCCGATTTTCCGTGGACTCATTTTTGAGCATCTCGAGTATCTGACTTTATAGTCGGCATAATTTTCCATGCCCATTTCAAACCCTGGATTATTTACCCAAAGTGGTTTTGCAAGGCAGATCAGATCAAACCAAACCAAATATTCGAAACTCATTTATGGTCACACAGGATAAAAAGGTACAGAGGATCCTTTCAAGATGAATGAAAAAATTAGAAAAGAGGGGATTACAGAGTTGAAATCGGGTTGCTGTATCAAAAAAACAGTTAACGCTCATGGGAATTTCACCCCAGTAAGCCAGAAAATACACCCTTGTTAGGAGGAACTACGTTTATTTCAAGTAAGGTCGGATTCCGATAGTCCCCTAAGGCTTCTTTCAACTTCAAAGGAGACTGTTCTCATTTACAGTCCGTTTCTTAAAGTGGAGAGATCAATATTGGGTAATCTTTTACAAGTTTAATAAAAAATGGATTAGCACTGTCTACGATAATATCAGCGTAGTGTCTTGTACTGTGAAGGTGGCCAGAAATATGTGCTGAAATCTTCACATAATCAATCAACGGTAACTAACAACAGCCAGGATCCACTTTCACGCTATGATGAATTACGTGAAGTCAGAAAAATCGCGCCGCAGAGCAAGCACAGTATGCTCAAGACCTAGGAGTAAAAACAAGATGTAACTGCTTACCGTCTTGTGCCTGAACATCCTCGCAACATGGTTCATAACAGAATGATGCAGGGGGTACGGCGTACTTGAAGGCAGTCGATGCTAGTGTCAATCCGTTTGCCGTGTCGCGCCTTATCCTATCTAGATTTGGCATCATGGATGTAGGATCTGGAAGCCGGCTCGATATTTTAGTGGATTCTGAGACAATATGAGAAGCGACAGCCTCCAGAGCAGAATTGCGTTCGCCAGTTTCACAATATTTTGTAGAGGAACATAATTTCCAGGACGCACTTTCTGCATCATTACTTTGGGTCGCATAATCCGGAACCTTGAAGTTCAGCTGCATAGGGTCCATCGTGTCATTTACCTTCCAAGGAGGTTCCCCTCGATGTAGAACGCTGGTGCCTGACGTCATTAAACACGGATTTACTTGGTTTGCGAACTTTGGTCTTGTGAATGGATTCGGTGATTTCACTTGACGGTATAAACGGCCGTTGGATACACTGGTGAGTTCCAGCCGAAAATCTCTGTTGCAACCTGTTTGCGATTAATGAGAAGACCGTCAACGGGAATAAAAGTACTGAGCTTACAAAAAAGACATTAACTCCACGTTTCCCGTCTTCGAAGTGGCAAACAATCTGGTTCATACTTCTGCCACAAAAAAAGAGTAACGGCACTCTCAGATGCATTGTTAACAAGCCTAGGGAGAATTACCAAAAGCAGTTAGCTAATTTTTGGCCCACTACTGATTCTTTTCAGGATTGCGTTGCACGATATTGGTTGGAGAGGACCAGTTAAATTTTTGGCGAAAAAGTAAGAACAAAACAAATGTAAAGTTGGCTAACCTTGAACGACTGAACGGGAGTTGATTTGAATTTTCCTCTCAGTATTTACGGAGAAAATATCAATCATGATGCGGTTCAAGGTGTGCAGTCCCAGGTCAATCCAAGCATCAAATGCCGGTTGAATTTAAGGTGGGGAGTCAGTGAAACTAATTCAACATCACATTGCTGGACGTACTGAGCATGCACACCCTTGTCAACGTGTCTAATTTGTATGATGTTCTTTCGCAAAACCAAACAAATAAGCGAAATATGTCTTCTTAGTTTTGAAACAATAAATGGGGTGTTCTTGAACTATTTCTGAGCCAACAGGGCATTTGGAAAAACAGTAAGGACTTTTGGTACTCAGTGGGAAAATACTGACTCTAATGTCTGTCAGCTTTTAACTGCCTAGTGATCCGCGGGCTTTTCTTGTCAATAAACCCAAGTAATGACTTAGAATCATTGGTCATTGCGCAGAAATGTAACCAGCTCAAAGAACGCCTGCAAGTATTGACACATGTGAGACGCTCGGTTTGTTCTTTGCTTTTCTTGTTGCAAAGGGTCAAGTGGTAAATAAGGAATTTTTGTACGATCTCCACAAATACGGAAACGGCGAGATTGGCCTGAAGGTGAAAAAACAGATGAAAAGTAGCGTGACAGAAGGACCGGCAGTTGGTCACGTTGATAAGACCTGAAAATGTCATTCAATGTACCCCCTGTTATACCAGCATTTTGTTCAAACGCAACCCTCACCTAATCTCTCGCGCCGATTTCTACGAAATATTTTCTGCTGCGACCCTTGTTACACCGTGTTTCCCAAACAAACCGCAGGCTTTACGCACCTCAAAAATGAGTCGGAGACGCAAAGTTGTCGCACGTACATCATACGGTGTTTTCTGCTGCCACTCATAATCCAACCAGCCGACAAACTAGATGGTGTGTGTGTGCGCGACTAAAATGTGCGCATAAAATGATTGGAGTAAGTAGACAAGTCACCAGTCATCGGATATCAGCCTCACTGTCTAGCATAATTATGGAATTCTTCCCACCTTACATCAACCAACTGGCAGCCTTCGACCAGTAACAAGAAGACTATTCTTTCCAATGTCACCTGAGTTGTGCCATTCACACCAGCCTGCAGAAGTCAGCTTTAGACTGCCCATTCAATACTACAAAATTGCTTGTGACCTTAATAGTACGACAACCGTCATTGTTTTGATGCAGGAATACATCCAACAACTTACAATGAAAGACCTCATCGCTGTCTATGGCACAATAAACGCTATGGATTCTACCTGGTGGTGCACAAGTTCTTTAATATTGTGGTAAATTAAATTTATCCGTAGTGGAGACTGTCAAACTAATGAGTAATGAAAAGTATAGTATAACACCCTAAGTATTCGGCAACCAAAACAATCATGAAAGAATTTACAAAAAGCCGCCGAGATCACTGTGTGCACTTCAGGACGTCAGTGTAAGTTTGCCAGAGAACCTTGCCTCTATGAGGAGAAAGAAAGGGAAACAAAAACGGTTTTCTGTAAGACTGGTCATCTTCTCAAACGTTTCCGGCCACCGAAAACTGTCCCCCGTTATAGTTCATGGCGTGGAATACGTCCGTCGTTTGCCGTAGTAAAAGTTCATAAATATTCTAGGAATAGGGTGTTACCGTGTGGAATTAGTGATACAGGCAACCTCGGTTACCGACGCCTTCGTAAACCAGCAGCCTGGGTACGAACCTTTTCTCCAGTAATGGAAAATATCTTGGAACACGAGTGAACTTTAGTGTGGTTTTTAGGCTTGCCGACACTTTTCGGCAAAGTAGTTGACAACACTGAAATTTAAGCCCGTTGGTTACCGAAGATTTACCATCTTCATGCATCCGTTATGGGCCATCCTTTGCATTAAACGGAAAACTATTATGACAGGTCATGTTCAGGAGGAGATAACCGTGTGAAAAAGAACTATATAGCCATCCGGCTGAGCCTAACCGGAGTTTAAGTCTTAGGGACACGTGAAAATATTGACTGAGTAGCTCGTTCCAACTATTCGAAGAACTCGACAAACTTTAGTCAAGTTCGTTTGGGTCTAGCAGTTTCGAAGATTTTAGCGGTGCCTGTGGATGACTCACGCATAAGCAACCCACTTTTGATACTCCCTCTGAATAGGAAGTACACTTAGACCGATGATGGATATCACAAAGTTTAATGTTTCTAACCGTTCCCAGATTTGCAACTGCACTCCTCAGTGTCCATTTAATTTGCCCAGGGCTGCCAACGAAATGAGCCACTACGATCATCAGTCACTACGTACGCGTTCACGCCACTGACGAACGCATTGTTGTCTGTGCACATTCTCCTTTCAACAAAGCATCTACTGTGTCATGAATAATGTAATGGGTAGTTTCCGAACTTCAGTCCATCGGAACATAGGCAAGCGAAATAAGCAAGCGTGAGTCGTTTTCACAAAATTCCCCAAATCCACGCAGCATCGGGTATCCGGTCAAGCGGAGGTGCCTCTTCCTGACAACATGTGCTTACTCCCTACCTGCACACATCTAGCAGCGGTGGTAGTGAGACCATCGAGATCAAGCATCAAAAACCCGTAAGGGGGTCATGACGACACTTTTTGCCTACATACTTCACTACAACAATTTAAAGAGGCCAAATTGCTGAGCACTGGGTCTTGGGGGTTAGTTTTAAATGTCTAGGACGGCTGCTCCAGCCAGACTGATTCATAAATTAACTTCATACACTGCTATTACTGTTTAATCTAGTATGTTTAAAGCGTCCTAAACTGACGTATTAGCAACTCGAACAGTAATCTCTCGGTTAAGCAGTAAATTTTCAAATGAATTTATTGCATACAGGTGTAAAGTGAACTTGAAGAAACTTGGAACAGCGTCTTCATAATTCATAAACGGCTAATCCCTGGCAATAATACATGCAGTAGGAGATGAACAAGAGAAATGAAAATGCAAACAGGTGTCTATGTGAGTCCGGTACTGTTCTGGGGTGCATCGTTTCATGCTTACAACAGTCACCTGCATCAACTCTTGAAAATAGATAAAAATTGAAGCACAGCGTTGAGACCCAGAAAAACAGTAGACTGGTTATGAAAAGTTTCTTCAGAGTGTTTTGAGGCGAAAAATTAAATCACCAATAGCACGAACAGACGTATAGGGCCGGAAAATCCCCTGAACAGCTAACTTTGGTTTCTTCTTCTCTAGGGCCCACCAAGTTTCCAGCAACCTTATTTCGTCCTGAATACCCAGTCCGACGTAACTGCAGAGAAACGCACATCTGCAAATGAAACTGGTGTTCACTCTGGACTCAAATGGATCTAACCTGAATCTATCGTTTGTGATATTATTCAGTCCAATGTTCTGCGCAAAGGCATCATCGTGTTTCATTTGGAAAGATATTCAAGATATGATGCTGCTTATGAATTTGATTGAGGATCCCGGACCAATCATCACCATTTCCACGAGTTCCGCCAATCTAACCTGTAGATAAATGTTTATATGTAGTTATAAATAGGTGTAATTTTGTCCCTCGGAATCCCACCAACAGGTCAAGTTAAAAAGACATGTCCGACGAATGCTAATGCTAGCTACTGACATACTGGTGTAGGCAGGTTTTAGGTAAGATTAAAATAAAATAGAATAAATAAAAAGAAAAAAAAGATTAAAAAAACATCGTGAGCGCAAGATGCAACTAGTATTCACTTGGGTTTTCCCGAAAGGAGACCCTGATATCAACTTAATATCAACGTGATGTGGTTTCCGTTATTGAAGGATAAGTGCTGACAAGGCCCGACCCGGTGACGGCCAGCCATACTGCTGCTCGTGGCCAAAGGGTTAAGTGTTCAAGCACTAGCCGAAAGGTTGTGTTCGAAACTCTTTGAGCTTCGTAAGGTGCGCACTGCTGATGATTCCCAGCAAGGATGAAACAACTGCACGGTGTTCCTCGGCCCTTCCGCATAGGTTGACTTCACATGTAAGGTGAAAACCTCTATTAAATATCAACTCAATTTTGTAAACGAGTGCTTGGTGTCATCAAGTTTTTATGTATAAAATACCTTCGATGGTAAGTGGAGGACCAGACCTACACGATGAGATACAAGAAGAGCAGGGTGGCAGGAAGAAAATTGTTTTTTTGTTCTTTGCAAACATAAACTGCATCATAATGTATACTGTCAATAGAAAGAAAAGCTTTTCGCTGACTTTCTAAAAATTTGGCGTTGCGATTGGACACATAGTTTTTTATTGAATTCGCTAACATAATTGCACTGAGTGAACAATTAGCTGAAGGCAGTGAGGGATGTTACTTGATTTCTAAACCAACAAGCCTATAAACTAGACATGAACTATACATATCAGGTCCGTTCGGTTTTGTACTATAAGGAATCTGGAATTTTCATTTGTACAGGCTCCTAGGGTGAGGTTGAGATGAAAATCCTCTTGGAGCGAGCTATGTAAATTGACCACTGTGTGGTGTGCTTGCAAAAATAAGTTTTCCCTAAGATTCTATAAAATTCCTATTCTGTACCAACAATTAGCCTGGAATTCATGAAATGCTGATTAAAAGCACATTAGTTTCGACCTGGCTGTTTTTTAAATGAGGCTACCCAGTGGAAACACAATAAGAGAAAAACTTACATGGACGAGTAATTTCTTTTGAACGGTTGCATGAAGGAATGAGCGTTGTACAGCGCAGTGAAGTCTCCTCTCCCAGAACTACTGATTCATTATGAGTGTTTTGACCCGTTCGGTAACATTCTAACATATGGTTAGGGCCTCCTAATGTTTTAGGATGAAGAAAAGTTGTGTCTGTGTGGTAGAAAGAGTTTCTGAAATCCGAGGACGTACGGTGCCTTAGGACATCCTCCCATTGTGAGCTGGTCTGAAGAGGCATGAGACGTCTATTGTTACCTTGTTCAAACATTGTGAATTCAGAAAGTCCAGCATTCGTATTCCTTTAAACCATGTGATGAACTATGTGAAGAATGTGACACAAAGCATTTATTTTGGAGGAACACGCTGGATCTGATGTGTACAGGATATTGCATTTGGTAACGATTTCGTCAAGCCCCATGTAGCAGCGCTATCACCGAAATAAGTTATTGCAGGTGATGTTTAGTTGAAATCTGATTGGTCCATGACGGACGAAGGAGCGAACATCACTGTAAGCCGTCCGAATTCATCCTTGAAAACAGCTACTAACACGAATAAATTAGTTAGACTATCCGTTCGTAATGAGCCAAAGGAAGCGTTCTCCACAGACTGACTATGAAGCTTCACCGTGTCTGTATTATCTGTTCTGTACACATGCCGAATCGACAGGTGATAGCTAGACTCAAGAAGGCTTTATTCGATCTCAAAAACAGCAAATATATTATTTATTCCAGGTACCGGTGGTTGCGAGCTTCTTTTAGAATGCACACTCACATGACTCCCACTTGGACAACCTTCCGCCTGTCCTGAGTGAGTCCACACCAAAGGGGAAAAGCACTGAACTCCACACATCTGACATGTGAGGCGAGCGTGTTACCACTGCTCCAATAGCGCACGCTGGAAGCATCTGAATTTCTACGTCTGAACAGGCGAACTGTTCGCGCTTAAGTGATGTGAGCGGAAAGCCCGACGCCTCGAAAGACAACGCAGTAAAATACCTTGGTTGTGTTCATTAATGGGCCCGCGAGTCAGGATCCTGATGGCTCCTAGCTTTTCTGACATTCAGTTTTTTATTACTTGTGATCTGGCAGTTGCCCTGGTTTCCAACCAGATGAGTTGATTATCTCTCAATGGGAAACATGTCTTTGTCAGATTGTGAAACCTGTGTTTATTATGAAAGTTTCTCCCCAAAATTAACTTGACGGAAATTTATGGTATTTAACTCGACCTACAGCTCTCGCCTGATCGTGATGGTCGGACTATAGTGCCACAATGATCCTGTGGATTGCAGTAGCTGGAACCCATGACAGGAAGTCCACTGGAGAACAACCGGACGAAGCACAGTAATTCTTCGTGCTGTGGGAATTTCACTACGATACGGCCTGGAGGTAAATTTGCACTAATCTCCTTCATTCAAGCATGCACAGCATGTCCATATTTATGGAAGCAGCGATGCTGTCTTCCCGCGACGAAGGACGGGCTAGAAAATGTCGGTATTAAAATTCGCACCGTGACCGACGGCGCACTATTCACTGCAGTCGCAGTACTTTTAAAACCAAAGGATTTGGCTTCGCTTGCGCCCTCCGGGCCAGGCCAGCCTCCTGAAGCTAATTGGGTCAGACTATTGAGTCATGGGCTCTAAGAAAGCTCCCTCAAGAAAAACCTTACAACAGTTGTTTCGCGGTTCAGACTCTTGAATCATAAGCTAGCGTAAGGATCTCCGAACACTCTTCCACTCTCTTGTGGGTCAGAGGCTCAAGATGGAGTGACTCGGCCAGATTCTGTTCTTTGGCCTGGACAACCGGGACGTATAACTCGCTCCTGTAGCTCTTCGTTTACCGGCGCTCACTTACACACCCTCCCCATCCATCTAATGATGCATTGCGTTCAACCCACCGACCAATCCCCTAAGCATTTTTGGGTTTACCAGGAGACAAAACAAAATAATCTCTTACTTAACTACAGAGATAGTGTCCACGTTCAAGCCTCCAGTGTTCGTGCTGTCTGTCAAATTGTACAATCGGCTTCCCTTGCCGAAAGTCTGCTTCCCATTTCTTCCGGCATACGTTGTGTCGCCTGAACATATATACTTGGCCCCGCTCCGGACGTGCATCTCAAGTTGTTCGGAACAAACTCATATATTTAACGTTACACTCTTCCGGTGCCTGATGGTCCTAACGTAATGGCTCATGGTGTCTGTGGTGTGGGAGGTCCACTCAGTCTCAAGAATGAAAAAGGTTACTAGACTGAACTCTAGAAAATGGTCGTACTTGAACTGTACTGTTATATTGCTGAATTAGGACCGGTGCAAGTCGACGTAGTAGACGATGTTCATTTATCGTTCGGGCACACGTTTCTGCAGACTGCTAGTTTGAATCGGAGAAGGACAGGTTTCATGTGGATCTATCAGACAGAAAACAGACATCGGCAATATATACGTAATGCACTACTCATAAGGTTGCTGAAAATTCTTCGACAGCCCACGACCGGTTTCGCCCTTCTTGGGGCTCATCAGGTAGGCGCAGTCCCCGAGTTTCCGTCAACCTATGTTCTACTATATACATGTATTGCGATATCCCGAATATCGTAGCAACTGGAACATGAGGCGGCCTGGTGCAGCACATTCAGTTGCCTGAAAACATCACAAACGGGAGATTCAGCCGGGTTCCAGGTGGTTCTCTCGCAAAAACCAAATTGATTTGCAGATGAGTGTAGTTCTCGAAAAACAGTCCAATTTGGGTTCAAGTAGAACATAAGGTTGACGGAAACTCGGGGACTGCGCCTACCTGATGAGCCCCAAGAAGGGCGAAACCGGTCGTGGGCTGTCGAACAGTTTTCAGCAGCCTTATCAGTAGTCCATTACAAGTATAAACATGTCTCGCGATATCTCGAATATCGTAGCAACTGGAACATGAGGCGGCCTGGTGCAGCACATTCAGTTGCCTGAAAACATCGCAAACGGGAGATTCAGCTGGGTTCCAGATGAGTCTCTCGCAAAAACCAAATTGATATGCAAATGAGTGTATTTCTCGAAAACAGTGCAATTTGGGTTCAAGTAGAACATAAGGTTGACGGAAACTCGGGGACTGCGCCTACCTGATGAGCCCCAAGAAGGGCGAAACCGGTCGTGGGCTGTCGAACAGTTTTCAGCAACCTTATCAGTAGTCCATTACAAGTATAAACATGTCTCGCGATATCTCGAATATCGTAGCAACTGGAACATGAGGCGGCCTGGTGCAGCACATTCAGTTGCCTGAAAACATCGCAAACGGGAGATTCAGCTGGGTTCCAGGTGAGTCTCTCGCAAAAACCAAATTGATATGCAAATGAGTGTATTTCTCGAAAACAGTGCAATTTGGGTTCAAGTAGAACATAAGGTTGACGGAAACTCGGGGACTGCGCCTACCTGATGAGCCCCAAGAAGGGCGAAACCGGTCGTGGGCTGTCGAACAGTTTTCAGCAACCTTATCAGTAGTCCATTACAAGTATAAACATGTCTCGCGATATCTCGAATATCGTAGCAACTGGAACATGAGGCGGCCTGGTGCAGCACATTCAGTTGCCTGAAAACATCGCAAACGGGAGATTCAGCTGGGTTCCAGGTGAGTCTCTCGCAAAAACCAAATTGATATGCAAATGAGTGTATTTCTCGAAAACAGTGCAATTTGGGTTCAAGTAGAACATAAGGTTGACGGAAACTCGGGGACTGCGCCTACCTGATGAGCCCCAAGAAGGGCGAAACCGGTCGTGGGCTGTCGAACAGTTTTCAGCAACCTTATGAGTAGTCCATTACGAATATACATGTATCACGATATCTCGAATATCGTAATGTTATCATCGTGACGGGTTCAATTTCGACTACTGAGCCTGGGAGACACACGGGTGGTAGACTTGGAATCGATGCGTATGGTGGTGAAAATTGTCTCTTTCTGGCCAGTTCGACCGTGCAGCAAAAGCGCCCACACAAAATTGGTTGGAGATCACTAGGTGGAAGCTAGTCGTGGACTCAGATGGATCGTGTGGCCACCAGAAGCTGATCTAGAGTCTCAATTAAAGGCTGCCGTTCCTTCTGAGATACACAAGTTGACTCGAATCATGCAGTTGTGTGGGCTCGGTTATCACTTCATTTTCCATCAGAACTGTTCATGCCGAAGCAAGAACAACCCAGTTAAGCAATCTCTACGAGCTTCAGTAGCTCAGGAATACCGAGCTCGTTCGGCTGGAGAGCCATTGAAAACGCAGTCATTCCGATGACGAAGATTTCTTTGAGGTTGAATGGAGGCAAGTTAAGGAAGATATGCCCTCAGCTTTAGGATTGTCTGTCCGAGCCATTCCACTCAGTTAAGTGAAAACTGGATATAATCGAGATCAGCAGATATTATTGTTGCCAGCAAAGTCGTACCAGTAACTAGAGACTACCTTGGCGCACACAGACTCCTCAGACGCCTGTTTATCAACAGCTTGAAGAGTGACAAAGAATGCTGGTGGACTGTGAAGGCTCAGAAGATGGAGAAGACTTTTGCTACAGGCAACTACTAACTCAACCAACCGGCCAAAAGAAGACAGATATCAACAAAACGAATTGTGAAAAGAACGAACGAGAGTTCATCTGTGAAATTGTCGTCTGCAGCGATAGACTGGACAGCAAGCAGCATTTAAATCGTTCTTCTTTAGTACAAAGTATGAAACAAGCCAGCAAGCCCGTCGTCGATAAAATAAATTCTGCGTGAAATATCCTTCTAAAGAAACAAAACCCAAGGTCCGGAAGGTCTGCAACCCGCACTTTCCAAAGCAGTTACTGAAGCTTTGTTGAGGAGTCTCACGAACCTACTAAAGAAGATCTGGAACAAAAACAGAACACCAGTGAAATAAGGCCCCTTGACCTTGATCCAAATAGCAAAAATGGTGCAAAGACGTCATATGTCAACCATCGTGGCATTAGCTTGGTGGTCGTTGCATTCTAGGTGCCATCCGCCATTTTTTACACGGGTTTCTCAATTGTCGGAGGAGACGAACTCATGAGAACCAAGTGGGTTTTGCCCTGGCCAAGGATGCAGTGACCATATCTTTACTTTGAGACAACTCCTTGAACACCGCTATTCTCTATATCAAAATTTGGTCGTTTTTCTTGACCGGAAGACTGTTTTTGACCCTGTCGATCTTCAGGAACTTTGATGGTGTCTGCCATTTAAAAGTATTCCTTCTAGCTTTATATCCTTTATAGTAGTATATAGTAGTAGTTATAGTAGTTATATAAGTTCCGGTGGACCAGCTGGAGATGAGATTAATTCTCGAATCGGGGAAACCAGGGCAGCTATTGCGTAACTTCGGCACCTACGGGACCCCGTGACGCCAGTTTGCCTGTCAAGGGCGGAGCATACACTGTAACAGCGCGATCTATAATGTTTTATTGATTGAGGAGGGGCCTCTACGCTCACAGAATGTAGGATAATTCTTGGTGTCTCTGAAGCATTGACCTGGTTTGGTTGGGAAATCCGATTGACAGTATTGCGGTGTACCGGATAATTTTTAAGAAAAAGGAACCTTCCGACGACGGACAAGTTTCTCATGCTTCATAGTTTATGCTGGTTAGGTCATGAGGACCGTCTGCCTAACAGAGTTCATTTCGTCCGGCCGTGTGCTGAGTAGAAGCGACAAAGATGTGAACAGTCCATCACCTAACAACGAAGTGTGAGAACACTAACCAGTTAACACAGTCAGGTTGACAACTGTCCCCCCCCCTGAATGGGGACTCTGGGAGTCAACCCATTAATGGCGTGACACTGGGAAACATGGCTCGATCATGTAGTCAGTAACCCTCCTGTGTCAAAGTTATCGTCTTCGATGAGTCTTCATGCAGTTCCATATTCTTCTAGAGCAACACATTAAGAAATAATTTATTGTGCCATTGTCTTCCTTGTCTGGCTATAACCCTCATTTTCAGGTGACCAGAACTGTAGCAGAACGTACCCTTTCTACGTGATTTATGTCTGATAAACCGACTGACTGATGGTAGTTACGGTAAGTCTGCTCTTTCAAGCAACACAAGTTGCCTTTTCGGTGGTGATTTCTTTTCTGGTGTATGCGATTCGGCTGCAAGCTTGTCGTCACTAATCGGTAAGATGATATCACTGTTCTGTCATAGAGCAGAGCGGCGCGTTATATCAGCCGGTGTGCAAGTTTGCACCAGAACTTTTCTTATTCACCGTACAAGTACGGTTGGTGGGTGGGTGACACTAAGGTTGAAAACTTTCGACCGCAAGCAAAAAGTCAAGTAACCAACTTCCAAGTGATGAGTCTCAGTTAGAACGAAATATCCTTCCTTGCAAGATATGCCTTTGAGGACTGACTCAGTCTTTATAGAGGAACTAGCATACCGAATCGCGGAACCGTTTCAACGGACGCGTTGTAAATACAGAATTCTACTGGACCCTCAGAACGCATATGGAAAACATATGTGAAGATTATTGGGACCCACTTTAGGGCACCCATGTCGGGCTGGAACCCCCAGATAGTCGCAGCGATTCACTCGGCCACCCGGGCTACTGAAACGAAGTATCCAGCTCAGTAAACAGGCCTATGAAATAGAGGTACCTCTGAGCACAACAGATTATTAGTTGAAAAATTAGTACCACTTTCCGCTAACTGTGATCACTATCAGGACACAACTATGATTTAGAGGTTTGAGACATAAGCAGTAGATGGCGTTAGCAACTCAGCTATCAGAGCTAGTCAAACCTTAGATCCAATGACGATGTGCTGGAAACGCGCCGTTGATGATAGGTAGTGAAATACAGAGAGCAAAGTATACTTGTAAAGGCTCATTCGGGCTCTTGCGATCCTGAAGATTTTACTTTGTGCACAGGCTAACCAGAGTAATTTAAGAACGGAGCTAGGCGATACCTCGAAACTCCGCTAAGTTGGTGACATTGTCATCCACAGTTATACAATCTGAAAGTGGAAAAACTACCTAAAATCTAAGTGAAACACTTGGTTTTGATTTTAAGATTTGGCGTCGGGTGGCGAAACACGGGTAGGGGTATTTCCGGCCCCTCCTAACACACACAGCGAAGATGCTGTACCTAACCAACGCACCTTCTTGATTCTGTTCTCGCTGAGTTTCCGGTGTCGAGCCTATACACAGTGCTGAAGGTACGTCATGGAAACAAGCCGTCAATCTCCGATTAAACCTTCACACCTCTTCACCGTCCGGCCTACGGAAGTGTGTTTGTTTACAGAACTGTAGCCTGTCAACGGAGATGGACGCTTAGCGTAGAAACTGACACAAGTGGACGTGATGGACAATATAGCTATTAGACAAACCAATATTAAGTGCCTTCTTAAATTGGATATGTGCTTGCTGGAAATTCACCGAAGCCCACATTATCAACGCCATTTGTTTTCCACAAGTAATTGGAGAATAACTCATAAAGTGTCAGTGGAGTTATGTATTCGCCTACTGACCCTCATTGTGACAATGCCCTATCAGCTAACATTTTATGAATGCGTACGATTAGACTCTTCAAAGTCGCTCGAGAAAGTGAAGTTGGCGTCTAATGGAACCAAAATGACCAACCATGTGTCAGTCTCCCAAAAGCGATGATAACCGGTGCTGAGTTGACGTAGTTTTATTTGACGGACAACCTGAACCCGGGGAAAAGTTGCTTACTGCTGACTCGGTTTATGCGGAAAAGTTGAGAGTTAACGAGGGAATTCAGTAACTCAACGGTCAAAAATTCTATCATAATAAATAACCCATAAGTAGCTCATAGGAAGAATAAAATTCGTCCGCTGAGTGAAACTTCCGGCTTGAAGAACCAGTCAGCACGTGTGAATACTTGATATAAATCCCATGATTGAAGGATGAATGGCTCTATGTTCGGTCTAAGTGCGAGCTACTCGCACTGCAGATCAGCTGCTTGCGGCCGAACAGTTAAATTTTCAAGCTACTAGCCAGGTGGCCGCGGGTTTGGGACTCCATGGAGTTTTGTGGAATATGTACTGCTTGTGATTCCGAATAAGGATGAAGCACCTGCACAGTTCTTCTGGGCTATTCAACGTAGATTTTATAGGTATCTATTTTATCCACAACAGAGATCTGTCTGGAGAAAATCGAAGAGGAACGAAGTGTCCACAAAAAGTAGAATGAGTACATTTGAATAGGTAACGGTTTAATTGATATGATGGCCGATTTCGGAATCGGGTCACATTTTGTTCACAGAACTAGTGGATGAATAGCCTTTATGTTCTAATATTGGATTTTACGCGATATAAAGAGATCAGAATTGGTTTGGCATTCAGCTGAAGATCAAACTAGAGGTGATGGCAACATTTTGAATGATGACATCCGGTCTGCAGGGTATTCAGTGGTTAATCCACCACTGCATTTTTCACATACTTTGACCAGTGCCTTAACTATGTATACTTCCATATGAACTTATGAGGTAGATAGGTCAATCTGCCGCGTTTCTGTGTGTTATGAAACGCTTATTGAAGGTAATCAGCTGGCCCTGGCGCGAAAAAAACGCCTCAAGAAAAGTTAGATTTATCAAGAATTTAGGAAACCAGTACAGACAATCTGCGATTTTTTGGTTTGAGATAGTTGTATTGTCTCTTTGCAGTGACCAGTTTACTACCGTAATCGCTTTCATTTGTTCAGCTGAGGGTCCATTGTTTGCTAACTATAAAAATCCTGTTTATATTTCACTGGTTTCACCGCTTCCTTTCCAAAATTAAAGGAGCAAGGTGTACAATATGGGATAATACACTTTACTCCACGAAGAATGGCTGAATTAGTGCGCTGCTCACTTTTATGAGCAAAAAGCTATCAATCTGCTTTCGCAAAACTCGTTGTATAAAGATTTTCCTGTACATATTTTTACAGAGTAAGTATTTTAGGAGAGTCAACAAATCAAGTCTGGCTTCATAGGTGCAAATCTACCTCGGGAACACAGCCATAAGCCTACGTAGTTGCGAATACAGGCTCGTTAAACTCAAATATATTGAACCCAAAAACACAAACAAACACCCCTTCGACGCTCTCTTCAATTTTTTTTCGAATTTTGTCGTTACATTCGACTACAGAGGGCTAGCAAGACAAATACATTGCGCTAGAAATCCCATTATATGATGTACTTTCAGAGGCGTCACACTTTTGGCGTCGGAAAACTAGGTACATGTGAGAACTCACCCAGTTATTTGACTAAGCAGCATGCTCATCAGTAATGTGGTTTTCCGCTAAATTTCCAGTTGGTTACAAAGTAGAAGGGCACTTGGCAAACAGGCCGGAATTTGAAACTACGACAACAATGAAAGTATGCCCCATTCGTCTCCGTGCATGTGCTTTCGTTCATGTTACTTGGACTTCTCTTTTCAAGATCCTCCAAATCTCCTACATTCCGACAGTTTTTAATAAAGCCTTTTGGGTTTGCGGTCGATTTTAACACCCTGACCACTGTGGGATTCACACAAGGGGCTCACTAATGGCACTGACACACATCAACTGCTATTCCATTGGTTGGAGGTGTGACGACCCAGCTATGGCGTTCAGGTGAACTAGCGTTACGCAGAGGAAGCATGGCAGCCAAGTCACTACAGCGTCTACGGATTGGGTTTCCTCGTTTTAGAACTTTCAGATACACTCCGATAGTATATTTGTTAAATTATTGTCTTCTGTTTGTCTATGGTTATTTTGGAGTTTACGAGAATAATAATACGGATGCAACTGTCATGCGTTATACTTCAGTCCAGCTACAGAAATGCTTCATTCGCTTGAAGGATGGAGTTCATTCTACTAATTATGATTTGCGGTAGAGTTTGATTACAGTTTCGGGAACTTCAAATGAGAGAGAAGTCATGCAGACTGGCAACAAAACTACTATTTCCGAAGTGTTGCGTCATGTCGAGAAGGGGAAACATTTGAGGCGCGAGCAAATATCATTATGAATTTGAACGACTGCTGGGAGTTGGAATGATCGAGTATTCTTAATTGAAATTTATAACAAGAGCCAATGTAGTTTTTTGTCACATATTGACCGAGCTACACAATAATATTTCCCTAAAAATGGGAAAAATATTTCGGCAACCGAAATAAGTAGCTGCAAACCCTCAAGAACATCCCAAAGACTGTAGCTTTCCAGTCACAAAGTCAGGTGCATTATTAAACCATAAAATAAGTGTCACATACACATGAAAGTTGAAGCTTTAGTATAAACGGTGATTATTCTGAATTCGGTCACACTTGAAAATGTCACCAAGAAAATGATAAGCAGGCGTTCTGGCAAGCGAAGGAGGTAAGATGCGACGCCGTTTTTTATTTCGGAGGTGGCTATGCCCTTCCCGGAGTGGTTCCGATGACACTCTTGAGATGGCCCGGTGATAGTCTCAAAGGATCCTGATAGACATGTAGAGGCGACCTAATGTTCTGTAAGTGTTCAACCCCTGGCATGAAATTGTTGTACATGACAAAAAATCAAGTCATCTTTCGACTTCGACAAAAGCACTTCAAGAGTCCTGCCGTGTTATCTGTGAATTTTACCGACAAATCTCGTGAAAATGATACACCCTGAAAAAGTCCCAGCAAGGTTCCCTGAATTGCCAAGCAACACGTGTTTATGGGGCCAGTTAATATGTAGCCATCCTGAAGATACACTAGACAGAAGTCCTTAGAACGATACCTCAAAGGCGTAATCCTCAATTAACTGAACGGAAAAAAACCCAACCGTAGTTGCACTTTCGTTTGTATGATTTTGATTCTTGTGCAAATGACTTTCACCGGAATTCTTATATTTTTGTTACGCAAACTTCATTTATTCAAATTCAATGCCTATTCATCGAATTTATCGGTGCTTTTCCCCTCATTTTAAATTTGAACTCTACAACGCCATTTGTTGTTGTTGATGTTGCAGGGCCTCCAAGAGTGCTGAGTGGGCAAGTGTTCTGGGAGCTCAATGAATCATCCGTGTTTCTTCAGTAGGCGGAGGGCTCACTAGCCAGCAGTTTATTCACCGCTGAGTGGCACATCAAACGAACAATAACCTGAAACCTCAAGGTGTATTGATCAACTGTGATAATTCATGACGTTCGAAACAACAGAGAATGAGACACACAATCCTTATTTGGTTTTCAAGAGAAAGTTAGAGCAACGGATGGTTTGATGTCACGGGGAAACTTGTCCAACATGAAAAGTGTTTATTCCAACTTGAGCTTGATGTTGCTTGACGTATTCAATAAAGGACAAATAATGTGGCCAGCTCGAGCTCCGGGTTGTCAGAGGTGTTTTGCATTCCATGGAAAACACAAGAGGTATGCTACAGTCAGTTTTCAGCCTTCCACTTTTAGTTCTAGTCGAAAGGGTGTGATTCCACATGGAAACTAGTCACTTCACTCGAACAACAGTCAAGCTCAAGTTTGTACTTGGTGATCATACACCTTTTTGTTGTCGTTACTTTCATGACAAGCGAGTGCGAACTTATGGTTGGAGGCACCAATCATAGAACATACTGGACCAGTGCTCTCCAAACTAAATAAGTCGTTGCGTCTCGGGGAGCATATATCATATTCGCAGATGCAGCGGGTGTTGGGCACTACCAGCCAATACTTAAATGGATGCTCCAGTGTCCAGTGGTTTTTACTGATGAAAGGCCTGTATTCAGAACAAGCACAAAAATTTTATATAGCAGCTGGTAACAAGTTGGTTAAAACGTATCCCACTCGAAAGACGAAGAAAGCGGGACGTTGGCGAGGAAACTGGGTGGCTCAGAATTTATAGCCAGTCAGGATTCTTTGGAAGAATCTTCGGGAATGTGGAATATTCCATGTAAAAGGTTTCGGAGAAAAATATGTTCTTTGGTTCGGATACCTCTAGGTGAAGGACAGCGGTTCATGCTCAGCTGCCATGCTCACATTAAAGACCAGGGGATACTTTCAACTGGACTGTGACACTTAGCATCCACAGAAAAAAGGCTTCGTTCTGTTAAATGCTGCTCCAGCTTACTAGAACCTGCATATACTCTAGAAAATGTTTTATTTACGGATTCAGAATCATTGGCGCGAAATTCTTCTCGGCTATGACTGGGGATAATGATGTTGCTTTAGGAGTAATACTTTTAGGTGTTGCACGAGTTGAAAAACGGAATCAGAAAAACTTGCATGGTCCCACTGAAAATGACACAGCATGCGCGAAGGGGACCAGTAGTGAAGTCATGGACACGCACTTACTAAACCAAACTAATTTTCTCGGAAGTATCTTCTGTGACATGTACTTATCCCGTGGATGATTGGTACTCATAGGGATACCGAGCTATTCTAGAACAAGTTTCCACACCTTCCGTTTCTTTTTACCATTTACCAGAGCCTCATTCCTAAAAGCCCCTATGAAAGTTAAGCATGAGTATCCACTGTTGTTGTTGCCATGCATGAGGTTGCTGCTGCCGATTTTGTTGTTCATGATAATGACGATTATGATAACAACAATGACGGAGATGCCATAAACGAGGTTGAAACCAAGCCAGTTTGTAAATGGGTGTATTTCCCAAAATGCATGCAGTTTGAGTTCAGGTAAAACATAAGGTTGACGGAAGCTCGCGGACTGCATCTACCTAATGAGCGCCAAGAGGAGAGAAGCCATTCGTGTGTTGTCAGAGATAATTCAGCAACCGTATAAGTAGTGTGTCCCATCAATAGGAAAATAAGGCATGTTTTCACCAAACCATGTTGTTTGTAGGTCA